>JARQOD010000005.1:338153047-338203053 GCA_033576555.1 Oophaga sylvatica
CCGAGCATGCTCGGGTGATCTCCGAGTATTTTGGCATGCTCGGGATTTAGTTTTCGTCGTCTCAGCTGCATGATTTGCGACTTGTAGACAGGCGTAATAATGTGGGAATTCCCTAGCAAAAGGCATTCCACATATGTATTCAAGCTGTCTACGTAGCAGTTGCAATTCATGCAGCTGGAGGTGACGAAAACTAAAATCTCCGAGCACGCCAAAATCGCGGAGATCACCCGAGCATGCTCGGGGAAACCTGAGCAACGAGTATACCGCTCATCACTAGTCCCTACCATTCCTTGGCTTATTATCTCGCCAAGGGTTTGGCTATGGATCCTACCAGATGGAATCGATGATGAATGGCAGGAGCCACATTCCCTTAAAGCAGTGCAGTGCTTTATGGATTTATTAACTGCTACCTCCATTTCATTCCCCACTTCTCTACTCGGCAGCTCCTTGGTAGCTCTCACCAAGAAGGGAGCTAACCCAAGTTATGGTCTAAGGAGGTCTTGAGGCCCTTGTCTCCTTAAAGTACATTTCGCTAGGGACACTGTGTTACATCGGCTGATGTGGATAAGCCATTTTGTAATGTATGTGGTACAGTTCATATAGCGTCTTGTGCTTGGGTGCGATTGAAAATATTGAGACCAGGTTGATAAGAAAGTCTTGTATTGCTTCATACAATTGGCAAAAATAAACACACAGGTTGAAAAACAGAAGCAGGAGACACAGCAGGCCAGAGTAATCTAGTCAGCAATAACTCTCCAAACAGATTCAGATCTTCTCTGTTACCGCAAGTCATGCAAACGTGAGGCTCTCAAGAGCAGAGTTCAGAGTCCACAAGTGCTTCAGAGTTCCTCAGTAGGAATGGTGGAGTACAAGGTCCAAGGCTTCGGGGAGTCAGAACACAGGTTCATGCAGGCTAGATTCTGAAGCACTGATTACTCAGCTGGGCTGTTTAAGAAGCAACGGAGAGAAATCAGGGCGGGAACATGCAAGCTGGAAAACTCCATTTTGGACTGGAGGGCAAGATAGCTGCAGCAAAACAGAAAGCAAAATGGCAGACGAACAAACTGAGTTTCAGAAAACATGATACACAGAACCTTACATTCTCCCCCCTTAGGGACAACTCCGGATGACCTAAGGCCAGGCTTGTGTGGGTACTCTGTGAAACTGACGGAGCAAGCGAGGAGCATTAACGTTTATTGACTGGCTTCCCATGAGTTGGTCCTCCACTGGGTAGCCTGCCATTTAATCAGATATTGTAACTGATTTCTATACAACCTGGAATCTAAAAATCCTTTCCACCACAATTCTTCCTGACCATCGACTAGCACTGGGTCAGGGCAAGGAGAGAACGTCCAGGAAACGTATTGGGTGTCGCAGCCTTTAGTAGGGATACATGAAAGACAGGGTGATTCTCATAGTTCTGGGCAATTGAAGACGACAAGCAACGGCACTTATAATCTTACTGATTTTATAGGGTCCAATGTACTTATGTCCAACTTAGACGATGGAATCCTTAATTTAAGATTTCTGGTTGACAGCCAGACCAGGTTCCTACCTTAAAAGCTGGTGCAGGTTTACGAATTTATCTGCTGCCTTCTTGTACCTTTCCTGAGCCGATTCCAGATTCTCTTTAGAAATCCATATTCTTCTGCAAAGTCGTGACTCTTTCAGCCACTCTGGCAAAGGCGTCTCTATGGGAAATCGTGGTAGAATGTTAGGATGATAACCTAGATTAGAGAAAAAAGGAGGACTGTTTAGTGGAGGCACTCTGAGAGTTGTTGTAAGAGAACTCAGCCAATGGAAGTAGATCCACCCAATCATCCTGTAGGTGGCAGATAAAGCAGCGGGAGATACTGCTCCAGGGTTTGATTGGTTCGTTCGGTTTGTCATTAGTCTGGGGATGAAAGCAGAAGAAAGGTTTACTTTAATGTCCAATGTGCACAGAAATTTTGCCAAAACCTAGAAGTGAATTGCACCCCTCGATCCGAAATAACCTATCGGTACTCCATGTAAACGAAACACATCTTTAATCATCAAATCTGATGTCTGTTTTGCAGTGGGTAAGCCGACACAAGGGATAAAATGAGCTGCCTTTGTTAAACGGTCAACACCACTAGAATAGTGTTCTTCCTTGAGAGGTTTTGGTAATTCCACAATGAAGTCCATAGAAATGGATCCCACGGGGGGACGGGGTGGGAAGAGGCTGTAACAGACCAGTTGGTGAAGAGCGAGGTGTTTGCATCTTGCACAAACCTAACACGAAGTGACATAGTCCAAAACATCCTTCCTACAAGTGGGCCACCAAAAGAAACGAGAAAGAAATTCCCGTGTCTTTAGAATTCCTCTATGCCCGGCTATTTTGGAATCGTGAATGAGTTGCAATACTCTCAATCTGACTGTTTCAGGTATATACAGACGTTGTCCCAGAATCCAACACCATTCTTAAAGACAAGACTTACGTCCCTTGGGGGTTGAGCCAAAAAAGAATCCGCATGGTATGCTTCCTTGATGTCTTTAATTGGTCTTGATGATGAATCACTCCTAGGAATCTAGAGTCAGGAAGAATAGTCTTAGGAGGAGTAATTGGGCGTGTCTCTGCTGAGTAAATCCTAGAGAGTGCATCAGCCTTTCCATTGCGCGATCCTGGTCTATAATGAAATAATAAATTAAATTGGTTTAAGAAAAGATTCCAGCGAGCCTGGCGAGGAGTCAGGCACTTTTGCCGACTGATGAACTCAAGATTACGATGATCTGTCAGAACGACTATTTGTGTGCGCTCTTGGAGGGTGTCTCCATTCTTTGAAGGCGGCAATAATGGCCCAAAAACTCTCTATTGCCACATCGTAGTTCCTCTCAGCGAAGACAACTGCTGGGAAAGAAGGCACAGGGATGCAAGACATCTTCTCACTGTTCTCGAGAGAGTATAGCTCCCACGGCACAATCTGAAGCATCCACTCTATTATGAAGGCAAGCTCTGGGTTGGGATGTACTAGGATTGGTGCGTGGTCAATTTATCTTTTAGACGGGAAAATGCTTCCTGGGCTTGGGGAGTCCAGGAGAACTTAGACTCTTTCCGGGTAAGTTGGGTGATAGGTGACACTACCTCAAGAGAAATTTCTAATGAAAGTCTATAGAAGTTTGCAAACCCGATGAAGCGCTGTACCTCCTTCACATTTCTAGGACTTGGCCAATCATTGATGGCTTGGGTTTTACTTCCATCCATACTAATTCCTTGTGTAGACAGTCATACCCAGAAATTGAATTTCGGTCTTATGGAATTCACACTTTTCAAGCTTGATGTAAGATGATTTTGTCTTAGACGTTCCAAGACCATTCTCACATGTCCATGATGTTCCTCTGTGGAGTTAGAAAAAATTAAAATATCATCCAAATAAATTACCACGAATGTATCTAGGAGATCCCTGAAGATGTCATTCACCAAGTGTTGGAAAGTGGCTGGGGCGGTACTCAGACCAAAAGGCATAACCAGATATTCAAAGTGTCCATAGCGTGACCTGAATGCAGTCTTCCATTCATCCCCAGGTCTAATACGGACTAAGTTATAGGCCCACGAAGATCTAGTTTAGAAAAAATTTTGGCATGTCGCACTCTCTCCAATAACTCAGGGATTAAAGGCAATGGATAACGGTTTCTAATAGTAACCTTATTGAGTTCCCTATAGTCTACGCATGGTCTCAGGGATCCATCTTTCTTCTTTACAAAGAATATGGGTGCCCCTGCAGGAGATGAAGAGGGGCGTATGAAGCCCTTGGCTAGATTTTCGTCTATGTACTCTTTTAAAGCTTCAGCTCGGGCCCCGCCAGGGGGTAGATCTTACCAAAAGGTATCTCTGCTCCAGGCAATAATTCAATTGGACAATCATATGGACGGTGAGGAGGAAGCTGGTCAGCGTTCTTCTTGTCACATAAATCCACATAGTCCTGGTATACAGCTGGTAGTTCAGGGACTGACATGGTTCCTTTAGGAACAGAGCAAGCTGAAATTTTTGGACTCATCTGTTTCTCTGGAAAGTGTAATTCCTTGGTCTCCCAGTTAATGGTAGGATTCTGAGCCTGCAGCCATGGTAGCCCTAGAATAATGGGAAAGTGAGGAGAAGAGATAAGCATAAAGGACAGTTTCTCTTGATGATCTTTACCATAAGAACCTTTAAAGGCTCTGTTTCCTGATCCACTGGTCCAGAGGTCAGCAGGGAGCCATCCACAGTTTCCATCTGTACTGGAGCAGCCTTCTTCACTGAACGTATTCCCTGTTTTAGAGCAAAGGAGACATCCATAAAATTTCCACTTGCACCTGAGTCGATCATAGCAGAGCTAGACACCCAGGCTGAGTCAACCCAGAGTTTGATGGAAAGAAAACAGTGAGAATTGTTTTTCTTACAACTCAGCTGGGACACCGCTGAGGAAACTTGAAAGATGGCAGCATTTACACAGTCAACGTCCTCAGAGGTAACGGAGTTTAAGTCCGAGAAATCAAGATCTGTTGCTGCAGCTCTCTCTGGAGCCTGAGGCTCGGACCTGACAGATCCCTCTCGCAACACTCACAATGAATGAGTGCTGCAGTAGTCTTGCGAGAACGGCTGGGACAGTTAATAATAAAGTGCCCTGACTTACCACAATAAAAACATAGATTCTCCTTAAAACGATGTTCCTTGCGTGCATCACTAACCCGTCGTAGTAAAGAGTCTACCTGCATGGGTTCAGGTTCAGGTTCCCGTGTAATCCTATTCAAAGGTTCCTTAGCTGGAGAGGAAGGTAGGAAAAGGTTAGTACGATTGCTTTCGAACCATCTCTCTTGCCTGCGTTCAGTTAAACGAGTATCATACGGATGCAGTAGTTAATAAAGTCACCTAACGCAGTGGGAGGGTCGGCACGAGCAAGTTCATCCTTAATCAGTGGGGATAACCCCTTTCGAAAAATAGATTTTTTGGCGGAATTGTCCCAGGTGGTATCAAGGGCCCATCTCCTGAAATCCAAGGCATATTCAGCTACCGAGTGCTTACCTTGGCGCAAAGCTAACATGGCTGCTTCAGCTGTTGCACTCGATTGGGGTCATCAAACACCTGCCCATGGCTGAAATAAAATCATCAAGGTGATTCAAACAATCATCCTCAGTCTCAATCAGAGGGTTTGCCCATATCAAAGCCTTGTTGGTAAGCAACATAATTATAGTAAGCACCTTAGATCGTTCAGTAGGAAATTGTGAAGCATGTGCAGAAAAAAAAGATTGCATTGATTAACAAATCCCTGAATTTTTCACGTTCACCACCAAAACGAAAAGGGGCAACTTGGGAATCCCAGAACTCGGGGCCACGGCAGGAGCCTGGACTCGCCCCTCCAGAACCTCAATCCTGGCTCGCAAATCCTGGGTAGTCTGTCCAACCACTTGCAAATTGTGATTATTTAGGTCCTGAAGATTTGTAAGACGGGTCTTTATATTCTGCAAATCTGCAAGGATATTATCAGTCACTCCGCAAAGTTCCTTTATGCGAGCCTCCATTTTCCAGATCTTTTAAGACAGGATACTGGAAGAAGAGGAGAGAAAAAAAACAATAGTGTTCACCTGTGGCAACACTGAAGAAAGAAAAAACTTTAAGGGAACTGCTCACTGGAATGGTTGTGAGAAGTCACAACCACTATCATCACAGAAAGCTTTCAACCAGACATCTGATATCCAGAGTTTCAGCAGACAAAAAGAGAAGAGAAAAAAAAAAAAAACAATAGTGTTTACCTGTGATAACACTGCAGAAAAAAAAAACTTAAGGGAATTGCTCACCTGGAATGGTTGTGAGAAGTCACAACCACTGTCATCACAGAAAGTACAACCGGACATCCGATATCCACAGTACAGCAGACAAGCCTTTCCAGACCCAGCAGACACTAACGTTTGGCTTCAGAATCTTGTAATGTATGTGGTACAGTTCATATAGCGTCTTGTGCTTGGGTGCGATGAAAATACTTGAGACACAGGTTGATAAAGAAAGTCTTGTATTGCTTCATACAAATTGGCAAAAATAAACACACAGGTTGCAAACACAGAAGCAGGAGACACAGCAGGCCAGAGTAATCTAAGCTCAGCAATAACTCTCCACAACAGATTCAGATCTTCTCTGTTACCGCAAGTCCATGCAAACGTGAGGCTCTCAAGAGCAGAGTTCAGAGTCCACAAGTGCTTCAGAGTTCCTCAGTAGGAATGGCTGGAGTACAAGGTCCAAGGCTTCAGGAGTCAGAACACAGGTTCACTGCAGGCTAGATTCTGAAGCACTGATTACTCAGCTGTGGCTGTTTAAGAAGCAAACGGAGAGAATCAGGGCGGGAACATGCAAGCTGGAAAACTCCATTTTGACTGAGGGCAAGATAGCTGCAGCAAAACAGAAAGCAAAATGGCAGACGAACAAACTGAGTTTCAGAAACAGATACACAGAACCTTACACATTTATTCTTGAGGAGGACGCTTCTTCCGTCGGTGCGGGGGCTGTGTTATATCAGAAGGATGCTAATGGTCACAAGCTGCCCTGCTTCTTCTTCTCTAAGACTTTCTCACCGGTGGAGAAGAATTATTCCATCGGGGACAGGGAGCTTGCTGGCCATGAAGTTGGCCTTCTCTGAATGGAGATATCTCCTGGAGGGAGCTCAGCATTCCTTTCAGGTGTTCATGGACCATAATAAATCTGCTCTATCTGCAGATGGCCCAACGGCTAAATTCTCGCCAGGCCAGGTGGTCTCTATTCTTCTCCGATTTAAGTTTACCATACATTTTCTCTCAGGGGAGAATTTACGGGCTGACGCCTTGTCCCGTTCCATTGTCTGCTCCGAATAGGGGGACGAGCCACGTCTAATCATTCCTCAGAGAGTCTGTGAATGGTAGCTCCGGTTTCGCTTAAGTCGGTGCCTCGGGCAAGACTCTTGTACCACCGAACTTGTGGCCGGAGGTCCTCAATTGGGCTCACACATCTAAGTTGGGTGGGCACTTCGGAACCAAGCGGACTACTGAATTTTTGGCGAGGTCATATTGGTGGCCGCGGATGGCACATGATGTTAGGGACTATGTTCAGGCATGTGTTTCTTGTGCCAAGAGCCAGCCTTCCCAGCAAAGGCCCGCAGGCTTGTTACATCCCCTGCCGGTGGCAGATAGGCCCTGGGAAATGGTTGGGATGGACTTCATTGTGGGCTTGCCCAAGTCCCGTAACAATACTGTCATCTGAGTAGTCACCGATCATTTCTCCAAGATGGTGCATCTAGTTACCCTTCCGCGTGTACCATCGGCACGGGCTCTGGCCGTGCTTTTTGTAAAGCATGTCTTCCGTCTCCATGGGATACCTGATAAAATTTTCAGTTACCGGGGTCCCCAGTTCGCTTCTGGAGAGAGCTCTGTCGGCTGCTCAGTATTGTGCTTAATCTCTCTTCGGCGTATCATCCTGAGATGAACGGATTGGTGGAGAGGGCCAATCAGACTCTGGTAACGTATTTACGTCACTTTGTTTCTGCCCGGCATGATGACTGGGCATCCTTACTACCCTTACAGAGTTTGCCCTTAATAATGCAGTCAACGACTCTACAGGGCAGACGCTGTTTCTCCTCAACTACGGTCAGCATCCACGTGTCCTCGTGCCCATGCCTATCTCTTCTACAGACTCTTTGTTTGTGGACTGGGCTGTGGAGGCTCATGACATCTGTGACTGCACACAGTATGCTATTAAGACCTCTAAGCAGAGAATGAGAGTCTCTACTGACGCACATCGTCGCCCCGCTCCTGTCTTCGTGCCCGGCGATTTAGTGTGGCTCCCTGCCCGTAATATCAAGCTGCATTTAGAGTCCACTAAATTTGCTCCACACTAGAGTTGAGCATTCCGATACCGCAAGTATCGGGTATCGGCCGATATTCGCTGTATCGGAATTCCGATACTTAGTTCCGATATTTTTCATATATCGTATACCGGAATCGGAAGTTCCCATAATTCTTTGAGAGGCAATGTGATTTTAGTCAGCCAATGAGGAATCCTAAGAAGTGTGGGCACATCCTGTACTGCTGCGGTCATGTTAACTAATGGCATGGCTGTGATTGGATGCTGAAATGATGTCAGAATGCACTATAAAAGGCGCCGCCGCCATTTTAGCGTCACTGTGCTGTGAATTCAGTAAGGGACAGAACGCTGCTCTGCTGACTCTGAGGGACAGTTAGAGATTGCGATTTTGTGTACTGTGCTCTAGGCAGGCTAGTTTACCAACCGCTGTGTATAGCTTCCTTTTGCCAGTGTTGTTTTAACAGCTCTGTGCAAGGTGTGTGTGTGAGTGCAGGTGACGCTGCAGTTTGCTCTGCATCCAACGCTGTTTGTAGGCATCTGCACGTGTCACTCACAGACTCTTTTTTTTTTCTTTAGTGTAATTCTTGCTGCTCCATTCAATTGAAATTATAGTGTGACGCGCTTCCATCCGTATCCAATACATTGGTTGCAAACACTATAGAATTACAGAAAGGAGCCTTTCAGAGATAGTGAACAGTTTTGTTCAGTGTTCACTCTAGTCTGTGAGGGGTTTTTTTTTGAGTGCAGATCACGCTCCAGTTAGTTCTTCAATCACTGCTGGTTGTAGTCTGCTGAACGTGTGTCACTGCCTCATCCTTGTCATTTTTTTCTAATTGGTGCTGCTCCATACCATTTCAAATAACTCAAATCTATTAGTGTGACGCGCTTCCATCCGTATCCAATACATTGGTTGCAAACACTATAGAATTACAGAAAGGAGCCTTTCAGAGATAGTGAACAGTTGTGTTCAGTGTTCACTCTAGTCTGTGAGGTTTTTTTTTTTTTGAGTGCAGATCACGCTCCAGTTAGTTCTTCAAGCACTGCTGGTTGTAGTCTGCTGAACGTGTGTCACTGCCTCATCCTTGTCATTTTTCTCTAATTGGTGCTGCTCCATACCATTTCAAATAACTCAAATCTATTAGTGTGACGCGCTTCCATCCGTATCCAATACATTGGTTGCAAACACTACAGAATTACAGAAAGGAGCCTTTCAGAGATAGTGAACAGTTGTGTTCAGTGTTCACTCTAGTCTGTGAGGTTTTTTTTTTTTGAGTGCAGATCACGCTCCAGTTAGTTCTTCAAGCACTGCTGGTTGTAGTCTGCTGAACGTGTGTCACTGCCTCATCCTTGTCATTTTTCTCTAATTGGTGCTGCTCCATACCATTTCAAATAACTCAAATCTATTAGTGTGACGCGCTTCCATCCGTATCCAATACATTGGTTGCAAACACTATAGAATTACAGAAAGGAGCCTTTCAGAGATAGTGAACAGTTGTGTTCAGTGTTCACTCTAGTCTGTGAGGTTTTTTTTTTTGAGTGCAGCTCACGCTCCAGTTAGTTCTTCAACCACTGCTGGTTGTAGTCTGCTGAACGTGTGTCACTGCCTCATCCTTGTCATTTTTCTCTAATTGGTGCTGCTCCATACCATTTCAAATAACTCAAATCTATTAGTGTGATGCGCTTCCATCCGTATCCAATACATTGGTTGCAAACACTATAGAATTACAGAAAGGAGCCTTTCAGAGATAGTGAACAGTTGTGTGCAGTGTTCACTGCAGTCTCTGCGTAATAACCACACATAGGCCTTATAACTTTTCTGACTTTCTTTATCAATCTACCAAGATGAAGAAGGCAGGGAGTAAGGCATGTGGTCGTGGCCATGGAGTTTCAGCAGGGAGAGGACGTGGGGATTCTGTGGCTGCTGCCGCCCCCAGTGACACAGCATCCACCAGTTTTCCCCGTGAGCGTTCCTTTATGTGCACCCCGTGAGCGTTCCTTTATGTGCAGTTTTGTAGGAGCTCGGCGTACCCCCCTGCTGCGGGAAGAACAAATTGAAGCCGTTGTTGGTTGGATGGCAGCCAATGCATCGACTTCAATTGCTTCCACCTCCTCTCAGGACCACAACACTGTTGAGCAACCATCTGTTGTCATGTGTGCATTGCCACGAAGATCGTCGCGGTTGCACATTTTGACTTCTCACAGCTGAGTTGCTGTTTCTTTGTGTTTGGCAGCTTGGGAGTTAATTCTGTCTGTGCTCGGTGCTGGGGACTGGGTGCAGTTTCTCCCGGCTGCAATTGATTATTTGTTGATTGGTTTCCTTTAAATTCCTGGTTGTCTGCTTTGGGAGTTGCCAGTGAAATCCTTCATGCAGACCACAGATAGGAATGAATCTTCATAGACTTAAGTTGAGAGCTCCTTAGCTGTTTTAAGCTCAACTGGCTTAGAGTTTATTTCACAGAACATTTATGTTCCTTCGGTGTTTGAGTGTGTATGCAAGTGAGTGCTATCCTGTCTGTCTTATATGTCTAATCTGTGTATTTAGCTGAGATCAGCCCATATCCCTTTGGTGGTAATCAGGATCCTTCTTAGGACTGATTACAGGGTTCAGGGTCTGACAGGAGACAGGGTTAGGCTGGAGACTTGGACCTCTGAACCATTATCAGTACCTCCAAGGTAAGGGATTAGTTAGGACCCCAGTGTAGGGTCAGGTTAGACCCCGGTCCTCCTCTTTCCTGTTACAGCTCTTCAAGTCCTCAAGATTAACCCTGAGATCAACTATATCGTTCCTGCACATCTAGTCCTCAAGATTAACCCTAAAGTTCTGCAGAAATTGTGTCAGGTAAATCTATTTTATACTTACATTCTGTTGTTGCTAAACTATATGTTGTATAGAGTGTGGTTCCTGTATAAATAGTTTACTGACATTGTATTCATATCATTAGACAGCGTGACATTTTCACTGGCCATAAAAAAAATTATCTCTAGTTACCATGGATCCAGTAGCCCAGCTGGCTCTGCAGTTGCAGGGATTATCCATGGAGCTGACGGACATTAAGTCCAAAGTTTTGTCTCCCCTGGAGCAAACCAGAGTTGAACCTAAAGTAGCTCTTCCAGATAGGTTCACTGGTGGGCGAGACAAATTTTTTACCTTCCGGGAGGCATGTAAATTGTATTTTCGGCTTCGGCCGCGATCATCAGGGAGTGATGAGCAGAGAGTGGGAATTGTTATCTCACTTCTTCAAGGGGACCCTCAATCCTGGGCATTTTCCCTTCCTCCGGGTTCCCCGGCTCTACAGTCTGTAGATCAATTTTTTACTGCTCTGGGATTGGTATATGATGACCAGATCGGGTCTCTCTTGCTGAGACCAAATTACGTAAGTTACAGCAGGGAGATCGTCCGGCGGAGGAATTTGCTTCTGCGTTTCGTAGATGGGCCACGGATACTCAGTGGAATGACCCAGCTCTTAGGAGCCAGTTTTGTCATGGGCTTTCTGACAAATTAAAAGACGTTTTGGCCCAGTATGAGTCTCCTCCTTCTCTGGAGGCTGCTATGGCCCTAGCTATCCGTACTGATAGACGGCTTCGGGAGAGGGGTGAGGTAACTCCACTCCCTGTTGTTTCTCCACCTACTACTAAAGTCCCTTATGTTGAGGTTCCCCTTGTCTGTTCGGATGAGCCTATGCAGTTGGGAGGGACATCTTTTCGTAGTAGGGGATTGGCGGCATGCCGCAGGACTAGAAGGTGTTTTTTCTGCGGGAAAGAGGGACATTTTGTTGGAGAATGTCCATCCCGTGTCTTGTTAAGTAAAAAGTCGCCGGAAAACTGCTAATCCCAGGTTGTGTGGTGGACGACAACCTGGTAGTATGTATTTCATCCGCCGGTTCTTCTCAGTTCCTTGTACCAGTGGAGGTGGTGGTTGGTACTAGAGTGAAGAGATTGTCTGTTCTTCTGGATAGTGGTTCTGGGGCTAATCTGGTTGACGCTCAGTTTGCTCAGGCTCAAGGTATGCATCTGAGTGTATTGGTCAAACCGATCCCTATTTTCTCCATCGACGCCAGGCCTCTCGGCCAAGGTAGCTTTGTTCATGAGGTTCATAACATTGACCTTCGGGTAGGGGCAATACATAGGGAACAATTATCTTGTTATGTGTTGGATGGTCTACCTACTCCCATTGTGTTGGGACTTCCTTGGCTGGTTAAACATAACCCTGTGATTAATTGGCAGTCCAGAGAGATAAGCCAATGGGGTGAGTTTTGCAAAAGCAACTGCATGAACACAGTCATCAGTGCGGTCGTGCCTAGTACATTGCCTCCTTTTTTGGAGGATTTTGGGGATGTTTTCTCTGAGGAGGGGTGTCGGGAGTTGCCTCCTCATCGCATGTATGACTGCTCTATTAATCTACTTCCTGATGCTAAGTTGCCTAAAGCTAGGTTGTATAATCTTTCTGGTCCTGAAAGACAGGCTATGAAAGATTATATTTCTGAAAGTCTGGCCAAAGGGCATATTAGACCTTCTTCTTCCCCTGTGGCCGCGGGGTTCTTCTTTGTGAAGAAAAAAGATGGAGGCCTACGCCCTTGCTTGGATTTCCGCGAACTTAATCGGATTACTGTTCGAGATCCGTATCCACTACCTCTTATTCCTGATCTCTTCAATCAAATTGTTGGCGCCAAATGGTTCTCTAAATTGGATCTCAGGGGGGCGTACAATCTGATTAGGATAAAAGAGGGAGATGAGTGGAAAACGGCGTTTAACACGCCGGAGGGACATTATGAAAACCTGGTCATGCCTTTTGGTCTGACTACTGCTCCAGCAGTATTCCAACATTTTGTTAATGACATTTTTCGTCACCTTGTGGGGGTGTTTGTGGTCGTATATTTGGATGACATTTTAATTTACTCGCCAGATCTTGTGTCTCACCAGGAGCATGTGAGACAGGTGTTGCAGATCTTGCGAGACAATAAACTATACGCCAAACTGGAGAAGTGTGTTTTTGCCGTACAGGAACTTCAGTTTTTGGGTTTTTTGGTGTCAGCCTCCGGTTTCCGGATGGACCCTGAAAAGATGAGAGCAGTGCTTGAATGGGATCAGCCAGGGGATCTTAAGGCTCTGCAGCGTTTTTTGGGGTTTGCTAATTACTACCGGAGATTTATTTGTAATTTCTCGTCTGTCGTCAAACCTCTCACTGACATGACGAGAAAAGGGACGGATTTTTCTAAGTGGTCGGACAAAGCTTGCCAAGCCTTTTCCTCTTTAAAAAGATGTTTTGCTTCGGCAACCGTTCTCATCCAACCAGATGTATCTCAGCCGTTCATTGTGGAGGTGGACGCGTCTGACGTAGGAGTGGGTGCTATATTGTCCCAGGGTCCGTCCCCTGGTAAATGGCATCTGTGCGCTTTCTTTTCTAAGAAATTGTCGTCCGCCGAAAGGAATTATGATATCGGCAATAGGGAACTTTTGGCCATTAAATTGGCTTTTGAAGAATGGCGTCACTTTTTGGAGGGGGCAGTCCACCCGATCACCGTTATTACTGATCACAAGAACCTGCTGTATTTAGAATCCGCTAAGCGTCTGAATTCCAGACAAGCTCGATGGTCGTTGTTTTTTACCAGGTTTAATTTTGTCGTCACTTATCGTCCGGGGTCTAAGAATGTAAAGGCTGATGCCTTGTCTCGCAGTTTCCCAGGGGCCGGGAAAACAGACGACCCGATTCCTATCCTTCAGGAGGGGGTGGTAGTATCGGCTGTATGTTCTGAGCTTGAGGAGGAGGTGTTAGAGGCTCAGTGGGACGCCCCTGCAGGACCTCCAGGGAGACTGTTTGTCCCGAATCAGTTGAGACAAAAGGTTATTGAGGCACATCATAATTCTGCTTTAGCAGGACATCCAGGGAGTAAGGCTACTTTAGATCTCCTTTCCCGCCGATTTTGGTGGCCTAACGCTAATAAAGATGTTATAACTTTTGTCGCGTCCTGTGGGGTTTGTGCTCGCTCTAAAACTCCTCATACCCGTCCGTCTGGGACCCTTTTACCCTTGCAACTTCCGGAGCGTCCATGGACTCATTTATCTATGGACTTCATTACGGACCTTCCTCCGTCGTCTGGGAATACTGTCATACTGGTGGTTGTTGACAGGTTCAGTAAGATGGCACATTTCGTTGCTCTTCCTGCACTCCCTAATGCTAAAACTCTGGCGCAGGTGTTCATTAGGGAGATCGTGAGACTTCATGGGTTGCCTTCTGATGTGGTGTCAGATAGGGGGTCTCAGTTTGTGTCCAAATTTTGGAGGGCATTTTGTTTACGTCGGGGGATGCAATTGTCGTTTTCCTCGGCTTTTCATCCACAGACCAATGGTCAGACAGAGCGTCTGAATCAGAGTTTGGAGACATATCTCCGGTGTTTTGTATCGGAGAACCAGGAGGACTGGTCTTCTTTCTTGCCTCTGGCAGAGTTCGCTCTTAACAACAGGCGGAGCGAGTCCACTGGTAAGTCCCCGTTTTTTGGGGCATATGGTTTTCATCCCCAGTTTTGTACTTTCTATGGGGGGGGTCCTTCTGGGGTTCCTGAGGAGGAGCGTTTCTCGTCGTCACTTGCTTCTGTGTGGCGAGGTGTATTTAATAATTTGAGTACGATGGGGAACCGTTACAAACGTATGGCTGATAGGAGGAGAGTTTCTGGTCCAGATCTGAATGTGAACGATCTGGTATGGTTGTCTACCAGGAATATAAAACTTAAAGTGCCCTCCTGGAAACTGGGTCCCAGATTCATCGGACCGTACAGGATCAGTTCCATAATTAATCCTGTGGCATTTCGGCTGGAACTTCCTTCTACGTTTAAAATTCATAATGTGTTCCACAAGTCATTACTTAAAAGGTATGTGGCACCAGTCATACCGTCACCTCTACCTCCTCCTCCAGTGTTGGTCAATGGTAATTTGGAATTTCAAGTATCAAAAATCATTGACTCTCGTCTGAATCGCCGGTCCCTTCAGTACTTGGTGCATTGGAAGGGGTATGGTCAGGAGGAGAGGACGTGGGTCCCTGCGTCTGATGTTAACGCAGATCGTTTGGTTCGGACCTTCCACAGAACTCACCCGGGCAGGCCTGGCCCTGAGGGTCCGGAGGCCCCTCGTAGAAGGGGGGGTACTGTCATGTGTGCATTGCCACGAAGATCGTCGCGGTTGCACATTTTGACTTCTCACAGCTGAGTTGCTGTTTCTTTGTGTTTGGCAGCTTGGGAGTTAATTCTGTCTGTGCTCGGTGCTGGGACTGGGTGCAGTTTCTCCCGGCTGCAATTGATTATTTGTTGATTGGTTTCCTTTAAATTCCTGGTTGTCTGCTTTGGGAGTTGCCAGTGAAATCCTTCATGCAGACCACAGATAGGAATGAATCTTTATTGACTTAAGTTGAGAGCTCCTTAGCTGTTTTAAGCTCAACTTGCTTAGAGTTTATTTCCCAGAACATTTATGTTCCTTCGGTGTTTGAGTGTGTATGCAAGTGAGTGCTATCCTGTCTGTCTTATATGTCTAATCTGTGTATTTAGCTGAGATCAGCCCATATCCCTTTGGTGGTAATCAGGATCCTTCTTAGGACTGATTACAGGGTTCAGGGTCTGACAGGAGACAGGGTTAGGCTGGAGACTTGGACCTCTGAACCATTATCAGTACCTCCAAGGTAAAGGATTAGTTAGGACCCCAGTGTAGGGTCAGGTTAGACCCGGTCCTCCTCTTTCCTGTTACAGCTCTTCAAGTCCTCAAGATTAACCCTGAGATCAACTATATCGTTCCTGCACATCTAGTCCTCAAGATTAACCCTAAAGTTCTGCAGAAATTGTGTCAGGTAAATCTATTTTATACTTACATTCTGTTGTTGCTAAACTATATGTTGTATAGAGTGTGGTTCCTGTATAAATAGTTTACTGACATTGTATTCATATCATTAGACAGCGTGACATCTGTCTGTTCACCGCCTGTCAAATTGCCCAGGCAGTCAGAGAGTTCTGAACTGGAGCCAGCTGAGTCTCTGCTTCTGTTCTCAGAATCTGTTGGCTTGCAAACAGGGGCCCAGCCAAGCAGCATTCTGGAATTTGAAGAAGAGGGAGTATGCAGTGATGCGCAACAGCTGTGTCTCTCTGAATCTGAAGAGGCGGGTGAGCCAGTGCCGATGGTCAGCACACCGCAGAACACATCTGATGATGATGAGACTCAGTTGCCAGTTTCTGTTGAGCATGGTGCTGTCCAGACCACCCAACAGCAGCAGGTGTTTGAAGAGGGTAGTGGAGATGATGAGGTCCAAGACCCAACATGGCGTGAGGAACAGGAAGGTGGTGGGAGCAGCTCTGAGGAAGAGATTGGTCCAACGGTACAAACAGGAGGGAGAGGTAGGCTGCAGACTCGGTTGCCTGTAGCCTCCAGTTTGGCACCTGTTGGGAGCAGTTCTCTTCCAAAAGTCAAAACGGGCACTCCCAGGACTTGCACTGCGTGGTCCTTTTTTGACACACTTGAAGATGATATTTGCTATGTCAAATGCAAGCTGTGTAAGCAAAAAGTAAAAAGAGGTAAAAGTGTCAGTAACCTCAATACCACTAATATGTGGAAACATGTGCGGACAAAGCATGTAGTTGAGTTACAAAGACACACTGGAGATGTAGGCCAACCTACAGCAGCACCTACATCTTCAGCTCGTGTTGGAGCCTCTTCCTCCAGCTCACACACAGCTGGTTCGGCTTTCTCACACGATCGCCATGGAAGAACCTCGGTCACTGTTGTCCAGAGACAAAGTGTTATTCCACCCACAGCTGCAAGTTCCCTGTCATCCTCACACTCCCAGGCCACTGTACAGCCATCGGTAGCACAGGCATGGGATAAAAGATGGCCATACTTGGCAAACCATCCACGAGCACAGGCTCTGAATGCTGGCATTGCAAAACTCCTGTCCCTTGAAATGCTGTCATTCAGGCTGGTGGAGACTGACAGTTTCCGGAACTTAATGGCATTGGCAGTCCCACAATACAATGTGCCGAGCCGATTTTATTTCAGCAGGCAAGCCGTCCCTGCTCTGCAAAAGCATGTTGAGGGAAAAATTAAACATGCGCTACTAAACGCCGTCAGTAGCAAGGTCCACCTGACCACTGATGCGTGGACCAGTACCCATGGCCAGGGACGATACCTTTCCCTCACTGCCCATTGGGTCAATGTTGTGGAGCCGGGTACAGATGTTGCGAGTGGCGCTGTACGTGTTCTGCCAACTCCAAGGATTGCTGGAATCCAGTCTGTACACATTGACTCCTCCTCCTACTCCAGTTCCTCAGAATCATCGCTGCAGGAGCCGTCACGGTCTACCTCCACATGGACCCATGAACGCTTACCTGTTGCGACCGATATGAGCACAGCCGTGGCCAAACGTCAACAGGCCGTCCTGAAATTAATTTCCATGGGGAATCGAAGCCACACAGCGCAGGAGGTCTGGAATGCCATCAAGCAGGAGAGCGACGTGTGGTTTTTGCCAGCGAATCTCCAGCCAGGCTTGGTAGTGTGTGACAATGGCCGAAATCTGGTGGCAGCTCTGGCCCTTGGCAACCTCACTCACATACCATGTCTGGCACATGTGCTCAACTTGGTCGTGCAGAGTTTTTTGAGGGACTATCCGGATCTTGATGCACTGCTGCACAAGGTCCGCCTAGAGTGCGCTCACTTGCGATGTTCCAGCATGGCCAGATCGCGCATTGCAGCTCTGCAACGCAGATTGCGCCTTCCTGAACATCGCATCATATGTGACGTACCCACCAGGTGGAATTCCACGTTACATATGTTGGAGCGGTTATGTGAGCAGCAGACAGCAGTAATGGAGTATCAGATGCAACAGGCGCAATCAACACGCAATTTGCGCCGTTCACACTTCACCACTACTGAGTGGGCCTCTATGAAGGACATCTGCCACGTTTTGCGTGCGTTTGATGAGTCAACGCGGATGGCGAGTGCAGATGATGCACTAGTCAGCCTGACTGTCCCCCTTATCTGCCTGCTTCAAAAAACACTGCAAGCACTAAGGTATGAGGTTTTGAAAGAGGTGGAGGATGAGAAGACACAAATTCCATCACCTTTTGGACAGTCAGCGCAACGTGGTTCCTCCCAAAGGGCTTTGCAGGGCTCACTTTGTGAGGAGGATGAGGAGGAGTCAATGGAGGAGGAAGGAATCGCTACAGAGGGAGGTACACAACGCTCTAGTCAGTATGTAGAGCGAGGGTGGGGTGATGCAGAGCAGGTACAGATGACGCCTCTTACAGAGGACAGCGTTTCTTGGCCAGTTGGGAGTCTGCAGCACATGGTTGATTTCATGCTGCAGTGCCTGAGAAACGACCGCCGCATCGCCCACATTCTCACCACGTCTGATTATTGGGTGTACACCCTCCTAGACCCTCGCTACCGGGACAACTTACAAAGCCTCATCACACCGTTGAACCGGGAGCGTAAAATGCGGGAGTACAAAGACACACTGGTGCAATCCATAATGTTCTCCATTCCAGCCGAGAGCACTGCTGCTGCTACTGATTTACAAAGCAGCTCTGTGCGTGGAGGCAATGGAGACAGCTCTGCAACAAGAGGGAGCACAAGCAGCGCCTCTACACAGGGGGGCAAGACCAGTATGTTCCAAATGTGACGAAGTTTTGTGTCAGCGCCACCAATGTCTACACCATCCGAGACGCCTCCAGTCACCAGGAGGCAACATATCCGTAAGATGGTGACAGACTACTTGTCTTGCCCTCTCAGTGTACTCCCAGATGGCTCTTCCCCTTTCAAGTTTTGGGTCTCTAAGCTGGATACATGGCCAGAGCTTAGCCAGTATGCATTGGAGGTGCTGGCTTGCCCTGCTGCCAGTGTATTATCGGAGCGCGTCTTTAGTGCTGCAGGTGGTGTACTAACAGACCGTCGCATGCGACTATCCTCCGATAATGTAGACCGGCTTACTTTTCTGAAAATGAACAAGGCATGGATCTCACCAGAATTTGCCTGTCCGTTTTCAGATTAAATAACTGGTTGGCAACGTTATCAATTTCTCCTGTTATGTTCATCTATCTACCACCTGAACTCTACTCCCTGGGATACAACACTGCCAGTCTGAGGGGAATGATCAGTTAACAACCAAAATGTTATCCCCAACAGATAGTAGCGCAACGACTCCAGTGCCCACTTGATCGACAGGCACTCTCTCTCTACAATGCTGTATCTGGTTTCAGCTGGAGTTAGCTTTCCACTCTGGAAAGTAATGTGATGCTTCTCCCCGTTAACCTCCTGAGACAAAACGGCCCCCACACCTACCTCTGACGCATCAGTCTGGACAATGAATTCTCTTTTGAAGTCGGGTGTGATCAAAAATGGTGACACACACACAGTGTCCCTTTTAGTTTTACAAACGCTTCTTCAAGCTGATCATTCCATCGCACCATTACTAAATTCCTGCCTTTTAGGCAGTCATTTAACGGCGCCAACAGTGTTGCAAAATTGTGAATAAACCGCCGGTAGTATCACACTAACCCCAAAAACCCTTTCACTTGTTTAGTGGTGAGGGGACGGGGCCAGTTTTGGATTGCCTCCACTTTGTTTATTTGACCTTTGATAACTCCTCTCACAATCACATACCCCAGGTAGCGATCTTCCTCCAACCCTATGGAACACTTCTTTGGGTTGGCAGTTAGCTCTGCTTGTCTCAGCGAATCTATCACCGCCTGTACCTTGGCTAAGTGACTTTCCCAGTCTGTACTGTACACCACAATATCGTCCAGATTGGCCGCGGCATATCGGCGATGAGGACGAAGAACAACGTCCATTAACCTCTGGAACGCCGCTGGAGCGCCATGCAACCCGAAGGGTAGGACTATATACTGGAACAGTCCCTCGGGTGTTAAAAAAGCCGTTTTCTCTCTCGCTGCTTTTGTTAGTGGCACCTGCCAATACCCTTTTGTGAGGTCAATGAGTGAAAAATAACGTGCCTGCCCAAACCGCTCTATTAACTCATCGACCCGGGGCATGGGGTAGGCGTCAAAGTTAGAAATTTCATTCAGTTTTCTGAAGTCATTACAGAACCTTAGTGTCCCATCTGGCTTTGGTATTAGGACTATTGGGCTGGCCCACTCACTCTGGGACTCTTCAATGACCCCTAACTGCAGCATCTTCTTGACCTCTTCCAAGATGGCTTGTCGCCGGGCCTCAGGCACCCGATATGGCTTTAATCGTACTTTGCCCTGCGGCTCAGTGACAATGTCATGTTGTATTAGGGAGGTACGACCAGGAAGTTCCAAAAAAAATCTGTATTTCGGCGAACAAACTCTCTGACTTCCTGAACTTGTCTGTGCAACAAAGTGTCTGATATTTTGACGGCGGAGAGGACTTCTCTTGCCTTCTCCTGAGGCAAGGAAGCCATCTGTACTGGAAATGCAGGCCGTGGGCAATCCTGACCAAGCGGGTCTCTGTCTTTCCATGGTTTGAGCAGATTCACATGGTATACGTGTTCTGGCTTTCTCCGCCCTGGTTGGTGTATTTTATAGTTTACTGGTCCACCTTCTCTATAATGTCGTAGGGTCCCTGCCACCTTGAAAGGAACTTACTGTCCACTGTAGGCACAAGTACCAACACCCGATCCCCAGGGTTAAAGGACCTTACCCGTGCCTCCCGGTTATAGACCTGCCTCTGTGACCTTTGTGCTGATTCCATATGTTCTCGGACTAATGGTAGGACTGTCTCCATTCTCTCTTGCATTTTGGCCACATGTTCTATCACACTTTTGTGGGGAGTTGTATGGTTTTCCCAGGCCTCTTTAGCTATATCGAGTAAGCCACGGGATGTCTGCCATATAATAGTTCAAAGGGCGAGAACCCCGTAGATGCCTGGGGCACCTCCCGCACTGCAAACATCAGGTATGGCAACAAGAGATCCCAGTCCTTAGCATCTTTAGAGACTTTTTTTTTCAACATATTCTTCAGGGTTTTATTGAACCTTTCTACTAAACTGTCTGTTTGGGGATGATAGACCGATGTGCGCAACTGTTTAACACGTGGCAGAGTTCCTTCATGATTTTTGACATAAAGGGGGTCCCCTGATCTGTTAAGATTTCTTGAGGGATTCCCACCCGAGAGAACATACCCATGAGTTATTTTGCGATCAGTTTAGACGAGGTGTGTCGCAGGGGAATAGCCTCAGGATACCTGGTAGCGTAATCTAGAACTACGATGATGTGTTGATGACCCCTTGCTGATTTATTAACTGTCCACACCAGATCCATTGGCTATTCTCTCAAACGGTACCTCTATAATTTGTAATGGCACCAAGGGACTCTGAAAATGAGGCTGCGGACTGGTTACCTAGCACACGGGACAAGAGTAACAATACCGTTTAACTTATTCATAGACCCATAGCCAGTAAAACCGTTGTAGAATTCTGTCTAGGGTTTTCTTTGGTCCCAAATGTCCCCCTAGTACATGCGCATGCGCTAAGTCCATTACCAATCTCCGATATGACTGCGGTACCAGCAATTGCTCGACAATTTCCCCATGTATTTTTTAAACCCCATACAGCAAATCTTGGTTCAGCTCAAATCGGGTAAATACTTTAGCTGCCCTGGGGTGTTGGGGTTCCCCATTGACAACCAGTACATTTTCCCTGGCTCGAGTCAACGTAGGGTCCCGTAGTTGCGCCGTACCAAAATTGTCACCTGCCACATTTAAGTATGACAATTCTGGTCCTGGTGGCAAATCTTCCATCTCCCCACCTAACACTTCTATAGGAGAGGGGTTTTCCTCCTCCACCGAAGGCTAAGGTACTCCTACCGCCAGTACATCTTCCTCTGGGCCACCAGGTTCATGCCCGATTTCTGGAGAATGCAACCTGTTTGCCACTGGTGCCGACGACTGTTCTGTAGGAGGGGTAATTACAGGCCAAAGCACATAAAATAACGGAAAATCTCTCCCCATTATTAATGCTAATTAACCACCAGCCCCACCTCGTGTCACCTCCTCCCCGCTGGCGTGTTTATCATCACCAGGGTGGTAGGATAATGTTTGAAGTCACCATGTATACACAACACACCCATTTTCCCAGCAGTATACTCGCTGATTTGGACGTGGCTGGCTCGTATTAGAGTCACTCACGAGACTCCCTGAGTCCACTAGAGCCACAGCAGGGTTACCCTCCACCTGCACTTTACACAAATGGTTCATATTGGGTCCCTCTGCTTTGACCACTGCACACATGTGTTCTGCATAGTGAGACTGATAGTATTTAACCCCTTACTGCCATTGGACGTACTATCCCGTCCATGGTACCTGGGCCCGTATGACCATGGACGGGATAGTACGTCTCGTGCGATCGGACGCGCTCCCGGGGGGAGCGCAGCCGATCGCGGCCGGGTGTCAGCTGATTATCACAGCTGACACCCATGACTGTGTGTCAGGAGCGGTCACGGACCGCTCCCGGCACATTAACCCCTTGCACACCGCGATCAAACATGATCGCGGTGTACTGGGGGCACAGGGGAGGATCGCGCAGGGTGGGGGCTCCCTGCGTGCCCCCCTGAGACCCTCAGAGCAGCGCGATGTGATCGTGCTGTTCTGAGGGCTTCCTCCCTCCCAGGACCCGGATCCAAGATGGCGCCGGGGTCCTGGAGGGAGGCGGCTACCTCAGTGCCTGCCGAGAGCAGGCACTGAGAAGCCTGCTGCACTGCCTGAGCGATCGCTGGTGTGACAGAGTGCTGTGCACACTGTCACACCAGCGATCTGATAAAATACTGTGATGTCCCACCCTGGGACAAAGTAAAAAAGTTAAAAAAATAAAAATAAACATGTTTTAAAAAAAAATCCAAAATAAATAAAAAAAATATATATATATTCCCCAATAAATTCACTTCTTCCTGTAAATAAAAAAAACAAAGCAATAAAAGTACACATATTTGGTATCGCCGCATCCGTAACGACACCCCCTATAAAATTGTCCCACTAGTTAACCCCTTTAGTGAACCCCTTAAAAAAAAAAAAAAAAAAAGAAGCAAAAAATCAATGCTTTATCATCATACCGCCGAACAAAAAGTGGAATAACACGCGATCAAAAAGACCGATATAAAAAACATGGTACTGCTGAAAACATCATCTTGTCCCGCAAAAAACGAGCCATCATACAGCATCAACAGCGAAAAAATAAAAAAGTTATAGCTCGCAGAATAAAGCGATGCAAAAATAATTATTTTTTATATAAAATTGTTTTTATTCTATAAAAGCGCCAAAACATGAAAAAATGATATAAATGAGGTATCGCCATAATCGTAAAGACCCGAAGAATAAAACTGCTTTATCAATTTTACCACACGCGGAACGGTATAAACGCCTCCCCCAAAAGAAATTCATGAATTGCTGATTTTTGTTCATTCTAACCTCCCAAAAATCGAAATAAAAAGCGATCAAAAAATGTCACGTGCTCAAAAATGGTACCAATAAAAACGTCAACTCGTCCCGCAAAAAATAAGATGTCACATGACTCTGTGGGCCAAAATATGCAAAAATTATAGCTCTCAAAATGTGATGATGCAAAAACTATTTTTGCAATAAAAAGCGTCTTTTAGCGTGACAGCTGCCAATCATAAAAACCCGCTATAAATAGTAAATTAAACCCCCCTTTATCACCCCCTTAGTAAGGGAAAAATAATAAAATTAAAAAAAAGTATTTATTTCCATTTTCCCATTAGGGTTAGGGTTAGGGTTGCGGCTAAAGTTAGGGTTAGGGTTGGCGCTAAAGTTAGGATTAGGGTTAGGGTTGGGATTAGGGGTGTGTTAGGGTTAGGTTTGTGGTTAGGGTTGGGACTAGGGTTAGGGGTGTGTTGGGGTTAGGGTTGGAGTTAGAATTGGGGGGTTTCCGCTGTTTAGGCACATCAGGGGCTCTCCAAATGTGACATGGCGTCTGATCTCAATTCCAGCCAATTCTGCGTTGAAAAAGTCAAACGGTGCTCCTTCACTTCTCAGCTCTGCCATGCGTCCAAACAGTAGTTTATCCCCACATATGGGTATCAGCGTACTCTGGACCCCAAGAGTTATTGTGCAATTTGTCCTATTTCTTCTGTTACCTTTGGGAAAATAAAAAACTGGGGGCGAAAATATCATTTTTGTACAAAAAAAAATATTTTTTTGTTTTTACGGCTGTACATTATAAACTTCTGTGAAGCACTTGGGGCTTCATAGCGCTCACCACACATCTAGATAAGTTCCTTGTGGGGTCTATTTTCCAAAATGGGGTCACTTGTGGGGGGTTTCCACTGTTTAGGCGCATCAGGGGCTCTCCAAATGCGACATGACGCCCCCAGACCATTCCATCAAAGTCTGCAATCCAAAACGTCACTACTTCCCTTCCGAGCCCTGACGTGCGCCCATACAGTAGTTTTCTCCCACATATTGGGTATCAGCGTACTCAGGACAAATTGGACAACAACTTTTGGGTTCCAATTTCTTCTGTTACCCTTGTGAAAATAAAATATTGGGGGCGAAAAAATCATTTTTGTAAAAAAAAAAAAGATTTTTTATTTTACGGCTGTACGTTATAAACTTTAGTGAAACACCTGGGGGTTAAAAGTTCTCACCACACATCTAGATAAGTTCCTTGAGGGGTCTAGTTTCCAAAATTGTGTCATTTATGGGGGTTTCCACTGTTTAGGCAGCTCAGGAGCTCTCCAAACACGACATGGCGTCCAGCCAATTCTGCGTTGAAAAAGTCAGACGGCGCTCCTTCCCTTCCAAACTCTGCCATGCACCCAAACAGTGGTTTACCCCCACATATGGGGTATCATCGCACTCAGGACAAATTGCACAATAACTTTTGGAGACTTGTTACCCTTGGAAAAATAAAAATTGGGGTGAAAAGATCATTTTTGTGGAAAAAATATGATTTTTAAATTTTACGGCTCTACGTTATAAACTTGTGTGAAGCACTTGGGGTTCAAATTGCTCACCAAAGATCTAGAAAAATTCCTTAGGGGGTCTAGTTTCCCAAATGGGGTCATTTGTGGGGGGTTTCCACTGTTTAGGCACATCAGGGGCTCTCCAAATGCAACATGGCATCCAATCTCAATTCCAGCCAATTTTGGTTGGAAAAAGTCAAATGGTGCTCCTTCCATTCCGAGCTCTGCCGTGCGCCCAAACAGTGGTTCCCCCCCACATATGGGGTATCAGCGTACTCAGGACAAATTGGACAACAACTTATGTGGTCCAATTTCTCCTGTTACCCTTGAGAAAATAAAAAATTAGTGACTAAAATATAATTTTTGTGGGAAAAAAATAGGATTTTTTATTTTCATGCCCGGGCATTATAAACTTGTGTGAAGCACTTGGGGGTTCAAAGTGCTCACCAAAGATCTAGATAAGTTCCTTAGGGGGTATAGTTTCCAAAATGGGGTCACTTGTGGGGGGTTTCCACTGTTTAGGCTCATCTGGGGCACTGCAAACGGAACATGACCCCCATCAACGTCTGCATTCCAAAACGTTACTACTTCCTTTCCAAGCCCTGCCGTGCACCCAAACAGTTCCCCCCCCCCACATATGGGGTATCAGCGTACTCAGGACAAATTGGACAACAACTTTTGGGGTCCAATTTCCTTGGGAAAATTCAAAAATTTGGGACTAAAAAATCATTTTTGTGGAAATTTTTTTTTTTTTTTTCACACCCAGGCATTATAAGCTTTTGTGAAACACTTGGGGGTTCAAAGTGCTCACAACAGATCTAGATAAGTACCTTAGGGGGTCTAGTTTCCAAAATGGTGTCACTTGTGGGGGTTTCCACTGTTTAGGCGCATCAGGGGCTCTCCAAACACACATGACGTCCAATCTCAATTCCAGCCAATTTTAGTTTGAAAAAGTCAAACGGCGCTCCTTCCCTTACGAGCTCTGCCGTGTGCCCAAACAGTGGTTTTCCCCCATATATTGGGTATTGGCGTACTCAGGAGAAATTGCATAACAACCTTATCTGTCCATTTTCTCCTTTTACCCTTGTGAAAATAAAAAAAAGTTTGTAAAAGATCATTTTTGTGGCTAAAAAGTTAAATATTCATTTTTTCCTTCCACGTTGCTTTAGTTCCTGTGAAGCACCTGAAGGGTTAATAATCTTCTTGAATGTGGTTTTGAGTACCTTGAGGGGTGCAGTTTTTAGAATGGTGTCACTTTTGGGTATTTTCTGCCATATAGACCCCTCAAAGTGACTTCAAATGAGAGGTGGTCCCTAAAAAAAATGGCTTTGTAAATTTTGTTGTAAAAATGAGAAATCGCTGGTCAACTTTTAACCCTTATAACTTCCTAACAAAAAAAAATTTTGGTTCCAAAATTGTGCTGATGTAAAGTAGACATGTGGGAAATGTTATTTATTAACTATTTTGTGCGACATATTTCTCTGTTTTAAGGGAATAAAAATTCAAAGTTTGAAAATTGCAAAATTTTAAAAATTTTCGCCA
Organism: Oophaga sylvatica; assembly: GCA_033576555.1. NCBI lineage: Eukaryota > Metazoa > Chordata > Amphibia > Anura > Dendrobatidae > Oophaga > Oophaga sylvatica. The sequence goes on from JARQOD010000005.1 coordinate 338,179,336, forward strand.
TATTTGCGTTTTTTTCAAAAATAAACGCAAGTTATATCGAAGAAATTTTACTTCTATCGTGAAGTACAATATGTCACGAGAAAACATTCTCAGAATCGCGAAGATCCGTTGAAGCGTTCCAGAGTTATAACCTCATAAAGAGACAGTGGTCAGAATTGTAAAAATTGGCCCGGTCATTAACGTGCAAACCACCCTTGGGGGTGAAGGGGTTAAAGTTGTTGTCCATGGGCTCTGTCAGGTGGGGGCAAACAGCTCTCACATGTCCTGGTTGTTGGCACCGCCAACAGATTATGGGGCCCCTTTCGTTCCCCGACCCGTCCTGGGCGGCCCTCCGAGTCTCTGCTCGCCGAGCTGTGGGTGAAGGTTTGTGGAATTTACTTGGTACCTTCCGGGTAGTCTCTCCCTGTATCTCCTTGGTAGCCCCATATCTTTCAATGAGGTCTACCATTTGGAGACCATCAGTAGGGGCTGCCTGTCCAAGCCATGTTTGAAGGGTGTGTGGCAAATTTCTCAAGAATTTATCAGTCACTATACGATTCAGCATAGCGCGGGGTGACAACACCTCCGGCTGCAACCACTTTTCTATCAGGTGTATCAAGTCATAATACTGTGACCGAGCTGGCTCGGAAGGGGAAAAGTTCCACTGGTGTACCCGCTGTGCCCGGACCAAAACATTTACCCCAAGACGTGCAAGTATCTCACCCTTGACGCTCTCATAGTCCTCCTGTTGCTCGGGGGGTAGGTCCCTAGAGGCTTTTGCGGGTCCTGAATTAAAAAAACGGAGCCACGATCTCGGCCCACTGGTACCGGGGCAGTCTCTCCCTTTTAGCCACGCCTTCCAACATCTCCAGGTACACCTCGACGTCATCTGATTGCTCCATCTTTCGTATCGCTGTACGCACCGCTTTCCGGACATCCTGCCATCCCCGGGCAGCTCCTGCTGTCTGCGGCGCTGTGATGTGCTGCATCACTAGACTATTGGTTTCCTGTTGCTGTTGATTAAATATCTGCTGCTGCTCCATAGCCTGCTGCTGTATAGCTGCTGCTGCTCCATAGCCTGCTGCTGTATAGCCTGCTGCTGCTCCATAGCCTGCTGCTGTATAGCCTGCTGCTGCTGCATAGCCTGCTGTTGCTGCCGCATGGCCTCCTCCAGCATTTTTACTGTGTTCAATATCTTGGGACAGTTATCCACCGGGTTTTGCGTCACTTTCTTTACCTAGGACATTTACTGTCATGCAGGAAAAAACAGCCTGACCTCACTGCGTTGCCCGCATTGAAGCCACCAATTGTAGGGATCTGCTCTGGTAGGCAGGGCTGGGCCGCAGTAATGAGGCAAGCACACCGCCTTTTACTTCAAATTTCAGTGGTTTTAATCATGAGTTCAAGAAAAAGTCCAGATAACAAAATAAAAACAGAACATAAATCACCACAGTTTGGAGAACCACTGGTGCCAGACTCACCCTTGCTTGGGACGGGCTTAACTAAGCGGCTGCAGGTCAGCAGAGACCGCCAGGTCCCATTCCGGATGGTCTGGTAGTCGCTTCCTGGTGCACACTGGCACACAGTAACAAAACAATCTTCCAGGCTGACTCCAGCCAAAATCCTTCCTTCCACACACCAACTACAACAGCTCCTTGTTTTATAGGCCTACTCCACACCCTCAGGTGAGGTACACATCAGATGACCAGATCACGTGACTATGACCTTATCACAGGTCCTTGTGATCATGGAAAATCCTGAGCAAACTTCAGTCTGCTAGAAGAAATATATCTCACATCCAGCAAGATCCCCTTTGGTGTACCACAGCGGCAAGAAGTCTCCTGTTCCCTACACATGCACAGAAAAACCCATGTCGAACATGCTCCAAATAGGGAAGAGCCGTCACCCTGATTGTTATGCTTAAAACAGGAAAGATTTAAGTTTTCAAGGGCTAAAATGAAAATTTTTTATAAGAAATATGGACAAATATTAATTTGTCATCACAGCGCATATCTGCACATGGCTAGTAGAAATGGTAACAAAAAATAAAACATAGTGTTTACTTTTTTAAATTAATGCATAAAACTACATTCATAATTATCAATTAATGGTTCTTAAGGAACTTTATCTGTACCTGTAAGATAATGCAGTCAATGGATGTACGAATCATAAACATCATCATCATCATCATCCTCACGAGTTTTATTAATGACAGACATAATAAAATACACAGACTGAGGACAACTGTAACTTCACACACCATATATGAAATGGCCAGCATTAAACCTGGTAATAATGCGCAATAATAAATAATTACACCAAGAAAGTGCATCATGCATACAAACAATAGGTAGTTAGACCTGCAAGTGCTGTTGAAACAACCACAACAGATTTAAATTAATAATGCTATATAGCTATCACAGTGCATAGTTACTCATGGACAATGTCGATCTAATACTGTAACTCAATAAAGGCAGCGTCACCCATCATGCTTGTTTGTCTTGTAGATTGTTGAAGAGGGTTTTTTTTTTTTTAAAGTTCCTTTTTATTTAGATTTTCCAAAAAAAAAAGGTGCTATGTCCGACTTCCACCGGCGGAGGTACCTCAGAATCTTTGTGCGCTTCTCCGGCGCACGCAAGCCTTTGACATTCTAGGAGATGATCTTCATGTTGAATGGGCGGCAGAAAAATTAAGAGTGTGCTGGAGGAGACGGTGTACCCTCTTATGGCCGTCGTTGGCACCAACCTGCGAGGAAAGGAGGAAGCAGCACCACAATATCAAATACCTAATCAAGATATATTGACAATTCCAGGATTAATTATTGGAGAGAGGTCCCTTGCTACCCTTTTCTAGTAACTCTTGTTTACCAATAAACTGCTGTAAGCGGTCGTAGTCTCTCCACCACTACCTGTGTTTATGTGACTTCCTTTTTTCTAACCTGTGAGGAGATTACCCCCATCCTCCCAGGCTATTCAGTGTACCCCCCCATGTGTCCAAAGCATGAAACCCCAATAGCCTGCTTCACTTATTGTCCCTCTATATGTAATGTTTAACTCATTTGTCCCACGTTTATCAAGACCCCACTCTCATGAGAGATCTTCAACATCTAATATCAATTAACTAATTTAACCATCTAAAATTGCAGCAAAACTATCATGCTTTAGCATAGGTATGAAGGAACTCCAATAGAAACGGCTCAAACAGCAAATATATCTCATATGTCATTTAACGTGGAGAGAATCTCTTTCATCTTTCCTGATCTCCTTCATGAACTGCCATCTTGTCGTCGTCTGCGTGGGGAGAACCTGGAACTGCGTCGCTGTACTTCCCTATCACTTTGTTGATTTCGTTCCAAGGCTGCTTCGGCTTGTTCTGGTGTGTCATTAATGACATATGTCCCGTCAGATCTTTGGAACCGCTAACGCGCTGGGAACAGTAGTTGAAAGCGAACATCTCGCTCAAACAACGTTGTGCAAATTAAACTGAACGCCCTCCTCTTCTTGGACACCGATACTGAGAAGTCATCAAAGAGCAGAATCTCATAGCCATGGAGTAGCACTGGGCGCCTCACTTCTCTGAATGGCCGTAACAATGAAACTTTGTCGTTATAATGTAACAGCTTAATTATTACTTGCCGTGGTCTGTACATCGTTGGTTTCGATGCCTCCCCTCGCCTGTTGTTGTTTTGCGGCGGTCCCACACGATGTGCACGTTACACACGACAGTAGTAGTTAAGTCACAATATTTTCGGTAGATCATTCTCACAGATGTATTGTAAGTCTGCTGATTTAAACGATTCAGGCAGTCCGACGAGACGTAAATTGCTTTGTCTCGAGCGATTTTCCAAGTCCTCTGTTTTGTCTCTCAAATTTTGTAACTTCTGCTGAAGGTTCTGTTCTCTGTCTTGGCCAAGTTGCTTCTCCTGTTGTAGCAGCGCCACATCCTGTTGCAGCTTGGTAATTGCAATGGTATTCAGGTGTACAGACTTTTGTATTGAAGACAATGACGATTGCAATGCCGACTCCAGCAGCTTCTGAATGTCTGGTAAGAGAAGGGCTTTGACCTCTCTTCAGCCATTTTCTGCGAATCAAATTCCTGAGGAACTCTCAGGTCACATGGTGCTTCTGATAATAGCTCTTGCTGCATGTCTATGGCAGCGCTCAGCATCGCGCCTCTTTCCTCTTTGTCTCCTCCATGCGCCATCTTGTCCTTCTGCTTCAGTTGGATAGGTAAACCGTTCGGGGTCTGTTGTGAACTCCGTAGCAAGTAGCGCTCCATAAATTATGTCCCCACGAATGTAAAAGGTGTCAGTGTTCCCGGGGTGGTTTTACTGCTCTCCTATGGGCCCGATATGCTTGGATACCTGGGAGGAATTCAGGAGCATCTCCAAACTCCCTCCTCACATGTCAGCACAGGAAACAGAAGAGGGAACGTGCTTGTTTTGTTGCTCATAGGTGGAGTTTTATACAGTAAATGATTACTGCTGTCGTATTTTTGGCGTCCCTAGGGCAGAATAAGGCTGCGTAACGTCACATTTTAGAGAGAGTCATATAATAGACACACGCTACCCTACCCGTGACACAAGGAAGGTAGTGTTGCCGGATAAAGCCTTGCGCAACCAGACATGCCCCTGGAAAATGACTGCTGCTGCAGGCTAAACTCAACACGGACAAATACTGTTGTAATTTAAAACTTTTGTGACAGCAAGAACGCAAGGATTAAAAATTCATACTTTTACAGATTACAAGTACAGGAATCTCTGTCCAAAATTAGAATATGATGAAGAAGATGAAGATGAAGTAGAATATGAAGAAGAATAATAGTTGAATAAGAACAATATGAGTAATGTTAACAAAAAGATGAATAGCAAGAAGTTTAAGAAGAAGATAAAGAAGGTGAAGATGAAGAATAATTTGATGAAAAAGATGATGCTGCTGAAGATTATGAAGGAGAAAGTGTGTCAAAAGTTAAAAAGGTGAAGAGCATGGAAGTTGTGAAACATACATATTTGCCAAAATAGAAAAAATGTTAACAACATTGTCAATTTCTTCGTCAATCCGAACTTCTTTAAAAAAAAAAATATTAATGCTATTCCATTTGATTGGGTTAAACATCTATGCCTTTAATGTCTCCTCAACCTCCCCCAATACATTCTACATTACTCTTTGTTGTTTTCCTTCATGTACAATTAACCAACAAGGCAAGAATGGGCTTTTTTTAATTCCGATATTTTGTTCCCATAGACTTACATTGGATTTCCGGTATCGGTATCGGGTATCGCCGATATTTTTGGGGTATCGGCGATACCATTCCGATTCCGATACTTTTGGATATCGGAAAGTATCGCTCAACTCTATCCCACACTATTTAGGTCCTTTCAAAGTCCTTGAGCAGGTAAATCCTGTAGTATATCACCTGTCCCTTCCGCCGCACCTGAATATTACGGACACCTTTTACGTCTCCTTCTTGAAACCCATTCACATGTCTCAGTTTTCTGAGTCTTCTGCTGGGACTTCGGGTGCGTCTTCGGACGATTTTGAGGTGAACGCTATTGTCGGTGCCAAGGTGGTGCGTGGCAAAAAATTATTTTTGGTTGATTGGAAGTGTCATGGGCCGGAGGACAGTACCTGGGAACCGGCGGGGGACATTCGTGCCCCCCAGCTTATTGCGGCATTCGATCATGGCGAAGCTCGCAGTGGGGCGCTAGGAGGGGGGGTAAGGTTAGGGATTCTCCCTCTGCACAGGATGGATCCCAAGCCTTGTCTTCTCCTGCGGTCTCCCATTCAGTTTCGACTGCAGTAGATGCTGCTCAGCAAAAACGTTGGTCTCAGCATCTTGCTCAGACTCGGACTGTGCGTGTTGTTACCGCTGCCTCTCCAGGTCCAGCTATGGTAACTTACAATAGACAGCGGCGAGCAGACATTCTTGAGGCTGTCCAGGATTTGTTCTACTGAGCATGCTCATGAGGTGGCAACCTCTCATTGGTTGTCGGTCGTCAACTGCTCAGGTCCTGTGCTGGCTCTGGATTGGCCCATGAGCAAGGTCCTGTCTGACTGGACTTAGGCGCAATCTATAAAAGGATCTTTGGGGTGCCCATCGGTGCGCTAAGATAACACTTGTTTTGCTGTGTGTTAGTTAGTGGGACAGTTACCACCCTGTATGCACGTGTTCAGCTACAGGCACTGCTAGTGTTTTCTCTAAAGGGAGTGTAGAGTGGGAACTCCCGCTTGAGCTTAGCACCTTCACCGGGTACCTTTGTCGCATGTGCATGTTTTACAAACCGTGTGACAGGGCAGGCTCCATCATCAGCTTAGTGTGGGGTGAGTTATAGGGACCCCAACTAGATTCATTACTACTGTGCACCTGTGATGTTTAACAGGGCACGGCTTAGAGTGCTCTCAGCTTGGTACTGCTCTGTGAGGCAACTATATTTTTTGAGCAAGTGACTTTTTTTTAAGTCTTTTAAAGATGAACTGGTGTGTTAGATAAATGACTGCAGAGGTAAGCATACACCCTAAAGAACCATTTTCTGTAAACGACAATTACTGTAAGAAAGAAATGGAAATAATATATTATTTCTAGGTGACCTTGTACACAATATACTCACTTTATATTATGTTGTCATCTGCAATTATTGCTAATATGAATGTAATGAAGAAAAGCTCTGAATTAGGTAAGGAAATCCCAATAATCTATGATATATGACTGTTACTCAGACCACTACATCCATATTTTTTGCCATCACAGGACAGCAGACTATGATTTCCTTTTGGGCATAGCATCATTCTTTCCATTCAGAACGGATTCTTTCCACAGGACATTAAAATGTAATTCACTAGAGGATATGCCCTCTTTTTAAAGGGGTTGTGGAATGTGCTGGCACTAATACAAACATGCTGCAGCATACAAAAAGGAAACCTGACACAGCAGCGCATTACTTAAATGAATGAGATAATTGTTCCACTGACAGACACATTTGCTTTCTCTGAACAGTTACTAAGGACAAACGTAAATATATCGATGTCATTAATAATACATGTGTTTTTACATTGCAGGAACCCCAATACAGAGCACATCCATACACATTAGCAATTCTGGACCTGCAGTATTAAGGTCTCTGGTTTCCAGTGCATCTTGGAAAAGTGCCAGGGAATAGTCTAACTTGAATTTCAGCAGGCAAGAATATAATTAATGTAGGAGAAAGCACTACAGCCTCTTTGATAAGCTTTTGACATTAAATATTCAGACTTTTAGGCATTATATAATTCACATTTTTTAGATTTTATCTGCTATTGTTATCTGTTATGTATGACAAATCAGGCATCACTTTTCTAACATCCAATTTCTAATCACAGATTAGAAATAATTAAATTGATTTCATGCTAATCAGATGTGAATTAAAAAAAAGCAGGTACCGAAGTGATTCAGTACACGCCACCCTCCCCCCCCCTACTGCCTTCTACCCATTACAGAATATAGAATCAGTCATAGAATACTGACAACCTCAGGCACAGCCACGTGAGCTTCTACATAGTGCCCTGCAGCTATAATATCACATGGCAATCAGGAGGGGCTATGATAGCCTGTATAAAAGCCTAGGCAGGAATTGCAGCAGCCATTTTACCGCGATTTTAAGATAGCAAGAATATGTCAGAGGTCACAGCTCAGCAATAGAAATAAAAAGAGAAAACCTTAAAACATTAGACAAATACGCTAGGCAGTAATGTTTTGTGTAACTGCATACGTTCAGTATTTGGTCAGTATTTTCCATCAGTATTTGTAAGTCAAAATCAGGAGTGGAAAATCAGTGAAAAACTGTAAGAGAAACGTGTACACCAATTCTCCATTTTTTCAGCCACTCCTGGTTTTGGCTTTCAAATATGTGTTTCAAATCAACAAAATTGGTCCAAAAATGAACATAGGGTCACTATCAAGACTATAAATCAAAATTTCCACCAAAATAGCCAACATGAAGAAGGTTAGGTGAGCAAAGTGAACACCCAAACGAATGTATTAAAAATGAAATATATTTTATTGAATGAGCAAAACAAAGCATAATCACTCATCCACATTTATACTTTATTTATTTTTAAATTTTTCTATTTTATTTTTATCTCATATTGATTATCAATATAATTTTTTACACACAGTACCCATTCATCTACTGTCAAAATTCCATGCAATATATTCACTGCACATGTATTCTTCTTATTTTTCATTATTTAATAATTGTTATACCCTCTGCATATACACAATGCAATTCCCAGGTTGTTGAGTGCATTCGTCTTTGAGCACTTCCTTGACTGCGCTGCACATTATTAACCTCGTCCCTGAGGAAATACATCCACCGGGCATGCATCACGTGACATACATACATGATACTACATTTTACGCACTATTATAAATAATATCCGGAGTCCCCTTCCAAGACATACCCCCTGAGGAAGTGTAACGAAACGTGCGTCGAGGCAGAAGAATATGTGACTGTCTCTGCTACTGTGTACACCTCAGAGGCTCTTCACCCAAAGTAATGTTTTTTTTCCCCAATAGCAATTAGGCTACTTAGCTTTCCCATGCACTGACACTGTATTGTCCATTGGCTGCTATAGGAAACTAGGCATTGCTTAGCCCATATTCACTTTCATTTTTGATATATATTCTGTTTAAGGATTTCTTACCTTGGGATATATTCTTCCTGGTATTATGATACGGTTTCTCTTTACATATACGAACATTGATAGCCTACATATTTTCAGCAGTGACATTAAAGTGATTCTGTTTACATGCATTCGCACTTTTATGGGAATTATTAAATTTGTTGCTATATGAGCTTCCAGCATGCTTCTAAAAATACCACTGTATGCATTAGTCTATACTTTATTGTCCCTCACACTGGAGGCAGTATATCATGTCTTATTAAGCGTTATTTTGATTATTCAATAAAATATCTTTCTTTTTTAATACATTCCTTTGGGTGTTCATTTTGTTCACCTAACCTTCTTCATGTAGAATATTTTGATTTATATTACAAATACTGATGTAAAATACTGACCAAAAACTGAATGTGTCAACATGGTGCAATACAGAGATTCAGTTGATTTCAATTGATAGAGTAGTGATAGCTACAAGAGGTGCCATCAGCAGTTCCAGACTCAGTGTGATTAACCCCTTCACCCCCAAGGGTGGTTTGCACGTTAATGACCGGGCCAATTTTTACAATTCTGACCACTGTCTCTTTATGAGGTTATAACTCTGGAACGCTTCAACGGATCTTCGCGATTCTGAGATTGTTTTCTCGTGACATATTGTACTTCACGTTAGAAGTAAAATTTCTTCGATATAACTTGCGTTTATTTTTGAAAAAAACGCAAATATGGCAAAAATTTTTAAAATTTTGCAATTTTCAAACTTTGAATTTTTATTCCCTTAAAACAGAGAAATATGTCGCACAAAATAGTTAATAAATAACATTTCCCACATGTCTACTTTACATCAGCACAATTTTGGAACCAAAATTTTTTTTTGTTAGGAAGTTATAAGGGTTAAAAGTTGACCAGCGATTTCTCATTTTTACAACAAAATTTACAAAGCCATTTTTTTTAGGGACCACCTCTCATTTGAAGTCACTTTGAGGGGTCTATATGGCAGAAAATACCCAAAAGTGACACCATTCTAAAAACTGCACCCCTCAAGGTACTCAAAACCACATTCAAGAAGATTATTAACCCTTCAGGTGCTTCACAGGAACTAAAGCAACGTGGAAGGAAAAAATGAATATTTAACTTTTTAGCCACAAAAATGATCTTTTACAAACTTTTTTTTTATTTTCACAAGGGTAAAAGGAGAAAATGGACAGATAAGGTTGTTATGCAATTTCTCCTGAGTACGCCAATACCCAATATGTGGGGGAAAACCACTGTTTGGGCACACGGCAGAGCTCGTAAGGGAAGGAGCGCCGTTTGACTTTTTCAAACTAAAATTGGCTGGAATTGAGATTGGACGCCATGTCGTGTTTGGAGAGCCCCTGATGCGCCTAAACAGTGGAAACCCCCACAAGTGACACCATTTTGGAAACTAGACCCCCTAAGGTACTTATCTAGATCTGTTGTGAGCACTTTGAACTCCCAAGTGTTTCACAAAAGCTTATAATGCCTGGGTGTGAAAAAAAACAAAACAATTTTCCACAAAAATGATTTTTTAGTCCCAAATTTTTGAATTTTCCCAAGGAAATTGGACCCCAAAAGTTGTTGTCCAATTTGTCCTGAGTACGCTGATACCCCATATGTGGGGGGGGGGAACTGTTTGGGTGCACGGCAGGGCTTGGAAAGGAAGTAGTAACGTTTTGGAATGCAGACGTTGATGGGGTCATGTTCCGCTTGCAGTGCCACAGATGAGCCTAAGCAGTGGAAACCCCCCACAAGTGACCCCATTTTGGAAACTATACCCCCTAAGGAACTTATCTAGATCTTTGGTGAGCACTTTGAACCCCCAAGTGCTTCACACAAGTTTATAATGCCCGGGCATGAAAATAAAAAATCCTATTTTTTTCCCACAAAAATTATATTTTAGTCACTAATTTTTTATTTTCTCAAGGGTAACAGGAGAAATTGGACCACATAAGTTGTTGTCCAATTTTGTCCTGAGTACGCTGATACCCCATATGTGGGTGGGAACCACTGTTTGGGCGCACGGCAGAGCTCGGAATGGAAGGAGCACCATTTGACTTTTTCCAACCAAAATTGGCTGGAATTGAGATTGGATGCCATGTTGCATTTGGAGAGCCTCTGATGTGCCTAAACAGTGGAAACCCCCCACAAATGACCCCATTTTGGAAACTAGACCCCCTAAGGAACTTTTCTAGATCTTTGGTGAGCAATTTGAACCCCCAAGTGCTTCACACAAGTTTATAACGTAGAGCCGTAAAATTTAAAAATCATATTTTTTCCACAAAAATGATCTTTTCACCCCAATTTTTATTTTTCCAAGGGTAACAAGACTCCAAAAGTTATTGTGCAATTTGTCCTGAGTGCGCTGATACCCCATATGTGGGGGTAAACCACTGTTTGGGTGCATGGCAGAGTTTGGAAGGGAAGGAGCGCCGTCTGACTTTTTCAACGCAGAATTGGCTGGACGCCATGTCGTGTTTGGAGAGCTCCTGATCTGCCTAAACAGTGGAAACCCCCATAAATGACGCCATTTTGGAAACTAGACCCCTCAAGGAACTTATCTAGATGTGTGGTGAGAACTTTTAACCCCCAGGTGTTTCACTAAAGTTTATAACGTACAGCCGTAAAATAAAAAATCTTTTTTTTTTAACAAAAATGATTTTTTCGTCCCCAATATTTTATTTTCACAAGGGTAACAGAAGAAATTGGAACCCAAAAGTTGTTGTCCAATTTGTCCTGAGTACGCTGATACCCAATATGTGGGAGAAAACTACTGTATGGGCGCACGTCAGGGTTCGGAAGGGAAGTAGTGACGTTTTGGATTGCAGACTTTGATGGAATGGTCTGGGGGCGTCATGTCACATTTGGAGAGCCCCTGATGCACCTATACAGTGGAAACCCCCACAAGTGACCCCATTTTGGCAAATAGACCCCACAAGGAACTTATCTAGATGTGTGGTGAGCACTTTGAACCCCGAAGTGCTTCACAGAAGTTTATAACGTACAGCCGTAAAAATAAAAAATCTTTTTTTTTTTTTACAAAAATGATTTTTTCGCCCCCAATATTTTATTTTCACAAGGGTAACAGAAGAAATTGGAACCCAAAAGTTGTTGTCCAATTTGTCCTGAGTACGCTGATACCCAATATGTGGGAGAAAACTACTGTATGTGCGCATGTCAGGGCTCGGAAGGGAAGTAGTGACGTTTTGGATTGCAGACTTTGATGGAATGGTCTGGGGGCGTCATGTCGCATTTGGAGAGCCCCTGATGCGCCTAAACAGTGGAAACCCCCCACAAGTGACCCCATTTTGGAAAATAGACCCCACAAGGAACTTGTCTAGATGTGTGGTGAGCACTTTGAACCCCGAAGTGCTTCACAGAAGTTTATAACGCACAGCCGTAAAAATAAAAAATCCTTTTTTTTTTTGCAAAAATGATTTTTTTGCCCCAATATTTTATTTTTACAAGGGTAACAGGAGAAATTGGACCCCAAAAGTTGTTGTCCAATTTGTCCTGAGTACGCTGATATCCAATATGTGGGAGAAAACTACTGTATGGGTACACGTCGGGGCTCGGAAGGGAAGTAGTGACGTTTTGGATTGTAGACTTTGATGGAATGGTCTGGGGGCGTCATGTCGCATTTGGAGAGCCCCTGATGCGCCTAAACAGTGGAAATCCCCAACAAGTGACCCCATTTTGGAAAATAGACCCCACAAGGAACTTATCTAGATGTGTGGTGAGCGCTATGAAGCCCCAAGTGCTTCACAGAAGTTTATAATGTACAGCCGTAAAAACAAAAAAATATTTTTTTTTGTACAAAAATGATATTTTCGCCCCCAGTTTTTATTTTCCCAAGGGTAGCAGAAGAAATAGGACAAATTGCACAATAACTCTTAGGGTCCAGAGTACGCTGATACCCCATATGTGGGGATAAACTACTGTTTGGACGCATGGCAGAGCTGAGAAGTGAAGGAGCACCGTTTGACTTTTTCAACGCAGAATTGGCTGGAATTGAGATCAGACGCCATGTCACATTTGGAGAGCCCCTGATGTGCCTAAACAGCTGAAACCCCCCAATTCTAACTCCAACCCTAACCCCAACACACCCCTAACCCTAGTCCCAACCCTAACCACAAACCTAACCCTAACACACCCCTAATCCCAACCCTAACCCTAATCCTAACTTTAGCGCCAACCCTAACCCTAACTTTAGCCGCAACCCTAACCCTAACCCTAATGGGAAAATGGAAATAAATACTTTTTTTTAATTTTATTATTTTTCCCTTACTAAGGGGGTGATAAAGGGGGGTTTGATTTACTATTTATAGCGGGTTTTTATGATTGGCAGCTGTCACGCTAAAAGACGCTTTTTATTGCAAAAATAGTTTTTGCATCATCACATTTTGAGAGCTATAATTTTTGCATATTTTGGCCCACAGAGTCATGTGAGGTCTATTTTTTGCGGGACGAGTTGACGTTTTTATTGGTACCATTTTGAGCACGTGACATTTTTTGATCGCTTTTTATTTCGATTTTTGGGAGGTTAGAATGAACAAAAATCAGCAATTCATGAATTTCTTTTGGGGGAGGCGTTTATACCGTTCCGCGTGTGGTAAAATTGATAAAGCAGTTTTATTCTTCGGGTCAGTACGATTATGGCGATACCTCATTTATATCATTTTTTCATGTTTTGGCGCTTTTATAGAATAAAAACAATTTTATATAAAAAATAATTATTTTTGCATCGCTTTATTCTGCGAGCTATAACTTTTTTATTTTTTCGCTGATGATGCTTTATGACGGCTCGTTTTTTGCGGGACAAGATGACGTTTTCAGTGGTACCATGTTTTTTTATATCGGTCTTTTTGATCGCGCGTTATTCCACTTTTTGTTCGGCGGTATGATGATAAAGCATTGATTTTTTGCTTCGTTTTTTTTTTTTTTTTTTAAGGGGTTCACTAAAGGGGTTAACCAGTGGGACAATTTTATAGGGGGGGTCGTTACAGACGCGGCGATACCAAATATGTGTACTTTCATTGTTTTTTTTTTTTTATTTACAGGAAGAAGTGAATTTATTGGGGAATATTTTTTTTTTTTTTTATTTATTTTGGATTTTTTTTTACACATGTTTATTTTTACTTTTTTAACTTTTTTACTTTGTCCCAGGGTGGGACATCACAGTATTTTATCAGATCGCTGGTGTGACAGTGTGCACAGCACTCTGTCACACCAGCGATCGCACAGGCATAGATGCAGGCTTCTCAGTGCCTGCTCTCGGCAGGCACTGAGGTAGCCGCCTCCCTCCAGGACCCCGGCGCCATCTTGGATCCGGGTCCTGGGAGGGAGGAAGCCCTCAGAACAGCGCGATCACATCGCGCTGCTCTGAGGGTCTCAGGGGGGCGCGCAGGGAGCCCCCACCCTGCGCGATCCTCCCCTGTGCCCCCAGTACACCGCGATCATGTTTGATCGCGGTGTGCAAGGGGTTAATGTGCCGGGAGCGGTCCGTGACCGCTCCTGACACACAGTCATGGGTGTCAGCTGTGATAATCAGCTGACACCCGGCGGCGATTAGCTGCGCTCCCCTCAGGAGCGCAGCTGATCGCCTATGACGTACTATCCCGTCCCCGGTCATACGGGCCCAGGTACCATGGACGGGATAGTACGTCCGATGGCAGTAAGGGGTTAACTAGTGATATAGGGGAACTGGCATGTGTCTTACCGCATTTGAATTACAATTACATATTTTTTCATATTTCATAATGCACTAGAAAACAGAAGCAAAACAGCACAATAATTTAAAAAAAAATCTGAAATCCCTGTCAGACAGCATGCTGGCTTGTCACAAGGGATTGTACTGAGGTTTTGCATTTTTTGTGAAATTGTTTTTGTGATTGGTGGAATAATAGTTTTTTTAAAAATACAAAAGTAAATTCCCTAACATCCAGACATTTAACTGATTGCCTATCTCACAAAGTGTGCAAATCACAAACTTTTTTTGCATATTTGCTTTACTAATTAAATTTCACATCTACAAATGCCACATCAATACAATGCATTGTTCCACATGCTAACATTTCTTATTATGTTTTTGGAAATGGTTTCATTTTGTTGAAAAAATAAACAAAAAGAATAAAGGCAGACATTTGATGTCTTTATTGAACACCAGTTTTACTAGTCCAATTTTACAACTGTACAGACCAGACCTATGGTGCAGTCTGCTTTCTGTACATGTACCTAACTACATATAAACCAGGAGAAAAAAGGAGCGTATAGGTTACTGACAATACAAAATCTTTATTCAATAACAATGTGTATCTGTACATAAAAGTCATAAAGGACATATAACACAGGTACCATGATGGCAACGTGGCTACTTTTATGGTTAGAGGCATTGATATTCTCCATTTGGGTGTTAGGGGTGGAAATTATAAGAAGATTTTGGCTCAGATGGAAACCAGGTGGATTGCCAAATTAGACACCCTAACACCTAAAGGTTTGAATGAATCTATGTCCTTCGCCCCATTTCTTTAGTATCATAATTTCCTTTAGTGGTACAGTTTTCCTCTTTGTTTCCTTTGTTCTGGTTATATACCCCCTCACATTGTGCAGCATGTCCGTGTTTTTAATTTTGTTTTTATTTTTATTGATCTTGTTGCTTTTCGTTTTTATTTTAGTCTATGTGATTATGATTATGTATGTATGGACACTACCCATCAAGATCAGTTCTGGACGAACCTTCTTCAAAAAATACCTGATGCTGTGAACATCCCATTGAAATATGGAAGAGATCAGTGACACTGATATGCCTATTGGAATTCCTCTGACTGACTCTCAGTCTGACATTGTATTTACCTGCTATATGACTATTGGTTGCTATCAGATTCCAATATTATTCTCCTCTATGTGCCACTCATTTATTTTCTTATATTCTATGCGGTATTAACGACACAGTATACTGAATCCATTCTAGCGGTGGTGCGCATGCGTTCGTGTGTCACCCACTCCTGACATGCCGCCGGGCGTCACACCAGACGCTCTGGCTGCATGGCACAGGACCTGGGAGACAAACTGCACATGCGCCAAGATGCACTGCGCTGATTGGCTCTTCAGCAGCATGTGACTGCTGACTTGTAGCTTAAGAAGGTCCTTGCCTGCTACTCCCATGTACCATCCCTTGAGAAAGTGGGTTTAAGCCCATGAAACGTGCGTCGGGACCGGACAGCTGCACTTGTGCTGGGGTACCTTGTCCCATATACCTGGGTAAGATCCATGTGGCTATTTATGCGGTTATTCATCTGCTTTTGCATCTATGTCATGTTTTACGATCTCTGACCTCATTATATCCAGTGGGGGGTGGCTATGTTTACTGGTATTACTAGCACTTCTCTAAAACATTGGCTTACAGCAAAGGGAGAGGTATTTACTTGGCATGCATTGTGCCTATATATTCAGGCATCTCCTAACTGATTTTTTTTTGTAGCTCCCCTCTCTGTTTATTGGCACTACTAGCACTTTATTAAAACATTTGTGCACAGCAAAGGGAGAGGTGTTTTCTTGGCATGCATTGTGCTTATATATTTAGGCATATATACCATATTGATTTTTCTGTAGCTCCCTTCGTTTTTTTCTTGCCTTTTTTCATCTATGTCATGTTCTACGATCTCTGACCTCATTATATCCAGTGGGGGGTGGCGATGTTTATTGGTATTACTAGCACTTTTCTATAACATTGGCTCACAGCAAAGGGAGAGGTATTTACTTGGCATGCATTGTGCCTATATACTCAGGCATCACCTAACTAATTTTTCTGTAGCTCCCTTTGTTATTTATTGGCACTATTAGCACTTTATTAAAACATTTGCGCATAGCAAAGGGAGAGGTGTTAACTGGGCATGCATTGTGCTTAGATATTTAGGCATATATACCTTATTGATTTTTCTGCAGCTCCCCTCGTTGTTTTTCTTGCCTTTTCATCTCTCTCCTCCAGTTGGATGAGCCATCCATGTTACTTAATATTGGTTATATAGGCAATTTGTCTCATAAAACTATTATTCTCATAAACAATTTTTTCTGTGCCCACTAATCTCATTGTGGGTATGGTTTGGCTCGTGTCTGGATATATGTGGGGTCCTATATACTGTGATTTGCAATGCATTTGATGTAATTTCTGCTGCCACCTGTGTTATATGTCCTTTATGACTTTTATGTACAGATACACATTGTTATTGAATAAAAGATTTTGTATTTTTAGTAACCTATACGCTCCTTTTTTCTCCTGGTTTATATGCTTGTTCGGAGCAGGTATTTGCTCTTTGCTTTTCTCATGCTGACTATCATGGGTGTGTAATCACCCTCTGGTCGAATATGCAACTAGGTTGTGTGTTAGCATGTACCTAACTACATAGCATTTTTTATTATATCTTTTTTGATAAGGGTTGAATAACTGAGGCTAAAAAGTTAACAAAAGCTAATTATAGTGTTGGAAAAAATGTATAGTAAAAGTAAAAAACATACCATGGCTAGGAATGTGGAAGCCACTAGCAGTAGCAGAAACATCGCCACTACTACTGACAGCAACCACCAGGCAAGAGTACTACTTACCACAGGACACAATGAGCAGGGCCGGCGTCTGAACCTGGCGCACCCGGGCAAGTGTCAGGGCACTGGCGAGATGGGGGGGCCACTCGGCACCTGAGCAAGGTTTTTTCTTATAAGTACAGGGTCGGTCCTCCACCCTCCTCCCTCCGCCCTCCTCCAGACATCATACTCACCTCCTCCAGCGGTGCCTGCAGCTCCAATGGTCTCCAGCGCCGGTATCTTTTTCCTGTGTGAGCGCGCGGTCAAGTGGTACCGCTCATTAAGGTCATGAATATGGATGTCACTCAACTCCCATAGGCGTGGCGCCCATATTCATGACCTTAATGAGCGGTACCACGTGACGTGACCACGCGCTCTCTCAGGAAAGATACCGGCGCCTGGCTGGACATACATGCAGGGGGGACCGCGTCAGGAATCAGGTGAGTGTCGTGCCCAGCCAGCATGCAGCCATGCATACAAGCGGGCGTGAGGATGTTGAGAATGACTTGCCCTGGGGGAGAATGAGCCGGGTTAAGAATGAGCAGAGAGGGGGAATGAGCCCGGGAGAATGAGGGGGAAATGAGCCCGGCCCCCCGGGGAGATGAGAATGAGCCTGGGGGGGATGAGCCTGGGGGGTGGAGATGAGAATGAGCCCAGGGGGGAAATGAAGAGGTTGAACAAAAAATGACATCGCAATTCTTTTTTTTTTTTTGTAAATAATAGATCTTTATTTAGCCTACAAAAACCACATGAAAAAAACGCTTGAAAATCTGCATAAAAAAACACACGGATTTTTACCTGCATTTTTGGGTATGTGCACAAGTTGCGGATTCTGCTGCGGATCCGCAGTGGATTCTCATGCGTTGTACAGTGCCATTATAGTCTATGTAAAATAAAAAATGCTGTGCACATGCTGCGGAAAAATCTGCAGCATAAACGCTGCGGGTTCATTTCCGTAGCATGTCAATTCTTTGTGCAGATTTGCAGAGTTTTTGCACCCATTGACTTGCATTGAGTCGGGCGCTATCACTCATGTAAGAAGTGAAATCTGGCATTGTACTATACCTATATTTCTCTGCTGTGTCTGTGCATAATGAATCGTGGTATGTGTTAAAGGGGGGGCTCACTGAGACTCTTTCGCCCGGGGCCCTCAAAAACCTGGAGCCAGCCATGACAATGAGCCTCATTGGCCTCTGGCAATTTGGCGATTCTATTAGTAGGGAGGAAGCTGAGGGCATTGTGGAATATATGGCACATCACTCTTCTCACTTACAGCAGAATGATGTTACCTCTGACAGCGACACAGTCAGTCTTAGGCTGGGTTCATATTGCGTTATGGCAGTCCGTTAGACGGACTGCGTTACACCACGATGTAACGCAAGTCTGTTAACGCTGCCATTCACCCCCATTTGAGGGCGCATCGCAACGTGCCGTCATTCAGTGACGGAGCCTCGGACGCGGGCTGCAGCATCTGGGCTCTGTCACCGCTAACACAGATGAATCATCTGCTGATTCATCTGCGCTAGCGGGTATAGCATAACACGATCGTGTTATGCTATACCGTTACCAGCCCGTCAACGCTATGTATTGAACGGGCTGGTAAAACGTAATGTGAACCCAGCCTTAGGGTTCTCCACAGAACAGCTTGCCTGGTTACAAATGACTGAGAGAGCCATTTTTAAACTATTTTTCAAGTTTAAAAAAAACATAAAATGTCTATCTGTGCAGACTGTTAAAAGGGCTGCTGATTACTACCAGTTACCAACCATTTTAATGTTGAGGTCACTTTGACATTAGTGAGGCTATGTTTGTATGTTTGTGTTAGAAAGGCTGAAAGAGGTGGATATACCGTATTTTTCGGACTATAAGACGCACCGGACTATAAGACGCACCCCAAATTTTGGGGTGAAAATAGCAGAAAAAAAGATTTTTACAATATGGGGGTCCGTCTTATTGTCCGAATTTTAAGGATACCTGAGGGCCGGCGGTGGTACAGCAGGGGTTGCGGCAGTGGTGTGGCAGAGGTGCGGTGATGCTGATACTCACCTTCCTCAGGTGTGGTGATGCTGCGGCATGGAGAGCAGAGCCAGGTTTGTGGTGTGGCAGAGGTGCGGCATTGCAGAGGCGCGGTGGGCAGCGTGCACCTGAGCAGGGTCCTTCCTCAGGTGTGGTGACGCCGGGTTTGTGGCAGTAGTGTGGCAGAGGTGCGGCTTTGTAGAGGCGCGGTGGGTGGCGTGCACCTGAGCAGGGTCCCTTCTTAAGGTGGTGAGGTGACGCCTCGGCACGGAGAGCAGACAGGAGTGCAGAGCCGGGTTTGTCGGTGGTGGCGGCCATCTTCCTGAGGCGGTGCGTGCGCAGAGTATTCTGCTTCCTGGGGCTTCAGGAAAATGGCCGCCGCGATCTCTATCTGCGCACGCGCGGCCTCCCGCGGCCATTTTCCTGAAGCCACAGTAAGCAGAGTACTCTATCTGCGCACGCACTGCCTAAGGAAGATGGCCGCCACCACCGGCAATCCCGGCTCTGCACTCCTGTCTGCTCTCCGTGCCGCGGTGTCAGCTCATCACCTGAGGAAGGGACCCTGCTCAGGTGCACGCCGCCCACCGCGCCTCTAAAAAGCCGCACCTCTGCCACCGCCACACCACTGCCGCAACCCCCCCGGTAAGCCTGCGTTAGGGCTATAAGACGCACCCCCCATTTTCCTCACAATTTTTTGGGGGAAAAAGTGCGTCTTATAGTCCGAAAAATACGGTAGTCCTAGGAAACTGCAGGTTGTTATATACTTCTTGGCAGGCCAATTAGAGTCCTTACAATTAAAAAAATAATATTTTTTTGGACAAAAATAAATTATCCTCAATTTTGTTTTTTTTGTTACATCTGAGCAGTTATGCCCATTATTCATTCACTAATGGTTCAGATCACAGTGTGCCTCTGCCCTATAAAAATATGAAGATTGCTTCAAAGTTGTGGTTATCCATTCACATCTATGGACAACTGTAAGTTGTTACTTGAAACACAAATGTTAGTGTGGCAAACACTAAAAGGCTAAAAATATTTGTTTGGCATATTTACATCAAATATCTTGTGAAAATCTCCCATTCTGCCTGTATATGTATGAGTTCATACATTGCTTAATGAGGTTTTCCACTGTTTTAAATTAAGCAATCACAATTCACCTGAATAGAACTGAGTTGCAGTGTGCTGTGCAGGGGGTGGGCAACAGCAAATTAGAAAAGGTTATGCATAGCCTAGGGTGAGTGTCATTATTTAAGAAGGCATCATTAGGTTTTGTTCTCATATTGTAGCCCTGTTGCATTTTTTGTCCACCAAATGCATAATGTATGTTGCCTTGACTTTCCAGCAAAAACATTGTGGTTCTACTACAATAACATCTGCAAATGCAAACTCATTCTAAAGGGTATGCCACACTGAACAATATCGCTAACGGGATCGCTAAAAAACGTCACTATTTAGCGATCCCGTTAGCGATGTTGTTCAGTGCGGCAGCTTCCAGCGACGAGCTTCCTGCTGTGATCTCGCTCGTTGCTGGAATCGTTCCGGACCCTATTTCTCGTCGGCGCTCCCGCTGGGTAAGTATATATCGCTAGTGTGGCACCTTTTCTTAGCGATTTAGCGGTACTTTTGTACCGCTAAAGTCGTTAAGAAGATCGCTAACGGCGATAGCGTCGTTAACTATATCGCTAAATGTGGCCGCACTTAGCGATATAGAAACAATCCCGCTAGCGATCGCATTAGTATGCGTCGTTATCGTGATCGCTAGCGGGATTGTTTAGTGTGGCAGTACCTTTATGTTTCCACTACTCAATATGTGTGATAATGTTGTCATTATTTATACCATACAACCTCAAACCCCTGGCACATTCAGTAGGAGCTTGTGAATAATTGTCTCTTTGGTTCAGCCATTCCTATGTTAAGGTGCATCTACAATGCAAAATTATCTTGTTCATAGGAATGGTCTTTTCATGATAATCTTGCAGTCTTTGCGGCTGCCAATCACGAGATGAACGTGCAAAAACTCATTCACGATCTTTTGGCTTTCCCAATGGCTATCTTTTTTTGGCAGCGCATCATCCTGTATAAACAACACTTGCGCTACCGAGAACAATGGCAGCCTTTGTACACTGACTGATCTATTATAGGTACAATGTGGCGAATAAAAAGTTATTAAGAAAGCACTGTTTTAAAATTTGCTGCAACTCTTCAACTGTCCTCTTTATTTTTTGTTTATCCATAGTTTAATTGTGCCGCCTTAAAACCCTTCTCGACATGCGCCGCATATAAAATGGTGCCACAAGAGCTGTGTTCCTGCAAACCGCCGTATATACGCTGAGCATCGCTTTGATCAGGTGTGGGTGTCAGCTGTATGGGAGAGAGATCCATGTGCTAGCACCAATTGCAAATATTTAACCTCTAATGCTGCTGTCACTAGTGACAGCGAAATCGAGTAGCATCGCAGAGGGAGTGAGCTCCCTATCGGCACAATACAATGCGATCGTGTTGTGTCGATGGCCTCCATGGTGAGCCCGAGTGGCAAGATGGAGGCAGGATCCTTCTGGGAAGGTGGCCTGTGAGCGCCTGCTCAGAGCAGGAGCAGACACGCCTCTTCCCTAGCTGTCAGATGCTGCTCTGATGCCCTGTACAGTAGTGAAGAAACATTACAGAGTATCAGATCAGCGATCTGTGAGTGTAAGGATGATGTCCCATAGTTGGACAATGTAAAAAACTGAAAACAAAAAGTTACTAAAAAATGTAAAAATATTTTAAAGAAATTACCAAATAAAGAAAAAAAAAAGGGAAAATATTAATCCACTAAATACATTTATGTAAAAAAATAAGAACACATATTTGATATTGCAGCATACAGAACAACCCGACCTATAAAACTGTTACACTAGTTAAGCCCTTCAGTGAACACCATAAAAAACACAAATAAAAAAACGAGGCAAAAAGCTATGCTTTATCATAATACTGCAATAAAATGCTATCAAAAAGACGAATATAAATAAAAATTGTGCTGCTGAAAACGTCATCTTGTCCCTGAAAAAACAAGCTGCCACAGCTTTGTCAGCGGAAAAATAAAAAAGATATAGCTGTCAGAATAAAGCAATGCAAAAATTATTTTTTTTTATAAAATAGTTTTTATTGTGTAAAAGTGCCAAAACTAAAAAATGATATAAATGTAGTAGTACTGTAATTGTACTGACCCAAAGAACAAATCTGAGTTATCAATCTTACCACACACAGAACAGTATAAAAAAAAAAAAAAAAAAACAAGTCCTGAATTGCTGATTTTTGTTCATTCTGCCTCCCAAAAATCAAAATAGAAAGTGATCAAAAAATGTCAGGTACTCAAAAATGTACCAATAAAAACGTCAACTTGTCCTAAAAAAAGAAGCTATCACATGACTTTGTGGGACGAAATAAGGAAAATTATAGCTGTCTATAATGAGGATGCAAAAACTAGTTTTTGCAATAAAAAGAGTCTTTTAGTGTGTAACAGCTGCCAAACATAAAAAAGATGTAAATCTGGTATCACTGTAATCGCACAGACCCTAAAAATAAAGTCATCTAATCACTCATACCGCAAGAGGAACTGCATAAAAAAATAGATTAAACCAATTCTTCACCTGCTGTTGATTTGATCATTCTGCCTCCCAAAGATTGCAGTATGACTCGGCTCCCATATATCCTCTGCTCTATGCTGAGCACTTACACTGGGGTTTCCATGTAAACCTCTGAAATACATGATTCAGACAGAATGCCCGGTGGAAGACTTCCTATAATGAGGAAGATGGAGGCACTGTGGATGCCGTCTGGCTACCTATGATCCAAAGGTGTCAGTCTTTTTAGGCGAGCATAAAAGTGCGGTCAACAACAGTTTTGTGCACTTCTGAAAACAAGAACACTGCTGAATAGAGGCCAGATGGAGTCTAGTGTAACTTTGCTGCGTCATTGTAGTGAATGGATTCACCTGGTATTTTATCTGTCACATCACTAGGAGATATAGCTGGAACCCCAAAGTAAGTGCTCAGTATAGAGCATGGGATAAACGTGATCCTAAATGTAAAATGTTCCCAATAAAAGCTTCAACTCAATCCAAAAAAAAAAGGAAAATGCCAAATCATGTCCATCATCTGTTAACGGAAATATAGGGGCTTCCACAAAACTGACAGTACAAAGGCTCTGGAAAAGCGCTATGGCACCTCACCCCCCAAAAGAAGTCCAGTGAATTCTGCACTTCCAAATACAAATGCCCCCTTCTCCCTTCTGAGTTCCACAGTGTGCTTAAACCACATTTAGTGTCCACATGTTTGGCATTTCTGTAGTGATGAGAGCCCAGATGCGTAACTCCAGAAGCACAAGCTGGGCATAACGTACTGGTGACAACATACTAGTCACTACAATGTATGGTCACTACAACATCCACTGCTGCTTGTTACTGTAAAACACCCATGAAGCCAAACTCATCACAACACCT
>JARQOD010000005.1:338203153-338246915 GCA_033576555.1 Oophaga sylvatica
TTCAGTATAACTGTGGAGCCCAAAACTTCTCGCCCAAGCTCAAGGGAGGGCAACCAGGGTTCTGAGGGTTTTATTTGTGCGGGGAAACCCAAAATAGGGGCTGCCGTTTTAAAAACCTTACTACTTTTAACTCAATACCAGATTCCAGGGTGGCTGCAGGGGTATGGGTTTGGGGGGAAAGGAACAAATTTAGATTTGGTGGGCATTCAGAGTAATGCATTCTTTTATTATAGTTCATTTTCGATTAAATACCCAAACCTTGTTGGGAACCCTGGACCGTCTGTCCATGGCAGGGCAGCCTGATCAAACAAAGGAAACCATTTGGGCGGGTAACTGCACAAGAGTTGACACCCCTGTGATAATTTCTGGGACACAGGTCTATGCCTTTTGCCCTGCAGGAGAGTTTCAAAGCACTTTTGCTCAAGCGAATTTTAAAAAAACATTGGTCGGGGGGAACTGCAAAGGTGAGGGCTGATTTCGGAGCAAGTATTTTGGGCCAAACTGTATCTGTTTAGAAATTACATCAGATATCAAAATGATATGAATTAGATATCATTTTCCCCATATCTCACAGCCCTCTTCTGAAAATGTCCGCCACTGAGTCATCTTTAGCACTAGTTGTTTAAATGCATAGGTACAATTGCTTAGCTTTTACTTAGCAATGTCTACTAATGACTTACCTGAAGGTCAGAGCCGCTAATAATCTAAAGCATACAACATCAATTGTCTTTCAAGAAAACTTAAACTTTTGAAAGACTTTTCTCTTGCTATAAATTAAGCATAAGGAAAACAGATGAAAAGGAGAATCACAAGTTAAATGTTTCTTACTGTGTAATACTCAAGGTGGCTTAAATCAACCGATCTTTAATAGAGTTAGGAACATCTTTAGAAGACTGAAGGTTTTAAGCGAATTTGAATGTTATGATTATATTTCATGAAATGCAACTGTAATGGAAGAAAAAGAGAAGACATTGTAAATGTTTTTAACAAAATAAAAGGATGATGAAAGGGGTGTTCTAGTTACAAGAAATGATTGCCTATCCACAGTACAAGCAATAACGCCTAGATCGTGGTGGTCTTACCGCTGAGAACCCACAGAAAAGCCATGTGAACTGTCAATCCATTCAAATGGGGAATGAAAGTGCTCTGTTCTGTGGGGGCCTCACTATCCTGTAGTAAATTATCAAAATTTTTGAATACCCCTTTTTAAAGGTACCAATTAAGTATATAAAAGCTTTGACACACTGTAAAAACAGTTGCTAAAATAGTTTAATAGTCTCTGTGAACATATTAATTGTAATATCTAATGAATATGGATGTATAAAAGAGGTTGCCCACATGCCTTAAGATAGGTCATCAAATGTCTGATAAGTGGGGGAGTGACACCTGACATCCCACCGATCAGCAGTTTGTAGGTGACGGTGGCAGCCATTACAGAGATAAAGTGCTACTCCGGCTACTCCCTATTGAGAGTGGCCATAGCCGGCAACTGCATATCGCCTCCTATTCAAATCAATAGGGGACGGATGTGCAATACCGGCCTCCGCCACTGTCAGTAGATGGAGTAGCTCCATAACGGAGCAATTCCGGTCTCGCTGGTAACCTGGAACAGCCGATCATCAGTTCTAGTGACAGCGGCAGCCATTACGGAGATCAAAAGCTACTCCATCTACTGAAGTGGCCATAGATGGCTAATGCACTTCTGTCTCCTATTCAAATAAACAGGGGACCGATGTGCAATACCCGCCTCCGCCACTATCAGCAGATGAGTAGCTCCGTAACTGAGCAGTTCCGGCCGTCGCT
Organism: Oophaga sylvatica; assembly: GCA_033576555.1. NCBI lineage: Eukaryota > Metazoa > Chordata > Amphibia > Anura > Dendrobatidae > Oophaga > Oophaga sylvatica. The sequence goes on from JARQOD010000005.1 coordinate 338,204,957, forward strand.
GGTACCTAGAACAGCTGATTGTTGGGGGCAACACCCAGCACCCCCACTAATCATCACTGATCGCACCCCCGACCAATCAGACCTTGATGACCTATCCTAAAGATAGGTCATCAATGTTAAAGTAGTGAACAAGCTCTCTAAGGCTTCATACAGTAACTGTATAGTTAGAGCTAAAGCAGATCTGTCCACCCCATCCAATTCCAACAATAGAAAGTGCATGCATAAAATTTAAATCTCATAGACCTGATGAGGCTGATGCTAGAACTGGACTGGTAAAATAATTGTTTTGATTTCAGGAATATACTACCATTTTTTACATGAATTTCATAAGTCTAAAATAATTTGTAATAATATTTAATAATTTTTTCAGTTATATTTTACATTTTTTGACAGATCTGCTTTAGAAAGGGATTGGATTTTAAGCTCAAAATTTGAGAAAATTTGAGTAAATTTCTACCTGTCACCAGTTCAAAGTGGTCAATGACTGCTACTGCTGGCGATTCAACAGATCCACATGAACACAGCAGCTCTTCCTCTTCCGGGCTGCTCTGTTGATGGGGCATGACTGCTGATGTCATGCTGATTGACAGCCGAACCCCCCAGTTATTAAGTGGGGAATAGGCTCTCAATCAGCATGACATCAGTAGTCAACAAGCGATCAAAAGAGAAGCTGCCGCTCCTGTTGACGTGATATCAGTGGAAGCTGCTAAATTGATGGCAGGAGTGGTTTGTGATGGGCACCATAGGCAGCTAATTAAAAAAGACCTCCTTTTTTATTTTAGGCCCATAGTTAAAAAATTAAATAGTGCCAATAACTGCTTTAAAGGAGCTATCAGGCTTTTTATGGTTTTTGGATATGGGGCAAAGAACTTACTGGCAAGTAGTTGTTAACTACCTGCCTGCGATGATGTGTTTGCAGCTTAGGGGCGATTTCCTGGCTTCATTTGACCTCACATCATTATAGAAGCTCTTTACTTTCAGTCAGCTCTGTCGACAGGTCATCACTGCTGACGTCATGCTGATTGTCAGCCAGCTACTTGCAGTGACTCCCTATCTACAGAAAACAATAGACGAAAAGAAGCTGCTCTGTTAAAGTGATGTCAGCAGAAGGAGAATCATCTTCAGGATCGTTCCATGTCTGGAACAGAAACATTACGTAGTGTTCAATATATTTCAAACTTAATGAGAATCTGACATAGGAAATAAGGCGGATGACCCTGAGATGCAATAGATAGACCCACATATTGCGGTATAAGGTGTTGCTTTACTGATAAAAGGGATCATGCTTTATAGGAGTAATGTAAGAGATTTGCATAAAAAGCACCAAACCAGTAAAGATTGTATCTCTGGTTTTACGACTGGTGGCAGCACCATGGACTAGTGCTCCAATCATGGATGAATGGCAGTAAAACTGTAGCAAGGAAAAGTATAAAGAAAAAGCAGCCAAGTTAGAAATCTGGCAAGATGAATCACATATACAATGCTTTCACTTGTACTCCATTCTATACTAGATAAAGAGCGGCAGAAAATAAGGCCAGCTGTAAATGAATCTTCTGTTCTGCGACTTTTCTATTTGATTCAGCTCTAAAAGATCTTTCAACAAAAAGAAATCAGAAAAGAGAGCTCAATGTGAATGAGGCCATTGCAAGTGGCAACTAGATGGCATTCATTGTGTCTGAAATTAGTATAGTGCAAAGCTGTTCCTATGAATATGTATCAATAAAGCATTGTTTCACAGCACCCTGGCACGGAGGGATGAGGCTTTAAATGGAAAACTCAATGAGAACTAATATACAAGGCCTATCTCTCTGCTAAAAGACAATGCGCTAAGAACCAATTCCATGCCAACATCTGTAGCAGTAAAGAAAAAATTATGTATAATTTGTAGTTTGGATCATGTCTATTATTGTTCAATATGAATAACAAGGAACAGATGTGTGACCCAGAGAATTAGTTTATAATTACTCTGCACTGTATATAAATATGAATAGGAGAATAGTACATGGTAAGATTCTTCGAGAAATATGGCAATTGTCCTTATGCTGGCAAAGTGGCGGGGTCAGCATGTAAGTACTATGATAGATTTAATTGGTTGCTAATGTTCTGATAAATAAGATTTAATTGACAACAATCATGAAAAGAAAAAAATGGGATTTGATATATTTCTTTTTCTGTGGGATAGTTTCAAGTGAAAAATAAACTTTTGCTTGTTAACCAGTTCAGGGATGGACAATTTCCCTCAGTTCCTGATCAGGCACATTATCGGTTTATCATAAAACTCGCTTTTAATGGCTCTAAAAAAATTCTCATTCAGATATTCAGTTTTGCTTCTTTTCTTTGCGATACATGGGGCTTATTTTTTAAGACATTTTTATATTTGTTTTGCTGATAACGTGGGAAATTAAAAAAAATAGAGGAAATACATATCGAGTTTCACAATTTTGTTTATTTATTCATTTATTTATTTTTACGACCACAAAAGACAGATCCAAATGTTTTAAATTGCATTCAGCCTCCAATAGAAATTATTTATATATATTGTAGATATTTTCTTGTTGACAGGGCAGGGCTAGTAACAGTGATTCAGATTGGTACTGTCTCTTTTATTTTCTTAGTTTTGTATTACCTATTCATTTGTTTTATTTTATCATTTATTTGATGTTTTTTTCATTTATTTTAAATACTGTGCTCCTATAATGTCATAAAAGACCTTTGGGGCATTTCAGTATTTAAATACTTTTTAAAATCTGATTTCCATTCTAACTGGGCCAAATAATGGCTGCATGCATAGCTAAGCTGACTAGGTTTCCTATTACCCAGCAGCTTCTGCTTCCTCCTTTCACCCAGCAATCACATGATCACTGGGTCCAGTGGAGGAAGTACTGTCAGTGATTCCTAATCTGTGTACCCAATTTTTGGTTTAACGCTGTATAGCAGCATTTGGTAAGCTAAACATGGTAATAGCCAATATATCTTCTTTGTGGGAAGTCTGACTGTGTCTGATAGCTTTCTCCCCCAAATCTGCATAAGCTTATACAAGTTGCTTGCTTTGAAATTGATGTTTTAGAACGTCAGTGCATAGTAAGGAATGGACTGCCTGTATGTTTATAGTCTACATATTAGTAGATGCTGTTGCACCTTCTGAAATTATGCCCTAACCTCTCCTTTTTCAGCAACATTTCTAATTTAATTCTCATATGCATTTACAAGTGGGGATGAGCGGACTCGTTGAAGTTCGGGTTCATCGAGTTCGACCAAACTTTAGTTCAAAACTCTCTCTCCCAAGTGTTCTGCCTAGTTTGCACAACCAAAATAGTTTATGATTTGGCCAATGCTAAAGATTTGACTAGATCACAGATACACTTGTTATATAAATAAACACAAACCAGTTGAGTGTAAAGATGAGATACTCCACTAAGGTATGCCACACTAAGCGAGATCGCTAACGAGATCGCTACTGCGTCACCATTTATGACGCAGTAGCGATCTCGTTAGCGACTTAGCTGTGTGTGACATGCAGCAGCGATGTGGCCCCTGCTGAAATGTCGCTGATCGCTTATGAACGTTCTGAGCCGTTTTTTGGTCTTTGGTGTCCCGCTGGTGAGCCTGAATCGCTGAGTGTGACACCCTTTATGAACGACTTCACCAGCATCGCAGGTGGGACTAGGTTTTCCCAACGACCGCAGAGGTCGTTATACAGATCGCTGATGAGATGTGTTGGAATCACAGATCGCTGATGAGTTGTGTTTGGAATCTAACTAGCGATCACATAGCGATCGCACTAGCGATCTCGCCGGTTAAGTCGTTGTTGTGATCGCTAGTGCGATCGCTAAGTGTGGCAGTGCCTTAACTAGCGATCACATAGCGATCGCACTAGCGATCTCGCCAGGTTAAGTCGTTGTTGTGATCGCTAATGCGATCGCTAAGTGTGGCAGTGCCTTAACTAGCAATCACATAGCGATCGCACTAGCGATCTCGCCAGGTTGTGATTGCTAAGTGTGGCAGTGCCTTAAGAGTGACAAATGCCAGGACCAATAAGTTTACTGGGTGTGAAGAATCATAATGCTATTTTACCAGCAACAGATATAACATACATAGGATTTGCAATAGCACTAAAGAAAACCATGACCAATCTGTTCTTCACTTTATGGACACAGTTAAAAGGTTATACTTAACTTGGTCAAGTAATCATCTGCCCACAGAAGAGATGGCCACTCTCTTCTTGCTGGGGTCTGAAGGCTGGGATCCCCACCAGTTCTGAGAACAGAATCTGAAATGCTTTCATAAAATGTAAGAGAGCCCACAAATGCGCGCTAAAGCTCTATTCATTATGGCTTGGACTGTCAAAAATAGTCTGCAGCAGTCCCTAGACATATAGGTAGGTAATATTACCACCACCCCATACTTGCCCAGATAACTTCGAAATCAAGGTTCAATAAGGCAAAAGGCTCTGGGAATTTTGGTGCATTAAGGAGTCCCAGTTGTGACCACACATGACTCTTGAGCTTGAAATGTGGAAAGGAAGATCAGAGTGCTGTTCAGGGGCTGAAATAACAGCAATTGATGGAAGTTAACATCTTAGTGACAGAGCCCTTTTGCACTTAATGACCAAGCCAATTTTTACAATTCTGACCAGTGTCAGTTTATGCGGTTATAGCTCTGGATGTTTCAACGGATCCCACTGATTCTGAGATTTTTTTTTGTGAAATATTGTACTTCATGTTAGTGGTAAAAATGTCTTCGATGTGACTTGCGTTTATTTATGAAAAAAATGGAAATTTGGAAAAAATTTGGAAAATTTAGCAATCTTCAAACTTTTCATTTTTATGCCCTTAAATCAGAGTGTCACATCGCACAAAATAGTTTATAAATAACATTTCCCACATGTCTCCTTTACATCAGCACAATTTTGGAAACATAATTTTTTTGTTAGAACGTCATAAGGGTTAAAATTTGACCAGCGATTTCTCATTTTTCAAAATTTACAAAACCATTTTTAAGGACCACCTCACATTTGAAGTGAGTTTGGGGGGAGCAACATGACAGAAAATACCCCTATGTGACACCATTCTAAAAACTGCACCCTTCAAGGTGGTCAAAACCATATTCAAGAAGTTTATTAACCCTTCAGGTGCTTCACGAGAACTAAAGCAATGTGGAAGGAAAAAATGAACATTTTACTTTTTTCATAAAAAAGTTAGTTTAGACCCAAAATTTTTTTGTTTCACAAGGGTATCAGGAGAAAATGGACCACAAAATTTGTTGTGCAATTTCTCCTGAGTACACCGATACCCAGTATATGGGGGAATGTCACTGTTTGTGCACATGGCAGGGCTCAGAAGGGAGGGAGCACCGTGACTTTTTGAACGCCAAATTGCCTGGAATCAGTGGCTGGCGCCATGTTGGGTTTGGAGACCACCTGACGTACCTAAACAGTGGAATCCCCCCTAATTCTAACTCCAACCCTAACACAGCCCAACCGCCGACCCTAATCCCAACCATAACCCTAATCCCAACCCTAACCCTATTGTGGGAACAAAGACAAATAAATTTCTGCACCATTTCGGCTTATCTTGGTAGGAAAAAATGCAGCGTAAAATAAGTGCATTTTTTGCCACATTTTTTATATTATTTTTCATTAGTGTGGGTGAAAGCTGTAGCAGAAACTCTGAAAGAAATGACACTCTGCAGATTTAAAGCTGCTGCAAATCTGCAAGGAAAAAAAAGCAATGTGTGCATGAGACTTCAGGGATCTCATTCACTTTGCTGGTATCAGGAAATCATTTAGGGTTTGTAACAAAACTGTGTAGAAAAAAACACAACAAAAGCGCAATGTGTGCCCAGACCCTTACGTCTGTGGGTCTGTTAAAATCACGGACAGCATAGTTGACAGAAGTGTGCGGTCTATGATTACCATTATAATGAATAGTAGAAGCTTTGTTCTTTTATTACTTTTTCATCACTAAAAATCACTATGGTGAAAATTAATACAATGACCAAACATTAATGAAAATCAGATAAATAACACTGATGACTCTTACAACCGTTTTTTTTTTGCATACGTGAAAAATCACTGATATCTAAATGAGGTCTAAGCTGATATCAATGGGTGGCAAAGTGGGAAAAAAGTATACTTGCTATATAATCATGACTAGTGAATAGGTAATTCTTCAAAACATATGGATTAACTATCAGAAAGAAAACAGTCATTTATGCATTATTGAAAATTACAGGAGGCTTTGTTTCATTATGCTTTGTATCGACATTCTTGACTCTTCTTTAGGAATGGCCTCCGATGCACTCACTCCTTTCTCAGTGCTTAAACGCTAACCCTGCCATATGGCTTTCTGGTTTGTTGCTAGCTCACTATAATAACATAGCTTGTGATATGTGTCTTACTGATAACCTAAAGAATGTCATGAGAAGTATAAGTTGCACTCTCTCACCCATAGTCTGGATAAATATAACTTCCCAACATGTGATTATAAGATCTGACCCTAGTTTGTTAATATGCACATCTAAATGTTACTAAAGATTGAAGTTGAGTAAAACATACAGGTGCTTCTCACAAAATTAGAATATCATCAAATAGTTAATTTATTTCAGTTCTTCAATACAAAAAGTGAAACTCATATATTATGTATAGTCATTACAAGCAGAGTGATCTATTTCAAGTGTTTATTTCTGTTAATGTCGATGAGTATGGCTTACAGCCAATGAAAGCCCAAAAGTCATTATCTCAGTAAATTAGAATAATTAACAATAAACACCTGCAAAGGCTTCCTAAGCATTTACAAAGGTCCCTTAGTCTGTTTCAGTAGGCTCCTCAATCATGGGGAAGACTGCTGACTTGACAGATGTCCAGAATACAGTCAATGACACACTCCACAAGGAGGGTAAGCCACAAAAGGTCATTGCTAAAGAAGCTGGCTGTTCACAGAGTGCTGTATCCCAGCATATTAATGGAAAGTTGAGTGGAAGGAAAAAGTGTGGTAGAAAAAGGTGCACAAGCAACCGGGATAACTGCAGCCTTGAAAGGATTGCTAAGAAAAGGCCATTCAAAAATTTGGGGAGATTTACAAGGAGTAGACTGCTGCTGAGTCATTGCTTCAAGAGCCACCAAACACAGATGTATCTAGGACATGGGCTACAAGTGTTGCCTTCCTTGTGTCAAGCCACTCATGACCAATAGACAACACCAGAAACATCTTCCCTGGGCCAAGGAGAAAAGAACTGGACTGTTGCTCAGTGGTCCAATGTGTTGTTTTCAGATGAAAGTACATTTTTGCATTTCATTTGGAAATCAAGGTCCCAGAGAGGAGAGGCAAACAATCCAAGTTGCTTGAGGTCTAGTGTGAAGTTTCCACAATCAGTGATGGTTTGGGGAGCCATGTCATCTGCTGGTGTAGGTCCACTGTGTTTTAACAAGACCAAAGTCAGCGCAGCCATCTACCAGGAAATATTAGAGCACCTCATGCTTCTCTCTGCCGACAAGCTTTTTGGAGATGGAAATTTCATTTTCCAGCAGGACTTGGCACCTGTCCATACTGCCAAAAGTAACAATACCTGGTTTAAAAACAGTATCACTGTGCTTGATTGGCCAACAAACTCACCTGACCTTAACCCCATAGAGAATCTATGGGATATTGTCAAGAGGAAGATGAGAGACACCAGACCCAACAATGCAGACGAGAAGAAGGCTGCTATCAAAGCAACCTGGGCTTCCATAATACCTCAGCAGTTCCACAGGATGATCGCCTCCATGCCACGCTGCATTGATGCAGCAATTGATGCAAAATGAGCCCTGACCAAGTATTGAGTGCATTTACTGAACATACATTTCAGACTTTAAAATTATTTTTCAAGCTGGTGTTATAAAGTATTCTAATTTACTGAGATAATGACTGTTGTGTTTTTATTGGCTGTAAGCCAGAATCATCAACATAAACAGAAATAAACACTTGAAATAGATCAATCTGTTTGTAGTGACTCTATATAATATATGTTTCACTTTTTGTATTGAACTGAAATAAATTAACTTTTTGATGATATTCTAATTTTGTGAGAAGCACCTGTATATGGGTAACTTGCCTTGCAAATTTTTGTCACAAAAATGGCCCTTTTTATTGTGGCAGTTGTTTGAAACCCTATGTTGTAGGCATAATATATTTTACTGCCAGTTGTTGGTCTTTTTCTCTGATAGAACAATATTTTTGTCTAATTGGTTTAAAATCATAATGTTTATTTTTTTTATTTTTCACATTCCAACTTTTGATTTTAGGAGAAATCTTGAAATTGCGTGATTGGAGCAAAAAAAAAAAACAAATAAAGCAGTTGATAAAAGGAATTAAAACCCAATATGCTCTATTACATTATTTTGATTACAAAAAGGTGAAAACACAAGTGAGACTTTATGCATGTCTTCTTAGGGTCTATATACACGGAGCGACTGACGACACTAAATGACCGCCAATTGGTAAACATTTAATGATTGTTTATTAGCCTGTTTACATAGACAAACAGCAGTAAACAATGCACATTGAGAGATCTGCAATAGATGGCTGTTGTTCTCTGTAGTGCAAGTCTTGTTTATATAAGGCGATCCACAGCCAAGAATGAAGATTTTTTGCGTTGATCATTTTACTTGATGAATAAGCATTCTGCTCATTGAGTGATCGGCCGCCTGTTTACACTAAAAGCTTTCAATGCAGATGCAGCTTGACAAGTGAGAAAAATCTTCCCATTTTTCTTTTATGAAACTGAACAATTTTTCATACGTTCGTGTTAACTTACGCTTACAATGGGAGGAGGGGTAGATATACAATTGATGCCACCTGTGCAGTAGTACAGGGACCCCAGAAGTAAGGGGCCCATTTTTATCTTAAAAGCAGCAAATAACTTCTGTCACAGACACATAATGACAAGGTTTTGGATTGCCTGTATGCTTTTCCTGCACAGGGGCCCTTTTCTGGTCATGTCCAACCCTGAGCCCGAGCAAATAAAGCTAGACTCCATGTGCCCTTTAAATTATACACAGAAGAGATCATAAATGGTTAAAAATTGCAGAGCATTAGATTCTCCAGAAATCCAGAATCCCTTATAATTCTCGTATCATATTTACACCAATTTTTCTGAATCCTGCAAAGTCATCATAGAAGAACTGACAAGAACTTCCTCCATTATAGGCCGGCACTCGGGACCGGAGTGTGCGGCTGCATGTATTTCTATGCAGCCGCACACTCCGGTCCCTAGTGCTGGCGGCAGTGCCGGTTGTTGATGCGAGAGACTCGCGCAAGTTTCTCGCATCACACTCGCAAGTGTGACCCCGGCCATAACAAGAGTAATAGCTGCACATTATGGAGTGTTTTGACAGATAATAATTGTACTCTGCATTGCTGGCTGGATATTACATTTCCAGATGCCTTGTGCTTGCACAGCAGTGACAGGTTTTCTATGTACAAACGTTTAGTTGATACAGTTTCATGCAATGCAAGTTAATGTAAAAAGTCATAGTATAAGGCTATGTTCACACTAGGCATTGTAGCAACGTTTTTTTTTCTGCAGCAAAACCTGTTTTTTTGGCATGAAAGAAGCTGCAGAAAAAGCAGGTATTGCTTGTTTTTTCTTGCTGCGTTTTTGCTGCAGTTTTTGTCATGCTACATTCGTCTCTTGTGCGTGCTGATAACGTTTAATGCAAAAATAAAAAAATCTCATTCTATGTAACCAGGTTTTGGCAGAAACAATGCTGCAAAACTTGATACCTGTGATTTTTGGTGCGGATTTTGAGCGTTTTTTCATCATCCATTACTTTCAATGGGTGAAAAATGCAGAATTAACCCTGAAAGAAGTGAATGTTATATTGTGCAAGAAAAAACCATACAAAGCACAAAATGCTGATGACAAAAAAAACAATCTGTGTACATGAGATTTCTGAAATCCCATAGACTTTGCTGGTACTGTAAAACACAGCTGAAAATTTGCATGAAAAAACGTTTAGTGTGAACATAGCGTTACACAGATAAGGAGCAGACAACCCATACATTTTCAGGGGCCCAGCACAGTGCAAAAAGGGGCCCACACAAAGAGGGATATTTAACACACAGAGGATATATTAGGTCAGCTTTAACTGGTGCATATAGTGATGAGTCAATTGTAACTTTCTGTCTGTGTAATCAAGAGGAAAATCTGAGACACTGGGTGTAATCAGCTGAAAATAGCGCTACTAGTGTCGATTGCAGGATAAGTTCAACATATCTATTTTCCGTTGGCGTGCAGGCCTGCAGCTATACACCTTACAGCAGAGGGAAAACTGCCTGCTCATCTGTCTACATTTACTTCACCTTGTTTGCATGTGTAGTGACCAGCAGAAAATAAGCTCCTCAATATAGAAAAGGCCACACGAAGAAGGAAAAGTCATGGGAGTTATGGAAATCACAGGATTGATAGACACGTTAATGAAATGCAAATGATGAAAAAATGGAAACAATATTTTGAAAACATCTCGATTTATTCAGCATTGAGTATGGGCGACATGCGTAGAATTATACACACACTTACATGCTTATGCTGCTATCAATGACTTTATTAGTATTTTTCTGAGGAAGGTATGCACTTGAGCACTCAGATCATCAAAATCCGCTGCTGGCAGCTCCCTTTGCACTTCCTTGGGTGAAAGCTTTACTTAGCTATACAATCTAATGCTTCAATCAAGCAAACAAACACATTATGGTGCTGTGTGAGTTTTATATATTTAATGTCAAAAATTAGATTTCATCTCATGATGGGTAAGCTGAAAAACATATACAGTACTGTGCAAAAGTTTTAGGCAGGTGTGGAAAATATGCTACAAAGTAAGAATGCTTTCAAAGATGGAAGCATTCATAATTTATTTTTAGCAAGCACTGAAATGCAAAGCTAGTGAACAGAAGAGAAATCTAAATCAAATCAATGTTTAGTTTGATCACCCTTTGGCTTTAAAATATCAGTTCTTCTAGTAAGGCCGGGGTCACACTTGCGAGTGTGATGCGAGAAACTCGCGTGAGTCTCTCGCATCAACACCCGGCACTGCCGCCGGCACTCGGACCGGAGTGTGTGGCTGCATGTATTTCTATGCAGCCACACGCTCCGGTCCGAGTGCCTGGTATTGATGTGAGAAACTCTCATGAGTTTCTCGCATCTCACTCACAAGTGTGACCCCGGCCTAACGCTTACACACAGTTTTTGAAGGAACTCAGCAAGGATATTATTTCAAATATCTTGCAGAACTAACCAGAACTAACCACAGATCTTCTGTGGTTACAGGTTTGAGCATATACTTCTGTCTCTTCATGTCATCTCACATAGACTTGAAGATGTTGAGTTCAGGGCTCTGTGGGGCCATATAATCAGTTCTTAATAATATTGGCTCTATGTTTGGGATCAGCTGCAGGGTAAATTTGGAGCCAGAAGCCTCCCTGATAGTATTGCATTATAGAAAAGTAACTTCCTTTTTTTCTGAAGAGACAGAGAGAGGGATGTGCACATCCACAAAAGATCTGTGGTTAGTTCTACAAGATATTGGAACAACCTCCCCGTGGAGTTCCTTAAAAACTGTGTGGAAGTGTATCTAGAAGAATAGATGCTTTGATGCTATTTAGAAGGCAAAGGAAGGTCACACCAAATATTGATTTGATTTAGATTTCTCTTTTGTTCTTTCACTTTGCACTTTATTAATTGATAAAAAAGCATTTACAACCTCCGCTTTTCCTGTGCTAATGAGGGCTTTGACTAGTTGGTGGGGCATTTGTTCCCCAGTCTAGTCAGCCCTCTTTTCATGCTATCACGCCCCTGTGGGTGTGATAACATAATTTTCACAAGCAGCATCATCACCAGCCAGGGCCGGCTCCAGGTTTTTATGGGCCCCGGGCGAAAGAGTCTCAGTGGGCCCCCTTAACACAGACCACGATTCATGATGCACAGATACTGCAGAGAAATATAGGTATAGCACAATGCCAAACACTTCTCTTCTTCCATTACATGAGTGATATCTATTGTAAATTGTACAATAGCTCAAAAACTGCCAAATCCTCACAGCGCACAGTACAGACTGGACAGTACAGTCCTCCATACAATATTATGGGCACCACATAGTCTCCCCCTCATCACCCATATAATACCCCATGCAGGATGTCACCCCGCCATCCTTATATAATGCTCCATACAGAATACTGGACCCAATATAATGCTCCATACAGGATACTGGACCACATATAATGCTCCATACAAAATATGGAGCTCTCCTCTACACTGTGCTGCGTTCTGCACTGTTACGGCTCAGGAAACGGCGCTGTGGAAAGACTCCCCATTATCATCATCATTGCCTCCCCTCATCATCATTGCCTCCCCATTAATATCATCATCATCATTGCCTTCCCATTATCATTGCCTCCCCATCATTATCATTGCCTCGCCATTAATATCATCATCATTGCCTTCCCATTATCATAGCCTCCCCATCATCATCATTATCATTGCCTTCCCATTAATATCATCATCATTGCCTTCCCATTAATATCATCATCGCCTCCCCATTATATCATCATCATCATTGCCTTCCCATTATCATTGCCTCCCCATCATCATCATTATCATTGCCTCCCCATTAATATAATCATCATTGCCTTCCCATTATCATTGCCTCCCCATCATCATCATTATCATTGCCTGCCCATTAATATCATCATCATCATTGCCTTTCCATTATCATTGCCTCCCCATGATCATCATTATCATTGCCTTCCCATTAATATCATCATCGCCTCCCCATTAATATCATCATCATCATTGCCTTCCCATTATCATTGCCTCCCCATCATCATCATTATCATTGCCTCCCCATTAATATAATCATCATTGCCTTCCCATTATCATTGCCTCCCCATCATCATCATTATCATTGCCTGCCCATTAATATCATCATCATCATTGCCTTTCCATTATCATTGCCTCCCCATGATATCATTATCATTGCCTCCCCATTAATATCATCATCATCGCCTTCCCATTATCATTGCCTCCCCATCATCATCATCATAGCCACCTCACCACCATCACTGCCTGCCTCCCCCCACCACCATCACACATACAGCACCGCAGGCAGCACTCTCTCACATACACACAGGCAGGCACACACACACACGCCTCACCTGTCCGGCGTCCGCGCTCTCTCTGCCACAGCCGGCCACTGAATGATGACGTCATTCAGCGGTGCTGCTGTGAGAGAGGAAGCGCAGGCGCCCCCTTGAGCTCGGAGCTGTGGGAGCGGAGGCACGGGGAGATGTGAGTATTGCGCCGGCTGCTGCCGGGGCCCTGAGCAAGCGGGGGGGCCCAGTGGCAGCGCTGACACCGCTAACGGGTGCCGGGGTGCCCGACGGCGAGTGGGCCCCCGCCTGCTCAGGGCCCCGGCACTTGCCCGGGTGTGCCGGGTGCTGACGCTGGCCCTGTCACCAGCTTATGCAAATCTGCACATGCGCCCCACTCATTCAGTGTCACTGAAGCCAGATGTATGCTTCCCAGCTTTAGAGGAGCTCACTGCGCATGACTGGAAGCCATCTTCTGACCATCCTGCTATGCGTAGTGCGCTCCTCTGAAGCTGGAAAGCATACACCTGTCTTCAGAAATGCACTGCGCATGACCGGAAGCCATCTTCTGAACTTCCTGCTATGCGTAGTGCGCTCTTCTGAAGCTGGAAAGCGTATGCCTGGCTTCAGAAATGCACTGCGCATGACCCGAAGCCATCTTCTGAACTTCCTGCTATGCGTAGTGCACTTCTCTGAAGCTGGAAAGTGTATGCCTGGCTTCAGAAATGCACTGCGCATGACCGGAAGCCATCTTCTGAACTTCCGGACATGCACAGTGCACGCCTCTGAAGCTGGCTTTCTTAAAAGTTTACACCTTCCCAAAGAGATTCATATTTTTTTACCAAAATCTTAAAATCTGGATGTAGTAATGCGGCTGATGTAATTTATCTGGACTTTTCAAAGGCATTTGATACTGTATCAGATAACAGCCTTATACTGAAGCTCCAGAAGCCTGGACTAGGGGAAACTATATGGTAAGGAATTGGTTAAAGAACAGGAACAAAACGTTGTAAATGGTAATTTTCTAAATGGGATAAAGTCATCAATGGGGACCATAAGGATCTATATTAGGCCCAATTCCTTCTAACCTCTTTATTAATGACCTTGTGGATGGGATTGAGAGTAAAGTGTCAGTCTTTGCTGATGACACCAACTATATAGGATATTAAAAACTGACCTTGACATTACAATATTATAAAAGGATCTAGATAGGTATGCATGTGGAAACACATGGCTAATGATATTTAATGTAGAGTAATGCACATAGGTCAGAATAATTGTAATTCTGCAAATACAATAAATAGAAATGTACTAGCTACTATAGAACAGTAAAATGACTTGGCTATTCTGGTTAAAAGTAAGATTTTAGGATGTATAAAAACAGATAAATCCCGTGATCCCAATGTATAAATCACTGGTGAGGCCACATCTAGAATATAGGATTCAGTTTTGGGCTTCACATTTTAAAAAGGATATTCAGAAGTTAGTCAGTTCAAAGGCGGGCAACTAGATGGATGGAAGGCCTCTGATATGATGAGACGTTGGAAAAGTTGGGCTTGTTTAGCTTAGAAATAAGAAGGCATTAAGGCAACCTGAGTTTTATGTATGAATACATGTGTGGTTTATACAAAGAACTGGCACATGAGTTATTTCTTCCAAAGACCTTACCAGGGAGCACTTATTATGTGTGAGGGAAAGACAATTCCAGAAATTATAGGAAAGGGTTCTTTACAGTTAGAGCAGTCAGACCGTGGAATGCCGACCACAAGAGTAGTAATGGCAGACACTATAACAGAATTTAAAATAGGTCTGGATGCTTTTCTTGCAATAAATGGCATTGTGGGTTATAAATAATTTATCAATAGAGAATGTATAACTGGTGGAGAAAGGTTGAACTTGTTGGACCTCTGTCTCTTTTCCACTTAATTTACTATGTAACTATGTCATTTTATAATAGTGGCCCAGGAAACATTATTTTGTGTCTGATGAAGGAGTATGTACGTAGCCCTTGTTAATGCCTTCCATGTAACTGAAGCTAAATTGATATGCATGGGTAAAATAGTCAACCTGTTGTAAGGCGGCGGTGTTCACACCGTGCAATAACTGAGGCAGTGACCCAAGCAAGTCCAAATTAAACAGCTTTTATTCAGCAACTCACGGGTTAAACAGAAAAGTCCTCCGGTACGCAGCCGGGTTAACATCAGTCCATTAACAACGGTTACCGGGGACAACGGCCGGGCCGAACAGAGCCTGACAGGTGCAGAGCCTTCCCAGGCGTGGGTTCAGCTACACACAATCCTGTGGAGCTTTCCTGCTATGCTCCTAGCAGGGTCCAAACATAGAACACACTAACTCCTTAGTGCAGGAGTTTTAAAGACCTGTGGCAAAAGCCACTGGAAAACCTGGGTTGGAGGGAGGAGGCCGCCCCACTGCCACCTGTGACCTCCTCCAAGAAATGAAGGCCCTGCCGGATTTTACTTAATCTGCCTTAGCCAGGTAGTCTGACCAGGACATTGCTCACCTTCATTCCTGCATTGCAGCCGCAGCTGTGTGTGTGACTGCAATGCACTCCAATGATTTTAACCCCTTCCCGACCTTTGACACAGCGTATGCGTCATGAAAGTCGGTGCCAATCCGACCTATGACGCATACCCTGTGTCATGAAAGGATCGCGTTCCTGCGGGCCGGGAGACCGGGGTCACTCAAAGGTCACCCGACCCGCAGTTACAGGACCCTTTGTGCTTCACCACAGGGGGTTGGCTTAACCCCCCCGTGGCCACGATCGCTCTGATTGGCTGTTAAAAGTGAAACGGCCAATCAGAGCAATCTGTAATATTTCACCAATTTAATTGGTGAAATATTACAATCCAGCCATGGGCGATGCTGCAATAGCATCTGCCATGGCTGGACACCGAGCCCTGACCCCCCCACACGGATTCACGGCGGCGATCGCCGCCGCCACCGAAAGATGGCAGCGATCGGTCACCGCCGTCACTAACAGCTCCCCTCCTCCTTTGCTCCGGTGCCCCCACCTTCCGATCCCCCCCCCTAACCTTCTGACCACCCTACTCACCTCTCCCGATCCACCGATGTCCCTGGATCGGTCCCGGCGTCCGCCCGGGCCTCTTCATGGGCGCCACCATCTTGGAAAATGGCGGGCACATGCGCAGTGCGCCCGCCGGCCGGCGCATGCGCAGTGTGCCCCCCAGTGTCCAAAAATTTATTTTGATCACTGTGATAAACTGTCACAGTGATCAAAATTAAAAAAAGTAAATGAACCCCCCCTTTATCATAGGTAGGGACAAATAAAAAAAATAAAGATTTTTTTTTTTTTTCTTCCTTTTTTTTTTCCTATTAGGCCCTGTGCACACGTTGCTGATTTTGCTGCGGATCCACGGTGTATTTTGCTGTGGATCCGCGGCGGATTTCGCTGCTGATCCGCGGCGGATCAGCAGCGAAATCAGCCGCGGATGCGCAGCGATATCCGCCGCAGATCAGCAGCGAAATCCGCCGCAGATTTCGCTGCGGATCCGCGGCGGATTTCGCTGCTGATCCGCGGCTGATTTCGCTGCTGATCCGCGGCGGATTTCGCTGCGGATCCGTGACTGATTTCGCTGCGGATCCGCGGCGGATTTCGCTGCTGATCCGCGGCTGATTTCGCTGCTGATCCGCGGCGGATTTCGCTGCGGATTCGCGACTGACTTCACTGCGGATCCGCGACTGATTTCGCTGCGGATCCGCGACTGATTTCGCTGAGGATCCGCAGCGGATTTCGCTGCTGATTCGCTGCAGATCCGCGGCTGATTTCGCTGCGGATCCGCAGCGGATATCGCTGCTGATTCGCTGCGGATCCGCGGCTGATTTCGCTGCTGATCCGCGACTGATTTCGCTGCGGATCCGCGACTGATTTTGCTGCGGATCCGCGACTGATTTAGCTGCGGATCCGCGACTGATTTCGCTGCGGATCCGCGACTGATTTCAATGCGGATCCGCAGCGGATTTCGCTGCTGATCCGCGGCGGATCCGCGGCTGATTTCGCTGCTGATTCGCGGCGGATTTCGCTGCTGATTCACGGCGGATTTCGCTGCTGATCCGCTGCGGATTTCGCTGCGGATTTCGCTGCGGATCCACGACTAATTTTGCTGCTGAAGCAGCGGATTTCGCTGCTGATCCGCGACTGATTTTGCTGCGGATTCGCGACTGATTTTGCTGCGGATCCGCGACTGATTTCGCTGCGGATCCGCGGCGGATTTCGCTGCTGATCCGCGGCGGATTTTGCTGCGATCCGCGGCTGATTATCTGCTGATTCACTGCGCTAGCGGATATCATACGCGATCGCGTATGCTATACGTCACCAGCGGTCAACGCACTGTTGAACGGCTGAAAACGCATATGAACCGCTAGGTAAACTGTTAGGGTTAGCTTAGGTTAAGGTAAAATTTACGGTTAGGGTGGAATTTGGTTAGGTTGGATTTAGTTCGCTGCAGATAGGCTTGTAGTTAGGTTTATGGTTAGAGTTGGGATTAGGGTTAGGGGTGTGTTGGGGTTAGGGTTATGATTAGGGTTTGTATTAGGGTTAGGTGTGTGTATGGGTTAGGGTTGGGGTTAGGGGTGTGTTGGGGTTAGGGTTGGAGTTAGAATTGAGGGGTTTCCACTATTTAGGCACATCAGGGGGTCTCCATACGCGACATGGCGCCACCATTGATTCCTGCAAATTTTGCGTTCAAAAGTCAAACAGTGCTCCCTTTATTCCAAGCCCCGACGTATGCCCAAACAGTGGTTTATCCCCACATATGAGGTATCAGCGTACTCGGGAAAAATTGCACAACAACTTTGGGGGTTCTAATTTCTCCTGTTAACATTGGGAAAAAAAATTGGGGACTAAAAATTATTTTTGTGGAAAAAAATGATTTTATATTTTCACGGCTCTGCGTTATAAACTTCTGTGAAGGACTTGGAGATTCAAAGTGCTTATCACACATCTATAGGAGTTCCTTGGGGGATCTAGTTTCCAAAATGGGGTCACTTGTGGGGAGTTTCTACTGTTTAGGCACATCAGGGACTCTGCAAACGTAACATGAAGCCCGAAGACCATTCCATCAAGTGGGCATTTCAAAACGTCACTACTTCCCATCCAAGCCCCGACGTGTGCCCATACAGTAGTTTTCTCCCACATATGGGATATCAGCATACTCAGGACAAATTGGACAACAACTTTTGGGGTCTAATTTCTCATGTTACCCTTGGAAAATAAAAAAATTGGGGACTAAAAGATCCTGATTGTGGAAAAAATATGATTTTTTTATTTTCATGCCCGGGCGTTATAAACTTCTGTGTAGCCCTTGGGGGTTCAAAGTGCTCACCACACATCTAGATAAGTTCTTTGCCGGGTCTAGTTTCCAAAATGGGGTCACTTGTGGGGAGTTTCTACTGTTTAGGCACATCAGGGGCTCTGCAAACGTAACAAGATGCCCGCAGACCATTCCATCAAGTCGGCATTTCAAAGCATCACTACATCCCTTCCGAGCCCTGACGTGTGCCCAAACAGTGGTTCCCCCCCACATATGGGGTACTAGCCTACTCAGGAGAAACTGGACAACAACTTTTGGGGTCCAATTTCTCCTGTAACCATTGTGAAAATAAAAAACAGTGGGCTAAAAAATAATTTTTTTAGAAAAAAAATGATTTTTTATTTTCACGGCTCTGCGTTATAAACTTCTGTGAAGCACATGGGGGTTCAAAGTGCTCACTATGCATCTAGATAAGTTCCTTAGGGCGTCTAGTTTCCAAAATGGGGTCACTTGTGGGGGAGCTCCAATGTTTAGGCACACAGGGACTCTCCAAATGCGACATAGCAACCGCTAAATATTCCAGCATATTTTCTATTCAAAAAGTCAAATGGCGCTCCTTCCCTTCTGAGCCCTGCCGTGCGCCCAAACAGTGGTTTATGACCACATATGAGGTATCTGTGTACTCAGGAGAAATTGCCCAACAAATTTTAGGATCCAATTTATACTGTTGCCCATGTGAAAATGAAAAAAACTGAGGCTAAAAGAAAATTTTTGTGAAAAAAAAGTACTTTCTTTTTTTACGGATCAATTCGTGAAGCACCTGGGGGTTCAAAGTGCTCACTATGCATCTAGATAAGTTCCTTAGGGGGTCTAGTTTCCAAAATGGGGTCACTTGTGGGGGAGCTCCAATGTTTAGGCACACAGGGACTCTCCAAATGCGACATGGCAACCGCTAAATATTCCAGCATATTTTCTATTCAAAAAGTCAAATGGCGCTCCTTCCCTTCTGAGCCCTGCCGTGCGCCCAAACAGTGGTTTATGACCACATATGAGGTATCTGTGTACTCAGGAGAAATTGCCCAACAAATTTTAGGATCCATTTTATCCTGATGCCCATGTAAAAATGAAAAAATTGATGCTAAAAGAAAATTTTTGTTGGAAAAATTAAAATGTCCATTTTTTCCTTCCACGGTGCTTTAGTTCCTGTGAAGCACCTGAAGGGTTAATAATCTTCTTGAATGTAGATTTGAGTAGCTTGAGGGGTGCAGTTTTTATAAAGGTGTCACTTTTGGGTATTTTCTGCCATATAGACCCTCAAAGTGACTTCAAATGTGAGGTGGTCCCTAAAAAAAATGGTTTTGTAAATTTTGCTCTAAAAATGAGAAATCGCTGGTCAACTTTTAACCCTTATAACTTCCTAACAAAAAAAAATGTTGTTCCCAAAATTGTGCTGATGTAAAGTAGACATGTGGGAAATGTAATTTATTAACTATTTTGTGCCACATAACTCTCTGGTTTAACAGAATAAAAATTAAAAATTTGAAAATTACAAAATTTTCAGAATTTTCGCCAAATTTCCATTTTTTTCACAAATAAACGCAAAAATTATCGACCTAAATTTACCACTAACATGAAGCCCAATATGTCACGAAAAAACAATCTCAGAATCGCTAGGATCCGTTGAAGCGTTCCTGAGTTATTACCTCATAAAGGGACACTGGTCAGAATTGCAAAAAATGGCAAGGTCTTTAAGGTCAAAATAGGCTGGGTCTTGAAGGGGTTAATAGGTCTCTGTACACATTCTGGGGGAAATATAACGTCCTTCGTAAATAATCCCGGTCACTGCCTCACATATCCCCCCCCTCTGTTCAAACTTGTGGGGTTGAACATTTGCCACCATACAGGGTGCCCGGGACAGGGCATCCGCGTTTGCGTGCAACTTCCCAGGGCGATGTTCTACAGAGAAGCTGAAATTTTGCAGTGACAGGAACCACCTGGTGACTCGCGCATTCCTCTCCTTGGCATTCCTCATCCATACCAAGGGTGAGTCGTCCGTCACCAAGCGGAACTGACGCCCGAGTAAATAATAACGTAGTGATTCCAAGGCCCACTTAATGGCCAAACACTCCTTCTCTACCACGCTATAGTTTTTCTCTGCCGGGACAAGTTTTCTACTCAAGTAGGTGACCGGGTGCTCTTCACCATTCACTTTTTGTGACAACACCGCCCCTAGCCCTACCTCCGAGGCATCTGTCTGCACAATGAAGGTTTCATTGAAGTTGGGGCTGATGAGGACCGGCTGTCCACACAGGGCCAACTTCATGGACTGAAAGGCTTCTTCTGCCTGAGGGTTCCACCGAACCATTACCGTTTTTTTCCCTTTCAAGAGATCGGTCAGGGCTGCCGTTCGCCCAGCAAAATTAGGTATAAACCGGCGGTAATACCCAAGGATGCCAAGAAACGCCTTCACCTGTTTTGTACTCACGGTTTAGGCCAGTTTTTTATTGCCTCAACTTTATTGATTTGGGGCTTGATAGTTCCTCTGCCTATCACATACCCCAAATATCGAGCTTCCTCCAGCCCTACTGCACATTTTTTTTGGGTTTTCCGTTAACCCCGCAGCTCTGAGAGAATCCAGCACCGCTTGTACGTGTGTTAGGTGCGTTTGCCAGTCGGTGCTAAATATGATGATATCATCTAGATACGCGGACGCGTATTCCTGATGAGGCTTGAGCACTATGTCCATCAATCTCTGAAATGTAGCCGGGGCCCCATGTAACCCAAAAGGTAAGACCACATAGTGAAATAGACCCTCCGGAGTTACGAAGGCGGTCTTTTCCTTCGCCGAATCGGTGAGAGGTACCTGCCAGTAACCCTTGGTGAGATCGAGCGTGGTAAAGTACTGGGCCTGCCCCAGTCTCTCAATCAGCTCGTCCACCCAGGGCATTGGATAAAGGTCGAACTTTGACACTTCATTCAATTTCCGGAAATCATTACAGAAGCGTAATGATCCGTCTGGCTTTGGAATCAGTACAATGGGACTAGCCCACTCACTCTGTGATTCCTCTATGACGCCTAACTGAAGCATTTGTTTTACCTCCACCGTGATGGCTTGTCTCCGGGCTTCGGGCACCCGGTACGGTCTTATTCGCACCCTTACCCCAGGTTCGGTGACAATGTCATGTTGGATAACCGTAGTCCTACCTGGTAGCTCTGAGAACACGTCGGTATTGTTTTGCACCAGGGAGCGAGCCTACCATCGCTGCTGTTTAGTGAGGGCATCACTTATCCTGACCTCCCCCTTGGATGCTTCCCTGGCTGAAGGTAGAGAACTCTCTGGTGATATGCCCGGGGTGATGTCTGTAACTAAACACTCTCGATCTTTCCAAGGCTTTAGCAGGTTTACATGGTAAATCTGCTCAGGTTTCCTCCTTCCGGGCTGATACACCCGGTAATTTACCTCCCCCACCTTTTCTCGAATCTCATATGGCCCTTGCCACTTGGCCATGAGCTTACTCTCGGCTGTGGGTACCAGTACTAATACCCGATCGCCCTTGTTAAAAGACCTGACTCTGGCTCTTTTATTATATGTGCGCCTCTGGGTTGCCTGGGCATCTAACAGATGTTCTTTCACGATGGGCATGACCGCCGCGATCCGGTCCTGCATACTAGCCACATGTTCAATTACACTCTTATGTGGAGTCGGCTCTTGTTCCCATGTCTCTTTGGCTACGTCCAACAGACCCCTAGGGTGTCTGCCGTACAATAACTCAAAGGGAGAGAACCCTGTGGAAGCCTGGGGTACCTCACGGACAGCGAACATCAAATAGGGTAACAACATGTCCCAATCCCTTCCATCCTTAGAAATCACTTTTTTTAACATAGACTTGAGGGTTCTATTGAACCGTTCTACTAACCCGTCGGTTTGAGGATGGTACACCGAGGTGCGCAATTGTTTAATTTTTAGCAGTTTGCACAGTTCTTTTGTCACCTTGGACATAAATGGGGTCCCCTGATCCGTCAGGATCTCCTTAGGCAGTCCCAGGCGACAGAACATGGCAAATAGTTCTCGGGCAATAAGTTTTGCCGAGGTGTGGCGTAGTGGTATAGCCTCCGGGTACCGGGTGGCATAGTCGACGACCACCAGTATATGTTGGTGGCCACGGGTGGATTTTACAATGGGCCCTACCAAATCCATTGCAATCCGTTCAAAAGGTACCTCTATTACTGGCAGGGGTACCAATGGGCTACGGAAACTTGCAGTGGGTGAGGTCAACTGACATTCGGGGCAGATTCGCAGTACCTCTTGACCTCCGCGTATACTCCAGGCCAAAAGAACCGCTGCAAGATACGTTCTAGAGTTTTTTTCTCCCCCAAGTGGCCACCCAGCAAGTGTGAGTGTGCCAAATCTAGGATCACCCGACGATACGACTGAGGTACTACCAACTGTTCCACAACCTCGTCCCTGATTTTATCTATCCTATAAAGCAACTCACCACTGACTACCATGCGTGGAAATACCGTATCTGCATTGGGCTGTTGGGCTACGCCGTTTACCTCTAGCACCCTTTCCCGCGCCTGAGTCAGGGTGGGATCTTGTAGCTGAGCTGTTCCAAACGTGGCCCTGGACACTTCCAGCTCGGGAATTGATGCGGTCTCCTCCACCTCTCCTGCCAGCATCTCTAAGGGAAACCTATCGGGGTCACACTCTATCCCTAGGTGGGACACCCCTACGGCAGGTTCGTCGGGTACAGCATCTGTAATACATTTTATCGGGGGAGAATGGATTTTGTTTTTCCACAGAGTCCAGAACAGGGCAAGTCTCTTCCCAACACAGACCCATAGGGAAGATTTTTTACCACTCCCACCACATGTTTTATGTCTCCACATGGCGTGGACAAAACTACCTCCATAGTTGGATACTCTCGGAGGTCCCCATGTATACATACAATCCCGACCTGTCGTCCGCTGGGGTTGTCTCCTGCCACCAGTGACCCATGTACCAGAGTCACGAGGCTCCCTGAGTCCAGGAGAGCCTCCGTAGGGTACCCATTAACCAGTACCTGGCATAGTTGGAGTTCACTGTCCAGGGGGTCGAGGCTCGCTGTGCAGACGGTCTGGGCATACATTGAGACCCGGCGGCTATATCCGCAGTCTATGGGCTCCGTAGTCAGGGGACAATTAGCCATCACATGTCCCGGCCCCTGACACCGCCAGCACCTAAGGGTGGAAGTACTGTTAGGTCTTATGACAGTTTGTGAGGGAACCGGTCTCCTGCCACTCTCACTCCGGGGTTCCCCTTCAGCACGGGTACAGTGCTGACTGTCCCCAGCAGAGGGACGCGACCCCTTTCCTGATTCCTGGGTTGGCAGGGATCGGCGTGACAGCCGAGAGGGGGCGGAGTCTCGAATGAAGTCTTGAGTGGCCGAGTAGCGCTCGATCAAACTGACTACCTGGTCGAGTGTGCCGGGGTCGCCTTGCCCCACCCAACGTTGTATAGCAGCCAGCAGAGTCCTTACCAGCCGGTCAGTCACCACCCTCTCCACCATTTGGGTTGGAGACAAAGTCTCTGGCTGGAGCCACTTCTTCACCAGCTGCAGGAGGTCATAAGCCTGAGACCGCGCGGGTCGTGTCTCCATATAGGCCCATGAGAATACACGCTGAGCCCTCACGTATGTATTAACCCCTAGTCGGGCAAGGATCTCACCTTTGAGCCTCTGGTAGTCCTGGGCGTCCTCCCGACTGAGATCGAAGTAGGCCTTTTGTGCATCGCTGACCAGAAACGGAGCCACTATTTCTGCTCACTGGCCGGGGGGTAGGTTTTCCCGCTCCGCTGTGCGCTCATAAACTGTCAGGAAAGCTTCCACGTCGTCCTCCGGTCCCATCTTCCTCAACGCTGAGCGAACCCTGTCTCGGGCCTCGCGACGTTCCGGGGCTGGTGCCGTCGAGGTCTCCCGCAGTGCAGAAATCTGTTGCAGCAACAGTTCGTTTTTTTTTTTGCTGCTGCTGGTACAATAGCTGCTGTTGCTCATTGTGCTGTTGCTCCGCTCCTGCTGTTGCCGCTGGAGACTCAGGTACTGCTCCTGCTGTTGTCGCTGAGACTGCAGCTGCTGCTGTTGTGTAATTACCAGCTGCTTTACCAGCTCCTCCATTTTGTCCACGGGCTGAGGCTGAAAAGTGGCCGGCCGGATTGGGGTCATGAAGCTGCCGGTGGGGTATACCTCAGTCACAATGCCCGCATTCTCCAACCAAGTGTAAGGCGGCGGTGTTCACACCGTGCAGTAACTGAGGCAGTGACCCAAGCAAGTCCAAATTAAACAGCTTTTATTCAGCAACTCACGGGTTAAACAGAAAAGTCCTCCGGTACGCACCCGGGTTAACATCAGTCCATAAACAATGGTTGCCGGGGACAATGGCCGCGCCGGGCCGAACAGAGCGACAGGTGCAGAGCCGCGCCAGGTGTGGGTTCAGCTACACACAATCCTGTGGAGCTTTCCTGCTATGCTCCTTGCAGGGTCCCAACATAGAACAACACTAATCCTTAGTGCAGGAGTTTTAAAGACCTGTGGCAAAAGCCACTGGAAAACCTGGGTTGGAGGGAGGAGGCCGCCCCACTGCCACCTGTGACCTCCTCCAAGAAATGAAGGCCCTGCCGGATTTTACTTAATCTGCCTTAGCCAGGTAGTCTGACCAGGACATTGCTCACCTTCATTCCTGCATTGCAGCCGCAGCTGTGTGTGTGACTGCAATGCACTCCAATGGCTTTAATAGGTCTCTGTACACATTCTGGGGGAAAAATAACGTCCTTCGTAAATAATCCCGGTCACTGCCTCACACTGTATATACATCACAAATATTTAACTGCGTCATTACCAACACTGGAAAAATCAGAAATGTATGAACGAAAGGAAAAACAAACAGGCAGCACACACACAAAAGACATTTTTGTGGCAATAGTCCTCTTAAGGAGAATAAGCTTTTCAATGGTAAACTTCCTGAATACTCGTGAGAAAAAGTTCTTGAAATAAGCCGAGCTTTTATTGGTGAAGTCACAGCAAGAGTCTAATCAATCAGAAAGGTCTAAGCTTAAAATTCTGAAACCTTTGCAAAGTAAAACTCGGCAATACTGTATAGATCATTTCCAATTATTGGTTTGTGTTACTGAATGGCCGGAGCTCATTTACATTATAGGGGCAGATAAGTGACAACTAATGCACACAAACATAGCGGCTTTCCTATCTACACTATAGAAAAAGTAATATTTAAATCTGGTTACTATGAGAAACTTACAGTTTTTGTCCATATATTTTTCTAACATCAGGGCCAATGATGACCTTCAAACACAAAAGCATTAAGTAAACAATAAAATACAAAACAAATATGAAAACCCAAATTTGCCAACTTTTGAAAGTTGGCATACGGAAGCCAGCTAGTTTTCCAGATAGCAAGGCGCGGCACTAGATTTTTTTCGCTAGAGATCTTATCTTAACCCTCAACAACTAATCTCAACCTCTCCATGCCATTCCTTGCTTTTCAGGGATTCTCTCCGAATTACTGATGCCTGGAAAGTTTTGGCATATCCTGGAAAATTGGCCAAGGAGTCCAATAGCCTTCTGGACATTTAAAATCCCATCCTTAATAATCATCAAAAGATATGTTAATAGATGTTTCCAAAACAATCTGAACGCACATGGCAAAATTGTGGCAGAATGAAACAAGCTAGAATTCAGGAATACTACGGTAGTAGTAAACTTGTTGAACACATATGTAATACAATGCGTCTTATGTTCATGTTTTAGGTGATGAAATCATGCAAAAAAGAAGCTTTGAGCCCTATGGACCAGAAGACATTTTGGAGTAGCAATGATTCAGGTAAAATCCAGGAACGCTATGTTATTATTAACATTGTATGTATATTATGTAGAATGCTCCCAATTTTTTTCTACCAGGGGTGGCAGCACTCTGTATCTCTTGAATGAATTCCAACCATTGTGGGATTCCCCCCTTTTTCCTTTGGACACTAGACACTTTATAAGCACTGAGACACCTTTTTGCTCTATGGACTAGTGAGCAATATGGACCTCATTACTTTTATTTTTTCTTATACTTTCCCCTTAAAGGGAACCTGTCACCCCCCAGGGTGTTTTTAACTAAAAGAGCCACCTTCAGCAGCACTAAGGCTGCATTCTGTGAAGGTGGCTCTTCTATTTCTGATCCCCAGTAACTCCGAAATATTGACTTTTATAAATAGGTCCCCATACCTGTATTGAGTCCCATAGGTTTGGTGTGTCCCCCTGTATCATCCGCCTCCCAGTCGTCCATCATCCCTCTGTTGCGTTACCGCCTCCTCCTGTGTTGCTGTTGTCATTACATGCCGGTGGGTGCCTGCGCAGTTCCAACAGTTCTCGGGCATGCGCAGTGCGCACTGCCTGGGAACTGACATCAGGCTATCGCGCCTGCGTGTTTCGGAGGCCGCAGATCCAGCCCCGCAGTGTGCTATGATGTATTCACACTGCGGGGCTGGGAATCTGGCGCTTGCGCAGTGAACACTATAGCTGCGCCTGCCCCCTTTTCCCTCCTCCTCTTTTGTTTTCCTCCCTCGGCAGCATCTGATGAGCTGAGCAGTTACCGAGGGAGGAAAACGAAAGAGGAGGAGGGAAAAGGGGGCAGGCGTAGCTGACACAAGATTCCCAGCCACACAGTGTGAATACATCATAACACACTGCTGGGCGGGATCCGGGTCCTCCGAAACACGCAGGCGCTATAACCTTAAATCACCTGATGTAAGTTCCCGGGCAACGCGCACTGTGCATGCCCGAGAACTGTTGGCACAGCGCAGGCGCCCGCCGGCATGTAATGACAACAGCAACAAAGGTGGAGGCAGTGCAGTGACACAAAATGGGGATGATGGACGGCTGGGAGGCAAATGATACAGGGGGACACACCATACATATGGGACTCAAAACAGGTATGGGGACCTATTTTATAAAAGTCACCTTCACAGAATGCAGCCTTAGTGCTGCTGAAGGTGACTCTTTTAGTTAAAAATGCCCTGGGGGGGTGACAGGTTCCCTTTAACAAGTACATTCCCCAGATGACATCTCATTATGGAGAAAAGAAATTCATCAGGAGGGATATTTTTCTGGAGTATACATTAATAGAGCTACACTTGGGTATTGCTCTTGTTAGGGTGGGAGCACATGCATAGGGCATGGCAGGGCAGACAGAATGAACCAACTGCTCATGACTACTGAGGAAACACTTTTGGATTTGGCATCCCTTAAAGCTCAAATGGGTGAGATTGACACTTTTTGCAGATGTGTTTGCACCATGACACTTTATATCTGTTTTTGTCCTACTAATTGTTATGTAGAGTTGAGATAGCTTAATTGTAGATCAAGGATTTTCCCGTTTGATCATGGTGATCTGTAAAGTTTTGTATCTTTTTTTGGGTTCTACTAATTTCTTTATAGGGTAAATCCAGCCCTATCATAGGCTTAGAACTTTTTCTGATTTACCTAGGGCCACTTGTGAATTGTATCATATCATTAAACGTTATGTTTTACAGTATCTTTCATTGTTGTATAATGAATCTGAAATATATCTGTAAAACAGCAGATCCATATTTAACCAATATAACAAATGTATTCTGTGTAACAGATCTTTGAAACACAGTAAACTTTTCAAATACAATACATTTTCAGAATCGCTTCCTTTTCAATTAAAGGCTGCTAAGGATATATAGCATGTCCAGGAGCAGGGTTCTTCCATGACTGTGAGTGCTGGCCTGTACTGAGTGCCCCAAGCAGTTATATAGAACAACGCTGAATTCTTCATTGAGCAGACTATGCTGCTGTCTCCTTGTAATATCGCCAAGAACCGAAAACGAGATGTTCTTCTGTGACTTCTGGCTCGTACTTGTACTGTTCAACCAGACAGCTATACAGAACAACGCTGTCTGACTGGGGCATGTGCAGTACAAGCCAGCAGTCACCGTCATAGAAGAAGAGCTCATCCTTGGTTCTCAACGTCAGTTCAGGCAGCTAGCTGCATATAACAATGTTGTCTGCCTGAGTCATATGAACTTGCAGATTTCATCTCTGAGCGTTACCCACAGTGGATTATGTGCTCCTCACTGTCTGAACACATAACCCAAATACGAATGCTCGAGAAGAGTAAGAGAAACCTGTTACTAGACAAGCTTTATACCTTTAGTAATCGCTGATAGAAAAAGGATGAAATTGTGAAAATAAAATTACCTTAACCTCTTTTTGTTACTTGCAATACACCTACAGCAAATGTCAGGTGTGTATTTATGGAGCAGGCTTAGGAGCTGAGCCATCTTCATAGACAGTGGGGCGCCTGTCGAATATCTTACACATTTGGCACCTGCCTCTAATAGCAGCAATCAGAGTTGCTCCAGGATAATCCAGGACTACGTCTTTACCACACATCTCAGACTTACAGGCAGACACCAGTTATAATCCTTACTTGCCCCAAGAGAGTCCCTCCAAAATCAATAGGACCCAACTTCATACCTCCCCTGGGTTTGAGCTTGTTATTCTCCAGCGCACTAGCACTCCATTGATCATATAGACTCAACAGACTTAGCAGTTACAAGGGTTAACAGAATATTTCAGCCAACGATGAACACCTACACAACTAACATATCAAACACCATGTGCTGATGGAGCTTCAACGGTGATGTCCTGTCTACAACTCGTGACTGCTGAGCCATGTCAACAAGCAGTGGCAGTATGCAGCAGGGGGCAATATCTCTACAATCCTGGTTTCCCAACAGAAGAGTTTTCTTTCTAATTTTTCCAACAATAAGTGCTTCACTTGGATCAGTTCAGATTGGATAGAGTTTGTTCTCCACGTCCCCATCAGCATCAATACACTTTGTGACTTTGGGTACTTTGTGTCCATGGCCCTGTCACCATTTCACCATTTGTCCTTCCTTGGACTACTTTTAGTAGGTAATAAACCTTTCCTGGCGCATACAATTTTCATTTTGTATTTTCATGATTTCCTCCAAGAGCCATCATTTGTTTTATTTTTCCATTGAAATAGTCATGTTGGAACTATTTTTGGTTGGCAAATTGTATGAATTACACCACTCATTTTACCATACAAAGTGCTGGAAGTGTGGCGAAATGGTGAAAAAATGCAAATCAGGCATTTTTTTTTTTTTTAAGACTTTGATCATGTGGTTAAAATGGTCTGGCAACATGATTCTTTCAGGTTAATATGATTACAGTGATACAAAATTTGTTTAGGATTTATTTTTATTCAAGTTGTGAAAAAAATTCATCAATTTGTAAAAAAAATAACTTAGTTGTGGCGCCACTTTCTGAGATCCGTAACTATTTTAGCTGCACAAATATCCTGAGCGAGTGTTCCTAGGAACGCTCAATCAGGAAAAATCATGCGGTGTACATGCATCATTACACTTGACCATTTTTCCTGCTTTCAACTTTGAGAACTGACTGTGCATTTGCTGACTAAAGTGGAAGAACAGAAAGTGTTATCCAAATACTTTATTGTATAAGTGAAAGAACTAAGAAATATTTTCATAGGAAGTAACTTGACTGCAATATTTCTCCAATGGACAGAGAAATGTTTAAATTAATGTACCGTGAAATGAACTGCTAGAACAACAGAGAATAAGACTGACATATCAATCTTGTAAAAAGGGAGAAGCAGTGAATAAAAACATTGTAAATGGAAAGTCGTTCTATAAAACCCTAAGGAGGAGCATATCTCTGAGTGATATTTTAAGATATATAATTATTATCTGCCTTTTACCTGGAACTTTACAATGAAAATGCCTCATCATGACTCATGAGTTACAATTACAATCCATTTTACTGAGTAACATCAATATTGATTATAAGGCCGGGGTCAGACACAACTACAAAAAATCGGACCGTTTTAGTCGGTCGATTATCGGAACAAAATGAAAACATCACACATCCGCCTGGCATCCGATTTTCCTTCAAAGATGCGATTTAGTCGCATGTGTGTGTAGCTTGTAATATCCGATTTCATCCGACTTGCGAGAATTTCTCGCAGGCTTGCAAAACTGACATATAATGGATCCAAAAGAATAGTATTTAAATCACAAAAGAAAGAATAGATATATACACATATATATATATATATATATATATATAATATATATATATATATATATAATATATACACATGTAATTGTGACATTTATATATGTATATATATATATTTATAGTTCCTAGACTTCTACATACTGTAATAGCCGCTAATTCAATTGCCGGTTTTTGTGAAATCACAGAAGCCGACATGAAATGATACATTGTTTAGACACAGTTAACCATGTCATTTCCTGTATTTTGATATATGGTTTGAACTTACAATTACAGAAGTGTATGTGTGCAAAATTTCAGACATGTAGGGGTTAATTAAAGGTGTAAATTCGTTGAAAAAAAATGCGTGGGCTCCCGCTGTATTTTCTCCACCAGACAGACAAAGCAAGCAAGTGGGGGCAGATAATAATAGCCTAGGGAGGGTACATTTTTTGGTGCCCCCCCTGGCTACTAACCTCTGCCCCCAGACACCCCAGAAAGGGCAAATCTCTAATTAGATTTGCCCTTTCTGGCACTTTGCCCGTCTATTCCCATTGCCCTGTAGCGGTGGCGAATGGGTTAATAAGGAGTTACAGGCACCTTGCAATTGAAAGGTGACTGTAAGCCAGGTTAATAATTGAGAGCTGTCAATTAGACAATTATCAATTATTAATCCTATTGTATGAAAGAAAAATCAAACACACAGTTTAATAAAAAAGAAGTTTAATTAAATAATCACACAGTTTTTGACCATATTTTATTTTCCTGCTAAAACCATTTCCTGTAATAAAAATAAAATAAAAAAGCAAAATTATTGTTACCAATCCGATGTACAGTCAGGTCCCATGGTGTAATCCATCAGAAAGGGTTAACAGGTTACAGCGAGCAGAGAGCTAAATGCTGTCTCCTAGCTGTAACACCCCGAATGAATAACTTACTCTCCCAGCGAAAGGAGAGGAAGAGATGAATGAATGAAGCTTAATTGATTTATTGCCACTTTCACTTCAGTGACCTGACCTAAGGTGAAAGTGGGACACAATCAATTAAGCTTCATTCATTAATCACATCCTCTCCTGTCGGCAGGAGATAAGCTCATTCATTCAGGAGCTATCAGCTGAGCAAGCAGCATTAGATGCGCTGCTTAGCTGATTGCTAGTTAACCCTTTGTGAAGGATTACATCATGGGTAGAGTTGAGCGATACTTTCCGATATCCAAAAGTATCGGAATCGGAATGGTATCGCCGATACCCAAAAAATATCGGCGATACCCGATACCGATACCGGAAGTCCAATGTAAGTCTATGGGAACAAAATATCGAAATTAAAAAAAAACCCATTCTTGCCTTGTAGGTTAATTGTACATGAAGGAAAACAACAAAGAGTAATGTAGAATGTATTGGGGGAGGTTGAGGAGACATTAAAGGCATAGATGTTTAACCCAATCCAATGGAATAGCATTAATTTTTTTTTTAGGAAATACGTTCAGATTGACGAAGAAATTGACAATGTTGTTAACCTTTTTTCTATTTTGGCAAATATGTATGTTTCACAACTTCCATGCTCTTCACCTTTTTAACTTTTGCCACACTTTCTCCTTCATAATCTTCAGCAGCATCATCTTTGTCATCAAATTATTCTTCATCTTCACCTTCTTTATCTTCTTCTAAAACTTCTTGCTTTTCATCTTTTTGTTAACATTACTCATATTGTTCTTTTTAAACTATTATTCTTCTTCATATTATAGTCCTTCATCTTCTTCATCATATTCTTATTTGTGACAGAGATTCCTGTACTTGTAATCTGTAAAAGTATGATTTTTTTCATCGTTCCGTTCTTGCTGCCACAAAAGATTTAAATTACAACAGTATTTGTCCGTGTTCAGTTTAGCCTGCAGCATCAGGCATTTACCAGGGGCACCACGAGGAGGAACGGACTCACCCCCATACACTGCTTAGTCTTCTTCTGCTTATAATTTAGAGCATATATTTTGCTCTTCATTTTGGTCTTATACTTCATGTTCTTCTGCTTTTAGATCTTCTTCTTATTGTTCTTGTGTCTCTTGTTCTGTATCTTGTATTTGTAGCACAACCTTGTACCAGCTGATGTTACTGGGACACGGTTACTAAGCAGGAGGTACCTGTGCTCCAAAGCACTACCAAGAACCAGCAGACGTTGCAGGAACTCGGATACCGAGATGGAGGCACCTAGGCCAAAGGCACTGCGGAGAACCAGTTGACGGTACTGGAACCCGGACAGGTAGCAGAAGGTACAAGAGCCAATGCAAGTAACGAGGACCAGCTGACTGTGCTGGAACCTGGAGGGGCAGCAGAAGGAAAAGAGCCAATGGCACAACCGAGGACCAGCTGACGGTACTGGAACTCGGACGGGTACCATAAGGCACCCATGAAAATGTAAGTTGACAGGCCGCAAGCCGTCTGCAGTTACCAAATCACACAGTCCTACAGTGGGTGCTTGTCCTATTTTCACAACGGAAAGAGCCTTTATTTACATATCCCACAGCACACATAGGAATCACCTAAACTGCAGGCACCATAGAGTCGGATAACCGGAATGCAACATGACAGGACAACTTATTGGAGGCTAATTTACGTTGACACTGCCAGGAAACAGCTGTCGTGCTGTAACCAGGGTGGGCATGAGTCAGTACCCGTGCCAATTACTTCCGAGCAACAACTGGCGGTGTTGGAGCCCAGGGTCCAATGCATCGACTTCAATTGCTTCCACCTCCTCTCAGGACCACAGCACTGTTGAGCAACCATCTGTCTCTTCACCGCCTGCCAAATTGCCCAGTCAGTCAGAGAGTTCTGTACAGGAGCCAGCTGAGTCTCTGCTTCTGTTCTCAGAATCTGTTGGTTTGAAAACAGGGGCCCAGCCAAGCAGCATTCTGGAATGTGAAGAAGAGGGAGTATGCAGTGATGCGCAACAGCTGTGTCTCTCTGAATCTGAAGAGGCGGGTGAGACAGTGCCGATGGTCAGCACACCGCAGAACGCATCTGATGATGATGAGACTCAGGTGCCAGTTTCTGTTGAGCATGGTGGTGGCCAGACCACCCAACAGCAGCAGGTGTTGGAAGAGGTTAGTGGAGATGATGAGGTCCAAGACCCAACATGGCGTGAGGAACAGGAAGGTGGTGGGAGCAGCTCTGAGGAAGCGATTGCCCCAACGGTACAAACAGGAGGGAGAGTTAGGCTGCATACTCTGTTGCCTGTAGCCTCCATTTTGGCACCTGTTCGGATAATTTCTCTTCCAAAAGTCTAAACGGACGCTCCCAGGACTTGCACTGCGTGGTCCTTTTTTCACACAC
The DNA here is from genome assembly GCA_033576555.1 of Oophaga sylvatica. Taxonomy (NCBI): domain Eukaryota; kingdom Metazoa; phylum Chordata; class Amphibia; order Anura; family Dendrobatidae; genus Oophaga; species Oophaga sylvatica. The sequence goes on from JARQOD010000005.1 coordinate 338,238,796, forward strand.
TTGCAGATGATATTTGCTATGTCAAATGCAAGCTGTGTAATCAAAAAGTAAAAAGAGGTAAAGTGTCAGTAACCTCAATACCACAAATATGTGTAAACATGTGCGGAGAAAACACGTAGTTGAGTTACAAAGACACACTGAAGATGTACAGTCTATAGAGAATCACTGCACAAGTTTAACTGCATATGTCATGGTTAAATTGGAAATTTTTATTGCACACTTGATGTGAAAAAAGAAAATGGCTATGAGACGACTGACTGACGTTTTGGGCAACGCAGTGGCCTTTATCAAATAGTCGCTGTAAGAGATAGAAAAATTTACAGTCAATGACAATGTATAATATATACATAGGGTGAAGAATATATATCCATAGGAATTAGGCAACATGTTAAACATTTGGGTGATACTGTAGAACACGGAGAATTATCCCTCTAGGGTATGCGGGTGGATAATGTAGTTTTTTGTTGATTTTTGGGAGTGTGTAGAAAACAGGGGTGATGGGGTATTGAATATTAAGGAATGTCATAGTCTTACAGTCTATGGTGATCAATTAAAGATGTTTTGTCAGGATACAATCAATTTTTTGACAGATGTAAAATGTAGGGTCACAATTGAGTTGTCAGTAGGTTAGGTTAACTGACAGTTGTCTATGAATTTCGGCAATAGATTGGGTCTTATTCATAATAACGATAGCACCCCCCTTATCTGCTGGTTTAATAATAATGTTGGGGTTATCTTTCAGAGATTTTATGGCTTGTTTATCTGTGGGTGTCAGGTTGTGGCATATCGGGTGTAGGCCCAATCTCGGCAAACCATCCACGAGCACAGGCTCTGAATGCTGGCATTGCAAAACTCCTGTCCCTTGAAATGCTGTCATTCAGGCTGGTGGAGACTGACAGTTTACGGAACTTAATGGCATTGGCAGTCCCACAATACAATGTGCCAAGCTGATTTTATTTCAGCAGGCAAGCCGTCCCTGGTCTGCAAAAGCATGTTGTTGAGGTTAAAATTAAACATGCGCTACTAAACTCCGTCAGTAGCAATGTCCACCTGACCACCGCTGCGTGGACCAGTACCCATGGCCAGGGACGATACCTTTCCCTCACTGCCCATTGGGTCAATGTTGTGGAGCCGGGTACAGATCTTGCGAGTGGCGCTGTATGTGTTCAGCCAACTACAAGGATTGCAGGAATCAAGTCTGTACACATTGACTCCTCCTTCTCCAGTTCCTCAGAAACATCGTTGCAGGAGCCGTCACGGTCTACCTCCACATGGACCCGTGAACGCTTAATAAGAATCTTTAGTTATATAGCGCCAACAGATTACGCAGCGCTTTACAGTTTAACAGTTTCAGAACACAAGTCATAAGTAACAATGTTACCAATACAATAATTAAAGCAATATAATCCGCACATGCTCGTGAGAGCTTGCAATTTACAAATATGTGGGGGAGATACAAAGTACAGGTGTTTATATACAATGGTGTATTTAGAATGATGGTCCAGCCATTTTGAGGGAGTGAGGGATGGATGGAGATAGTGAATGGGCTACACACACACACTTACACATAGAATGACTTTGATTAGTGAATGTGATAGGCCGCTCTGAAGAAATGTGTTTTGAGTGAGCGCCCGAAAACATGCAAATTGTGGATAGTTCTAATTTCTTGGGGTACAGCATTCCACAGTATTGGCGCAGCGCGGGAGAAGTCTTGGATTCGGGAGAGATGTTCTTTAGGTGTAGGCGGCAATAGCGGGCAACAGATTGTATATGGGAGGTGAAGGAGAGATTGGTGTCAAGCATAACACCCAGACAGCGAGCCTGTTGACCGATATGAGCACAGACGTGGCCAACGTCAACAGGCCGTCCTGAAATTAATTTCCATGGGGATTCAAAGCCACACAACGCTGGAGCTCTGGAATGCCATAAAGCAAGAGAGCGACATGTGTATTTTGCCAGCGAATCTCCAGCCAGGCTTGGTAGTGTGTGACAATGGCCGAAATCTGGTGGCAGGTCTGGGGCTAGGCAACGTCACTCACATACCATGTCTGGCACATGTGCTAAACTTGGTCGTCCAGAGTTTTTTGAGGGACTATCCGGATCTTGATGCACTGCTGCACAAGGTCCGCCTACAGTGCGCTAACTTGCGACGTTCCACCATGGCCAGATCGCGCATTGCAGCTCTGCAACGCAGATTTTGCCTTCCTGAAAATCGCATCATATGTGACGTACCCACCAGGTGGAATTCCACGTTACATATGTGTTGGAGCGGTTGTGTGAGCAGCAGCCAGCAGTAATGGAGTATCAGCTGCATCAGTCGCAATCAACTCGCAATTTGCGCCGTTCACACTTCACCACTACTGAGTGGGCCTCTATAATAATAATAATAATCTTTATTTATATAGCGCCAACAGATTCCGCAGCGCTGTACAGTTTAACAGTTTCATAACACAAGTCATAAGTGACAACGTTAACAATACAATAATTAAAGCAATATAAGCCGCCCCTGCTCGTGACAGCTTACAATCTACAATGAGGAGGGGGAGCTACAAAGTACAGTTGTTTATATACAATGGTGTATTTACAATGATGGTCCAGCCATTTTCAGGGAGTGAGGGATGGATGGAGATAGTGAATGGGCTACACACACACACAGTTACACATAGAATGACTTTGATTAGTGAATGTGATAGGCCGCTCTGAACAAATGTGTTTTGAGTGTGGAAGTAGGGCTGTTAATGGGGATGTTGAAGTCTCCAAGGATAAGGGTTGGTACTTCTGAGGACATGAAAGTGCGGCAGCCAGGCAGAGAAGTGGGCAAGGAACTGTGTGGGCGAGCCTGGGGTCCGATATATTACCGCTACTCTGAGGGAGAGGGACGAAAGAGCCTGATGGTGTGGACCTCATAATTTGCAAAATCTTTATATAAAATTTACATGTTACATATTTACATCTAGTATAAAACATTTAACCATTAAGCCTACTTACAGAACAAGGAAGTGTAAAAAACCTTGTGCTTAAAAAAAAAAGTGCAAATAAAATGTGACAAGGGCAGTGTAACAAATAATTTAGGAAAAAGATAAACTAACATCAAGTGCTGTGTGCTGTGTAAGAGCCAGACACATTAACATGAAATCAGTCTGGAATAGCGGTGATTTTCTCCCCATAACCCGAGTAACATTCTGGGGAGAGGGGTGTAGAGTCAACGATCAGCAACTAGCTACGGTAGATAAAATACCTAAAAAAAAAAAAAAAAAGTTTTTTTAACATTCATAAGATACATTGTATTTAAAAAAAAAAAAAAAAAAAAAAAAAACATAAAAACTATAATACACAGCAGGATCTTTAGTAAAAACCAGACTTGACACTGTAACCTCTTAATCCTTGCAAGCTTCAACACAACGTTGACAAGGTACACAGCAGGGGTGGTCGGTTTCCTAGACAACGAGCAAACTCCTTCATGTTGAGAGAGGCCACCAATCTCCTTAGCTTTCTGGTACTTTTCTGTGGGAATGAGCTTGTCTCCAACCAGCCAGGAATATCCATTGCATGGCACACCATGGTTTGGTATTAGCACCCAGTACCAAAAGTGAAGCCAACCACAGTTCCCATTTCTCATGAACTTTATTTGATATACTGGCTGGCCAAACATTAGTTTCTCACAAAGGAGCTGAAGACCCTGAGTGGCAGTAGGTGCAAGTCTCTCCAGCATGACCTGTTTGTTAGATATCAGAGGGAGAAGAGGATTGGGCCTTGCCAAGGTGCCCGATTGCATCTTAAGTGTTATTGAATGTTGGAGCCAGTCCACCGTATAAAAGCAGCCATAGAGTGTCCGGGTACCTGCTTGGATTTCGATCCAAATGAAGACTACTTTGATGTACATGTACACCAATTAGAGAAAAATGACAAGGATGAGGCAGTAAGACACGCTCAGCAGAGTACAAGCAGCATTGCTTGAAGAAGTAACTGGAGCGTGATCAAAATTGAATAAATTAAAATCTCAGACTACAGTGAACACAACTGTTAGCTGTGAAAGGGCTTTTTGTGTCCTTCTACAGTGTTTTCAACCAATGTATTGGATACGGATGGAAGCACGTCACACTATAATTTCAATTGAATGGAGCAGCAAGAATTACACTAAAGAAAAAAAAAAAAAGAGTGTGAGAGTGACATGTGCAGATGCCTACATACAGCGTTGTATGCCGAGCAAACTGCAGCGCGTCACCTGCACTCACACACACACCTTGCAGAGCTGTGAAAAAAACACTGCAAGGCAAAAGGAAGATGTACACAGCGGTTGGTAAACTAGCCTGCATAAAGCACAGTACACAAATCGCAATCTCTAACTGTCCCTCAGAGTCAGCAGAGCAGCGTTCTGTCCCGAACTGAATTAACAGCACAGTGACGCTAAAATTGCGGCTTTATCCGGCAACAATACCTTCCTTGTGTCACGGTTAGGGTAGCGTGTGTCTATTATATGAGTGTCTCTAAAATGTAACGTTACGCAGCCTTATTCTGCCCTTGGGACGCAAAAATAAGACAGCAGTAATCATTTACTGTATAAAACTCCACCTATGCGCAACAAAACAAGCACATTCCCTCTTCCGGTTCCTGCGCTGACATGTGAGTAGGGAGTTTGGAGACGCTCCTGAATTTATCCCAGGTATCCAAGCATATCAGGCCGATAGGAGAGCATTAAAACCACCCACGGTGGTGACTTAAATATGATGAATCGAACCAGTGAAGAACTGTAGGTAGATGCGAATGAATGTGCGATCACATGACACACGTTTATAATAACCCTTGCTAGACACGACTAACTTTGTAGACATTTGGACACACCTGAACCCAGATGGCAGTGAATATTCATTCTATTCGGCGCCACATGACTCTTGGTCCAGAATAGATTATATATTGCTATCACAGGAGCTATTAAGGGGAGTGGAAGAGGCAGATGTGCACAACGTAGCTATATATGACCATGCGCCCGTATCAGTGACCCTGCCAGATATGGTGCAGATGGGGCCAGACCAAACTTGGCGCTTCCCGACCTATTTGTTAATGGATGAGAAGTTTCGACATCAGGTGAAGCAATGGTGTTTTTAATATGTAAGGGATAATGGAGATACTAGGGATAGGCCGGAACTTTTATGGGCAGCAGGGAAGGGAGTAATGCGCGGGAAACTAATAGGTTATCAGACAACGCTAAAAAAGAAGATAGCGACAAACTACTCGCAGGCTAGCAGGATATTACGCGAATAGGTACACGGCAAACAAGACAAGTTCATCAACACAGGTTAAAAATAGATGTAAGCAGGCTAAGGCTGACTTACACGTATGGGTATATCGACGAGAGAGAAGCAGTAATAACAATTATAGAGCCGATGTATATCGTTATGGTAGCAAATGAGGGAGACTATTAGCACGACTAGCGAAAGGAAATCACATTCGTCATCAACATATTACAGCGTTAACGAATAAACATGGGATCATGAACACAGACCCTCGAAGCATAAACACCATTCTACAAGAATACTACTCAGACTTATATAAGGTGGAACATACGGATAGTGCGGAGGGTAACACCTTTGTAGATGGAATACGGTTACCATCCATCACAAACTATCAGCTTCTCCTTTTAAAAAAACAAATTGAGGTGACGGAAGTGACAGCGGCGATAAGTTACTTGAAATACGGGAAAGCTCCAGGACCTGACGGGTTTACAGTCAAATTATTAAAATTATTGAGTGAGGATATCCCGTCCACATTGGTACGCACCTTCAATCATATATTGGAGACAGGAGGGTTGCCCAGCCATTCAAACATGTCACACATGAAGGTGCTACTAAAACCAAACAAACCTTCACATCTGCCTGGATCCTATCGTACATTCTCACTCATTGACCATGATATCAAGATTTTGTCCAGGATCATGGCAGATCGTTTGAGTAGCATTGTTCCTACGCTGATAGGGCGATCACAAGTGGCCTTTGTTAGCTACTTTGTTGGCTACTATCAGTCTCACTATGCATAACACATGTGTGCAGTGGGCAGTATTACCTTTACCTTCGGTGGAGTAGGAAAACACCTCTCCTATCGAAGTGTTAGTTGGGGAGATGGAAGATTTGCCACCGGGACCTGAATTGTAATACTTAAATGTGACAGGTGACAAATTTGGTAAGGCGCAACTCCGCGGCCCCTACGTTGAGTCTAGCCCGTGAAAATGTACTGGTTGTCAATGGGGAACCCCAACACCCCGGGGCAGCTACAGTATTTCAACAATTAGAGCTGAACCAAGATTTGCTGTATCAGGTTTATAAAATACATGTGGAAATTTTTTAGCAATTGCTGCTACCGCAGTCATATCGGAGGTTGGTAATGGACTTAGCGCATGCGCATGTACTAGGGTGACATTTGTGCCAAAAGAAAACCCTACACAGAATTATACAACGGTTTTACTGGCTGGGGGTCTATCAAGAAGTTAAACGGTATTGTAACTCTTGTCGCATGCGCCAGGTACACAGTCCTCAGCCTCATTTTGTGAGTCCCTTGGTGCCATTAAAAATTTTAGAGGTCCAGTTTGAGAGAATACCCATGGATCTGGTGGGGCCGGTTAATAAATCAGCAAGGGGTCATCAACAGGGGCAATAAAAGGGGCACTGTGTGGGTCACCAGTTTAGAGCACAACCAAGTTCAAAAGAGAATTCATTGTCCAGACTGATGCGTCAGAGGTAGGTCTGGGTGCCGTGTTGTCTCAGGACTGGAGCTTAACGGGGAGGAGCATCCCATTAGTTTCCTGAGTCGAAAACTTACTCCATCAAAAAACAGAGACAGCATTGTAGAGAGAGAGTGCCTGGCGATAAAGTGGGCACTGGAGTCGTTGCGCTACTATTTGTTGGGGATAACATTTTGTTTTGTAACTGATCATTCCCCTCTGACTGGCAGTGTTGTAGCCCAGGGAATAGAGTTCAGGTGGTAGAAAGATGAACATAACAGGAGACTTGGAAAACGTTGGCAAACAGTTATTTAATCTGAAAACGGACAGGCAAATTCAGGTGAGATCCATGCCTTGTTCATTTCAGAAAAATAAGCCGGTCTACATTGTCTGAGGATAGTCGCATGCGACGGTCTGTTAGTACACCACCTGCAGCACTAAAGACACGCTCAGATAATACACTGGCAGCAGGGCAAGCCAGCACCTCCAAGGCATACTGGCTAAGCTCTGGCCATGTATCCAGCTTAGAGACCCAAAACTTGAAAGGGGAAGAGGCATCTGGGAGTACACTGAGAGGGAAGACATGTAGTCTGTCACCATCTTACGGAAACGTTGCTTCCTGGTGAATGGAGCCGTCTCGGATGGTGTAGTAGTGATGGGTAGTTCGTGAGTGAGTAGTTCAAAATGAACTAATCTTCAGAGTGAACTAGTTCATCTAGTTCACCATCCTGACACAGATTAGTTCATTGTGAACTAAACAGTAAGTGGGAGGAGACAGAGAGTGATCCAGGTTCATACAGCTCCAGGAAGCTCCTGCTCTGTCTCACACTGGCTCTTTACAGCTCTTGATGCTGGAAAACAAGGTAGTAAAACACTATACCACACATCAAATACAAATATAATAGTAATAATAATATTATTAATAAAAACTGAAATTGCACACACAGACACAGCTCATATGTGTTATAACATTTCCAGGGGATTTAGCTCTGGGATCGCCGTCTGGGTAGACAGAGTGGCACGGAAACAGTTCATTCAGACAGCAGTTTGATGAAAACTGGCCGCAACCAGCTTTATTAAAGTCCACAGCAAACAGATATAAAACAAATCATAAACAGAAGACCTAGGCTTGTCTAGCCACTAATTACACTTAGATAGATTTCCCTATCTATCCGGGTCCCGACTCTACCAGCCGGGGCCAAAACAACACATATGTTCAGCATTTGTCAGCATTTACCAGCATTTACCAGCATGGAGGTTCACAGAGTCTCCTCCTTGTGTCTGAAGGCACCTTCAATGTCCAGACTTGAGAGAGCTCCCCTCCTATTCAGCCGCTATCCGCACGGATTCTCACTGAGACTACTCCTGTGTCCGGGTACATCGAGAACCCAGACTGAGATAGCTC
>JARQOD010000005.1:338247015-338281045 GCA_033576555.1 Oophaga sylvatica
TAAAAAAATTTTACAAAAAAAAAAGTTATGTTGCTCATTTGAATTTTAATAAATTTTAAACAAAAAATTGTGGGTAAATTATTATACAACCCCTATTTTTAAACCCCCTTAAATGTCCCTGCGTGCAGAGTCCGTCATGGCAAGGTGCCAGTTCGGCACCAGGAGGCTGTGCCGTATCCCTTTGATATACATGGTGTAAAAGCAGTGGTAGTCAGTCCCGACAGCTGTCACGACAGTGAAGGCACGGAAAGCGGTGCGGGGACCTTGCCGTCGGCCCCGCACTCAAGGCTGTGATTGGTCAGTAAATCTGACTGCCCAAACACAGCAGCGTCGCGGGAGAAGCGAAATTTCAGTTCCCAGCGGATCAGGGGCAGGAGCCGGCGCTGCAGGGGCCCGGGGTTCCTGCACTACACCCAGGAGCGGACCCCCCACCGCCCGGTGTTAACCCCTGACTGCTGCGATCCGCGCGTCGCAGAGTCGGGGGGGGAGGAGAGGGTCGGGAGCTCCCTTGTCAGATCGGACCCCCCCTGTTTTGCAGGGCCGATCTCTGCCTTGATGACCCGGGGGTTGTCTGAAACCTCCGGGTCATTTAGCTACGGAAAGTGCTGTGATTGTCACAGCAGCTTTCCCCATAGGTACAATGCTTTGAAATGTGGAGCATTGCAATGATTGAAATGCAATAAAAAAAAAAAAAAAAAAAAAAGGGGAAAAATCCCATAAAGGGACAATTTGAAAAAAATCATTTTTAAAAAAAATTGAAAAAAAAAATATTAAAAAAAATTTAAAAAAAAATCCCCTAAAAAATCAATTTTATGAAATAAAAAAAATAAAAAACAAAAAAAATACACGTTAGGTATCGCCATGTCCGTAAAAACCCCATCTATAAAAGCGTCCCCTAGTTACCCCTTTTCAGTAAAAAGGTAAAAAAAAAACAAAAAAGTAGTAAATTAACTTTTTCCAAACGGGTTCACAACCCTTGGAAAAAGGCATAACACCGATCAAAAAAGTCAGATTAAAAAATTTGGGTACTCTAAAAACCCATCTTGTCCCGCAAAAAATAAGCCCATATGCATCATCAGCGAAAAAAAAAAAAAGTTATGCTCGCGGAAAAAAATGATGAAAAAAATAATTATTTTTTCTAAAAAAATTCTTTATTGTGAAAAAAAACCAAAAATAAAAAAATATATAAATAAAAGTATCGCTGTAATCGTAGTGACCGAAGAAAAAAGCTGCTTTTCAATTTTATCCACGGGGAAAAGGGGGGAAAAAAAAAAAAAAAAAAAAAAAAAACAATTCTAAAATTGCGGTTTTTTGTTCATTCTGTTCCACAAAAATGGGAAAATGGGAAAGCGATCAAAAAACGTTATGTGCCGAATATGGTACAATAAAAACGTCAGTCGTCCCGCAAAAAAAACCCACAGATTCTCTGTGGGCCGAATATGGAAAAAATTATAGCCCAAATAGGGCGTGAAAAAATTCTTAAAAAAAAAATTTTTCCCAAAAAAAAAACACTTTTAGTGTGGGGACAAAAGCTAAACATAAAAAAAAGGAAGTAAATCTGTATCGCTGTAATCGCACGATCCGAGGAATAAAGTGCCTAATCACTAAACCGAGAGGAACGGGGGTTTAAAAAGAAAACCAATTTTTCCCACCTTTTTAGTTTGTTATTTTGCCCCCCAAAATGCCAGTAAAAGGGGCCCCAGTGGTTCCCCCCCCTATGGGGTAAAGCGCTCAGGACAAAAAGCACCGTACTTTTGGGGTCCTTTTCCCTGTTACCTTATAAAAATAAAAAATTTGGGGGCAAAAAGGGCATTTTTGTGGAAAAAAATATGATTTTTTTTTTTTTTTCGGCTCTGTTTTAAAATTCTGTGAAGCCCCTTGGGGGTTCAAATGCTGACCACACATCTAGATAAGTTTCCTGGGGGGTTTTGTTGAAAATGGGGTCATTTGTGGGGGGTTTCTACGTTTAGGCACATCGGGGGGTTCCCCAAGGGGACATGACACCCCAGACCTTTCCCATCAAAGTCGCTTTTAAAAAGGGCTCCCCCCCTTCCGAGCTCTCCCCATGCGAAAAAAAAGGGTTCCCCCCCCATAGGGGGGTTCGCGTACCGGACAAATTGCACAATACTTTTGGGGTCCTTTCCCTTTTTAAAAAAATAAAATTTTGGGGAAAAAAAGATCATTTTTGTGGAAAAGATATATTTTTTTTTTTTTACTGCTCTCTTTTAACCTTCTGTGAACCCCTTTGGGGGGTTCAAAGCTTCACCAAATTAAAAAATTTCCCTTGGGGGTCTATTTTCCCAAAATGGAGTCACTTGGGGGGGTTTTTTACTTTTTGGCACATAGGGGCATCCAAACGTGCATAAACCCCCACAGCCCTTTCCCATAAAGTTGCTTTGAAAAGGCGCCCCTTCCCTTTCGAGCTTGCCAGGGTTTCCCAAAATAGGGGTTTCCCCCCCACAATGGGGTATCACGTACTCAGGACAAATTCCCCACAAAAAATTTTGGGTCCTGTTCCCCTTTGGAAAAATAACAAGGGGGTGGAAAAAGATCATTTTTGTGGAAAGATATGTTTTTTTAATTTTCTGCTTCGTTATAACCTTCTGTGGCCCTTGGGGGTTCAAAGCTCTCACCACACTCTAGATAAGTTCCTTGGGGGGTTAGTTTCCAAAAGGGGGTCACTTGGGGGGGTTTTTCCTGTTTAGGAACGGGGGACTCTCCAAATTACATGGCGCCCAATCTCAATTCCAGCAAAAGTCAAAGGGGCGCTGCTTCCCTTCCGAGCTCTCCCTGCCCCAAATAGTGGTTTCCCCACTTGGGGGTTTTCAGGTATCGGGATAATTGCACAAAAAAATTTTGGGTCCCTTTTATCCTTTGGGAAAAAAAAAAATTTCGGATGAAAAGATATTTTTTTTTGGGGGAAAAAATATTTTTAATTTACGGCTTACGTTTAACCTTCTGTGAAGCGCTTGGGGGTTAAAAGCTCTCACAAACACATTTAGATAAGTTCCTTGGGGGGTCTAGTTTCCAAAATGGGGTCACTTGTGGGGGGTTTCCACTGTTTAGGCACACAGGGACTCTCCAAATGCGACATGGCGTCCAATCTCAATTCCAGCCAAAAAAGTCAAATGGCGCTGCTTCCCTTCCGAGCTCTGCCATGCGCCCAAATAGTGGTTTACCCCCACATATGGGGTATCAGCGTACTCAGGACTAATTGCCCAATAACTTTTGGGGTCCTTTTATCCTTTGGAAAATAATAATTGGGATGAAAAGATCATTTTTGTGGAAAAAATATGATTTTTTAATTTTACGGCTCTACATTATAACCTTCTGTGAAGCCCTTGGGGGTTAAAAGCTCTCACAACACATTTAGATGAGTTCCTTGAGGGGTCCAGTTTCCAAAATGGGGTCACTTGTGGGGGTTTCCACTGTTTAGGCACACAGGGACTCTCCAAATGCAACATGGCGTCCAATCTCAATTCCAGCCAAAAAAGTCAAATGGCGCTGCTTCCCTTCCGAGCTCTGCCATGCGCCCAAATAGTGGTTTACCCCCACACATGGTATATCGGTGTACTCTGGAGAAATTGTACAACAAATATTGTGGTTCATTTTCTCCTGATACCCTTGACAAAATTTTAAAAAATTGTGTCGAAAGAAAAATTTTGGGAAAAAAAGTTAAATGTTAATTTTTTCCTTCCACATTGCTTCAATTCTTGTGAAGTACCTAAAGGGTTAATAAACTTCTTGAATGTGGCTTTGAACACATTGAGGGGTGCAGTTTTTAGAATGGTGTCACTTTTGGTATTTTCTGTCATATTGACCCCTCAAATTCACTTCAAATGTGAGGTGGTCCCTAAAAAAAATGGTTTTGTAAATTTTGTTGGAAAAATGAGAAATTGCTGGTCAACTTTTAACACTTATAACTTCGTAACAAAAAAAAATTTTGGTTCCAAAATTGTGCTGATGTAAAGTAGACATGTGGGAAATGTTATTTATTAACTAATTTTTGTGACATATCTCTCTGATTTAATGGCATAAAAATTAAAATTTGAAAATTGCAAAATTTTCAAAATTTTTGCCATATTTCCGTTTTTTTCATAAAAAAACAAAAAGTTATATAGAAGAAATTTTACCACTATCATGAAGTACAATATGTCACGAGAAAACATTCTCAGAATCGCCAAGATCCGTAGAAGCGTTCCAGAGTTATAACCTCATAAAGAGACAGTGGTCAGAATTGTAAAAATTGGCCTGGTCTTTAACCTACAAAATGGCTTGGTCATTAAGGGGTTAATATTTCGTGGAATAACCCTTGTTTGCAATTACAGCTAATAATCATCTTTTATAAGACCTGATCAGGCCGGCACAGGTCTGTGGAGTTATCTTGGCCCACTCCTCCATGCAGATCTTCTCCAAGTTATCTAGGTTCTTTGGGTGTCTCATGTGGACTTTAATCTTGAGCTCCTTCCACAAGTTTTCAATTGGGTTAAGGTCAGGAGACTGACTAGGCCACTCCAACACCTTGACTTTTTCCCTCTTGAACCAGGCCTTGGTTTTCTTGGCTGTGTGCTTTGGGTCGTTGTCTTGTTGGAAGATGAAATTACGACCCATCTTAAGATCCTTGATGGAGGAGCAGAGGTTCTTGGCCAAAATCTCCAGGTAGGCCGTGCTATCCATCCTCCCATGGATGCGGACCAGATGGCCAGGCCCCTTGGCTGAGAAAACAGCCCCACAGCATGATGCTGCCACCACCATGCTTGACTGTAGGGATGGTATTCTTGGGGTTGTATGCAGTGCCATCCAGTCTCCAAACGTCACGTGTGTGGTTGGCACCAAAGATCTCGATCTTGGTCTCATCAGACCATAGAACCTTGAACCAGTCTGTCTCAGAGTCCTCCAAGTGATCATGAGCAAACTGTAGACGAGCCTTGACATGACGCTTTGAAAGTAAAGGTACCTTACGGGCTCGTCTGGAACGGAGACCATTGCGGTGGAGTACGTTACTTATGGTATTGACTGAAACCAATGTCCCCACTGCCATGAGATCTTCCCGGAGCTCCTTCCTTGTTGTCCTTGGGTTAGCCTTGACTCTTCGGACAAGCCTGGCCTCGGCACGGGAGGAAACTTTCAAAGGCTGTCCAGGCCGTGGAAGGCTAACAGTAGTTCCATAAGCCTTCCACTTACGGATGATGCTCCCAACAGTGGAGACAGGTAGGGCCAACTCCTTGGAAAGGGTTTTGTACCCCTTGCCAGCCTTGTGACCCTCCACGATCTTGTCTCTGATGGCCTTGGAATGCTCCTTTGTCTTTCCCATGTTGACCATGTATGAGTGCTGTTCACAAGTTTGGGGAGGGTCTTAAATAGTCAGAAAAGGCTGGCAAAAGAGATCATTAATCCACACATGTGAAGCTCATTATTCTTGGTGCCTGAACTACTTCTTAATACTTTAGGGGACCAAACAGAATTCTTGTGGTTTGAGGGGTTGAATAATAAATGACACTCTGAATTTACTTTTAAGTTTTAAAAAAAAAAAAAAAAAAATTACAACAAAAATTTTTGCTGCAGTGCATTTCCCACTTCCAGGCTGATCTACAGTACAAATGTCACAATGCCAAGTTAATTCCGCATGTGTCAACCAGCTAAATCTGCAGGGGGTTGAATACTACTTGTAGGCACTGTATATATATATATATATATATATATATATATATATAGTATATATAGCAATCTACCTCTCTGATGCTTCTCAGCTTAGGAGTCTATTGGGTGATCTCACTAAGATTGCTTTCAATCTCTGAGTAGGACCACCCACTGGACTCCTGAGCTGAGAGGGAGTAATGATTAACATCAATAAATGACAATTTATTTATGTGATGAAGGAACAGCCACCATCTTGGATATGGGGCCAAATGCTCGCCTCATGTCTGAGCTGTCCTGTCCCAGCTGCCATTTTGTCTGTTCACAGAGCCACAGGCAGCTAACTGCTCCTAACCCCCATGGCCTGTAGGCATATTGAAAAACAGGGTTTAGTACTCCACTGTTGTATAACAAGGACTTTAGTATGCTAAGTAGATCAGGCCCAAAACAGGACTTCAAAGCTTTAGTACGGAGCCACGCCAGCATTGGGCCTGGAGATGCCTGGGGGCTTCAATTAGATTATACCTGTTTAGCTAGACACAGAAAACACATCCATTGTCTCTCCCAGCCACTACGACTCAGTTCTAGGATTATGAATTATGAGCACATCTTTCAAGGTACAGACTCATAAAAAATATCTGCGTGATCCCGAGTCGGTGATGGCTCGGGGACCTGAGATATAGAGATTGGGTCATGGTGGAGGGCCAATCGGGCCATGTTTGATCTCCATGCGACAGGCAAAACAAACTGCATTCCCTGGTACCTCTCGTGTCCTACAGAAAGTTAACCCCTTTCTAAGATATTGGGAATAAATTCTGCAGGGAGCTAAGGGTGGAGATTATTAGCCCACCCTCTGACACCGAGGGGAGGGACCTAGCAGGTTTAAGAACTGTGAGCGGATGGCAGACTCTCTCTATTCACACAGAAGAACAAGACGATGAAGAACTAAGAAGGAACAAGGGACAGATCTGCCAAGGGAGCAGCGGCACATGTTTTAGGGCCTGTCCAGCAACTAAGATTCTTACCTGTGGACCGCAGAGCTCCCAGCGTCCACATGAAACCTACAGCCTGGTAACATTGACCTCTAGCTAATACCTCTAAGCCTTGTACATTATTGTTATATTTTACTCTGACTGCAAATCCACTGTAATTCTGTTGTATAGCTTACTGTATATTTCTGTAATTATCTAGTGCACCTTTAAGGTAATTAAACCATAAAATTAATTTTGGGCTGATGCTTTTGCTCTGATCACGAATCTTATAATACCCAGTAGGTAACAGGACACCCTCCCCGGCGGCCATTTGCTCTAGGTGCAGTTCCCTTACTGACCTGAGAGACAAAAGGGGCGCGGAAAGCTGTGACTGTGTAGTTACGTCACATCGGTGACGTGGGAGGAACCGGGGATTCCTTCACATTGGTGGCAGCAGTGGAATCAGAGTAATAGTGTGCGTGGGACCCCTACTCCCAGACACTAAAGACTACCAGCGGTAACTTTCACTGCTGGGGTCTTAAGGTCAGCCCAGCACTAGACGGTCAGAGTGTAAATGTAATAAGGCACCAGGAGTAAGGCAAAGGGGGAGGCCAATGCTATGGTCTATGAGTAGGTCGATACCGATGAAGGCGAGGGGGAGCTCAGCCAGGGCTCCCCAAGGAGCCAGACCCCCGTGCTCAGTCCCGCAGTGGACTGTCCACCCTCAGCCAGTCCCAGGATGTCCAGATCGGAGGCCCTTTTCCAAGCGGCAATGGCACAGCTCGAGGCTGGTAATGACGCCGCCCATGACAGACTCCTGGTGGCAGCAGAGAAAGCAGCAGAGCGTGAGCAAGCGGCGGCAGAGTGTGAGCAAGCGGCAGTAGAGAAAACAGCGGAGCGTGAGCATGCAGACCGTGTGCTGCAGGCTGCAGAGCGCCATGAAGCTGCTGAGCACCGGCACTGACTGGAGATGGCTCAGCACGGCCCCCGCTGGATGCTCCAGCCCCACCGGAGACCAAGGCTTCCAAGGTCCAGGTGGAGGACTTTCCCTTGCTTGAAAAGGATGGAGACCTGGATTCCTTTCTGCTGGCCTTTGAGAGAACCTGCCTCCAACTCCATCTGGCCCTGGATCAGTGGGCAAGGTACCTGACCCCCCATTTGAGGGGTAAGTCCCTGGAAGTTTTGGGGGACATACCTGCCGGGGAGGAGCAGGACTACAACAGCATCAAGCGGTCCCTGATCCAGCGCTACAACCTCACCCCGGAGTCGTACCGCAGGAAGTTCAGGAGCCTGCAGCGGGGCTCAAAGGACACCTGGACCGACCACATGCGGGCCCTGTTGAGAGCTGCAGAGCACTGGACCTCGGGTCTAGAGCTCACAACCCGCCAGGAGGTCCAAAAACTGTTCGTCACGGAGCAGTTCTTGTGGAACTGCCCAGAGGACCTCCAGCAGTTCCTCCATGACCGGAAACCAAAGGGGGCTTCTGCTACAGCCGCCCTGGCAGACGAGTATGCCAACAACAGGGCGCCTGAGCCGAAGAAGCCTGCCAGCAGCACCTGGAGAGGGGGTAAGCCCAATCCTGCCCCGGCCCCATATCAAGCCCCAGAGTGCAAGGGGTGTACCCCCTGCTGCCCTCTCCAGGCCAGGAACAGAACCCAGGCATTGTCATCATTGCAACCAGCCGGGACACTTTAAGACTGCGTGTCCCCAATGCCATAAGGCCCCATCCCTGTCCCAGAAACTGTCCACTGTTTTGTGTGTGGGAGGGGTGGTGGGAGGACCCTGGACAATTACCAACCCATCACCATTGGCCGCTCAGTGATCATGGGATTGCGGGACACAGGTGCTGAACGAATCCTGGTACTTCCTGAGATGGTGTCACCTCAAGACTTGGTGCCTGGGAAAACCCTTTCCATCTCCGGAATTGGAGGCATTGAACTGGCGCTGCCCGTCGCCAAGGTGTATTTGGACTGGGGTGCCGGGAGAGGGATGCGGGAGGTGGGAGTAACGCCAAATACTCCTGCCAATGTGTTGCTTGGGACCGATTTTGGGTGGCTAGTGTCCCAGTATGTGGCCACTGAACCTCCAAGTTCGGCTCCCCCAGAATGTCATGACTCTACTGTGAATGCTAAGGTTAATGTGTTGAATGTGCCTCCAACAGTGGAGGAGGGAGTGAAATCTGATGGTAAGCCATGCACTGACACTACACACACAGGGCTCACAGCGAGGACAGGTGAGGAGGCTGCAGGGGAGAGCTCAGAGGCGGTGGGAGGGGTGGCTATGGGCAGTGTAGGGCCCCCAAGGGAATCCAGCCTGCTTAGTCTAGGACCTCTGCAGAAAGAGGAACAGGTCATGGGGGGAGGGAGCGTCCCGGGAGAGGAGCCACCTGGCAAGACCCAAGGGCAGGAGTTCCCACATCCGGGATGTCAGGAGGCCAGGGAAGTCTGCCTGACCCTGCAACTTGGTCAGGGGCTGAGGGGAAGCCGGCGCTACCCATGGTCTCAGCGGTCATGGCCGCTGTTACCAGGAGTGGGAGCGCCGAAGCCCAAGGAGCCTTGCGGAGGTCCGACGGTTTCCAAGTGGCTGCCGAGTCAGACAGCGGCCAGGAGACAGATCCCGGGGAGCTGACAGAGGATGTGGCAGTTTCATCAATTCTTGACACATCAAGTCAGGGATTTCAGGCAGCATTGGAAGCTGACGCTAGCCTGAAAACTCTCAAGGAGCAGGCGGCACAGCCTCCCCTGGAGTCCGACCTCGAGCGAGTGGTCTGGGACCAGGGACAGCTGTACCGGGTAACCGTTCAGCAGGCTTCACCGGAGACGTGGCCCAGGGACCGACAGTTAGTGATACCCTATCCGTTCAGGGCGGAATTGTTGCGGATCGCACACGAGATTCCCATGATTAGACACCTAGGGATCGCTAAAAACCAGGGCCAGGCTAGCTCAGCATTTCTACTGGCCTGGAATGAGGACCGAGGTGACTGCCTACTGCCGTTCGTGTGACACCTGTCAGAGGGTGGGGAAGGCGGGGCAGGAGCCCCAAAGCCCCACTGGTAACTCTGCCCATCATTGAAGAGCCTTTCTCGAGGGTGGCTGTGGATCTCATTGGACCTCTGTCCACTCCCAGCCGCTCCAGGAAATGCTTCATACTAACGGTAGTGGACTATGCCACCCGGTACCCGAAGGCGGTAGCTTTGTCATCCATTTGGGTCGACAAAGTGGCCACTGCCTTACTGGATATTTTCCCCAGAGTGGGGTTTCCCCAGGAAATGCTCACCGACCGAGGGACCCAGTTCATGTCGCAGCTGATGGAGTCTCTCTGTAAGCAGGTACAGGTGCAACATCTGGTAGCCAGCCCGTATCACCCACAGACCAATGGCCTGTGTGAGCGGTTCAATGGCACCTTAAAGCAGATGCTGAAGATGTTGGTCGACTCAAACAAGAGAGACTGGGAGCGGTATCTCCCACACCTGCTGCTTGCCTACCGGGAGGTCCCACAGGCCGCAACGGGGTTCTCCCCCTTTGAGCTCCTGTACAGGCGATGTGTACTGGGGCCCCTTGCTCTGGTGAAGGAAGCATGGGAAGGGGATTTGGCCACCCTTGGAGTGTCGGTCCTTGAGTATGTCGTGCGCTTCCGGGACCGAATGATGGCCTTGACACGGCTGGTGCATGACAATATGGCCCAAGCCCAGGCTGACCAGAAGCGGTGGTACGACCAGAATGCTTGTGAGCAGACCTACCAAGTGGGTCAAAAGGTCAAAAGGTGTGGGTACTGGTCCCCGTACCTCAAAACAAGCTTCATGTGGCCTGGGAGGGTCCATATCTCGTGCACGAGCAGCTCAACGCAGTCACCTATCTGGTCACCCTGGACCATGCCCGTGGGAGGAGGAGGGCCTTCCACGTGAACATGATGAAGGCCCATCATGAGCAGGAGGCTTGTGCTCACCCAGTGTGCAACCTTCCCGAGAAAGGAGAGGCAGAAAGCCTCCTGGATCTGCTCACCCAAGCCAAGGTGGGTGGATCCATCGAGGATGTGGGGGTTGGCCACCAGCTCTCGGAGGACCAACCTTCCCAGGTAGGGGTCACCCTACACCCCTTTCGGGAGCTGTTCAGCAGCCTGCCCGGAAGGACTGAGACAGCCGTCCATGACGTGGACACCGGCAAACACCCCCAATCTGGCGTTCAGCATATCGGTTCTCTCTTGAGGTGCAGCAGCAAATGCGCCAAGAGATAAACGAAATGCTGAAGCTGGGGGTGATCCAAGCGTCCAACAGCGAGTAGGCCCTAAAAAGGACCGAACTATGCGGTTCTGCGTGGACTACCGGGGGCTCAATGTTGTGACAGTCACCGATGCGTACCCAATGCCATGCATCGATGACCTGCTCGACCAGCTGGCCGGGGCCAAGTACCTGACATCATGGTTCTGAGCAGGGGGTATTGGCAGATTCCCCTGACCCCTGGGGCACGGGAACACTCTGCCTTTATCACCCCCTTCGGACTGTACGAGTCCACGGTGAGGCCCTTCGGCATGAAGAATGCCCCTGCCACTTTTCAGCGGATGGTCAACAAGCTGCTCGAGGGACTGGAAGGGTATGCGACCGAGTACCTGGATGACATTGCCATCTTCAGTCCCATCTGGGAGGATCACCTAGAGCACCTGGCGCTGGTGCTCGGGCGAATCCAGCGAGCAGGCTTTACCATTAAGCCGGAAAAATGCCAGCTGGGTATGAGTGAGGTCCACTACCTGGGACACCGGGTAGATGGGGGAGCTCTGAAGCCAGAGCCCGGGAAGGTGGATGCCATCGCATCCTGGCCCACCCCCAGGACCAAGAAGAAGGTGATGTCCTTTTGGGGACTGCTGGGTACAATAGTAGGTTTGTTCCACACTATAGTGCCCTGGCCAAGCCCCTGACGGACCTCACCAAGAAAAGGCTGCCCGTCGCAGTCAACTGGACTGTTGTGAGCACGTTTGTGGCGACTTCGGAGCTGGGACTCCCTCCGGTGGTTGCTGAGGGTAATGAACCAATTGCTGAATGGCTTTCAGCTGGGTCCGATTGGTCTGATATAAGTGACCTGAACTTCCATCAGCCTTGCCGGTAATCAATTGTTCTTCCAGGTCTTGCTTGGAGCTCAGCTGGCATTCCTGCTCTCATTCAGATAAGTGACTTGTTGTTTTTTTTTCCTCTGGTTGGATTTTCCTTGCTGGTTTGCTGCCTTGCAGTGGACTTCAGCCTGGTCCCCTTTTGGGGCCTGGCTCTCAATTGTGCTCAGTTTGTGTTTGCACTTTGCTCTGTTTCCTGTGTCACTTTTTATTTGCTGAATTGCTGTGTGTTACACCAGAGATCTGATTTAGGTGGTAGAGATCGTGTGATCTCAGGTTTTTTTGTTAATCAGAAGTGTTGGTATTTTTGTCAGGGTTTTTTGGGTTGCAGTCAGAATTCTTTCCTATACTTTTCTATCTAGACAGAATTGGGCCCCAGCGTTTGCTCATTCTATTTTCTGTCTATTTTCGTATTTTCTTCTTGTCTAACAGCCATTACATGTTTGGGGGCTTCCTATTTCTTTGGGGGTTCTGCTACGGGGCAGTTAGCTTTCATCTTTCTGTCTTTAGGTGTAGCTATCTCTCCGGCTGTGAGGAGGCATCTAGGATCACCGTAGGTACGCTCCACGGCTACTTCTAGTGTTGCGGTTAGTTTAGGGTTCTGCAACCCAGTAGTTTCCAGCCTCTCTGGTGTATTGCTATTTTGGCTATTTTTGCTATTCTCCTCAGCTACCGAAACATAACAGTATTACCAGACACACTGAAAATTATATGGTACACAACAGAAGGGAAAAATAGTATAAAAGGAAAAAAAAAAAAGGAGTTGTCAGAAATGTTTTTTTCTGTTTGTTGCATTTTTTCCCTCTTTTTCTCTGGGTGCTGATGAGGAATTTTTTTCTTTGTCCTCAATGGAGTTTGCACAGTTGTCTGGCCATGTGGAGCGGCTTACCGCTGAGGTTCAGAGCATTGCTACCTATCTTGCTAGGTTGCCGGTTGTGGAACTTAGGATCCCCATACCAGATTTATTTTTGGTCGATCGGTCTAAATTTCTGAATTTCAAAAATAACTGTAAGTTGTTTTTTGCCCTGAAGCCTAAGTCCTCAGGGAACGCAGCACAGCAGGTTCAAATTGTCATCTCTCTGCTGCACGGCGACCCTCAGGATTGGGCTTTTTCCCTGACACCTGGGGATCCTGTTTTGAATGATGTTGATGTATTTTTTCAGGCTCTGGGGTTATTGTACGATGAACCTAATGTCACTGATCAAGCTGAAAAGACCTTGTTGGCATTAAATCAGGGTCGTGAAGATGCTGAGCAGTACTGTCAGAAATTCCGAAAGTGTGCAGTCCTGACCAAATGGAATGATGATGCTCTGGCAGCCCTTTTTCGGAAGGGTCTGTCAGAAATTGTAAAAGACGTTATGGTGGGATTCCCTGTTCCCTCTGGTCTCAATGATTCTATGTCTTTGGCTATTCAAATTGACAGATGTTTGCGTGAGCGCAGAGGTATGCGTAAGATAGTGTTGCCTTGTGAGCCAGCTCCTGAGCCCATGCAGTGTGATGGAGTGAGTTCTGGGGCTCAGCGTCTTGAGTTTCGAAAGCGCAATGGGTTATATTTCTACTGTGGTGACGCTTCTCAAGCTATTTCGGTCTGCCCTAAGCGGGGAAGACGTTTTGCGCGCTCAGTTGTCTTGGGTAGTGTTCAGACTAAATTTCTGTTGACTGTTACCCTGATTTGCTCCCTGTCCACATTTTCGGCTCAGGCTTTTGTTGATTCAGGAGCAGCTATTAACCTGATGGATTTTGACTTTGCCAAACGTTGTGGGTTTCCCATGATACCCCTGCGGAAGTCTATTCCTTTGCTGACCTCAGGGGGGCGTATAACCTTATTCGCATTAAGCACGGGGATGAATGGAAGATGGCGTTTAATACCGCAGAGGGGCATCTTACAATCCTTTATGAATGATATTTTTAGGGATTTTGTGGATAAATTTCTGATCGTTTATTTGGATGATATCTTTATTTTTTCCAACGACTGGGACTCTCATGTGAAACATGTTCGGACTGTGTTCCAGATTTTGTGAGAGAATGCACTGTATGTGAAGGAATCAAAGTGTCTTTTTGGCGTACAGAAGGTTTCATTTCTGGGATTCATTTTGTCTCCGTCTGTTATTGAAATGAACCCGGTCAAGGTTCAGGCCATCTGTGATTGGGTTCAACATACTACATTGAAGGCCCTTCAGAGATTTTTGGGTTTTGCCAATTTTTATCGTAAATTTATTGGTAATTTCTCTGGTATTGTTAAATCATTGACTGATTTGACCAAAAAGGCTTCCGATGTGGTGAATTGGCCTCCTGAGGCAGTTTCTGCGTTTCAGGAACTTAAGCAGAGATTCACTTCTGCTCCTGTTCTATGACAGTCTGATGTTTCTCTACCGTTTCAGGTGGAGGTTGATGCTTCTAAGATTGGGGCAGGTGCCGTTTTGTCCCAAAGGGATCCGGAGACCTCTAAGAGTAACCCTTGTGCCTTCTTCTCTCGAAAATTTTCTCCAACTGAACTAAATATGACGTGGGTAATCGGGAGTTATTGGCCATGAAGTGGGCCTTTGAAGAGTGGAGACATTGGCTGGAAGGAGCCAAACATCAGGTGGTGGTCCTCACGGACCTTAAGAACCTTGTTTATCTCGAATCAGCCAAGCGACTTAATCCTAGACAGGCCAGGTGGGCCTTGTTTTTCACATGTTTTAATTTTGTGGTTTCTTTTCTTCCTGGCACTAAGAATGTTAAAGCGGATGCCCTCTCGAGGAGTTTCTTTGCAGATTCTCCTGAGTTAACTGATCCTGCTGTTATTTTGAAAGAGGGTGTAGTTCTTTCCGCCATCTCGCCCAATTTGAGACTGACTCTGGAGGGGTGTCAGGAGGATAAACCTGAACGCTGCCCTGTTGGGAAATTGTTTGTCCCAGACCAGTGGAAGAAGAGTGTGATGTCTGAGATTCATTGTTCCGCGTTGGCTGGTCATCCCGGAATTTTTGGTACCAGAGACTTGGTGAGTCGGTGCTTTTGGTGGCCTACTTTGTCTCGTGACGTCAGGGACTTTGTGCAGTCCTGTGGGACATGCTCTCGTTACAAGCCTTGCTCTCGCTCTAGTGGTTTGTTAATGCCATTACCTGTGCCCAAGAGGCCATGGACCCATATCTCTATGGATTTTATTTCCGACCTCCCTGTCTCTCAGAGAATGACCGTTATCTGGGTAATCTGTGATAGGTTTTCCAAGATGATACATCTTGTGCCATTACCTAAGTTGCCTTCCTCCTCCGAATTGGTGCCTTTGTTCTTTCAGCACGTGGTTCGGTTACATGGCATTCCGGAGAACATTGTGTCTGACAGAGGAGTCCAGTTTGTTTCCAGATTTTGGAGAACATTTTGTTCTAAACTTGGTGTTCAGTTATCTTTCTCCTCTGCATTTCACCCTCAGACCAATGGACAAACCAAGAGAACAAACCAGACCTTGGAGACTTATTTGAGATGTTTTGTGTCTGCTGATCAAGATGACTGGGTCTCTTTTTTGCCCTTGGCGGAGTTTGCTCTTAATAATAGGGCTAGCTCTGCCACCTTGATGTCTCCATTTTTCTGCAATTCTGGGTATCACCCTCGATTTTCTTCAGGACAGGCGGAGGCTTCCGTCTGTCCGGGGGTTGACTCTATTGTGGAGCGAATGCAGCAGATTTGGGACCAGGTAGTGGAGAGGTTGTCTCTCTCTCAGGAGAAGGCCCAGCGGTTTGCCAACCGGCATAGGACTGATGGTCCTCGTTTTAAAGTGGGGGACTTGGTTTGGTTGTCCTCAAGAAATATCCCTATGAAGGTTGCATCTCCAAAATTTAAGCCAAGGTTCATTGGACCTTATAAGATCATGGAAATTCTTAATCCGGTTTCCTTCCGTTTGCTTCTTCCAGGGACATTCAAGATCCATAACGTGTTCCACAAGTCCTTATTGAAGAGGTTTGTCGAGCCAGTGGTTCCTATGGCTGCGCCTCCCGACCCTGTTTTGGTTGAGGGCAATTAGGAGTATGTGGTTGAGAAAATATTGGATTCTTGTTTTGCTAGACGGAAACTCCAGTATTTGGTTAAGTGGAGAGGTTATGGTCAAGAGGACAATTCTTGGGTGTTTGCTTCGGACATCCATGCTAGGAGACTGATCCATGCTTATCATCGAGCTCATCCTGAGTGGCCTAGTTGCGCAAGTGAGGGTTCAGTGACCCCTCCTCAAGGGGGGTACTGCTGTGAGCACGTTTTGGGCGACTTCGGAGCTGGGGCTCCCTCCGGTGGTTGCTAAGGGTAATGAACCAATTGCTGAATGGCTTTCAGCTGGGTCCGATTGGTCTGATATAAGTGACCTGAACTCCCATCAGCCTTGCCGGTAATCAATTGTTCTTCCAGGTCTTGCTTGGAGCTCAGCTGGCATTCCTGCTCTCATTCAGATAAGTGACTTGTTGTTTTTTTTTCCTCTGGTTGGATTTTCCTTGCTGGTTTGCTGCCTTGCAGTGGACTTCAGCCTGGTCCCCTTTTGGGGCCTGGCACTGCAATTGTGCTCAGTTTGTGTTTGCACTTTTGCTCTGTTTCTGGTTCACTTTTTATTTGCTGAATTGCTGTTTGTTACACCAGAGATCTGGTGGTAGAGATCGTGTGATCTCAGGTTTTTTGTTAATCAGAAGTGTTGGTATTTTTGTCAGGGTTTTTTGGGTTGCAGTCAGAATTCTTTCCTATACTTTTCTATCCAGACAGAATTGGGCCCCAGCGTTTGCTCATTCTATTTTCTGTCTGTGTTCGTATTTTCTTCTTGTCTAACAACCATTACATGTTTGGGGGCTTCCTATTTCTTTGGGGGTTCTGCTACGGAGCAGTTAGCTTTCATCTTTCTGTCTTTAGGTGTAGCTATCTCTCCGGCTGTGACAAGGCGTCTAGGATCACCGTAGGTACGCTCCACGGCTACTTCTAGTGTTGCGGTTAGTTTACGGTTCTGCAACCCAGTAGTTTCCAGCCTCTCTGGTGTATTGCTATTTTGGCTGTTTTTGCTATTTCTCCTCAGCTTCCGAAACATAACACTGGACAGTTGACTGCGAGACAGCTTTCCAGGCGCTCAAGACCGCCCTTTCTAGCTCTCCTGTACTACAGGCAGCCGACTACACGCGCCCGTTCTTAGTGCAGACCGACGCCAGCGACTTCGGCTTCGGTGCTGTGCTCTGCCAGGTCGACACTATGGGCCATGAACACCACGTTTTGTACCTGAAGCTCCTGCCAAGGGAAGTGGCCTATTCCACGACGGAGAAGGAATGTCTGGCAATTGTGTGGGCCCTGCAGCGTCTGCAGCCATACTTGTATGGATGCCAATTCACCGTGGAAACAGACCACAACCCCCTCAGCTGGTTACACACGGTCTCTGGGACGAATGGGAGGTTGCTACGCTGGAGCCTCGCTCTCCAGCAGTACCACTTCACCATTCGCCACAAAAGAGGTAGGTACCCTGGAAACGCTGATGGGTTGTCCCGGCAAGGAGAGTGTGTGGAAGGGCGCATGGGGTAACACAGGAATGTGATACCCCCTAGCGCCCTCTTAAGCAGGGAGGTGTGATGAAGGAACAGCCACCATCTTGGATATGGGGCCTAATGCTCGACTCATGTCTGAGCTGACCTGTCCCAGCTGCCATTTTGTCTGTTCACAGAGCCACAGGCAGCTAACTGCTCCTAACCCCCATGGCCTGTAGGCATATTGAAAAACAGGGTTTAGTACTCCACTGTTGTATAACAAGGTCTTTAGTATGCTAAGTAGATCAGGCCCAAAACAGGACTTCAAAGCTTTAGTACGGAACCACGCCAGCATGGGGCCTGGAGATGCCTGGGGGCTTCAATTAGATTATTCCTGTCAGCTAGACACAGAAAACACATCCATTGTCTCTCCCAGCCACTACGACTCCGTTCTAGGATTATGAATTATGAGCACATCTTTCAAGGTACAGACTCATAAAAAATATCTGCGTGATCCTGCGGACCTCGGGCATCTGAAAGTGCGACTTCCGAGTCGGTGATGGCTCGGGGACCTGAGATATAGAGATTGGGTCATGGTGGAGGGCCAATCGGGCCATGTTTGATCTCCATGCGACAGGCAAAACAAACTGCATTCTCTGGTACCTCTCGAGTACTGATCCAATCGTCCTACAGAAAGTTAACCCCTTTCTTAGATATTGGGAATAAATTCTGCAGGGAGCTAAGGGTGGAGATTATTAGCCCACCCTCTGACACCGAGGGGAGGGACCTAGCAGGTTTAAGAACTGTGAGCGGATGGCAGACTCTCTATAA
The DNA here is from genome assembly GCA_033576555.1 of Oophaga sylvatica. NCBI lineage: Eukaryota > Metazoa > Chordata > Amphibia > Anura > Dendrobatidae > Oophaga > Oophaga sylvatica. Next base: position 338,265,014 of record JARQOD010000005.1, read on the forward strand.
GGTTCTGTGTACATGTTCCTGAAACTCAGTTTGTTCGTCAGCCATTTTACTTTCTGTCTTGCTGCAGCTATCTTGCCCTCAGTCAAAATGGAGTTTCCAGCTTGCATGTTCCCGCCCTGATTCTCTCCTTTTGCTTCTTAAGCAGCCACAGCTGAGCAATCAGTGCTTCAGAATCTAGCCTGCAGTGAACCTGTGACCTGACTCCTAAAGCCTTGGACCTTGTACTCCAGCTATTCCTACTGAGGAACTCTGAAGCACTTGTGGACTCTGGAACCCTGCTCTTTGAAAGACCCACGTTTGCATGGACTTACGGTAACAGAGAAGAAGATCCTGAACCTGTTGTGGAGAGTGATTGCTGAGCTTAGATTACTCTGGCCTGCTGTGTCTCCTGCTTCTGTGTCTGCAAACTGTGTGACTATTTTTGCCAACTTGTATGAAGTAATACAAGACTTTCTATATCAAACCTGTGTCTCATATATTTTCATCGCACCCAAGCACAAGACGCTATATGAACTGTACTACATACATTACAAGATTCTGAAGCCAAAACGTTAGTGTCTGCTGGGTCTGGAAAGGCTGTGTCTGCTGTAACTGTGGATATCGGATGTCCGGTTGTACTTTCTGTGATGACAGTGGTTGTGACTTCTCACAACCATTCCAGGTGAGCAATTCCCTTAAGTGTTTTTTTTTCTGCAGTGTTACCACAGGTAAACACTATTGTTTTTTTTTTTTTTTTTCTTTTCTCTTTTTTGTCTGCTGTAACTGTGGATATCAGATGTCCGGGTGAACTTTCTGTGATGATAGTGGTTGTGACTTCTCACAACCATTCCAGGTGAGCAGTTCCCTTAATTTTTTTTTCTCTCTGCAGTGTTACCACAGGTAAACACTATTGTTTTTTTTTTCTCCTCTCCTCTTCTTCCAGTACTCCTGTCTTAAAAGATCTGGAAAATGGAGGCCCGCATAAAGGAACTTTGCGGAGTGACTGATAATATCCTTGCAGATTTGCAGAATATAAAGACCCGTTTTTCAAGCCTACAGGACCTCACTAATCACAATTTGCAAGTGTTTGGACAGACTGCCCAGGATTTGCGAGCCATGATTGAGGTTCTAGAAGAGCGAGTCCAGGCTCCTGCCGTAGCCCCGAGTTCTGGGATTCCCAAGTTGCCCCCTTTTCGTTTTGGCGGTGAACGTGAGAAATTCAGGGGATTTATTAATCAATGCAATCTTTTTTTTTCTGCACATGCTTCACAATTTCCCACTGAACGATCTAAGGTGCTTACTATAATTATGTTGCTTACCAACAAGGCTTTGATGTGGGCAAACCCTCTGATTGAGACTGAGGATGATTGTTTGAATCACCTTGATGCTTTTATTTCAGCCATGGGGCAGGTGTTTGATGACCCCAATCGAGGTGCAACAGCTGAAGCAGCCATGTTAGCTTTGCGCCAAGGTAAGCACTCGGTAGCTGAATATGCCTTGGATTTCAGGAGATGGGCCCTTGATACCACCTGGGACAGTTCCGCCAAAAAATCTATTTTTCGAAAAGGGTTATCTCCACTGATTAAGGATGAACTTGCTCGTGCCGACCCTCCCACTGCGTTAGGTGACTTTATTAACTACTGCATCCGTATTGATACTCGTCTGACTGAACGCAGGCAAGAGAGATGGTTCGAAAGCAATCGCACTAACCTTTTCCTACCTTCCTCTCCAGCTAAGGAACCTTTGAGTAGGATTACACGGGAACCTGAACCTGAACCCATGCAGGTAGACTCTTTACAACGACGGGTTAGTGATGCACGCAAGGAACATCGTTTTAAGGAGAATCTATGTTTCTATTGTGGTAAGTCAGGGCACTTCATTATAAACTGCCCCAGCTGTTCTCGTAAGACTACTGCAGCACTCATTCATTGTGAGTGTTGCGAGAGGGGATCTGTCAGGTCCGAGCCTCAGGCTCCAGAGAGATCTGCAGCAACAGATCTTGATTTCTCGGACTTAAACTCCGTTACCTCTGAGGACATTGACTGTGTAAACGCTGCCATTTTTCAAGTTTCCTCAGCGGTGTCCCAGCTGAGTTGTAAGAAAAACAATTCTCATTGCTTTCTTTCCATCAAACTCTGGGTTGACTCAGCTTGGGTGTCTAGCTCTGCTATGATCGACTCAGGGGCAAGTGGAAATTTTATGGATGTCTCCTTTGCTCTGAAACAGGGGATACGTTCAGTGAAGAAGGCTACTCCAGTACAGATGGAAACTGTGGATGGCTCCCTGCTGACCTCTGGACCAGTGGATCAGGAAACAGAGCCTTTGAGGGTTCTTATGGGTAAAGATCATCAAGAGAAACTGTCCTTTATGCTTATCTCTTCTCCCCACTTTCCCATTATTCTAGGGCTACCATGGCTGCAGGCTCAGAATCCTACCATTAACTGGGAGACCAAGGAATTACACTTTCCAGAGAAACAGATGAGTCCAAAAGTTTCAGCTTGCTCTGTTCCTAAAGGAACCATGTCAGTCCCTGAACTACCAGCTGTATACCAGGACTATGTGGATTTATGTGACAAGAAGAACGCTGACCAGCTTCCTCCTCACCGTCCATATGATTGTCCAATTGAATTATTGCCTGGAGCAGAGATACCTTTTGGTAAGATCTACCCCCTGGCGGGGCCCGAGCTAAAGGCTTTAAAGGATTACATAGACGAAAATCTAGCCAAGGGCTTCATACGCCCCTCTTCATCTCCTGCAGGGGCACCCATCTTCTTTGTAAAGAAGAAAGATGGATCTCTGAGACCATGCGTAGACTATAGGGAACTCAATAAGGTTACTATTAGAAACCGTTATCCATTGCCTTTAATCCCTGAGTTATTGGAGAGAGTGCGACATGCCAAAATTTTCTCTAAACTAGATCTTCGTGGGGCCTATAACTTAGTCCGTATTAGACCTGGGGATGAATGGAAGACTGCATTCAGGTCACGCTATGGACACTTTGAATATCTAGTTATGCCTTTTGGTCTGAGTACCGCCCCAGCCACTTTCCAACACTTGGTGAATGACATCTTCAGGGATCTCCTAGATACATTCGTGGTAATTTATTTGGATGATATTCTATTTTTTTCTAACTCCACAGAGGAACATCATGGACATGTGAGAATGGTCTTGGAACGTCTAAGACAAAATCATCTTTACATCAAACTTGAAAAGTGTGAATTCCATAGGACCGAAATTCAATTTCTGGGGTATGTACTGTCTACACAAGGAATTAGTATGGATGGAAGCAAAACCCAAGCCATCAAGGATTGGCCAAGTCCTAGAAATGTGAAGGAGGTACAGCGCTTCATCGGGTTTGCCAACTTCTATAGACGTTTCATTAGAAATTTCTCTGAGGTAGTGTCACCTATCACCCAACTTACCCGGAAAGAGTCTAGGTTCTCCTGGACTCCCCAAGCCCAGGAAGCATTTTCCCGTCTAAAAGATAAATTTACCACTGCACCTATCCTAGTACATCCCAACCCGAGCTTGCCTTCATAATAGAGGTGGATGCTTCAGACTGTGCCGTTGGAGCTATACTCTCTCAGAGAACAGGTGAGAAGAATGTCTTGCATCCCTGTGCCTTCTTTTCCCAGCAGTTGTCTTCGGCTGAGAGGAACTACGATGTGGGCAATAGAGAGTTGTTGGCCATTATTGCCGCCTTCAAAGAATGGAGACACCTTCTTCAGGGAGCTGCACAGCAAATAGTCGTCCTGACAGACCATCGTAACCTTGAGTTTATCAGGTCGGCTAAGTGCCTGACTCCTCGCCAGGCTCGCTGGAATCTTGTCTTAAACCAATTTAATTTTATCATTTCTTATAGACCAGGATCGCGCAATGGAAAGGCTGATGCACTCTCTAGGATTTACTCAGCAGAGACACGTCCAATTACTCCTCCTAAGACTATTCTTCCTGACTCTAGATTCCTAGGAGTAATTCATAATCAAGACCTACTTAAGGACATCAAGGAAGCATACCATGCGGATTCCTTTTTGGCACAACCCCCAAGGGACGTAAGTCTTGTCTTTAAGAATGGTGTGTGGATTCAGGGACAACGCCTGTATATTCCTGAAAGTCAGATTGAGAGTATTGCAACTCATTCACGATTCCAAGATAGCTGGGCATAGAGGAATTCTAAAGACACGGGAATTTCTCTCTCGTTTCTTTTGGTGGCCCACTTGCAGGAAGGATGTTTTAAACTATGTCACTTCATGTGAAGTCTGTGCAAGATGCAAAACACCTCGCTCCTCACCAACTGGTCTGTTACAGCCTCTTCCCACCCCGTCCCGCCCGTGGGGATCCATTTCTATGGACTTCATTGTGGAGTTACCAACCTCTCAAGGGAAGAACACCATTCTAGTGGTGGTTGACCGTCTAACAAAGGCAGCTCATTTTATCCCTTGTGTCGGCTTACCCACTGCAAAACAGACATCAGATTTGATGATTAAAGATGTGTTTCGCTTACATGGAGTACCGGATGAGGTTATTTCGGATCGAGGGGTGCAATTCACTTCTAGGTTTTGGCAAAATTTCTGTGCAGCATTGGACATTAAAGTAAACCTTTCTTCTGCTTTTCATCCCCAGACTAATGGACAGACCGAACGAACCAATCAAACCCTGGAAGCAGTATCTCCGCTGCTTTATCTGCCACCTACAGGATGATTGGGTGGATCTACTTCCATTAGCTGAGTTCTCGTATAATAACTCTCAGAGTGCCTCCACTAAGCAGTCTCCTTTTTACTCTAATCTAGGTTATCATCCTAACATTCTACCACGATTTCCCATAGAAACGCCTTTACCAGCAGTGGCTGAAAGAATCACGTCTTTACAGAAGAATATGGATCTTCTAAAGGAGAATCTGGAATCGGCTCAGGAAAGGTACAAGAAAGCAGCAGATAAATTCTGTAAACCTGCACCAGCTTTCAAGGTAGGAGACTTGGTCTGGCTGTCAACCAGAAATCTTAAGTTAAGGATTCCATCGTCTAAGTTGGGACATAAGTACATTGGACCCTATAAAATCAGTAAAATTATAAGTGCCGTTGCTTGTCGTCTTCAACTGCCCAGAACTATGAGAATTCACCCTGTCTTTCATGTATCCCTACTAAAGGCTGCGACACCCAATACGTTTCCTGGACGTTCTTCTCCTTGCCCTGACCCAGTGCTAGTCGATGGTCAGGAAGAATTTGTGGTGGAAAGGATTTTAGATTCCAGGTTGTATAGAAATCAGTTACAATATCTGATTAAATGGCAGGGCTACCCAGTGGAGGACAACTCATGGGAACCAGTCAATAACGTTAATGCTCCTCGCTTGCTCCGTCAGTTTCATCAGAGGTACCCACACAAGCCTGGCCTGAGGTCATCCGGAGGTTGTCCCTAAGGGGGGAGTAATGTAAGGTTCTGTGTACATGTTCCTGAAACTCAGTTTGTTCGTCAGCCATTTTACTTTCTGTCTTGCTGCAGCTATCTTGCCCTCAGTCAAAATGGAGTTTCCAGCTTGCATGTTCCCGCCCTGATTCTCTCCTTTTGCTTCTTAAGCAGCCACAGCTGAGCAATCAGTGCTTCAGAATCTAGCCTGCAGTGAACCTGTGACCTGACTCCTAAAGCCTTGGACCTTGTACTCCAGCTATTCCTACTGAGGAACTCTGAAGCACTTGTGGACTCTGGAACCCTGCTCTTTGAAAGACCCACGTTTGCATGGACTTACGGTAACAGAGAAGAAGATCCTGAACCTGTTGTGGAGAGTGATTGCTGAGCTTAGATTACTCTGGCCTGCTGTGTCTCCTGCTTCTGTGTCTGCAAACTGTGTGACTATTTTTGCCAACTTGTATGAAGTAATACAAGACTTTCTATATCAAACCTGTGTCTCATGTATTTTCATCGCACCCAAGCACAAGACGCTATATGAACTGTACTACATACATTACACTCTCTCTATTCACACAGAAGAACAAGACGATGAAGAACTAAGAAGGAACAGGGGACATATCTGCCAAGCGAGCAGCGGCACACGTTTTGGGGACTGTCCAGCAACTAAGATTCTTACCTGTGGACCGCAGAGCTCCCAGCGTCCACATACAACCTACAGCCTGGTAACACTGACCTCTAGCTAATACCTCTAAGCCTTGTACATTATTGTTATACTTTGCTCTGACTGCAAATCCACTGTAATTCCGTTGTATAACTTACTGTATATTTCTGTAATTATCTAGTGCGCCCTTAAGGCAATTAAACCATAAAATTAATTTTGGGCTGATGCTTTTACTCTGATCACGAATCTTAGAATACCCAGTGGGTAACAGGACACCCTCCCCAGCGGCCATTTGCTCTAGGTGCAGTTCCCTTACTGACCTGAGAGACAAAGGGGGCGCCAGAGAGCTGTGACTGTGTAGTTACGTCACATTGGTGACGTGGGATGAACGGGGGTTTCCTTCACATTAAACTGATCTTTTTCCATAAAACTATCTATAGGATCAGCAGTTCTGCTCTACATCATGTTGCCTATTGGTAGGAAAGCAATTTTGAAGGGAAACTGTCAGTAGGATCAGCCCTCCTAAGCTGTCTATATGGGCATGTAGGTCATAGGACTAAAATGATATCTGTCCCTTGATATTTGCAATCTTATATTTAAATTAACTGTTAAAATATATGGGCTGTGCCTCCAGAGCTTGTTTTAAATGAAAGGGAACGTCCCCTGTGTGAGACATGTAGATCAGGAGAGCAGACTGTCCGTCATTACATGTCTCACACTGGTAAAGCTACTTTTGACTTAGAATTAGCTCTGGAGACAGATTCTCAGAGAGATCTATGTCCAGCCCATAGATCTTAACAGCACAATTTTATATTAATAAACACTTGAACTTCTCTGGAATAGGACATTGGGTCACAGACATCAAGGTAACATTTTATTCAACTTCCCATGACCTATGTGCCCATATTGACAGCTTAGGAGAGTTGATGCCTCTGGCAGATTCTCATTAAAAATATAGTTTTTCATTAAAATAATTAATACTAATTAACATTTCTTTATATTGATCAAAGGGAACCTGTCTCTGTTGAAAATGCAGCCCGGTTGGCAGAAAGCATGCTTTAGATCAAAATGCATTGAGTAGATTGATATCCAGTATATTTTTGGGAGATAAAATGTGCAGATATAGTAATTTATTCATTTAAATATCTGCAATTTCTGGGCTATAATGGATGATCCAGTGGACTGTACTTCTCGGAGATTGACATCAACCTCCAAATAGACATTCAAAAGAAGCAAGGTTGTCAATCATCAAATAGTGAATAGTGGCCAAAGTTGCCACAATGCCCCAATCTACAGTGTACTAAACCTCTCACTTTCCAGTTATTTGATTGTGTTGACTGTCTCTTTCTTATTGTGTGAAATCATTTCTTCCATAGCCTATTATCTGGAAATGTGGCATCACAGCATGTGTCTATTGCATATTTTAGATGAATCAGTGAGACACTGTGTGCTATCCTGGGTGATGAGTTTTCTTTGGGCTGACATCTGTTCTTTCTCCAGGGTACTTTAACCCAGATATTGAAGAATTATTCTTGTCCACATGGGATATAAACTCATAGACAGACAATTTGTCAGTGTCAAATGGTTTGGCTCATAGACAAACATTTTATTACAATGTAAAATATTGACGGCAGAAGGAGTACACATAATGTATTGCAGCAAATTAGATAATTGAATTCATTAGAAGAACTTTCCTCATATTAATGCCATGATGAGGAATCATTTTGCCGGAATTAAATTTGTAAACATCCCATACAAAGAAGTTATACCTTGCAGAGGAACAGGAAATTAAACATGACTTTGTTTGGGTCCAATAATCATTTTCATCAAATCAAAATGATTTATTGTTAAAACATTTTTATTTCATTTGATTTTTTCATTTGGGAAAGGATGAGCTTTGGGCCTTACATGATCCAATGATATTTTCTTGTTAAAACGTTTTTATATCATTAGATTCTTTCATTTTGGAATCCGATGATAATTATATTATTTTTCAAATCAACTGTAAAGAATTAGCTAATGGCAGTGAAATTCAATGAAAAAGTAAACTGTTAAATAGCTCACACCATCAAAATGTTTAACTGCAGTATGTGAGGATGGCGCTACCACAATTCTATCTGTGACTTGTGTAAGGTATATACATTTCCATAAATTCTGTTTAATATAGGACAAGTGCTGCTTTTATGAGAAATGTGTCCATCCTAGAGATGAATAAATCTTTTAGCATTCAAATTCGCAAGCTTAGCAAAATGTTTTTGCCACAAATTGCAAGTACTCCAATTTCTCTGAAATATATCTGCCACGCTGAGGTCTCCTAGGACTGTACTCAACCCATTTCCAACTCTTTCAAGGGTTATTCCCACAGTCTCATTATTTTTCACAAAACACAGTAAGGCTGGAGTCACACACACCGACTAAAAAATTGGACCGTTTTAGTCGGTCGATTATCGCAGCAAAATGTCATGAACAGTCATCCGTCTGGCATCCGATTTTCCTGGAAAGATGCGATTTAGTCGCATCTCAGCATAGTTGTAACATCCGATTTACATCCGACTTGCGAGAATTTCTCGCAGGCTTGCAAAACTGACATATAATGGATCCAAAGAATAGTATTTAAATCACAAAAGAAATAATAGATATATACACATAGAACACATATATATATATATATACATGTCATTGTGACATGTATATATATATATATTTATAGTTCCTAGACTTCTACATACTGTAATAGCCGCTAATTCAATTGCCGGCTTTTGTGAAATCACAGAAGCCGACATGAAATGATACATTGTTTCCACACAGTTAACCATGTCATTTCCTGTATTTTGATATATGGTTTGAACTTACAATTACATAAGGGTATGTGTGCAAAATTTCAGACATGTAGGGGTTAATTAAAGGTGTAAATTCGTTGAAAAAATATGCGTGGGCTCCTGCTGTATTTTCTCCACCAGACAGACAAAGCAAGCGAGTGTGGGCAGATAATAATAGCCTAGGGAGGGTACATTTTTTTTGTGCCCCCCTGGCTACTAACATCTGCCCCCAGACACCCCAGAGGGGGGGACAAAAAAAATGTACCCTCCCTAGGCTATTATTATCTGCCCCCACTCGCTTGCTTTGTCTGTCAAACCATATATCAAAATACAGGAAATGACATGGTTAACTGTGTGGAAACAATGTATCATTTCATGTCGGCTTTTGTGATTTCACAAAAGCCGGCAATTGAATTAGCGGCTATTACAGTATGTAGAAGTGTAAGAACTATAAATATATGTATATATATATGTCACAATGACAATGACATATATATATATATATAATATATATATATATATGTATTCTATGTGTGTATATCTATTCTTTCTATTCTTTATTAAAGCTGTCAGTGTGATTTTACAGTATAGCCGGGGATGAATTGCCGGCTTTTCTAAAGGACACCTATGCGATTTAATCGCAAGTCACACGTGCGGTCCGTTTGTAATCGATTTTTCATTCACTCCCATAGACTTGCATTGGCGATAGTCGACCCACAATCGGTGCACTCGGACGTTTAAAACGGACCACAAAAAATCTGATACTGGGAGCTGCTCCATAGATTAACATAGGGCAGACTGCAATGCGATATTTCATCGTATTGCAGTCGTCCGATTCTGTCGCCAGTGTGACTCCAGCCTTAATATATAATTATTGTGATTATGCACACTATATACTGCTCGTTAAAATATAGACTAAGTCCAACATAACGTTTCGTTCCTCTACGTTTGTGTCTCCACACAGCTGAATGAGCTGTCCCTATTCTCATCTGTTAAAATTACATTTCCCAGCAGTAGTTTCATCTCCTTAGCGTTGTCGAAACCTCCCTTCATTTCCTGTGTACTTCTGACAAACATTACCTCTAGTGATGAGCTAACATGCTGGGATAAGGTGTTATCTGAGCATGCTTATGTGCTAAAAGAGTGTCTTCGATGTGCTCAAAAATATGTTCGAATCCCTGCATGTCTCGTTGCTCTTCGATAGCTGCAACACATGCAGGGATTACCTGTTTGTTAGTCAATCCCTGTACGTGCTGCGGCTGTTTAACAGCAGCGAGACATGCAGGCGTGGGTACTCAAACATGTTTTTAGAGCATGCAAAAAGTCACTCGGTAGCACACGAGCATGGTTGGATAACACCTTATCCGAACACATTCGCTCATTACTACTTACCTCTATTATACCTAACAAAAAGTCCTCATAATATAAAACGGGCACTTCAATTAATTATGCAAACACAGAAGGGTCTATATAATAATATAGCACCAAAAATTACGAAGAGATCCCAAGGTAATTATCAAAGAAGTATAAAGTTTATTAACATAGACTAAAATAGTAACATGAAAATTCACAGTAAAATAATCTCCAATCAAAAACACCCAATAGGGGGATACTGCTAGGATACAGATTATACTGCACACGCTATATTATCCACATTAACATCCCATGGTAAACATATAGTCAATATTGGGAAACATATCCTTAAATAAATACTTTACCAAGGGGGTGCTGTAATAACGTGGCAATAGGTGCAGCACTGTAGCCAGAGATCTCCCCCTCACCCCGACGCGCGTTTCGCGTTCCCGCTTCTTCCGGGGGCGTAATAGAGGAGGGTATAGTGGGGATTTAAATGGTGGACATTACCGGTCACATGCACCAATAAGGATAGAAGAAATAAGCTGATCTATATCTCCTTAATCAGCCCCAGAGTTGTTGCGGCGCATGAAGCTGATCATCGCTCACCGTAGAATAACGTCACTTCCTGTCCTGCGCCCTTTGGAACGCCTGCTAGTGCGCAGGCGCTACAACTTATGGGCACATTCGGAAGTGTATGGGAGCGTGATCCAGCGCATGCGCACTCACTAGGAAGCCGAAGAACGACTAAGATGGTAACAGTCATGGCATAATGCAAATCACAAGATGCCGCATCTGAAATCAGCTATTAGCAGCAGATCGAACACAATTAATATACATAGTCCCCATACCATTATATTCCTATAACTAATAACAAAATGAACAATTATAAATTAATATCCAAATATTACATTACCATAAATTTATTATATATTAAAGTGCTCAACCCCAATATATAGATGTGTATATACTCATAATTTTAATAATATGAAATAAATCATAATAATAAGTGCAAGATATTAAGTGTTGAAATATAAATTGTAAAATATAATTAATATAGTGACTATGCTAAATTATAAATATATATAAACACAAAACCACCTAATAATATAAATAAATAATCACTATTCTCCCAGTGATAGAAATCATGAAGATAATAATATGTGAATCCATAGCAGGGGCACGACAGGTATTTAACAAGAGTCCACAGCTAAATAATTCAATCATATCTTCTCCTTATTAGATGCATCCCCATAGAGAGTCTTTTCATCATATCCACGGATCAAAATTTTCATCAATAATGTCACTAGAATATAAACTGAAATTAATAATGACAAAATATACAATAAAAAACAATTAAAACTCAACCCACCCCTTAAAAAATGTCTCCAATAAATTATATAGATTAAATCAGGATTACAGAAATGCTGAAAAGCCAGATTTTCATTAAGGCCTTGTGGAGCCAATGTGCCCAATCTGTAAATACAACGACTTTCACACTGAGCCAAAATTTTACCTAAATCACCTCCTCTTATACCCAGCCTTACTTGATCTATTGCTTTCACTATTAGTCCTCTGGCATTACAATCATGAAATTCTTTAAAATGCCGAGGCAACGTCTTCAGCAAAGACATGTCTTCACATGTTGAGGCCTTTGTGATATCTCTAACGTGTTCCCTAACCCTTATTTTCAATTCCCTTGTGGTTAGACCTATATAAATCTTCCCACATGGACATTGTGCATGATAAATTACTCCTTGAGAGGAGCACGTCAGATGTTTAAGGATGTTGAAAGTTTTTGTACCATCAAAGTTAGAAAACTTAGTTTCCTTCACAAGATTCAAACATCCCTTGCACAACCCACAGGGAAAAAAACCTTTCCGACCAGAATTGACCAATTCATTCCTATTATGGCTTGGGGACACATAATGGCTCTTCACCAAAATATCTTTAAAGTTAGCCGAACGTTTTGCTACAAAGGACGGAGCTGGAGGTAGGATGGTTCTAAGGATCGGATCCACCTTTAGCACCTCCCAGTGTCTACGAATGACACTAGTGAGGTTTTGCCATTGATCATTAAAGGTGGAGATAAATCTAATTTGTTCTTGATTCTTATTATCACTACTTTTAGATTTCCCATATAACAGCTGATCTCGAGGAATCCTTTTAGCTCTCATGTATCCCCTTTTGATGCACCGTTGGCTGTAACCTCTATTTTTGAATCTTCGTGTGAGATCCACAGCTTGTTTCTCAAATGAGCAGTCATCCAAGCAAATCCTCCTAATTCGTAAAAATTGGCTTATAGGAATACTTTTAATTGTGGATTTGAGATGAGACGAATCTGCCTGAAGCAATGCATTGGTGGCTGTGGGTTTCCTAAAGACATCAGTATACAATTTACCATCGTGAGCTGCTTGTATGCCAATATCCAGGAAATCAAGAGTGCTACCATGACGAAAGGTAAGTTTAATGTTTAAATCATTACCGTTGAGCACATCAACAAATTTACACAAACCGTCAATAGTGCCTTCCCATAGGAAAAAAATGTCATCAATGTACCTCATCCAGTTGTGAACCAAGTTCACATCCTGGATGAGGTCACCCTGAAAAACACCTCTCTCCCATGCCCCTAGAAATAAATTGGCGTAAGCCGGAGCACACGACGCCCCCATTGCCGTACCTTGTATTTGTAAGAAGATTGAATCATCAAACGTAAACACGTTATGATTTAGAATAAATTCCAACAAGATCAAAACAAGGTCGGCAATAGGGGGACTAATGTTACTCGTCTGTAGGAACCATTTAGTTGCAGCCAATCCATCTTTGTGCCTTATAGAGGTATAAAGCGATTCCACGTCCGCCGTGACGATGATCATATTACTATCAAGATGTATCTGGTCCAGACGTTGAAGGGCGGACGTGGTATCCTTAGTATAGGACGGCAATGTACATACAATAGGCTTAAGAAAAAAATCCACTATGTTGGAAATAATTTCACAAAGTCCCCCATTTCCTGCAACTATTGGACGTCCTGGGGGATCCAGTGGGTTTTTGTGCAACTTAGGGATGATATAGAAGGTGGGCAATTTTGGATGAAATTTTTTGGTATTATCTAAAAGCTTCTTAGATATAATACCTTCTGAGAAAGCCTTCTCTAGAATGGAGATAAGTTCAGCCTGGAACCTAGGCAGAGGATTGTATGTCATTTTGCGATAGCATGTTTTCTCATCTAATAACTTGTAGGCTTGTTTTTCATACATATTGTGCGGCCACACAACCAGATTGCCTCCCTTATCAGATTGTTTGAATAGTACATCATCCCATGATTCAAGTTCCTTAAGGGCTAGTCTTTCCTCCCCGGTGAGATTATTAGAATAATTACGCCTAGTTACCAATTTTTCGATATCCTGTGTAACTAATTTCGTAAATACTTCCACCGCTGGGCATAAACCCAATGGGGGAAACTTCCTAGATTTATCAAAGAGTTTATTGGGGATATTACTTACCACCGAAGGATAACTTTCTTCTTCAAGAGATTCCAAAATCTCTAAAGCCCTCAACTCATCCGGGGTGGAAAGACTATCCCCACTTTGAATTTTATGATGTAACCTCTTTAAAATGAGTTTCCTTGAAAATAGGTGTGTGTCCTTGATCACTATGAACGGATCTAGATGGGAAGAAGGGGAGAAGGTTAGACCTTTTTCCAACACCTCAAGTTGACTGGATGAGATCACACGCTGAGACAAATTGACTACCTTAAATTGGTCCTGATCCTTATGTCGTTTATAGGTTTTATTAAACATATCCGGAAACTGTTTTTTACGTTTATCCTTCCTCAGATTAAAATCCCTACGTTCTTCTACATCACTTGTGGAGGCATGACTCTCAGTGCCAGATACGCTAGATGTCATAGATGGTTCTCTAGACCTCATTCTCTTAGTCCCACTTTGTTTTTTCTGTTGCCACTTATATATCTTGTCAGAGTCGTAGTCATTCATATCTCTCTGGAACTTTTTTAATTTCATCTGGCTAACATCATCTTCCCACTTAATAGTATCTTTATCTAATTCTTTAAGCCATTTATCAAATGCCTCTTTAGGCACCTCTTTTTGTAGATGGTCATGAATGTCCGCCAGCTCCTTATCAAGTTCTCCTAATGACAATGTGTTCTTATCAATTAACACCTGAATAAATTCAAAAGAACATGTAGAAGCTGCCGTGATCCATCTTTTAATCAAATCCTCTTCTTGTATATCAAATGTAGGATACAATTGCACTCTCAATCCCCTGGGCACAATTTTTTTAACCATGTAATTTTCCAATGACGTACGGTTCCACCATAGTTTTGTTTTACGATACATTACATTTCTATATCGTTGCATTAATCCTTTATAATCCTTAGAGACATCAGGCGAAACGGAATGGGTGTTAAGATTAAAAATATCAGTTGCTCTGGAGCGCCAAGAGCTTTCTTTGGCTTTCAGGTCCATTATAATAAATGGTCTGTTCAAAAGACAGCAAAATCTCATTATTATATTATAATCAAACACAGAAATATTTTCTGTTCAATAGTATACGGACTAACTGTTATAAAAACAGCCATAAATCATTATACCTAACAAAAAGTCCTCATAATATAAAACGGGCACTTCAATTAATTATGCAAACACAGAAGGGTCTATATAATAATATAGCACCAAAAATTACGAAGAGATCCCAAGGTAATTATCAAAGAAGTATAAAGTTTATTAACATAGACTAAAATAGTAACATGAAAATTCACAGTAAAATAATCTCCAATCAAAAACACCCAATAGGGGGATACTGCTAGGATACAGATTATACTGCACACGCTATATTATCCACATTAACATCCCATGGTAAACATATAGTCAATATTGGGAAACATATCCTTAAATAAATACTTTACCAAGGGGGTGCTGTAATAACGTGGCAATAGGTGCAGCACTGTAGCCAGAGATCTCCCCCTCACCCCGACGCGCGTTTCGCGTTCCCGCTTCTTCCGGGGGCGTAATAGAGGAGGGAATAGTGGGGATTTAAATGGTGGACATTACCGGTCACATGCACCAATAAGGATAGAAGAAATAAGCTGATCTATATCTCCTTAATCAGCCCCAGAGTTGTTGCGGCGCATGAAGCTGATCATCGCTCACCGAAAGATATTTTGGTGAAGAGCCATTATGTGTCCCCAAGCCATAATAGGAATGAATTGGTCAATTCTGGTCGGAAAGGTTTTTTTCCCTGTGGGTTGTGCAAGGGATGTTTGAATCTTGTGAAGGAAACTAAGTTTTCTAACTTTGATGGTACAAAAACTTTCAACATCCTTAAACATCTGACGTGCTCCTCTCAAGGAGTAATTTATCATGCACAATGTCCATGTGGGAAGATTTATATAGGTCTAACCACAAGGGAATTGAAAATAAGGGTTAGGGAACACGTTAGAGATATCACAAAGGCCTCAACATGTGAAGACATGTCTTTGCTGAAGACGTTGCCTCGGCATTTTAAAGAATTTCATGATTGTAATGCCAGAGGACTAATAGTGAAAGCAATAGATCAAGTAAGGCTGGGTATAAGAGGAGGTGATTTAGGTAAAATTTTGGCTCAGTGTGAAAGTCGTTGTATTTACAGATTGGGCACATTGGCTCCACAAGGCCTTAATGAAAATCTGGGCTTTTCAGCATTTCTGTAATCCTGATTTAATCTATATAATTTATTGGAGACATTTTTTAAGGGGTGGGTTGAGTTTTAATTGTTTTTTATTGTATATTTTGTCATTATTAATTTCAGTTT
>JARQOD010000005.1:338281145-338307535 GCA_033576555.1 Oophaga sylvatica
TTACCTTATTTGTCCATCAAATTGATTGTTTTAGTACTTTTCATTTGAGCTTTTAGAATTTTACATTATAATCCGTCTGCATATAATTTATAAATTATTTCATGTCAAATTAAGAGTAGATATTGTATATAATGTGTGTAAGAATTCTGACAGATTATTCAAATTATCCTTAGAGATCTACACATAAAATGTAACTGTAGGAGAACATTCACACAGCATTGACACAAAAAGCCACAGGAGGCTGCAAAGTGATTTTCTTGAGACTTTCTACTGAGGTTTCAATATCATGATAGCAGCAGAAGGCCCTGAAATAAATCATATGTGCGCACTGTCTCATGATCTATATATATATTTATTTGCATGTTGGAAGCTGAGCATCATTACAAGCTTTACAGTACATTAAAAGTCTATGAATGCAGTATTAAATAAAAACAGAACAAATTCACTTGTAGATTGTTGTAAAAAAATTTCTGGGCTTTATCATAGTTGTCCGTTATTACATGTGTCTTATATTGCATTTACCTAAACAAAAATAAAAAAAACACATGAAGGATTGCATTATTGTGGTTCATGGGTTGCGAGCATAGAGTTGGCATGTAGCATCAGATTTTCATAAATCTGATGGAATTAGCAGTGGAGTTATTTGAGTATGTGGGTCCAGATGCAAAATTCATATAGACCCTAACTGTCATGGGTCTATAATAGTGCTGGCCTGCTCATAAGGCCAAAGCAAAGGCGTAACGGGATGTTCAGCTTGGGGGGCTGAAATATTCAAGTGGGCCCTAAGCAGCAGGTAACCCGATTACAACTACAGTGACGCACCCTAATTGTGAGTACAGGAGAACCTCCGCAGATGGACCATGCTGCCACTGAAACGAATCTCATATTCAAAGACAACACTGATAGTATCGTCATATGGTGACCATATAGTGGTAGATACTAGTCTTGCAGAACATGTGAGAGATTACAGTACAGTTACTGATAGTGACTTACAGCTGACGTTCTTTCTTTGAAGTCATTCATTTTCCCGTCTTTTTTATCTTGCCTAGACACTAGACAGTCGTCACATCTTCTTCCAGCCATGATTCAACTGCAGAAATTACAACAAAGACAGAAATGACTTCTCATATTTCCAGCACTGTCTCCTGTACATCTATCTCCAACCTGGAGAAACTCCTACTGATACCCAATAATGAGTCACTGCTGTCAAATGTGTCCTTTTTACTGCACCTACTGTGTGGTACAAAAACAGCGCTCCCCTTACTGCCCCACCTAGTAATGCCCACCACTGTGCCCTTACATAATAAAAATTCCTCCTTTGTGCTCTCTAGATAGTAAAATTGCCCCTATATAATATTAATGCCTTGTGCAAGAGCCCTAGAAAACATGTCCATAATTTGCACCTACAATGTAATAATGCCCCATGTTGCAATACTCTGAGTGCCCAAATAATGCTTCTTAACTGCATATTTAACAGTTAAAAATATCCCATGAGTCTCCCCTTGTACAACTCTTCTATACATAGTATGATGGGCCCAAAGATTCCCTATACACAGTATGATGGTGCCACATCTGTGCACACTGATACAGTTACGGGTAGCAGTAGCTCCAGGTGGGCCCCTCTGAGCATTGTGCCAGGGGCAACCAATCCATCTGCCCCTCCCGTAACTACACTATCGGGCTAAAGGCAACTTTTAGGCTCCATGACCCTGGTGCAACTTCATCCCTTTCATCCATTTTAGTTACACCTTATTGAACTTGCCATGAAGACTCCTAATAGACCAAATGTGACTATAATCTATCTGGAAGATCCCACTTGCTTTATGGTTCAGGATATCCTGATAAAAAAAATCTTAATTAAAAAATGAAACATTTGCCATTGTGTGATGGTGTTAAAGCACATTAGGAATTTTTACATATGAATGTGGTGGTATGGCAGTATTAGCATTTACCCTCAAAAAATGCAACATCTTTTTCTGATGGACAACTTATAATAAATCTAGTGTAAAAGCCATATGCAATTCGGTTGAAAGTACACTGGGGTGTGTCGATGCACTTGAACTGCTTCTCCCAAATGCACTGACATACCCAAGTGTACTTCCAGCTACATCGCGTATGGATTCTATACTAGATTTCTCATGACTGGTTCATCACATCTCTACAAAAAAGTTATCCTTTTTATTTGTGGATAAGCACCTATACAGCAATACAGTAAAAGCATCTTTACAGGTTTGCTTTAATTCCCAATTTTGGAGTTATGAAGGACTAATTATCCAACTCTTGGCTCCAAATGTAAATTTTAAACATAGTTAAGATTTTACGCTTATTAAATAAGTGTAGATGACGATGACAGGATCCACTTTCTACTCAACTAACACACATGGAGCATCATCTCACTTAATGTGCAAAACTTAAAATGAATGTGTCAGGAAGATTTTGCCTCCTAAACTATTTCTATTTGTATGTATATGTAGCTCTTTCACAGACAAGTCCAGCAGTAGCTTTACATGGAAAGTCCATTCTTCCATTACTGAAAAATCATTTGGATTGTTATGCAAATGATGCTGAAGTAGCTCTGAAGCCTCTGTCACTCCAGCTCTACTCCCTGCCCAGTGTCACCTCCTACTGCTTGACTGATGGCTCATTTGCTTGAAGTCACACAGCATAGAGGCTGTCAATCTAGCAGGAAGAGCCGGCACTTGGCTGGGAATAGAGCTGGAGTGTCAATGACTTCAGATCTACAGTCTCATTTGAATATTAATTCAAAAGCTGATTTCTCAGTAATTGAGGAATGGATTGACCATGTAAAGGTATTGCTGAACTTGATTTTTAAGCAGCTACATGTGCATATCAATAGCTTTGGGGAAAATCCTGCTCATGTATTCTCTTTCATCTGCAGTTTTGCCCATTATGTCTCTTTAGGTTAGTGTCAAGATTATTTTTTATTCAGTTATTCAATTCTATTTTTCTTCTGTGCTATTTTTTCTTAGTTTGCAATTTTTTCTGTCTACAAATTTCTTCTGTGTTCTTTCAGATTGAAAAAGTTAGTATTGTACTGCTTCCCACAGAGGATAAGTGGAGGAAGGTATGCGGTCCTATCAATTTTCCATCTGTATACCTTGTCTGCTGAAATGAAACTGAATTACAAGGTCTGTGATGATGATATTCAGGGTTTGGCTGAAAAGGGCCAACTGAGAAATATAACCCTGATCAGTCAAAGCCTATAAAGAGAGCCATGGAATGCAGGCAGACAAAGAATCATTGTTTCCTAATGCTCAATAGTGTCTAGGGTTTTGTTTCAACTTTTTTATCAGATCCACAAATTAGCACATACAGTATATGCATATATACAGACATACAGCTGTATGTAAAAGTTTCAGCACCTCTGCTCAAAATCACTGTTATTGTGAACAGTTAAGCAAGTTGAAGATGAAATAATCTCTAAAAGGGCAAAAGTTTGCATTTTAGGCAAAAAAAATAAAATATATATATATATATACATATATATATAATATATGTATATATATATATATGTACAGTGGGGAAAAAATGTATTTAGTCAGCCACCAATTGTGCAAGTTCTCCCACTTAAAAAGATGAGAAAGGCCTGTAATTGACATCATAGGTAGACCACAACTATGAGAGTCAAAATGAGAAAACAAATCCAGAAATCACCTTGTCTGATTTGGCCAGATTTATTTTGCAAATTATGGTGGAAAATAAGTATTTGGTCATCTAAAAACATGCAGGATTTCTTGCTCTCACAAACCTGTAACTTTTTCTTTAAGAGGCTCCTCTGTCCTCCACTCATTACCTGTAGTAATGGCACCTGTTTGAACTTGTTATCAGTATAAAAGACACCTGACCACAACTTCAAACAGTCACACTCCAAATTCCATTATGGTGAAGACCAAAGAGCTGTCGAAGGACACCAGAAACAAAATTGTAGCCCTGCACCAGGTTGAGAAGACTGAATCTGCAATAGGCAAGCAGCTTGGTGTGATGAAATCAACTGTGGGAGCAATAATAAGAAAATGGAAAACACACAAGACCACTGATAATCTGTCACGCGGTCTTATGATATGTGTACGATGTCAGTAAACTATTCTTAAAAGAACAACACTCTATACAACATATAGATTAGCAACATCAGCATGTAAATATAGAATAGATTTACCTGACACGATATCCGTTGAACTCAGAGTTAATCTTGAGGACTTGATACACTGTCACAGGAAAGAGGAGGACCGGGGGTCTAACCTGACCCTAAACTGGGGTCCTAACTAATCCCTCACCTTGGAGGTACTGATAATGGTCCAGAGGTCCAAGTCTCCAGCCTAACCCTGTCTCCTATCAGTCCCTGAACCCTGTAATCAGTCCTAAGAAGGATTCTGATTACCACCAAAGGGATATGGGCTGATCTCTGCTAAATACACAGATTAGACATATAAGACAGACTGGAGAAAACACAGACTTGAATACACACTCAAACACAGAAGGAACATAAATGATCTGGGATATTAAACTCTAAGCAAGGTGAGCTTAAAACAACTAAGGAGCTCTTTAACTTAAGTCTATACAGATACAATCCTATCTGTGGTCTGCATGAAGAATTTCACTGGCAACTCCCAACACAGACAACCAGAGATTTAAAGGAAACCAATCAACAAATAATTAATTGCAGCCGGAAGAAACTGCACCCAGTCCCAGAACTGAGCACAGACAGAATTAACTCCCTAACTGCCAAACACAAAGAAACAGCAACTCAACTGTGAGAAGTCAGAATGTGCAACCGCGACGATCTTCGTGGCGATGCACACATGACAGTACCCCCCCTTCTACGAGGGGCCTCCGGACCCTCAGGGCCAGGTTTGCCCGGGTGAGTTCTGTGGAAGGTCCGCACCAAACGATCTGCGTTAATGTCAGACGCAGGAACCCACGTCCTCTCCTCTGGACCATACCCCTTCCAATGCACCAAGTACTGAAGGGACCGGCGATTCAGACGTGAGTCAATGATCTTTGACACTTGAAACTCCAAGTTACCATTGACCACCACTGGAGGAGGAGGTAGAGGTGATGGTATGACTGGTGCCACGTACCTCTTAAGTAATGACTTGTGGAACACATTATGAATTTTAAACGTAGGAGGGAGGTCCAGACGAAATGCCACAGGATTAATTATGGAACTGATCCTGTACGGCCCGATGAATCTGGGGCCCAGCTTCCAGGAGGGAACTTTAAGTTTTATATTCCTGGTAGACAACCATACCAGATCGTTCACATTAAGATCTGGACCAGAAACTCTCCTCCTATCAGCCATACGTTTATAACGGTTCCCCATAGCACTCAGATTATTCAATACACCTCTCCACACTGAAGCAAGTGACGACGAGAAACGCTCCTCCTCAGGAACCCCAGAAGGGCCCCCCCCATTGAATGTACAAAACTGGGTATGAAAACCATATGCCCCAAAAAACGGGGACTTACCAGTGGACTCACTCCGCCTGTTGTTAAGAGCGAACTCTGCCAGAGGCAAGAAAGAAGACCAGTCCTCCTGGTTCTCTGAGACAAAACACCGAAGATAAGTCTCTAGGCTTTGATTCAGACACTCTGTCTGACCATTGGTCTGCGGATGAAAAGCCGAGGAAAATGACAATTGCATCCCCCGACGTAAACAAAATGCCCTCCAAAACTTGGACACAAACTGAGACCCCCTATCTGACACCACATCAGAAGGCAACCCATGAAGTCTCACAATCTCCCCAATGAACACCTGCGCCAGAGTTTTAGCATTAGGGAGGGCAGGAAGAGCAATGAAATGTGCCATCTTACTGAACCTGTCAACAACCACCAGTATGACAGTCTTCCCTGACGACTGAGGAAGGTCCGTGATGAAGTCCATAGACAAATGAGTCCATGGACGCTCCGGAAGTTTCAAGGGTAAGAGGGTCCCAGACGGACGGGTATGAGGGGTCTTAGAGCGAGCACAAACCCCACAGGACGCGATAAAAGTTAAAACATCTTTATTAACGTTAGGCCACCAAAACCGGCGAGAAAGGAGATCTAAAGTAGCCTTACTCCCTGGATGTCCTGCTAAAGCAGAATTATGATGTGCCTCAATAACCTTTTGTCTCAACTGATTTGGGACAAACAGTCTCCCTGGAGGTCCTGCAGGGGCGTCCCCTGAGCCTCTAACACCTCCTCCTCAAGCTCAGAACATACAGCCGACACTACCACCCCCTCCTGAAGGATAGGAATCGGGTCATCCATTTTCCCGGCCCCTGGGAAACTGCGAGACAAGGCATCCGCCTTAACATTCTTAGATCCAGGGCGATAAGTGACAACAAAATTAAACCTGGTAAAAAACAACGACCATCGAGCTTGTCTGGAATTCAGACGCTTAGCAGATTCCAAATACAACAGGTTCTTGTGATCAGTAATAACGGTGACCGGGTGGACTGCCCCTCCAAAAAGTGACGCCATTCTTCAAAAGCCAACTTAATGGCCAAAAGTTCCCTATTGCCGATATCATAATTCCTTTCGGCGGACGACAATTTTTTAGAAAAGAAAGCGCACGGATGCCATTTACCAGGGGACGGACCCTGGGACAATATTGCACCCACCCCTACGTCAGACGCGTCCACCTCCACAACGAACGGCTGTGATGCATCTGGTTGGATGAGAACGGGTGCCGAAGCAAAACATTTTTCAAAGAGGAAAAAGCTTGGCAAGCTTTGTCCGACCATTTAGAAAAATCCGTCCCTTTTCTTGTCATGTCAGTGAGAGGTTTGACAACAGATGAGAAATTACAAATAAATTTCCGGTAGTAGTTAGCAAACCCCAGAAAACGCTGCAGAGCCTTAAGATCCTCTGGCTGATCCCATTCAAGCACTGCTCTCACCTTTTCAGGGTCCATACGGAAACCGGAGGCTGACACCAAGAAACCCAAAAACTGAAGTTCCTGTACGGCGAATACACACTTTTCCAGTTTGGCGTATAGTTTATTGTCTCGCAAGATCTGCAACACCTGTCTCACATGCTCCTGGTGAGACACAAGATCTGGTGAGTAAATTAAAATGTCATCCAAATATACGACCACAAACAGCCCCACCAGATGACGAAAAATGTCATTAACAAAATGTTGGAATACTGCTGGTGCAGTAGTCAGACCAAAAGGCATGACAAGGTTCTCATAATGTCCCTCCGGCGTGTTAAACGCCGTTTTCCACTCATCCCCCTCTTTTATCCTAATCAGATTATACGCCCCCCTGAGATCCAATTTAGAGAACCATTTGGCGCCAACAATTTGATTGAAGAGATCAGGAATCAGAGGGAGTGGATACGGATCTCGAACAGTAATCCGATTAAGTTCGCGGAAATCCAAGCAAGGGCGTAGGCCTCCATCTTTTTTCTTCACAAAGAAGAACCCCGCGGCCACTGGGGAAGATGAAGGTCTAATATGCCCTTTGGCCAGACTTTCCGAAATATAATCTTTGATAGCCTGCCTCTCAGGATCAGAAAGGTTATATAACCTAGCTTTAGGTAACTTAGCATCAGGAAGTAAATTAATAGAGCAGTCATACACGCGATGAGGAGGCAACTCCTGACACCCCTCCTCAGAGAACACATCCCCAAAGTCCTCCAAAAAAGGAGGCAAAGTACTAGGCACGACCGCACTGATGACTGTGTTCATGCAGTTACTTTTGCAAAACTCCCCCCATTGGCTTATATCTCTGGACTGCCAATTAATCACAGGGTTATGTTTAACCAACCAAGGAAGTCCCAACACAATAGGAGTAGGTAGACCCTCCAACACATAACAAGATAATAGTTCCCTATGTATTGCCCCTACCCGAAGGTCAATGTTATGAACCTCATGAACAAAGCTACCTTGGCCGAGAGGCCTGGCGTCAATGGAGAATATAGGGATCGGTTTGACCAATACACTCAGATGCATACCTTGAGCCTAAGCAAACTGAGCGTCAACCAGATTAGCCCCGGACCCACTATCAAGAAGAACAGAAAATCTCTCCACTCTCGTACCAACCACCACCTCCACTGGTACAAGGAACTGAGAAGAACTAGCGGACGAAATACATACTCCCAGGTTGTCGTCCACCACACAACCTGGGATTAACAGTTTTCCGGCGACTTTTTGCTCAACAAGGCACGGGATGGACATCCCCCAACAAACTGTCCCTCTTTCCCGCAGAAGAAACACCTTCTAGTCCTGCGGCGTACCGCCAATCCCCTCCTACGAAATGATGTCCCTCCCAACTGCATAGGCTCCTCCGAACAGACAAGGGGAACCTCAACATAAGGGACTTTAGTAGTAGGTGGAGTAACAACAGGGGGCGGAGTTACCTCGCACCTCTCCCGGAGCCGTCTATCAGTACGGATAGCTAGGGCCATAGCAGCCTCCAGTGATGGAGGAGAATCATACTGAGCCAAAACGTCCTTTAATTTGTCAGAAAGCCCATGACAAAACTGGCTCCTAAGAGCTGGGTCATTCCACTGAGTATCTGTGGCCCATCTACGGAACTCAGAAGCAAATTCCTCCGCCGGACGATCTCCCTGCTGTATCTTACGTAATTTTGTCTCAGCAAGAGAGACCCGATCTGGGTCATCATATACCAAACCCAGGGCAGTAAAAAATCGATCTACTGACTGTAGAGCCGGGGATCCCGGAGGAAGGGAGAAGGCCCAGGATTGAGGGTCTCCTTGTAGGAGCGAGATAACAATTCCCACTCTCTGCTCTTCACTCCCTGATGATCGGGGCCGAAGCCGAAAATACAATTTACATGCTTCCCTGAAGGTAAAAAATTTGTCTCGCCCACCAGTGAACCTGTCCGGGAGAGCTACTTTAGGTTCAAATCTGGTTTGCTCCGAGGGAGACAAAACTTTGGACTTAATGTCCGTCAGCTCCATGGATAATCCCTGCAACTGCAGAGCCAGCTGGGCTACTGGATCCATGGCAACTGGGAATAATTTTATGGGCCAGTGAAAATGTCACGCGGTCTTATGATATGTGTACGATGTCAGTAAACTATTCTTAAAAGAACAACACTCTATACAACATATAGATTAGCAACATCAGCATGTAAATATAGAATAGATTTACCTGACACGATATCCGTTGAACTCAGAGTTAATCTTGAGGACTTGATACACTGTCACAGGAAAGAGGAGGACCGGGGTCTAACCTGACCCTAAACTGGGGTCCTAACTAATCCCTCACCTTGGAGGTACTGATAATGGTCCAGAGGTCCAAGTCTCCAGCCTAACCCTGTCTCCTATCAGTCCCTGAACCCTGTAATCAGTCCTAAGAAGGATTCTGATTACCACCAAAGGGATATGGGCTGATCTCTGCTAAATACACAGATTAGACATATAAGACAGACTGGAGAAAACACAGACTTGCATACACACTCAAACACAGAAGGAACATAAATGATCTGGGATATTAAACTCTAAGCAAGGTGAGCTTAAAACAACTAAGGAGCTCTTTAACTTAAGTCTATACAGATACAATCCTATCTGTGGTCTGCATGAAGAATTTCACTGGCAACTCCCAACACAGACAACCAGAGATTTAAAGGAAACCAATCAACAAATAATTAATTGCAGCCGGAAGAAACTGCACCCAGTCCCAGAACTGAGCACAGACAGAATTAACTCCCTAACTGCCAAACACAAAGAAACAGCAACTCAGCTGTGAGAAGTCAGAATGTGCAACCGCGACGATCTTCGTGGCGATGCACACATGACATAATCTCCCTCAATCTGGGGCTCCATGCAAGATCTCACCCCGTGGGGTCAAAATGATCACAAAAACGGTGAGCAAACATCCCAGAACCACACGGGGGTACCTAGAGAATGACCTGTATAGATCTTGAGAAAGACACACGTCGAAACGCGTAGATCGTTCTGCCATATTTCTGTGGGTCTGTACTGCTTGATATTGCTGTCTATTTTTAACCAATCTCATTAAAGAATTTTTATTTTTAATCATCTCTGCTCCACGCTGGATTTTTCCCTTTTTTTTTGCTTGCTATGGTTGCTCTGCCACATCCGTGCGAGGAGTGAGGATATTTATGTGCATCACGAACATTGGGGTAAGCTGACATCATCTGTGTTTTTTTTTTTTCCGTACCTAGAGAATGACCTGTATAGAGCTGGTACAATCTTAACAAAGACTACCATCAGTAACACACTATGCAACCAGGGACTCAGATCCTGCAGTGCCCGACGTGTCCTCCCTGCTTAAGCCAGTACATGTCCGGTCCCATCTGAAGTTTGCTAGAGAGCATTTGGATTATCCAGAAAAGTATTGGGAGAATGTCATATGGTCTGATGAAACCAAAGTAGAACTGTTTGGTAGAAACAAAACTCGTCATGTTTGGAGGAGACAGAATGCCGAGTTGCATGCAAAGAACATCATACCTACTGTGAAGCATGGGGGTGGCAACATCATGCTTTGGGGCTGTTTCTCTGCAAAGGGACCAGGACGACTGATCCCTGTACATGAAAGAATGAATGGAGCCATGTATCGTGAGATTTTGAGTGCAAACCTCCTTCCATCAGCAGGGGTATTGAAGATGAAACGTGGATGGGTCTTTCAGCATGATAATGATCCCAAGCACACTGACAGGGCAACGAAAGAGTGGCTTCATAAGAAGCATATGAAGGTCCTGGTGTTAGAATCTATATAGTTTGACCATCCGCCATCTTGTTGTGGTTTCTGGCTGCTGGTCTTTTTCCCCTGGTGCTGGGCTTGTCATTGGTCAGTTGATTGCATCACCCTTTATTACCCTGCACCTGCCTCCCAGTCCCTGCTGGACATCAGTGTTAATCCGCTTGCGTTCTGGCTAAGAGCCTTGATAGCTTTGTGTTATACTTTGTGCAGTTCTGGGAACTCTAGTTCTGCTTGCTTAGTCTTTTTGTTTTTTCCTTTTGTTTCTGCAGCTTCCTCTATTTCCCAGCTAGGAGGTTACCAGTGTTTTGTTCCCAGTCCCTAGATCTTTCAGGGATCCCCTTCCCCCACCTTCTTGTCTTCGCTTGAGTCTAGACTAGGATCGTCGGTGGGTCTATTCGCAAGGAATAGGTCGCCCGCTCCATCGTAGGGATTGAGTCTAGTCCTAGTGCATGGTCAGATTCCCCTGGCTCTATTCCTCAGTTGCAGACCCATAACACCTGGAGTGGCCTAGCCAGTATCCAGATATCAACTATCATGCTCCTGTCAGCGCCAGCGAACTGCCACGGCTGAGCAGGGTGACTCACCCACACTGTGGAAGGGCCCGGGGTCAGATGCCGCAGGGGAAGCTCAGGCAGAGGGAACCTGAACAGCGTGGTGAGAGGGGACACTGAAGATAGCAGTAAGCAAAAGGACCTGCGATCATGTGACCACAGGGGGCGGGGCTTAGCATCCTACTGCTAGAGATGAGTGCAGTACTTTACAGGGACCCTGGATTAGTAAAGAGGGAAACTCAGGTCAGACAAACGGGTTCATACACGGAGAGGACGGCACAGTACAGAAGGGGTGAGCAGAGAATAGTCAGAACATAAGCCAGGAGTCATACACGGAGATAGCAATGCAGTACAGGGGGGGCGAGCAGAGAATTGTCAGGACAAAGGCCAGGGTCATACACAAGATAGCAACGCAGTACAGGAGGGGCAGGCAGAACTCGTAACGGGAACAGAACCAATTCAAAACCAAGCAAGCATAAAGTAGCACAAGCACAAAGCACAGGGTCACACACACTCGGCCAAGGGTCAAAGTATAAGCGACAAGGAATGGCCCCACAATGAGGCTATAAGAAACCTCCCAGAATCCCAGAGTGAGGCCGTCCAGATTAACTTTTGAACTACCTAATCCCACAAACAAAGCAGCTCATGACATCAACCCCATAGAAAACCTTTGGAGGGATTTGAAAATCCGTGTTGCCCAGCGACAGGCCCAAAACATCATTGCTCTAGAGGAGATATGCACTGGGCCAACATACCACCAACAGTGTGTGGCAACCTTGTGAAGACTAACTAACAGACCTCTTTCATTGCCAACAAAAGATATATAACAAAATATTGAGATGAACTTTTGTTAATCACCAAATACTTATTTTCCACCATAATTTGCAAAATAAATCTTGCCAAATCAGACAAGGTTATTTTCTGGATTTGTTTTCTCATTTTAACTCTTAGGCCGGAGTCACACTGGCGACAAAATCGGACGACTGCAATGCGATGAAATATCGCATTGCAGTCGGACCTATGTTAATCTATGGAGCAGCTCCCAGTATCAGATTTTTTGTGGTCCGCTTTAAACGTCCGTGTACAATCGCAGCATGCTGCGATTGTCACCGATTGTCGGTTGACAATCGCCAATGCAAGTCTATGGGAGCGATGAAAAATCGGATTACAAACGGACCACACTGTGTGACTTGCAATGAAATCGCATCGGTGTCCTTTAGAAAAGCCGGCAATTCATCCCCGGCTATACTGTAAAATCACACTGACAGCTTTAATAAAGACTAGAAAGAATAGATATATACACATAGAACACATATATATATATATATACATGTCATTGTGACATGTACATATACATATATTTATAGTTCCTAGACTTCTACATACTGTAATAGCCGCTAATTCAATTGCCGGGTTTTGTGAAATCACAGAAGCCGACATGAAATGATACATTGTTTCCACACATTTAACCATGTAATTTCATGTATTTTTATATATGTTTGAAACATACAATTACATGAGTGTATTTGTGCAAAATTTCAGACATGTAGGGGTTAATTAAAGGTGTAATTTCGTTGAAAAAAAATGCGTGGGCTCCCGCTGTATTTTCTCCACCAGACAGACAAAGCAAAGCGAGTGGGGGCAGATAATAATAGCCTAGGGAGGGTACATTTTTTTTTGTGCCCCCCTGGCTACTAACATCTGCCCCCAGACACCCCAGAAAGGGCAAATCTATAATTAGATTCGCCCTTTCTGGCACTTTGCCCGTCTATTCCCATTGCCCTGTAGCGGTGGCGAATGGGTTAATAATCTCACCTTACTGTCCCTTGCTATTGAAAGGTGACCTTAAGGCAGGTTAATAATTGATAGCTGTCAATTAGACAACTATCAATTATTAATCCTATTGAAGTAAATAAAAAAACACACACTTTAAGAATAAATAATTTTAATGAAATAAAAACACATTTTTTTGACCATATTTTATTTTACACTTAATCCGTGCGAAGCCATTGATCTCCTAAAATAAAGAAAAAAAAATAAAACAACATTATTCTTACCTATTCCGCCGATCTGTCACGTCCCACGCTGTAATCCTTCACAAAGGGTTAACTAGCTTTGAGCCAAGCAGTGCAAGTAATCCTGCATGCTCAGCTCAAAGCTCATGAATGAATAAGTTCCTCTCCTGGCGACAGGAGAGGATGTGTTTCATGAATGAAGCTTAATTGATTGTGTCCACTTTCCCTTTAGGTCAGGTCACTACAGTTAAATTGGCAATAAATCAATTAAGCTCCATTCATGAATCTATTCCTATACTTTCGCTGGGAGAGGAACTTATTCATTCAGGGGAATACAGGTCTGAGACAGCATTATTAGCTCTCTGCGACCTGTAACCTGTTAACCCTTTCTGATGGATTACACCGTGGGACCTGACTGTACATCGGATTGGTAAGAATAATTTTGCTTTTTTATTTTATTTTTATTACAGGAAATGGTTTTAGCAGGAAAATAAAATATGGTCAAAAACTGTGTGATTATTTAATTAAACTTATTTTTTATTAAACTGTGTGTGTTTGATTTTTCTTTCATACAATAGGATTAATAATTGATAGTTGTCTAATTGACAGCTATCAATTATTAACCTGCCTTAAGGTCACCTTTCAATAGCAAGGTGACAGTAAGGTGAGATTATTAACCCATTCGCCACCGCTACAGGGCAATGGGAATAGACGGGCAAAGTGCCAGAAAGGGCGAATCTAATTATAGATTTGCCCTTTCTGGGGTGTCTGGGGGCAGATGTTAGTAGCCAGGGGGGGCACAAAAAAAATGTACCCTCACTAGGCTGTTATTATCTGCCCCCACTCGCTTGCTTTGTCTGTCTGGTGGAGAAAATACAGCGGGAGCCCACGCATTTTTTTTCAACGAATTTACACCTTTAATTAACCCCTACATGTCTGAAATTTAGCACACATATACTCATGTAATTGTATGTTTCAAACATATATAAAAATACATGAAATTACATGGTTAAATGTGTGGAAACAATGTATCATTTCATGTCGGCTTCTGTGATTTCACTGAAGCCGGCAATTGAATTAGCGGCTATAACAGTATGTAGAAGTGTAAGAATTATAAATATATGTATATATATATGTCACAATGACATATATATATATATATATATATATATATATATGTGCTCTATGTGTATATATCTATTCTTTCTTTTGGCATTTAAATAGTATTCTTTTGGATCCATTATATGTCAGTTTTGCAAGCCTGCGAGAAAATCTCGCAAGTCGGATGAAAATCGGATGTTACAAGGTACACACACATGCGATTAAATCGCATCTTTGAAGGAAAATCGGATGCCAGAAGGATGTGTGATGTTTGCATTTTGATCCGACAATCGACCGTCTAAAACGGACCGATTTTTTGTGGTTGTGTGTGACTCCAGCCTTATAGTTGTGGTCTACCTATGATGTCATTTACAGGTCTCTGTCATCTTTTTAAGTGGGATAACTTGCACAATTGGTGGCTGACTAAGTACTTTTTTCCCCACTGAATATATATATTTAGTCATTTTTTACATTTTAAAAAATTACAAAAAGGAAAATGGGTCGATGCAAAAGTTTGGGCACCGTTGGAGATTTGTGTGCTCAGATAACTTTGACCAAGGTTTCAGACCTTATTTATCCTGTTAGAGTTATAGTTTGTTCACTATCATCGTTTGGAAATGCCAGGTTCCCATCTGGCTTCCCCTCTGAAGTCCCCTCGTGTGGCCCAGTAGTACTGTATGGTCACATGTTAGATATTTCTACATTCATCAGTAATTGTGGGACAAATTTTGGTGCCATTTTGACCCATTTCCCAGTCTAAAAATGTAAAATCTGGATAAAACAAAATTTTGGTGGTAAAAATGTAATTATTTTTTCTTCACTGCCCAATGGTATAAAATTCTGTAACACACCTGTGATGTCAAGACGATCACTGCACCCCTAGATAAATTTAATGAGAGGCGTAGTTTGTAAAATAGTGTCACTTACGGGGATTCTGCTGTTCTGACACCTCAAAGGCTCTATCAATGTAACATGGCACCCTCAGACCAGTTCAACAAAATCTGAACTCCAATATGGTGCTTCTTCCCTTCTGAGCTTTGCACTGTTCATCAAAAGTAGGTTTTGACCATATATGGGGTATCGGTATATTAGAAATTGTACAATACATTTTGGGGTCCATTTTCTCCTGCTATACTTGTGAAAATGAAAAAAATGGTGCTAAAACAATATTTTTGTGGGAAAAATAAGCTTTATTTTCACAGTTCAACGTTGTAAAATTCTGTGAAGCACAGGTGGGTTCAAGGTGCTCAGCAGATGTCTAGATAAATTCCTTGAGGGGTCTAGTTTCCAAAATGTGGTTACTTGAGGAAGGTTTCCACTGTTTAGACACATCAGGGGCTCTCCAAATGCAACATGACACCGCAGACCATTTCATCAAAGTATGCCTTCCAATACATCATACCTTTCTAAGCCCTGCCATGCGCCCAACCAGTAGTTTTCCCCCACATCTGAGTACACTGATACGCCATAAGAAATTGCAAAATAAATATTGTGGTCCACTTTCTCCTGTTACACTTGTGGAAATAAAGAATTTGTAACTGAAAGATCATTTTTGTGGGAAAAATTAGATTTTTTATTTTCACAGCTCAACATTATAATTATAAATTTCTGTGAAGCATCTGGGGCTTCAGTCGGCTCACCACACAGCTAGCTATGTTTCCACTCTCTAGGCACATCAGTGACCCTCCAAATGTGACATGGCATCCACTAATGATTCCAGCAAATTTTGCATTCAAAAAGTCAAATGGAGCTCCTTCCCTTCTAAGCCCCCAAAATATGGGGTATCGGCATGCTCAGGAGTAATTGCACAACCAATTTTGGCTTCTATTTTCTCCTGTTACTATTGTGGAAATAAAAAAAGGAGTCTAAAGTAAATTTTTTGTGAAAAAATATTAAATGTTCATTTTATCACCAGTAGTCAGGGGGCCCGAGCCGCACAGCACACATGGGACAATAGTGGAGGAAGAGCAGGACTTACAGTGTGTCTTCTGCTCCCTCCACTGTTCCATTCCCAGCAGCAGCTCACAAAGAAGATGTCAGGAGAGGAATGTTCACCGTATGAGACAGCACGGCACCAGCAGGGAGCAGATATCAATATTTTCTGCAGTGTCCCCATCCCCCACAGTGGTTTCTGCAACCCTCTCTGGCTGATCTCGGAACGATGTGGCCAACCTTCTTGGCTCATCTAACCACCTGCTATCATAGATTAGTACTTGTGTGTGGTTTTTATATGTATATATGTGTGTATATGTATGCGTGTGTGTTTATGTATGTAAGTATGTGTGTGTGCTTGTATATGTTCTTATGTATGTGTATGTATATGTGTGTGGGTATCTGTTGTGAGGCAGTGACCCCTGTTACAGCTAGGGGGCACTGTATGTGCTCCTCAGGATATGCACAAAGGCGTGATTATGATAGTGAGACAGTGACCGGCATGATCGTGAATGGCCGGTATGTGTCGCAGAGACAGAGAATGTCCTCTGCGCTGTAAGCCCGAAGTTATGTTGTTGTACTGGGACTTTTAGTTCCAGAGTTTTTGTTTATTTCGTAAGGGGGGCTTACAGGGTTAGTCGGAGAGCTGGGCGGGACTGACTAACCACACATACACTGCCCACTAGTGGGTGAGGTTAAGCTACATAAGGTGACCATGGTTGGGTCATATGAGCAGAGTGTATGGGCCTGAATGGTCAGTGTGTAAGGTCCTGGATGGCCTGTGTCAGAAGGTCCTGGGAGTGGGATCGGATTCCTGGAGCACATGGTGAGGCCATGGACCAGAAGTCCTGTGTTGGAAGGTCCAAGAGCCTCACCATAAGAGCACAGGGAGAAGCCACGTATTTGTGCAGAGTCTGTGATGGCACTGCGTTGTGCGGGAGCTACCGTCCTTCTGAGGGTCTGGATTGTCAGGAGTGCCCTGGGCACAAGGATGGTTATTCCAGTAAGGCAGCTTCCCTAAGAGAGAGGACTGACAAGGAGTCAACATGTGGAGGAGGAGCTCCTGTCAGGTAACTCCACAGACTGTTGGTGCTTGTGATGTTCCGTGGATGTTACTGAACTGTTCGGCGTGCGGTAACCCATGGTATCTGGATGAAGTGAGAAGTCTGGCGTGTTTAGAGACTGCAATATAATGTCGTGTATTATGGAGTGCTATGGATTATGAGAGGTCTGTGATTTGTAACATGGCCTACGGTGCGGTTTATGATGCTTGAATAAACCAAAATAGACTGTTTATGTGAGAAAACCGATCCTGTGTGCTTTAATTCCGTTGCCAAGCAAGTGTCCCCCAACACACACAGCGCTATCTTACACTGTGTATGTGTGTATGTACAGTATATGTATGTATGGTATATGTGTGTGTTCCTGTGGGTATGTGTGTGTGCATGTATGTATATGTGTATGTTTATGTGTGTATGTGTATGTCTGTATGGCATGTGTATGTGAACATATTTGTTTTCATGTATGATACTGTAATTGTAAAGAATAGGAGAATAAAGCTGGCTCATTACATGGTTATTTACCAAATTAACAAGTTATTCCATATCCATCGGATAGTGGATAACTTGCTGATCACTGGAAATTTGAACATTGAGCCTCCCAGAAATTCTGAGAACAGGGCTCTGTAGTCTCATCCTGAATGGAGCAGAGTTGTGCATGCTCGGCCTCTGCTCTCTTCATTATCTATAAAGCTGCTGAGCGCTGCACTCAGCTATTTCCATCAGTTCCATATACAAAAAATAAAGCAGATACCAGATGATACAGATACCAGACATATAATGTAATATACACAGCACAGCCTCTGCTGTTCCAGCAGTTATCACATAACCATGAGGATGCTGTCACAACTCAGATGTCGGGTGACCCGGGACCAGGGGCTCCTTCCCTATCCCTAACACTAGGGGACGCCCTAGCTCGCTCTGTTCCCCGAGTTACTTCTGAAGGTGAAAATGCCGGGGTCACGTACCTTGCATTATCTCCTGTATCTGCCCTCTGTCTGTTCCCTTCTTCCACCCAGGGAAGAGGGGAGCAGCTTTGCACCTCAGTACACCAACCAGATGAACAAGGCAACACGAACGGGGCAACGGAAAAATACCAGGAATACAAATATTCACTCACATATAACAGAGGAATGCACCGGGGAGTGGAGGATGGGAAAAACCAAAGTAGGAGAAGGAAAGGAAATTATCACACTTACAAACCCACAAAACAGTCACAGATAAATCCACCAAACTCCTTCTTGTATAACCACCAAACAACTCTCCTCCAAGCCATGCAGCAAAAGCTAGCTCTGATGATGTGTTTCAGTCAGGACCTAGATTATATAGAGGATTGGAGTGGCTAACTGTGCTCAGCTGAGAGGTCAGACTCCCAGAGCTCCCAACATGACCAATTAACCCCTGTACTGCCAAAATAAATTTACACTGTTTAAAAAGAAGGTGAAGTGCTTCTTTTCAGTGCAGGAGTAGGAGCAATCAGATGCTGCAATCTACTTTCTCCTCTCTGTTGCGGTGCACTTTGCACACTTGCTGTCATGTGCCAACTAGAGTGTCAACCATGCATGGCAGTGTTCTTTTCACCAGGATAGCTGGCATTAGTTGTCTCTTGACTGCAAGTATGACTGTGCTGGAACCGAATCTAACAGGCGTGCAGAAGCCCAAATAGAACTTTTGCCGTGTGGCCCTGTGATTTATATGTACACCTTGTCACTTCTTGCAGGGTGTTAATAATGAGGGCAATCTGGCTTGTTGCTCGTAGTCCAAGGCTCCGGGGATCCCATTGCCAGATTGCCCTCATCATAAGCGGCTTGCCGGGCAGGAATGGGGGGTACAGACACATTTCTTGCATAAGGGCCCCAAGCTGTCAGTGTCCGCACCTGGTTTCACTATAAGACAGAAATGTCAAGATTTTTCTGGATTTCTTAAATTAATAAAGAATTTTGTCTTCATATATGAGTCCCAAGTTTTCTCATTATTTGTGATTTGGATGAGATCCTTCTTGTGCACCATTTTTCCAGTAGTGCCATGCTTTACCTATTTAGTTTTATTAAAATAAATCCCCATATAAGGCACTTAGATAAGATTTTCATAGACACAGCTCAAACAGTATGCAGATTGCCACACATAGTGAGCAAGCCCACCTTGAAGAATTAGCACTTTTAACTTTTTTATTTACTAATCGTCAGTGGCGGATACAGACTGATTAGGCCCAAGGGCTACTATGCAAGAACAATATATGGCTCCGTACAGTCCAATAGCAGCTGCACAGGTTGCACCAATGATAAGTGCAACCCTGCTACCCATCACTGTAACACTGTAAAACACATCAGAAATGATGACATATGCATCCATGCCACCATTTGGACCCTAATCTTTTTCAGAAAAAAGACCCCATTTATTGCCTCTCAAATGTGTTTATAATCTTTTGGGTCCAACTTAGGTTTTTGGATAAAGAAAACTGGCCTACCACCATACAAGAGGGTCTGGAAAAAGTGAACCACATTTGGAACTGGGTCTCACTAGACACTAGGTCTATGTCTTATGGATTGATTCACAACTGATTTGATTCACATACAGTGGCAAAGTGGATGTCTGTACTTATAGAGACAGTAACCTTGGGCCCATGGAATTTTAGTCTAATATACGTATAGATGAAGAGTATACCTTCTGGTCCCCAGAGTGGATCCATAGAACTCCAGTCCGACACTATTACTTGCAATAGATGAGTCACATGCACCACTATGTTGTCGGTGCTCACTTGGTGCAACCCTCCACAGGTTGTGGCAATATAGAAAAATCCAGGAACCACAGCACCAAATGTCCTCCGTCGGTAACTTTATTAGGACAGAAATATCACAGCGTTTTAGCTGCACAGGGCCTTTATCAAGCCATAAAAGCATATCGCTCTTCTTATGGCTTAATAAAGACCATGAGCAGTTAAAATGTTGTGATTTTTCTGTACTAATGTAAGAAGTCATGCTGCCCATGTTCCCCGTTGAAGAAACAAGTATAATATTATGTGACCTAATGTGAATTGTGAAGCACGCTAAAGTTGTTAGTAATATTGGTAATCTGTGTAATTTGACAATAAGGATAGTCAGAGTTAATATTTGGGACTAGCCCATAGTGGGAAAGGGTAAAGTTGAAGGGGAAGTGACAATTTCCTGTCAGACAGACAGATAGGGCGTGGAGTGCTTATAAAGAGGACCTAAGGTTTATTGTGAGCAGTGTCACATTTTGGGTGTCCCTAAGTAAAAGGAGCTGAGAGAAAAGGGATAGCATGATCGGGAGCAGAAATGACTGAGATACAGAGTCTATAACTCCAAGAGGCAGCTAAGTACATGAGACGAATAGATGGTCATAGGCGGGAGTTCCAGAGAGAAACAGTGAGTACAGCGGACAAGCAAAGAGAGTAAAGAGGAAAGTTGAAGATAGGGGACAAGAGGATAATGAGGAAAGAATCTGTGTGCGGAAAATGCTCGGAGTTGTGAAGGAAACATTCATAAGACTGAGTATCTGCTATCTCTTGTATATTTTCCCTACCAAGTCCCTGTTCAGTAAAAAGTTTGTTTTTGACTGGTGGTCTCCCTCATTGAACTGTTCAACACGTGTATCTGACAAACCACCTACATTGGTTACATGCGGCTGGCATGGGCGCAGTGCCCTCGCAGCACAAGTCCACACATCCAGCCAGGAGCCCCACCAACATGTAATGTTCCGGGGCTCAAGAGACGAGTGCCTCGCCCACGAGTACCACCACGTGCCATGTTACCCTAATAAAGCTACCAAAGGGGGACATCTGTGTCCAGGTTCCTGGATTTCTCTCGAGTCTGAGACTACCATCAGTTGATAAAACAGAATATCTGATTAATATCTGGCATCTCTGAAGTCAGGCCATTGCTGGAGTTTTTTTCTTAAATAGAGTCTTTAAACATGATTTTGAGTGAGTATGACGATATTCAGTGTTTAAATGAAAACTATCATATTATTGCAACTTTTAGGTAGCATTTTTTTCCTACCACACATGTGCTCATCTCTGGGGAGTTTTGAGTCTCTAGGTTATTGCATGTTATGAGGCCTTATCTTCTTGACTCCTTATTAGTTTTGTGTTCTTTCCATCTCCTGCTCTCTCGCTATGTCTGTGCTATTCCCAATGGATGCTACGCAATAAAAAACAGCAGGCTGAAGAATCAGCGCTCTCATCTCTGTAACAGCAGAGTATCACGTCACCTGAAGAACAGTGAAAACCAGACTCTGGGAGGGAGCGATGACACTTGCAGGGCTATGAGCTCTTGATGTAGGACCCAGGATGGCTCCATTTCTCATCCTTCTTCCTATGGGTTGTACCGCAAGTTGCTGCGATACTGCGTTTAGCATTTCTGCATTTAATGAATGATTAAAAGTCTTCCTTATTCACTGGAAAAGGCTGCGGCAGTAACTGGTGCAGAATGAGTGGATCAGGATAGGGATTCAGGAACTCGCGGCTAAGCAAGTCTGTAATTCACAGATCTTCCCTCTCTCTGAATATATATTGTGATCACATTGGATGCTCGGAAGGACGGATGCAGTGACTAAGCAAGTGTCTGTCTCCCGATCTTATACTGGCTGCTTCCCATTGAGGAAAATGGTTAACAAAGACATGAATGGATTTCCAGTCAAGAAATGTTCTGCCTTTCAATTCTTTAAAAAAAGGGTAAGGTTGCATGTTTGATTCTCTGATATGCATGGAACGAAGCTTGCTATTGCTACGAGTAATGAAATGCATGCAGAAGGATTACCGATGTGTATAGATCGTGGTTATAGGACATGTAGAAAGCTTCCATTGATAAAATCAGTCTAGTGCTGAAAGTGAATGACATCATATGGACCGCAGCTAGGTACAACACAGGCCAAGTCATAGTAAACAGCGTGATTGCTCATTTCCATTTATTCACCCACATTACTAGACTGGAACAAGAATGATCCTGAATGAATGAATGAATTCACTAAATCTTTATATCCACATCTGACTTCATTGTTCTATTTTTCTCTGCTTGTCATATTTGTTACATTGCTAATAATGCTACGTGGCAGTGAGTATATATTTAGATATTGTTTGAGCTTGAAGGGGTGATTTGGTGTGTAGAAATGCTGAAGCATATTTTAGTAGGCTACCTGAGCTGAAAATAGGTCACGCGGAGCAGGCAGCACAGAATAAAATAAGATTTGTGCAGCAGAAGATTCACCGAAAAATGCTATGATCTAAATCGGAAAATAAAACCAAATTACGCAAAAATGGGACCATTTTTATGAGCAGATATACAGGACGCCGGTCTTGTTACGGGATAAATTAGGGCGTTTGTTGGGATAATGAAGATTCTGCAATAAGGTCACGTGGGGCTATATTATTTCCATTAGGGCTAGGTCTACGCTGTGTTGTGGCTTTCACTGATTGATCTTGTCATTTTTCATTGGAATTCACAAATTTATAATTCCCTTTTACACTTAAAGGGAACTTGTCACATTATTCATGCGGCCCGAATTAAGAGTAGCATGACCCACAGAATGTTTCCTTCATTATAAATACATCTTTTTGTTTTTACTTTCAAAAGCTATCGTATTTCTAAGAAAAATGTTGAAATTGGGCCTGGCTTGAGGTGTCTAGTTCAACCTGATTTTTCACATCCGCTAAGCTACACTGTCAGGTCTCTCCCCAGGTGTGTATAGGGAAGGCCTGTCAGTCTGGCTGAGCAGGCGGGAACATGTGATTAGGCACCTCCCCTTGGCCCTATTTGCAACTGTTTTTCTCTGAAAATCCGCAGTGTCTCAGTTTTTTATCCAGGAATCAGATTCTAATTCATGCTTCAGGTTCTTTTTCAAGGAATTCTCCGGTCTTAAACTGAAAGTGTGCAATCACTCTATACGACTTGTGAATCATCATATCATTCGCACTGCACCCTGTGAGGATACTCCGGTGCCGGGAACAGCAGTCATGTGACAGCTAGTATACAATATGTATGCTTATGGCCATATTCTGACTATCTAAAGACTGACCGTTACTTCCAAACAAAAAAAAAACAGGTGTGAACAGGTGCATACTGAGAGTAGCCATTGTTATGTTTCGGTAGCTGAGGAGTGCAGGTAAAAAAGGCAATACACCAGAGCAGTTGGAATCTATGAGATTGCAGTACCCTGACTAACCACCACAACTAGAGGCAGCCGTGGAGCGTTCCTACGTTGGTCCTAGACGCCTCGTCACAGCCTGAGAAACTAACTACACCTAAAGATAGAAAGAGGAAAGCTATCTGCCCCGGAGCAGATCCCCAAAGAACATAGAAAGCCCCCAAACATGTAATGGCGGTTAGACAAGAAGAAGTACTGACAAAGACATAAAATAGTATGAGCAAACGTTGGGGCCCAAACTACCTAAATAGAAAAGGATAGGAAGGGCACTTACTGCAATCCCAAAAAACCCTGAAAAGCACCAACTCTACTAATTTCAAAAACACCTGAGATCACACGACCTCTACCACCTAAATTAGTTCTCTGGTGTAACAAAATCAAAACAGCAGCCACTGAAAAAACTGGAAAAAAGCAAATGTACAAACATCAGTGGCTGAACTAAACTGAGAGGGCAAAAGCCCCCGGAGGGGACCCTGAAGGCCCCCACAGAAGTGCAGGACAAAATGCAAAAATCAAGCACAAAAACAAAAAGAAGAAAATGTCTTATCTGTTAGCAGGAGATGCAGACACGACACAGCAGGCTACAAAGGAAACAGGAATCAAGGATTGAGACCAGAACAATTGATCACCGGCAACCCTGATGGGAAGGCGACTCCCTTACATAAGACCAGTCAGTAACACCTGATTCCCAATCCTCACAATCTTCACTGGACAATCCAGTACTGCTTGTAACCACCAGAGGGAGCCTCTGCTCAGAACTCATTTCAAGTCCATTCACAACAAGCCATCTCCATATATAACCA
Source organism: Oophaga sylvatica (assembly GCA_033576555.1). Taxonomy (NCBI): domain Eukaryota; kingdom Metazoa; phylum Chordata; class Amphibia; order Anura; family Dendrobatidae; genus Oophaga; species Oophaga sylvatica. The sequence goes on from JARQOD010000005.1 coordinate 338,305,464, forward strand.
ACAAATAAAGTTGCACTCTGTAGCGCTATAGCATGCAAACATGAAATTTATGAAATCTGAATTGCATTACTGCTCTAGAAATTAGGAAAAATTGAGAATACTTAGCGCATAAATTGGCCAATTCATGTGTACCCGGCAGCCACGATAAGGCAATTCTATCTGCCGGGAATCTATCCTGTGGGGACTCTTCTCATGGACTGATAGCCTGCTATTATATGGGAAGGTAGGATCCTGGTGTGATTAAAGCCGCCAGAGGCTGATGGGTGGAGTGCTCAGTCAGAGAGCCTGTATTCTGACTAGACTGTTTCCAGCCTCGCTCAATATGCATGCAATGAGGCTGGAATATGGCCGGGAGTATGTATATCGCACACTTACGGATACATGACCACCATTCCAAGTGCAATTCACAGAGCGCAGTCACATAGAGTGATATTGGAATCAAGCATATAAATATTAAGCAGTAACTTCTGGTCATATTTCCTTTAACTGTCCAAAAATCCAGAATATTTAATCCATCATGAACAGTTTCTATATTTATAGTTGTTCCATAAACGTGGCTTGAAGATTTCTGTCCCCAAGTGAAAAATATATAACTGAATCTATAGAATTATCACCAATTCTGCTCAATATGATGATGTTCCATTGTATGAATTTACATACTTCTTAGAAAAATATTTATTGGGGACAATTTATTTAGACTGGTCTTATGCAAACCAGTCATACTGAAGAGACCGCTGAAGTGAGATGCACTTAATTCACGAGAAGGGGAACACCACTTAATGAATTAGATGCATCTTACATCTGCCGTGAGCCCCCTTCTGAAATATTACTCTAGTCAGGAACTGGAGTGCATTTCTGGGGTAACTTCCAATACTAAAGTGGCATACCTTTTGATGAATTTGTCTGCCGCCAAGCTTATTAGCCACACACCATTCCAGCCTCAGCCACTTTGGAGAAAAGTAATAATCCCAAACATCTCTAAATGTTGGCACAACTTGTTACATTTCAAGGTGTTTGATAGCAGTATTCTGTCGTAGACATCTTGATGAACTAGGATCATTATTTGTACTATGTAATATTGTAAAATATCATAAACTGAGTTTTAATAAGTAAGTCCACTACAGAACTTCCCAGAACCTATGTTTAATTTTGTTTGTCAATCATCAGTAACTGCAAACACTGCTGACTTTGAAGGCAGATTTATAATATGATTCTGATGTCATTGGCAGGGACAATCCTATCTTCTCTCCAGTGAGATGGTGCTGAATAGTAGAGTTATCTGAAAAGCTTGTAATTTAGGATGTCACCATTTTGTCTTAAATCATGAACTCCATGATGGTAACCATATCACTAAAACAAAGATTACTTTAGTGAAGAGTTGTATCAGGAGGTTAAAGGGATTCTGTCAGTAGGATTAACCCTCCTAAGCAGTCTATATGGGAATGCAGGTCATTGAATGTTGAATAAAATTATACCTTGATATATGTAATCCAAGGTCTTGTTGCAGAGAAATCAAAATTTTTTCATTTATGTAAATTGGCTGTTATGATCTTTGGGCCAGACACTGATCTGCATGAGAATCTGCTTCCAGAGATTATTTTAAATGAAGGGGACTTTATCATCAGGCTAAGACTGGCTCACAGAGAAAAAGTGAATCCCCACAAAGGGCCTCTGTCCAGGAGTAAACCACTTCCTCCCCAAAATCCCAATACATTTGATTCACTGTGTATAGACAAAGCAGCATATCATTCATTCATTCATTAAAAAAAATATCTAGTTTATTTTTATTTATAAGCATAGGTAAAGTTGTGAAAGAGGGTGATGTGATGTTTGCATGTAGCCCTCAGAATCAGTGCTCCTGGTGGGCCCTTGCTACCCCAGTCCAGCACTGGTTTCCAGGGTGAAACATCTAGTGACTAACAGTCTGCACTCCTGATCTCACTGGAGAGCTGAGCGTGATTGCATTAATACAGTACAGCGGAGCTGAGCTTTGTCTCATTACAAACACATTTGTACACATTTATCTTTTCATAGTACCTCAGTTTCCATCTCACAGGCAGCCAGTTTGAGTG
>JARQOD010000005.1:338307635-338334438 GCA_033576555.1 Oophaga sylvatica
ATGGCTACCACAGCATCTTCAGCAGCATCTATTCCATCCGGTTTGCGTTTATTAGACCATCATTCTTTTTCAACAGGGCAATGACCCCAAACACACCTCCAGACTGTGTAAGGCAATTTGACCAAGAAGGAGAGTGTTGAGGCTACGCCAGATGACCTGGCCTCCACAGTCACCAGACCTGAAACCAATCGAGATGGTTGGGGTGAGCTGGACCGCTCACCGCTTCAATTTTGAATAAATCCCCAACATGTTCACCATAAAGCCCCCCCACACCATCACACCACCTCCTCCATGCTTCACGGTGGGAACTAGGCATGCAGAGTCCATCCGTTCACCTTTTCTGCTGCAAAGCAGTAATCAAAGCAAAAGGTGGCTACTTTGAAGAACCTAGAATACAAGACATATTTTCAGTTTGTTTCACACTTTTTTGTAAATTTGTAATGTATAATTCCACATGTGTTAATTCATAGTTTTGATGCCTTCAGTGTGATTCTACAATTTTCATAGTCATGAAAATTTTATACACAAGGTAGAAGTGCAGGCTTAAAATATAACTTTTAATAATTGCCTTTAAAAAAACGAGAATTTCGTCCAATAATATCAAAAAACAAAAAAATGTTCCCTAACCACCATGACTTGTGAGAAGTTTTTTTTTCTCACAAGTCACTGGTGGTTAGGATACATTTTGTTGTTTTTTGATATTATTGGACGAAATTCTCGTTTTTTAAAGGCAATTATTAAAAGTTATATTTTAAGCCTGCACTTCTACCTTGCTGTATACACCTCATTTTTTGATTGGTAGATCCTTATAACATATAGTCATGAAAATACAGAAAAATCTTTGAATGAGAAGTGTGTCCAAACTTTTGGTCTGTACTGTATATATGTTTACTGGTGAATAAAGGATCCTTACTTTCACACTATTTTGCATGTACTTCCTCCTTGTTTGGATTTATATTTACAAGTGCTTCTCATAAAAATAGAATATCATCAAAAAGTTAATTTATTTCAGTTCTTCAATACAAAAAGTGAAACTCATATGTTATATAGAGTCATTACAAACAGAGTGATCTATTTCAAGTGTTTATTTCTGTTAATGTTGATGATTATGGCTTACAGCCAATGAAAACCCAAAACTCATTATCTCGGTAAATTAGAATAATTAACAAAAAAACACATGTAAAGGCTTCCTAAGCTTTAAAAAGGTCCCTTACTTTGTTTCAATAGGCTTCACAATTATGGAGACGACTGCTGACTTGACAGATGTCCAGAAGGCAGTCATTGACATCTCCACAATGAAAGTAAGCCACAAAAGGTCATTGGTAAAGAAGCTGGCTGTTCACAGAGTGCTGTATCCAAGCATATTAATGGAAAGTTGAGTGGAAAGAAAAAGTGTGGTAGAAAAAAGGTGCACAAGCAACCGGATAACCGCAGCCTTGAAAGGATTGTTAAGAAAAGACCATTCAAAAATGTGGTAGAGATTCACAAGGAGTGGACTGCTGCTGAGTCATTGCTTCAAGAGTCACCACACACAGACGTATCCAGGACATGGCTACAAGTGTCGCATTCTTTGTGTCAAGCCACTCATGTCCAATAGACAAAACCAGAAGCGTATTACCTGGGCTAAGGAGAAAAAGAACTGGACTGTTGTTCAGTGTTCCAAGGTGTTGTTTTTTCGATGAAAGTACATTTTGCATTTCATGTTGATATCAAGGTCCCAAAGTCTGGAGGAAGAGTGGAGAGGCCACAATCCAAGCTGCTTGAGGTCTAGTGTGAAGTTTACACAATCAGTGATGGTTTGGGGAGCCATGTCATCTGCTGGTGTAGGTCCACTGTGTTTTATCAAGACCAAAGTCAGCGCCGCCGTCTACCAGGAAATTTTAGAGCACTTCATGCTTCCCTCTGCCAACAAGCTTTTTGGAGATGGAAATTTCATTCTCCAGCAGGACTTGCCACCTGTCCACACTGTCAAATGTACCAATACCTGGTTTAAAAACAACAGCATCACTGTGCTTGATTGCCAACAAACTCACCTGACCTTTATCCCATAGAGAATCTATGGGCATTGTTAAGAAAAAGATGAGTCACCAGACCCAACAATGCAGACGAGCTGAAGGATACTATCAAAGCAACCTGGGCTTCTATAACACCTCAGCAGTGCCACAGGCCAATCGCATCCATGCCACGCCGCATTGGTCCAGTAATTGATGCAAAAGGAGCCCCGACCAAATATTGAGTGCATTTACTGAACATACATTTCAGTAGGCCAACATTTCGGATTTTAACAACATTTTTCAAGCTTGTGTTATAAAGTATTCTAATTTACTGAGATAATGAATTTTCGGGTTTTCATTGACTGTAAGCCATAATCATCAACATTATCAGAACTAAACACTTGAAATATATCACCCTGTTTGTAATGACTCTACATAATATGAGTTTCACTTTTTGTATTGAAGAACTGAAATAAATTAACTTTTTGATGATATTCTAATTTAGTGAGAAGCACTTATGTATACACACACATATATATACATATATATATATATATATTTTAAACATATAAACTTTTTTTCAAACCAACAACATTATAAAAGCTCATGCATACCTATATGATATGAATACATTCGTTTTTCTAATGTTGGTTTGACAGGAAAATAGGACATGGCCACATACTCATAAAATCATACAATCATTTAAACACAAGAGAAAACCAATTTCAGGATTTGGAGCTCACTTATGAAAATTGCTCTTATTCTCTTTCTATTGTTCTCTTGTTGTAGAACAACATGTTAGCAGTAGATTACTCTAATTCTTTTCACAATGCCAGGCATAACATCATAAAATGAGTCTAAAACTATCTCACGAGGCTTCTGAAAAACAGACAATGTGTGTCTTGGGTAAAAAACAAGAAAACAGTTTTTATTACTATCTGCTACTAAAGTATAGCCAAATAGTGGTGTACACAGCTATCACCTGGATCAGGGCCGGTGTCAGCACCCAGTGCACTGGGGCAACTGTGCAGAGGAGCCCACTTGCCACCAGGGACACTGGCATGCTATGGGAGCACAGTGCCAGTGGCCCCCCCTGCTTGCTCAGGGCCCTGGTACTTGCAATATTTACCTCTCCCAGTTCCTTAGCTGCGGTGTCTTCCGCATCTCCTGACTCTGTGACATTTCAGGTTAAAGGGTGTGATGACGTGATTAGTGTGCGCCCTCAGCTCTGAACAGTCATAGTGCAGAGAGCCAGAAGATGGCGATGCTGAGGAGTCCGGAACAGGACCAATCATATACTGTATGGAGCATTATATGGGGCCAATTATGTATTGAACAATATATGGGGCTCATTATTATGTATGTAGCAATATACGAGGCTCATTATTCTGTATGGAGCTATGTAAGTGGTCCATTATACTGAATGAAGCAATATATGGGGCTCATTAGACTGCAGCAATATATGGGGCTCCTTATTCTTTATGGAGCATTATGTGGTGCCCATAATACTGTATGGAGCAGTATATGGGGATCATTATTCTGTATGAAGCACTATGTGGTGCCCATAATACTACATCGAGCATTATATGGGGCTCATTATTTTGTATGGAGCACTTTGTGGTGCCCAAAATACGGTATGGAACAACATATGAAGCTCATTCTGTATGGATCACAATATGGTAGCTATAATACTGTATGGAGCAATATATGGGGCTCATTATTCTGTATGCAGCACTATGTGGTGCCCATAATAACATATGGAGCAATATATGGGGCTTATTATTCTGTATTGAGCACTCTGTGGTGCCCATATTACTGTATGGATGACTATACTGTCCGGTTTCTGAGCTGTTGTAGAATTTACAATAGATATCACTTATGTAATGTAAGAAGTAAGTGAAATATTTGGCATTGTACTATACCTATATTTCTCTGCCATTTCTGTGCATCATGAATTGTGGTATGTGGAGCACCCCACCAGGGCCGTGGGGTAGGGCCGGGCAGTTCTTAAAGGGGAAGTCACGGCAGCGGTAACTCGGTCCATGGCCCTGGGCGTCCCAAAAAATGTCAAAGATGATCAAGGGAATAAAGATGATGATGAGGGTAGTTTATAGGGGAATTGTTTATGATGCCACCCGTTGTATTCGGCAATGAAGGTGATGGCCGACACTTCGGTACAGATCCACTGTTTTAGGGGGATTAGTTTGTGACGCCATCCGTGGTGTTCGGCTATATATGGCCGACGCTGCGGTTCAGGTCTACTGTGGCGGATGGTGACACAGCAGAGTTGTTACAGCTTCCCACGGGTAGAGCGGGGCCCCAGGGCAGATATGGCAGTCTGTTCAGGTGATGGTGAATGTTGAGGTGCAGAGAATAAGCAAGGGACACAGAAAAGTGCAGTTTTCTTTACCTTTTAGTTCTTGGTAAGTGAAAATGCAATCCGGGGTACTAGTTACAGATGATAGCAGGAGTCCGGCTCTCCTGAAAGCATTCAGGGGATCCACCTGCCAGGTGGGGTTAGAGGCCTTCCTGCTGCGCTCTCTTTTCTGGTCCCTGTTGTCTGTAGTTAAGCTGCGACCCTTTCCTGCGTGTTGGCTTTAACCTGTATGGCAACAGCATGAGCCTATCACAGGCACTGTCTGTTCACTGGCAGCCCTGGGCTCTTTGTCTGCTGCGGTACCTCCAGGTGTTCGGTGTGGTCAGGGAGCTTGCAGTCCCCTGCCCTCCAGATTCGGCTGTCGGAGCGTACAGCACCTGCACAACCCAGGACTCTGGCGTCCTTTTTATCAGTGCTCCGCTCCGTTATCAGCTCTGACGCAGCTGCAATTCCCAGAGCCCTTGTCTCTCTTCCCTCACCTCATATTAACTGACTCTTTCCAGAACAATCTCCTTACCTCAACACTAACTCCTCCCACCAACTGTCACTCCCTTAAGCTCCGCCCCTTTTAGTCTGGACTTAGAATAGTGTTGGATGCTGTGTATTACCTCGCATGGGGGCCTCTTCCTGCTTTCAGGCATGACATCACCACGCTGTAGAGGGAGGCAATGTCACCGTGGCAACCAGACTCTGAGGTGCCACATATGTGTTAAAGGGGCCCACTGAGACTCTTTTGCCTGGGTCCCATGGTAACCTGGAGCTGGTCTGGATAGTCCTTTTAGTGCCATCGGCAATACAACATTCTCTTCCCTGCAAGCTGCTAGGACAGGTGGAATATTATTAGAAACTTCTTAACACTATATAATGTTCAAAAAAAAACTCTGCTCCCTTTATGATATGTATTAAAAGAGCAAGAACATTATAAGGTTATAGGGAAGAAGCCTTGTGCTACTGCTGGGAAAGGGAAAAAGGAAAACAGATTTACCGTATATTCTAAATCTAACACACTTCCTGTAGTCCCTTATAGTAGTACAACATATAGGCAGAAAATTATTTCCAGTGGATCAACCACAGATCTTACATGACTTGGCAATTACGTTTTTAGTATATTATTCATAAAATCTAATCAAGGTAAATGACAGTATTAGAAGTAGCTGAGAGGGCATCTCACAGTCTTGCTCCAAATAGAGGGAGAATACAGCAATTGGACTCTCGTGAATAGGACTCTAGACCTAGTGAACTGGTCAGTGGGGGACACAGATGGAAGCGGTTCCTTGTGTAAGAACAGTATATGAGCTCCTCTTAGTGTCTGTGATAGGACCCGCTTGCTGATTCAATTGTGGAAGTGGGCCCCCTAACGTTACTCTTAGGCCTTTTTGTGGCTGAACACGTTGCACCAATAATATATTCACCCCTATGGTCTGTTGAAGTGTAAGTACTGCAAATTGCTTTCTTAAACCGGGCAATGATAGATATTTTCATTTTCAAAGCCTTTCATTAACCTTTGTTTAATTGAAGAAATCTATTAATTTTCTTATCTGTGGTGGTAGAAATATTGTCAAGACAAGAGAACTCCACTGAGAATTATCTTCAGAACTGTTGTCAGGCTGGAGAATGTGAAAAGTGCTCAGCTAATTAAAATTGTAAAATGAGGAAGCCTCTGTGCTGGATAATAGTGGAAACCTTAGTGTGATGGAATATATGGGCCTCCATACAGATTAGACTAAAGTCGTCCATACCCAGCAGAACTGACCAAAAGTCTATGTACATGAGGCCTTCTTACTTACCCCAACAGACGATGGCAGGGAAGATAAGGTTTGGGTAGCCTGAAGTTTATCGCCCATTATTTTTGTTGTTCAGGATATAAGCTGTGTGCAGAGCTATAAGTCACAGCCTTCTCCACTCTTCCCTTTAAAAACCCTTTGTATAAAGGAGTCAGGAGAAATGACTTGTCTGACAGCTATCTAATATATAGTGGGGAAAATAAGACTTTCGTACACTGCCGATTTTGCACATTTTCCCACCTACAAAGAATAGAGAGGTCTGTAATTTTTATTGTAGGTACACTTCAACTGTGAGAGACAGAATCTAAAAATAAAATACATAAAATCACATTGTATGATATTTAAATAAATAAATTGCATTTTATTACATGAAATAAGTATTTGATCACCTACCAACCAGCAATAATTCTGGCTCTCACAGACCTGGTAGTTTTTCTTTAAAAAGCCTTTCTACCCTGCATTCAATACCTGTATTAATTGAACATGTTTGAACTCATTACCTGTATAAAAAAACAACAGGCTACACTCAGTCAATCACACTCCAACTTCTCCACCATGGTCAAGACCAAAGAGCTGTCTAAGGACACTAGGGACAAAATTGTAGACCCACATAAGGTTGGGATGGCCTACTGGACTGCATGACAATAGGCAAGCAGCTTGGTGAGAAGTCAACAACTATTGGTGCAATTATTAGAAAATGGAAGAAACACAAGTTGACTGTCAATCTTCCCTGTTCTGGGGCTTCATGCAAGATCTCACATTGTGAGGTAAAGATGATTCAGAGGAGGGTCAGGAATCAGCCCAAAACTGCATGGAAGGACTTGGTCAATAACCTGAAGAGAGCTGGGACCAAGTCTCAAACTTTACCGTTAATATAACACTATGCCGTCATGGATTAAAATCCTGCAGGGCACACAAGGTCCCCCTGCTCACACCAGCATATGTCCATGACCATTTGAGGTTCACCAGTGACCATCTGGATGATCCAGAGGAGGCATGGGAGAAGGTCATGTGATCAGATGAGACCAAAATAGAACTTTTTGGTATCAACCCTACTTACCATGTTTGGAGGAAGAAGGATGGTATAACCCCAACTGTGAAGCATAGTGGGGGAAACATCATACTTTAAGGGGATTTTCTGCAAGGTGGACAGGGTGACTGCACTGTATTGAAGGGCGGATGGATAGGATCATGTATTGAGAGATTTTGGCCAACATCCTCGTTCCCTCAGTAAGAGCATTGAAGATGGGTGGTGGCTGGGTTTTCCAGCATGACAATGACCTGAAACAAACAGCCAGGGCAACTAAGGAGTGGCTTCATAAGAAGCATTTCAAGGTACTGGGGTGGCCTAAACAGTCTCTAGACCTGAACCCAATAGAAAATCTTTGTTGGGAGCTGAAAATCAATGTTGCCCAGCTACAGACCCAAAACTTGAAAGATCTGGAGAAGATCTGTATGGAGGAGTGGGCCAAAATCCCTGCTGCAGTGTGTTCAAACTTGGTCAAGAACTACAGGAAACGTCTGACCTCTGTACCAAATATTAAGTTCTATTTTTCTATTGTAACAAATACTTATTTCATGAAATAAAATGCAAATTAATTATGCAAAAATCATGCAATGGGATTTTCTGAATTTTATTTTTAGATTAGTCTCTCACAGTTGAAGTGTACCTACGACAAAAATTACAGGCCTCTCCATTCTTTGTACCGTAGGTGGGAAAACTTACAAAATCGGCAGTGAATCAAATACTTATTTTCCCCACTGTAAATGGGGACCTTACAGGGAATCTATCAGTAGGATCAACCCTCCTAAGAAATCTATATGGGCATGTAGGTCATAGGAAGCTGAATAAAATAATATCTGCGATATTTTACAGAAATCCATGTTTTTCTTATATGTAAATGAGCTGTTAAGATTTATGAGCTGGATATAGATTTTTCTATGTACAGAACCATGTTCAAGCTGATTCCTTTATAGGCGATATTTTAGTAGAGGTTTACTATGTGTCTGTACAAAATGGCACAATAAGGAAAGGTAACTATTTTGTCAATTGTTCTTGTCTTAGCAAATTGTCCATTTTAATGATTATATATATAATATAAATTATATTGTTTAATCAATCAGTTATAAAGCTGGATAATATCAAATGTATATGTGAAACTAATGAATCAAAATATCCCTGATTGTTTATCTGGTTATGTACTCAAAAATAATATACCAGAGGAGGTGAATGACTAAAGCAACCAGGTACTGATGACACGTGTCACAGGCTTCTGTCATGTTAGGACATCATCAGGAATGCTGCACATAATGGGAGATGCTGACAGCACATATAATGTCCGCATAGGAACAGGAGGAGTAAACTGAGCATGAGCAGAGCAGCGCCACCATGTACAGTGTGCTGCACTACGTGCAAGGGGGAAACAGCAAAAAGTGATGACAAAAGCCAACAAGTTCACATTCACTACCCTATGACCCAACTGTTTGATTTCTTTAAAATCATAATATTATCCTGGTGATGGGAGAATGACCTTCCGAACATTCAGCACATGGGTTGATGGACGCTTTGCATATCAGGTTCCCACCACTTGGAGTTTGACCTAAGCTAACATAACATACAATGCAGAGGTTTCCATATCAGATACTATAGCAAGGATTCCCAACTGCGGAACAGTCTTGTATTAAACTTTTTATTCTCCGTACATTATATTCATTAGTCAACTTATCTAAATAGTCTTTTTTGTCATTAATCAAGGAATAATTGGCTTTCATTTTATTTGTAAGGGTGTCCTTTTTAATATGGATAGATAGATAGATAGATAGATAGATAGATAGATAGATAGATAGATAGATAGATAGATAGATAGATAGATAGATAGATAATAGATAGATATGAGATAGAGAGATAGATAGATAGATAGATAGATAGATAGATAGATAGATAGATAGATAGATAGATAGATAGATAGATATCGTAGATAGATAGATATGGGAAAGATATTAGATTAGAAAAATAGTAAAATAGATAGTAAAATAGATAGATTAGTAAAATAGATAGATAGATCAATAGATAGATAGATAAAAAAATTCTTCTGAAATATGAGGCGCATTATTAGAACCAATTTATCTAGCACATATCCTGCATTTTAACCTCTTTGCAAGTCATATGGTTGCAGTGGGTGCATTGAGCCTATCCAGCCTGACAGCTGCAGCTTGTACTCAGCAGTGTGAGATCTCAGCAAGGAGGAGTGACACTGAGGAGTTGTCAGGCCAGGTAAGTATTGCTTGAGTTTAAATTTTTACAAAGGTTCATATAGTAATTCTGCCAAAATGACAAAGAATATCTATTTTAAGGGAACCTGACAACTGGTGCATGATGCCTGATCCCACGGACAGCATTCATCAGACACATAATTTCAGCCATATATATTTAACTCTGAAATGTCATGGCATTTCAGAGAAAAGCTTAGTCTAATTTCTGTCAGAGCCTGAGCCATGCTGGAGACTAGTCGAACAAGTGGGTAACGGCGGCTTCTATCCACCCACTGTCCTAGAGTGAAAGGTCGATCCTAGTGTATGGGTATAGGGCGAGACATCACTCCTGAAGAGTGACAATTCAGACCAATGGAAATGTTGTTCTGCTGGTCAGGACTGTGCAGCTTTACCTCTGTGGCATCAGAAGAGAGTGGCGATACTAAAACTGTCCGGTTTCAGAGCAGCACATACAAGGTATAGCAAACAGCTTTTCACACGTGCCCTCCTTGCCTAGGAAACTGGTCACCTCTGATAGACTGCAGAGGTGGCCGGTAACCTAAGCAATGAGCAGTGCACTATAGGATTAAAAAGCCTTCGATGCTTGAAAACAGAGAGGATTTGAAATAAGAAATAAATAGTAAACCTTCTTATTTTTACAAGCTGTTTGATCTATTTCAGCAGTTTCAGATAAAATTGTAACGCTTTCAGACTAGACTTAAAACTTTGCCCTCTTATTCCCGGAAGAATCTCATTGAATCTGCTTTTATATGTTTCTTTTCAATTCTATAAACCTTTTTAATGGATCTGAATCTGATAGGGTCCTTCAGGAAGCAGACAGTGACTGATACTACCTGCTTTGTCTGGAGCTGACGAAAAATAGAACTTGTTATTTTGTATTCGGAAGATATGGCAGCCGTAACACATTTTATGCACCATGAATAACAAAGACATAAGGCACCTTGTGACATTTGGAAGTAAATGTGCTGTAGAATGAGTGCTGGCCCGCCATGGCTTGCTGCTTAATAAGCCTTCCACTACATAAAACAGATAACAAATTTCTCAGATTGCAGACTGGCCGCCGCATAGCTTTTAACTCCGGTATATATTTATACAGCCTCTCATTGCTATTAAAAATAAATTAGTTCAGAGGAAACTGAGACCAAAGGGAATTTCTGCAATCGAGTAGGGTGAAATGCAGATAGATTATTCAGGCGCATAACGTCTTGCCTGAGATTGGCCCTGGCCCTCGGGCATGACGAGAGTTGGCCCCTTTACTAGCAAGCCTAAGTCATTATTGCAAAGCTATTAGGCCAATTTAAAGGGAACATGTCACCAAGTTTGGCCGACATAAGATGCGGCCACCACCTTTTGGGCTTATCTACAGCATTCCATAATGTTGTAGATAAGCCCCCAGTCCGACCTGAAAGATAAGAAAAATAACTTTTATTATACTCACCCGGGGGGGTCCGGTCCGGTGGGTGTCGCAGGTCCGCGTCCGGTGCCTCCCATCTTCATGCGATGCTGCACTCCTGCTTGCTTCACAGGCTCCCTGCGCAGGCGTACTTCTCTGCACTGTTGAGGGCAGAGTAAAGTACAGCAGTGCGCAGGCGCTGGACCTCTCTGACCTTTCCCAGCACCTGCGCACTACAGTACTTTGGGGCAGAGAAGTACGCCTTCGCAGGAGCGTGATGCCGGGGAGCCAAGAAGCAAGCAGGAGGGCGGCGATCAAAAGAAGATGGGAGGTGTTGGTCCCGGACCTGTGACACCCATCGGACCGGACCGCCCCCGGGTGAGTATAATAAAACGTATTTTTCTTATCGTTCAGGTCAGATCGGGGGCTTATCTACAGCATTATAGAATGCTGTAGATAAGCCCGAAAGGTGGTGGCCGTATCTTATATCGGCCAAAACTGCTGACAGGTTCGCATTAATTTCCTTTCATTCAAATTTGGGTGATGCTTTAAATTTCAGCAAACCCCTGACTTTATTGGTAATCAAGTAAAAGTTTTTTTAAGAGGGTGGATGATTTGATTCTAAATATACTTTTCTATATACCATAACCATTTGAGATCTTTTTTTGTTTTGATATGTCAATTAGGGTGATTTTTAGATAAATCTCTATTAAAGAAGCACTCATAGAATCATAGAATCATAGAATGGTAGAGTTGGAAGGGACCTCCTGGGTCATCTGGTCCAACCCCCTGCTCAAAGCAGGATTCTCTAAATCATCCCAGACAGATGTCTGTCCAGCTTCTGTTTGAAGACTTCCATTGATGGAGAACTTACCACCTCTCGTGGCAGCCTGTTCCACTCATTGATCACCCTAACTGTCAAAAAGTTTTTTCTAATATCTAATTTGTGTCTCCTCCCATTCAGTTTCATCCCATTGCTTCTAGTCTTTCCTTGTGTAAATGAGAATAAAGATGATCCTTCTACAATGTGACAGCCCTTGAGATATTTGTAGACAGCTATTAAGTCTCCTCTCAGTCTTCTTTTTTGCAAGCTAAACATTCCCAAATCCTGCAACCGTTCCTCATAGGACATGGTTTGCAGACCGGTCACCATTCTGGTGGCTCTTCTCTGAACTTGCTCCAGTTTGTTGATGTCTTTTTTAAAATGTGGTGCCCAAAACTGGACACAGTATTCCAGATGAGGTCTGACCAAAGAGGAGTAGAGGGCAATAATGACCTCACATGATCTAGACTGTATGCTTCTGTTGATACATCCTAGAATTGTATTTGCCTTTTTTGCTGCTGCATCACACTGTTGACTCATGTTCAGTCTGTGATCAATTAGTATACCCAAGTCTTTTTCACATGTGCTGTTTCTTAGCCCTATTCCTCCCATTTTGTATATGCTTTTTTCATTTTTATTGCCCAGATGTAGTACTTTGCATTTTTCCCTGTTAAAAACCATTCTGTTAGTTGCTGCCCACTGCTCCAGTTTATTTATATCTTTTTGAATCCTCTCTCTCTTCTCTAGTATTAGCTACCCCTCCTAGCTTTGTGTCATCAGCAAATTTGATCAGTTTACCCTCAATTCCTTCATCTAAATCATTGATAAAGATGTTGAACAATACAGGGCCCAAAACAGAGCCTTGTGGTACCCCACTTGAGACATTCTTCCAACTGGATGTGCAGCCATTTACGACCACTCTTTGAGTCCGATCATTAAGCCAGTTATGAATCCACCTAACAGTTGCCTTGTCCATTCCTTACTTAGTCATTTTTTCAATAAGGATTGTGTGAGATACTTTGTCAAATGCTTTGCTGAAGTCAAGATATACTATATCTACAGCATTTCCCTGATCCACCCAGTCAGTGATTCTGTCATAGAAGGAAATTAAGTTAGTCTGACATGACTTATTAGTTACAAACCCATGCTGACTCTGTTTAATCATTTCATTCTTATGCAGGTACTTACATACATGTTCTTTAATAATTTGTTCAAAGATCTTTCCTGGTATAGAAGTCAGACTCACCGGCCTGTAGTTCCCTGGGTCCACCTTCTTCCCCTTTTTGAAGATAGGAACAACATTTGCTCTTCTCCAATCTTCTGGGACTTCTCCTGTTCTCCAAGAATTTTCAAAGATTATGGACAGTGGTTTAAGAATTTCTTCTGCTATCTCCTTCAGTATTCTGGGGTGTAATTCATCTGGACCTGGAGACTTGAATTCATTTAGGTTAGCTAAGTGTTTCCTCACTGTCTTTCTGTTTATAGATATCCTGTATTCTTCTATTCCTTTAATAGGACAGTGAAGATTAGTTGATGTTAAATTTCCTTTCTGAGAGAAAACAGATGCAAAATAGGAATTTAAAAGTTCAGCCTTCTCAACATCCTTTCTTACCATTTCATCATTTTCATCCTGTAAAAATCCTATAGCATCTTTGACTTTTTTTTTACTTTTGACGTATCCCCAAAATCCTTTTTTGTTGCTTTTGACATCTCTTGCAAGCCTTAATTCATTGTCAGCTTTAGATAATCTGATTTGTGCCCTGCAGGTTCTGCAGATGGCATTATATTCTTCTTTAGATATGCCTCCCTCTTACCATTTGATAAACATTTCTTTCTTCATTTTTAGCATGTGTTTAAGTTCTGTGTTCATCCATCCTGGTTTCCTTAAATGCTTCCCATTCTTCCCTCTTTTCGGAATTGTTAACGATTGTGCTTTGAGAATCTCATTTTTCAAGATTTCCCATCCTTCCTGGACATTTTTGTCCTTAAGGATTTCCAGCCATAGGATCCCTCCAATTCTCTTCCTGAGTCCCTTAAAATCTGCCTTTCTGAAATCTAATCTTGACGTCTGAGTCTTCATAGGTCTTCCTCCTCTTGTTATCCAAAATTCTAAAATAGCATGGTTACTACCTCCTAGGGTCCCAGCCACTCTTACCTCTTCAACCATTTCCTCCCTGTTTATAAGGATTAGATCCAAGGTAGCAGATCCCCTTGTTTTCTCCCCTACCTTTTGAAAGATAAAGTTGTCAGCAAGAGAGGATAAGAATTTCCTTGACCTGTTAGTTTTGCCTGAGAGAGATTCCCAACAAATGTCTGGATAGTTGAAATCTCCCATGACCACTATGTCATATTTTTTTGAGAACTTGGTCATTTGATGCATAAAGCGTTCATCCATATCTTCAGCTTGCATAGGTGGCCTGTAGTAAATGCCTACAATGGTGTCCTTTCCATTGTTCTGTCCTTGTATTCTTACCCAAATAGTTTCCACAGAACTCCCAGTCTCTGAAGCATCAATCTCTGTGCAGATATACGCTTTTCTAACATACAATGCGACACCTCCTACTCGTTTATCAAGTCTGTTTCTTGCAAATAAGTTGTATCCTTCTAGCCTTGTATTCCAATCATGTGTATCGTCCCACCAAGTTTCAGTGATTCCAATGACATCATACTTCTTCTCCTGCGTTAGTAGTTCCAATTCTCCTTGTTTGTTGCCCATGCTTTGTGCATTTGTATAAAAACAATTTAGTTTGTGATTGGTTTCTCTTCCTCCAATATTTTTATTATTTAGATTGTTTTGTCTTCGTTCTTCCTTTCCACTTCTAATAGCCGAGTTCTCAATAGCATTTGTCAGGTGTATGGCTTTTTCTGGCGTTTTGTTTCCCTTCCCATATTGTTCTAGTTTAAAGCTCTCCTGATGAGTGTAGCAAGGCGACTTCCAAATACATGTTTTCCAGTCTTTGTAAGGTGCACCCCATCTCTAGCAAGTAGTCCATCATATAGGTAATTCACTCCGTGATCCAGAAATCCAAATCCTTGCTGACGGCACCATCGACGTAGCCAGTTGTTCACCTGCAGAATCTTATTCCACCTCCTTGTTCCATGGACATCCACTGGGAGGATGGATGAGAAGACTACCTGCGCACCAAGTTCTTTCACTTTCTTGCCTAAGTTTTCAAAGTCACTGCAGATGGTTTCCAAGTCACTTCTTGTGGTGTCATTTGTCCCCACATGTATTAGCAGGAATGGGTAGTCATCTTTAGGTCTGAAGAGTCCTGATATCCTGTCAGACACATCTTTAATTTTTGCACCTGGAAGACAGCACTCCTCCTCTCATCAAAGTTTTTATCCTTGTAATATAGTACAATTATCCTATTATATAGCACTGCGTACTTACAATTGCTCATTCTGCCTTTCTCCTCAGCTGTTTCTTCTCTCTTTCTATTAGGTCTATGACATCACGTGATTAAAAACTGATTCCTGAATCCTTTTGAGCTCTATGTAGAAACAGGAGGTCATTTTTCTCTATATGACTCATGAGTCACTGCAAAAGTCCTTGGCAGGGGAGGAGTGAAGCGGCTGGGTCAAGAAATGAAGAGGGGAATGATAAATTTAGGGACAAGAGACTTCCTGTTTCTACATAACGCAGAGAAAACAGAAAATTAGCTGAGTAGAAAGACAAAATGAGCAATTGTAAGTACACAGTGCTATATAATATGATGACTGCAGTTTATTAAGAAGAGGATAAAAACTTTGATGGGAGGAGTGCTTCTTTAAAAATCTAACAGTTTGAGGCTGTATCTGTCATTTAAATTTTCTACTGGCGTCAAACATGGCATTAATGCTGCAATGTAATTTTACACAGAATACCAATATTAGTAACAACAGTTAGTAGCAATTCCATCAGCAATAACAAATTATGACCTTCATTATTACTTTTTATAAAAATAATGTTAACCAGTACTAGACCTGGCCATTCTCCTCTGTTTGTGATCAGGTATATTTTCATTTTTCTTATACAATCTGTTTTAAGACTTCTAAAAATGTTCTTGTTTGGATATTCAAATAATTTTATCTCTTTTTTTCATGACATATAAAACTTAATTTTTTTGTGATCTTGGAAAAAAGTGAAGAAAATATATACCTGTTTTCACATTTGTTCTTGTTTTTACAAAAAACTAAAATACATTTGAAATCATATTTCCTTTTCCTGCAGCAATTATTTTTATACATTGGACCCTTTTTTTGCTGAGGATGAGGATGCAAACAGCAAATCAGGCTGGGAAGTGAGATTTTTTTTTGTTGTTTTATTTATTTCTTTCCTGCTTTTTTTTTTTATAAATTTAATGTTATCATTTATTTTACCTTAATAAAGTCATATAAGACCTTGTTGAGGGTTGTAGGGAGAGGCAAAGCGGCTGCTTTTCCATATTTAAATACATTTTATCTTAGCTGATTTCCACTGTACCAAGTGCAGGCATATTAGTCCTTAGTTGCATGGCTAATTCAGCCTGTTCCTTCTGCCTGCACTGCAGAACTGACTACCTGTTAAGACCCAGCAGCTCCATCTCCTTACAATTGCTGGAACTGGGGGAGGATGTCCTAAGTTGTATGCACCTCAGTTTTTAAACACTGTGTACACAGTGATGAGTAAGTCAGAGATGGTAATAAACCATCTCTGTCTTTTCTTTGTTTAGTCCAAATATCTTTGTGTCTTCTCTCCATGCAGCTGCTGACTCTGCACTGACATTCTGAAATGTCATTGCAGAGTCATACGTGGACCAGACTGATGTTTTAAGTGGTTATATGGTCCAGAAGCAGTTAATAAGAAATAAGAGGATAAAAATTGTATGATTTAATTCATCCTGAGCCTCTTGCTTTAGTGACACAGGATACTTCAGCAGCTGGGCATTTGACAACTCAATAATTGTAGTCCTGCTATTTTGGAAGTACTTTCTCCCAGTATTCTAACCATCACAATTTGGCCAATGAGTGACAAGTCAGCTCAGATCTTTATGCTCACCCATGCTATCCCATTTTTTATGCTTCAATCTTATCAATTTCGAGAACTATTACTTACTGGCTAATATATGCCACTGTAACAAGACAACCTCGTTTGTCCAGTTATCGTGTATATTTTTGATTTTTGGTGTGTTTCTATGATTAGATTTATGACCTTGCATGACCTTGGTCTAAGTAAGCATCATATGTTATATTCTACAAAGCTGCAGATGATGCGTGTTTCAGTTCGGATTGAGGCTATAAGAACAACACGCAATTATACGTTTCTGCTTATCTCGTGTTATTTATATTTTTCCTATGGTAACTATGGCAGAAAGAATTTATGCCTGGGATGTGAGGAATGTTTTCACTTAAGATGTGGAAAACTTTAGAGGGAGTGCCTGTAGCATATGACTAAGACTCCACCACAAGAGTCATCTCTCAGATTTAGTGTATCATATATGACATCTTGAACAAAAGCAAAGCTTCCTGACTCCCACTCACACCCCCAAAAAGAGGCAATGTCAAAGTTCAAAAACTATGGTATCTACTGTACACTTACAGTTATATTGATTTGTCTAATGTGACAACATCCTCAGTATTATCAGCGATATCAGCCAATCCTTCATCAGATGGCTAATACAACTCTTTTGGAGCCATTCCGCTTTTTGTCAGGGTACCAAAGACAGGCCTCTTCTAGCCTTGGTATGTTTTTGAGGAAAGCAGAATCTATATATTTTTCTTAAATCTTTTTATTGAAAAATACTTCAGAATAAACATTGCATACAATAACAGAATATGCATCTGGATTTTGTTACCAGCATTGACAAAAGTCCATTCAGAAGTTATTGCAAAAATTACATCATATTCTTAATAATATATAACTATAATACAATAGGATATTTTGATGTATAAATGCATGTTTAAAACATTGCACTCGTCTGAAATATCAAGAATATAAAGAAAACACTGCACTCGCCCAAAATATCAAGAATGCAAAGAACATATCAAAGATTAAAGTCTGTATAATTTAAAAATTAGAAACAAGAATACACTATTTTGGTCCGTGTAGATCAGGAATCTTATCTCATGTATTTGAAAACCTGGAACAAATAAGGGTACATAACGCAAAATTGAGGAAATCATAGCATTAGGGGAAAAGTGCGTCAGAGGTGAGTCACACCATTTCTCCCAAATTCTATGGAACTTTAGGTGACATCTTACATGTGTTCCTATACACTATATTCTCATATGGTATTATATCATTCACCATTTATTTTCATTGATTGACAGTAGGTGCCCTTCTCCACAACCATATCAGTGCTATTGCTTTCCTGGCGAGGAACAAAGTCTCACGGAGAAATATTTTATCGCAGTGTGGCTAAATTTCCTTGTCCACAATTGCCAGAACACAGACCTCTGGCCCACAGTCAATCGGTACCCCCATTATCCGTGAAAACGTGGAGATTACTTAATTCCAATATCACCTCACCACCATGAAGTTCCAAATAAGATGCCAAAAATCCACCCCAAATTCCCCACACCTATGATGCCTATGAGAAGCCAAACGTATATAATTTACATGGGGTTAGGTAAGACTGGTGAAATATATATATATAATTGGATTCATTTATATTCGTAACTGGTAATACCACATTGTGAGCCTCCAAAGGATCACTCCATTGTTCTTCAATTATTGAAGGTATCAATTACTGCTATTTGTCCTCCATAGTAAGTTGGGTAGCTGCAATTTTGGAGTTCAGTAAAAAAATGTAAAGCATGGATATCACACCCGTGGGGCCTTGGGTAGCAAATAATCCTATTAGCGGGTATCTTGGTATCCTCATCCTAGGATGTGGGAACTGGTGCATCATAGCATGTCTCATCTGCAAGTATCTATAAAAGTTCCTGTGAGGAAAACCATATTTTGTATGAATTTGGTCAAATAATAATAAAGTTTGATTTTCGAAAATTTTATAAAGTGTTGTTATGCCATATTGTTTCCAGAATATTGGATCTTGTAATTTTTTTTTGAGGTGTGGAACTTCAGGATTATCCCATAACGGAGTCTCATCTACTTGATCAGTGAATTTCAAAATATGTTTACTTTCCTTCCATATCTGTATTGCTAATCTATGAGCAAATAATAAGCCTTATGATGGTTTATAGGACCCTACCAGTATTGCCCTGGAGTAGATCGGCTCACTCGGCTGCACATGGAGGTAGACACGGGAAACGCTGCGGCTTGAAGGATGCACTGGGTTTATTACGTACGGCATAAACCAAGGTTAAGCACAAAATAAACATGGCCCTCTGGGCAAAACAGCAAAACAAAACAAATAGCTCTAGGTACAGTCCTTGTAGTGGCGGGGTCAGCACGACCCACGGTTCAGGCCGAAACCACAGCACAAACTACTTCTCTGGAGTGTTCCTCTCCAGACACTTAACTCCCAGACTGCTTCTGGAGTCCAGCTATTTAAGCCCAGACCATGTGACTCCTCACCCATATGACTGATCACAAGACTATGATATCACACAGGTTCTGTCAGCACACAGCGGTGCTTACTCTGCAGGTGGAGATAAGTTAAACATTATCCCACCCGCTCCATGAATGTCCACATAAAACCAGCCCATTTATGCAACTTTAGTTTATGTCTCACGACACTTTAGTGTGCTGGAGGAAAATACTCTGGCTTTATATCACTTATGCCATTAAGTGAAGTGACACATATCTCCCCTTCAGTACTTTACCAGTGACTTTGTCATATATCCCCCTCCACTCTGCCTAAAGCCAGCGGTTTTGGCACTTTCACTCACTAAGCAGGTGATTCTGGACAGGGCATCAGAGTTCCCATGCAGCTTCCCTGGCCTGTGCTCCACGTGAAAATGAAAGTCCTGGAGTGCCAGAAACCACCTAGTCACCTGGGCCTTCTTCCCTTCTTTTCCCTCATCCATCTCAGGGGTGCATGATCTGACATTAGCCTAGTTCTTCTCACAGGTGGAGAGTTTCCTACATCTATTTCTTGGGACAGCACATCACAGCTCTAGTACTTTACCAGTGACTTTGCCACACACCCATACTGAATTCCAATTCAAAAACTGTAAAATATGAGCTTCTGCATTAGTTGGTTTGTCGTCACTTAAAGGGAATCTGTCACCGCATTTTCGCCCTATGAGATAGGGCCACCGCCATCAGGGGCTTATCTGTAGCATTCTGGAATGCTGTAGATAAGCCCCCGATGTTACCTGAAAGTGAAGAAAAACGAGTTTTATTATACTCACCCAGGGGCGTTCCGCCGTCCGTTCGGGTCAGATTGGCATTGCGGTCATATCCGGGGCCTCCCATCTTGTGACGAAGCCGGCCTCTTCTTTCTGTCCCGTCGCGGCTCCTGCGCAGGCGCACTGCTCGGCCCTGGTGAGGGCAGAGCAGAGTACTACAGTGCGCAGGCGCCGGACCTCTCTGACCTTTCCCGGCGCCTGCGCACTGTAGCACTCTGCTCTGCCCTCACCAGGGCCGAGCAGTGCGCCTGCGCAGGAGCTGCGACGGGGCAGAAAGAACACGCCGACTTCGTCACAAGATGGGAGACCCCGGACATGACCGCGACGCCCATTTGACCTGAAAGGACGGCGGAACACCCCTGGGTGAGTATAATATAACTCGTTTTTCTTCACTTTCAGGTGACGTCGGGGGCTTATCTACAGCATTCCAGAATGCTGTAGATAAGCCCCTGATGGCGGTGGCCCTATTTCATAGGGCGAAAATGCAGTGACAGATTCCCTTTAACCAACTCTTTAAATAAGGCAATTGGTCAGCTAGATAATATAAAAATCCATCAGATACCTCGTGATCACCTTGACACTTAAGGTACTGCAATACTAAACAATCCCGCTAGCGATCTCGTTAACATCGCATACTAATGAGATCGCTAGCGTGATTGTTATAATATCGCTAGTGGCTTCCTAATTTAGCGATGTCGTTAAGGACGCTATCGCGGTTAGCGATCTCCTTAACGACTTTAGCGGTACAAAATACCGCTAAATCGCTAAAAAAAAGGTGCCACACTCAGCGATATATACTTACCAGCGGGACGCCGACGATAAAAATAGGGTCCGGAACGATGTCAGCAACGAACGAGATCACAGCAGGATCTCAGCAGGGGCCACGTCGTTGCTAGATGCCGCACACAACAACTCGCTAACGGGATCGCTAAATAGTGACGTTTTTTAGCGATCTCGTTAGCGACGCTGTTTAGTGTGGCATACCCTTTAGGTCTTTGTAGGATTCCAATGCTAAGTTTAGGCCTTGATAAACCCCATATGAATGCTGCCATCATGCTATGTAATCTCTTAATGAATATCTTGGGAACTCTAATTGAGTAGTACTCCAGTATATAGAGACACTTTGGGAGAATTGTCATTTTGAGAACATTGATTCTTCCTGCTACAGAAAGAGGAAGCAGGGACCATTTTCAAATCTCCCTTTCAGCATATTAGTTAGGGGATATACATTATTTTTTAATAATTTTTTGTTTTTGTTGATAATTATACTGAGATATTTAAATTTGTCAATTACTTGTAATTCATAGGCCATAGGTCCAGGTATGTTTTCTGTGAGAGGCATAACTGAGGTCTTGCTAGAATTTATTTTAAGAACTGATAGATCCACAAAATGATTGATTAGATTAAATGCTCTTGGAAGAGATTGCTCTACGTTAGATAAGAAATAAATAAGATTGTCGGCATACAGTCCATCTTTATCTAATTTGGAGTTTATTATGGTTCCCTTTACCATATGATCCTGCATGATTTTAAGAGCAATGGGCTCCATCGCCAGGGCAAATAGCATCTGGAATAGAGGACATCCTTGTATACAGACATTACAGCAGGGGATTGCAACTGCCTCACAAAAAGAATCAGCTGTGATCCCGTGCTGTAATGTCTGTATACTCAATTTTGTGTCCTCCTCTGCTCAGGAGCTGTGGTATGATCAGACCATGTTCCTGTATGATCAGACTCGGCCATTACACAGTACACGGCAGGGGCACATTTATAAGATTATCTCAGCACAGGGACATTTTTTAAGACATCCAATTTTGGAACTTATTTTTTTTCCAAGATCCATTAATTAAAATATATTTGTGTGAAAGCCCATTTAAGTATACGAAAATGTTTTTGACATTTGTATGCTTCAAATTTTATAGAAAAAGTTTGGGGATGGCTCTTCATGTTCCAGAATGGTCGATTGTCCCTCAAAGAGCCCTGACCTCAATTACATCGAACACCTTTTGGAATTTGGGAGTAAGGCCTTCTCTTTCAACATCACTGTCTGATGCCCTTCTGAATGACTGAATACAAAATTCTACAGACACACTCCAAAACTTATAGAAAGCCTTCCCAGATGAGTGCAAGCTGTTTTATCTGCAAATAATAATAATAACAATAATAATAGCAGAAGGGGGAACCTAATCAATATCAATACCACAAAAGCTCAAAGTAAAAGTGTTCCACATCTTTTGTAGCATATGTAGCAGTTCTAGCCTATATAGATCCAATACAACATAATTTAAACCCATTTAGCTACATGTTAATTTAGTAATGATTGATAGACCTGGATATAGATTTAGAATCGGATAATACATATTGATAGCCAAAATTTAATAATATCATAACAGTCACTGGGTGCTGCTCAGTGAATTACTTTGGTGAATTACTCTTTAAATTGGCACTGTACAGTCATGGCCAAAAGTTTTGAGAATGACACAAATATTATATTTTCACATGATCTGCTGCCCTCTGGATTTTATGTGTGTTTGACAGATGTTTTTATCACAGACAGAAATATAATTGCAAACATATGAGTAACAAAAGCTTATATTGACAGTTAATGAGTTAATGCAGCAAGTCAATATTTGCAGTGTTGACCCTTCTTCTTCAGGACCTCTGCAATTCTCCCTGGCATGCTCTCAATCAACTTCTGGACCAAATCCTGACTGATAGCAGTCCATTCTTGCACAATCAATGCTTTCATTTTGTCAGAATTTTTAGGTTTTTGTTTGTCCACCCATCTCTTGATGATTGACCACAAGTTCTCAATGGGATTAAGATCTGGGGAGTTTCCAGGCCATGGACCCAAAATCTCTATGTTTTGTTCCCTGAGCCATTTAGCTATCACCTTTGCTTTATGGCAAGGTGCTCCATCATGCTGGAAAAGGCATTGTTGATCGCCAAACTGCTCTTGGAGGGTTGGGAGAAGTTGCTCTTGGAGGACATTCTGGTACCATTCTTTATTCATGGCTGTGTTTTTAGGCAAGACTGTGAGAGAGCCGATTCCCTTGGCTGAGAAGCAACCCCACACATGAATGGTTTCAGGATGCTTAACAGTTGGCATGAGACAAGACTGGTGGTAGCGCTCACCTTGTCTTCTCCGAATGAGGCGTTTTCCTGATGTCCCAAACAATTGAAAAAGGGATTCATCAGAGAAAATAACTTTACCCCAGTCCTCAGCAGTCCACTGCCTGTACCTTTTGCAGAATATCAGTCTGTCCATGATGTTTTTTCTGGAGAGAAGTGGCTTCTTTGCTGCCCTCCTTGAGACCAGGCCTTGCTCCAAGAGTCTCCGCCTCACAGTGCGTGCAGATGCACTCACACCTGCCTGCTGCCATTCCTGAGCAAGCTCTGCACTGCTGGTAGCCCGATCCCGCAGCTGAAACACTTTTAAGAGACGGTCCTGGCGCTTGCTGGTCTTTCTTGGGTGCCCTGAAGCCTTTTTGGCAATAATGGAACCTCTCTCCTTGAAGTTCTTGATGATGCGATAGATTGTTGACTGAGGTGCAATCTTTCTAGCTGCGATACTCTTCCCTGTTAGGCAATTTTTGTGCATTGCAATGATGACTGCACGTGTTTCTTTAGAGATAACCATGGTTAACAGAAGAGAAACAATGATGCCAAGCACCAGCCTCCTTTTAAATTGTCCAGTGGTGTCATTCTTACTTAATCATGACAGGTTGATCTCCAGCCATGTCCTCATCAACACCCACACTGTGTTAATGGAGCAATCACTGAAAAGAGGTTAGCTGGTCCTTTTGAGGCAGGGCTGCAATGATGTTGAAATGTGTTTTGGGGGATAAAGTTCATTTTCTAGCCAAATATTGACTTTGCAAGTAATTGCTGTTAAGCTGATCACTCTTTATAACATTCTGGAGTATATGCAAATTGCCATTAGAAAAAGTGAAGCAGTAGACTTTGTAAAAATTAATATTTGTGTCATTCTCAAAACTTTTGGCCATGACTGTAGGCAATGTAGTTCAGTCAGTGATGACATATCGCAGGAAGTTACTAGGTGTAGAGAATTACAAAGGAATACAAAGCAGTAAATGCAGTCATTTTGTTGTAAATCCCAGATCCTATGACACATGCACAGTATCAGTATGACTCCCTCCCACAGTCCATACCACCCACATAGTATTATGGCCCCTCATTCCCCCAATAGAGCATGATGCCCCCATAGTCCCTCCACACATTATGCTGTCCCCATTGCAGGCAACAAAGTATGATAACCCCACAGTGACCCTTCATACAGTATGCTGTCCCCACAGTACGCAACACAGTATGATAACCCCACAGTGACCCTTCCTACAGTATGCTGTTCCCCACAACACTGTATGATAACCCCACAGTGACACTTCCTACAGTATGCTGTCCCTAAAGCATGTATCACAGTATGATAACTCCACAGTGACCCTTCCTACAATATTCTGTCCCCATGGCACGCAACACAGTATGATAACCCCAGTGACCCTTCCCACAGTATACTCTCCCCACAGCACTCAACACAGTATGATAACCCCACAGAGACCCTTCCTATAGTAAGCTGTTCCCATAGCATGCAACACAGTATGATAACCCCACAGTGAGCCTTACTACAGTATGCTCTCCCCACGGCACGCAACACAGTATGATAACTCTACAGTGACCCTTCCTACAGGTATGCTGTCCTCATAGCACACAACACAGTATGATAACCCCATAGTGACCCTTCCTAAAGTATGCTGTCCCCACAGCACGCAACACAGTATGATAACCCCACAGTGACCCTTCCTACAGTATACTGTCCCCACAGCACACAACACAGTATGATAACTCCAGTTACACTTCCTACAGTATGCTGTCCCCTCAGCATGCAGCACAGTATGATAACCCCACAGTGACCCTTCCTACAGTATGCTGTCCCCTCAGCATGCATCACAGTTGATAACCCCACAGTTACTCTTCCTACAGTATGCTGTCCCCTCAGCACGCAACACAGTATTATATCCCCACAGTGACCCTTCCTACATTATGCTGTCTCCACAGCACGCAACACATTATGATAACCCCACAGTGACCCTTCCTACAATATGCTGTCCCCACAGCACGCAACACACTATGATAACTCCACAGTGACCCTTCCTACATTATGCTGTCCCCACAGCACGCAACACAGTATGATAACCCCACAGTGACCCTTCCTACAGTATGCTGTTCCCGCAGCTTGCGACACAGTATGTTAACACCACAGTGACCCTTCATACAGTATGCTGTCTCAACATCACGCAACATAGTATGATAACCTCACAGTGACCCTTCCTACAGTTTGCTGTCCCACAGCACGCCACACAGTATGATAACCCACAGTGACCCTTCCTACAGTTTTCTGTCCCCACAGCACGCAACACAGTATGATAACCCCACAGTGACCCTTCCTACATTATGCTGTCTCCACAGCACGCATCACAGTATGATAACCCCAGTGACCCTTCCTACAGTATGCTGTCCCCATAGCACGCAACACAGTTATGATAACCCCACAGTGACCCTTCCTACAGAAGCTGCCCCACGCCCGCAACACAAAGGATAACCCCAAGTGACCCTTCCTACAAAAAGAACCCCACAGTGACCCTTCTACATTATGCTGTCCCCTCACACGCAACCATATGAAACCCCCGTGACCCTTCCTACATATGCTGTCCTCACGCGAAAACACAGTATAAAAAACCCCACATGACCTTCCAAATATGCTGTCCCCTCAGCACAAAACACGTTGAAAACCCCCAAAGTGACCTTTCCAGTATCTGCCCCCACAGCACCATCACGTATGAAACCCCACAGTGCCCCTTTCCCTACAGATTTATCCACATGGCACGCAACACGTATAAAAACCCCACTTTGCCCCTTACACGTATGTTTCCCCACAGCCCAACAAGATGTCCCCCCAGGCCCCTTTCCCTACATAGGCCTCCATGCACGCAACAAGTATGAAAACCCCACATGCCCTTCCTACGTAGATGGCCCCAAACCCCCTCCAAACAGTTTGATACCCCCATAGCCACTTTTAATACTGACTAAAAAAAACAAAAAAAAAACTCCCCTAGCTAAATTTTCCTTGTTGTTTTCGTGAAATTGGGTGGACGAGGCAGAAGGCAACCAGTGATGCTTGCGCCCTTTTGTGCTGAGTTTCAATCACCAGGTCGAAAGGTGAGAGGGGCTCTCGTTTCACCATGTATTCACAGTACTGTATTAAAAATCAGTTTCATAGAAATTTTGACATAGCCCCGGGTTTGAAAAAGTTGCCACATTAGGGAAAACACCACGCACAAAATGGTTTGGCTGGTCACAAAAGAACGAAGGACGACCAAAACCAAAATTTTCTGAAAAACAAAGCCAAAAATTTATTAAAATATACTTTGTATTAAACCGTTATTTATTACCCAAAATAAAGATAACATTAATACATTGTTCAGTACCCAAGATCTCATTTTTTCCACACAAAATTTCAGTTTTTTTATTCCCTGTTTTCTTAAAAAGTAAACATTCTTTATGAAATTGCTTTTGGGAAACATTTAATAGGGTTTTCCTTCCCAAAACAATTTATTATTTTCGCCCCTTTTTCGCCCACAGCATGAAGTCGTTGTGGAAATTTTACAATCAATTCACCTAAATGTAATTTTTATAGGAAAACTAAAATCAAAGCTATTTATTTTAAAACTTTTTGTAGCTGTTGAAGAAGCGCGTTGTCGGTACTTGCACATTTTTAGAAAAACGATGATATAATTTTACGATTTGTTTTTTAGTTTTTCAATACATAAAGCACCCGCTGTAAAATACTCACGGGGATTTTGGGTG
>JARQOD010000005.1:338334538-338501317 GCA_033576555.1 Oophaga sylvatica
TTATGGACCAGATCCTACGCCCGCATCAAGCCTATGCAGCTGCCTACCTGGATGATGTGGTAATTTTCAGTTCTGATTGGGAGAGCCACCTCGCTAAGGTACAAGCCGTCTTAGACTCGATAGGCGGAGCTGGGCTGAACATAAACCCAGAGAAATGTGCAATTGGCCTAGAAGAGGCCAAGTACTTGGGCTATGTGATTGGCAGAGGGCTGATCAAGCCACAAATCAATAAAGTAGAGGCAATTCGAAACTGGCCTGTACCCCTCACAAAACGACAGGTCAAAGCATTTTTGGGCATCTCTGGGTACTATCGCAGATTCGTACCAAATTATGCCTCCATTGCTGCCCCATTGACTGACCTGACAAAAGGGGGAAGTCCAAAATGATAAATTGGAATCCGGAGGCAGAAAAAGCATTTCTGTCGTTGAAAATGGCTTTGTGTCAAAGACCAGTTCTGGTCACCCCTAATTTCAGGGAAGAGTTTCTTGTTCAAACTGATGCCTCTAATGTGGGGTTAGGGGCGGTGTTATCACAGGTCGTGAAGGGTGAAGAACACCCAGTCCTGTATCTAAGTCGAAAAATGACACCGGCTGAACAAAATTATGCCATTGTGGAGCGAGAGTGCCTCGCAATCAAATGGGCGCTGGACTCCCTACGGTATTACCTCTTGGGTAGGAGATTTAAATTGCAATCAGACCATGCTCCTCTGACATGGATGAAGCAGAACAAGGAAAGGAATGCCAGGGTGACAAGGTGGTTCCTTTCACTTCAAGAGTTCAATTTCTCGGTTGAGCATAGACCTGGGAAATTACAGGGTAATGCTGATGCCTTGTCCAGAGTTCACTGTCTCTTCGGAATTTCTGACCAGTCCTCCGGTCTGGAGAAGAGGGGGGGGATATGTGAGACAGTGAAGGGGTGTGTGCTGGACGGCGTGTATATCTCGCCCAGGTTTCTTAGCTGGGGCGCATAAAATAGGTTGTCAGTGCGGTGTTCATTCCGTTCCTATCTGGGACAGGTTTGCAGTGCAACCCGGAGTGAACACAGCTGCTTAATTAGGCAGCCATAAGTACCTGCTTGAGAAGTTCAGAGGGGGCTCTATCTCTCAGTCTGGATCTGACTTCAGACGCCATTGGAGCCTCATGTGAGCTGCACGCTGGTAACTACTGAACATATGTGTTGTTTTGGGCACAGGCTATTAGAGTCTGGACCCGGATAGAAAGGGTAATCTATCTAAGTGTAATTAGTGGCGGGACACGCCTAGGCTTTATGTTTATGATTTTGTTTTAATTTATGTTCTGTTTGCTGTGGACTTTAATAAAACTGGTTGCGGCCAGTTTTTAACAGAACCACTGTCTGTGAATGGTCTCTTTATGCCACTCCGTCTCCCCAAGACGGCGATCCCAGAGCTATATCCCTGAAAAACTTACAATATAT
This sequence comes from Oophaga sylvatica, assembly GCA_033576555.1. Taxonomy (NCBI): domain Eukaryota; kingdom Metazoa; phylum Chordata; class Amphibia; order Anura; family Dendrobatidae; genus Oophaga; species Oophaga sylvatica. The sequence continues at coordinate 338,335,973 of JARQOD010000005.1, forward strand.
ATATATATATATATAATACAAATATATATAGCTCTTAACTATGTGAATTTAAGCGTGTAAGTATATTATTTTTGCTTTATTCTTTAAGAACCGAGTATAATGAGATGCGACATGCCTGATGAGGTTTTTGCCACCTTGAAGTATTCGGATCCCGAGGCCTGTATTTTACCCGGCGCCGCTTGTAGCAGTTCTAGCGCTGCCGGGCCCTGGGACGGTCTTTCAGTGCCGGGCATCGAGGGTACGCTGTGTTTCTGTGTGGCTGTATATATATATATATATATATATACACAACTATATATAACTCTTAACTATGTGAATTTAAGCGTGTAAGTGAATATTAACACCTTACAGATGTCGCGATGATGGCTGAGCGGGATTCACCCGAAATGCCTATGAACCCTGGCACTAACAGCGCCCAAGAAGACACCGCATTTTCTAAAGCTCCTAAAAAGCGGAGCCTGGCGGTGGTCAAGAAAGGTAAAGGTACGTGCTGCATGAAAAGCTGTTTTGCCCAAACGGATGAAGAAAATTGTTGATCCCCCTACTAATGATTATTATTATTTATAGGGCGTAAAGTGAAACCTAGGGGGATGATATTTACAAAAGAGAATATACACCTGCTAGTGGAGAACACCTCAGGCGCCCCAGAAACCACTGCTACAACCGTGCAGGCATCATCGTTAACCGGTAAGTGTATATTTTGATATATCAGACTAGACTTAATACAATGTATGTTACTCATGTCACACCTAGGATACGATGTTCCGCACGTATCCATTACATGTAGAATCTTTCCTTAAAGATAGTTGTAAAGTCAGATTGACACATGTACAATCTCATCCACAGATAAATCTAAAGTCGAGAGAAAAACAACCACGAAGCCCTCTGCAACCACTAAGCGTCAACGAGAACCACGCAGCGCCATTCTTGACGCCAATACAGACACCTATGGGCCCTGATAGACTACAGCCGCAACAGCAGCTCTATGTGATGCACGGCGTGGTGCCCCATTCAAGCGGAGCGCAACCATCCAGCAGTCTTGTGAATGACGCTGAACTATACTCTGAAGTGCAGGAGCGGCCACGTAAACCCACGCAGAAAACTAAGCATGCTTCAGAAACATCACCCGTCACGTTTGCAGCCATGAATCCCACAACCCAACAGACTCGTGAGGCGCTCGACCGTGAGATTGATCAGCTCGCTGATGGTAAGAAGCGCACCGTAGAACCGCTCATTATACGGACCACTCATACTATACACCAGTTACCGCCATCTGTAACGGTGTCCGCTAATTCCACAGGTGTTGAACTGTCAGATACCATTAATTTACCCACCACATCTCACGTTGATGTTTCTAATCCAGTTAATGTTGTGATGGGGTTAAAGAGAGTGTTAACTACTAAGCATAAAGTGTATAAAAAGCCGAGGCTTCATACAGCTGTGTCTGCACCGGTTAGCAGTGCGGATTCTGCAGTATCTGTACCTGTTAGCATTGCGGCTTCTGCAGACTCTGTACCTGTTAGCAGTGCGGATTCTGTATCTGCGACCGCTACAGCGCAGATGTATGACGGCATTGGGTGGGCCCCCGCCGAAGCCGCAGTGTTTAAGGAGCAGTTAGATCGTTACTTACGCTACAAAATCTGGGTACCCAAAATACTGTTTTTCTGCGATACTTTTGAAAGATTGTTGTCTGAAGCAATCACAACAGATGCTCGTAAGGCCGAGCTATACGCGCTTCGCCGGCTGCAAGTAGACACCGAGATATCAGATGGTGCTAACCCGTCATGACTAAATATGATCAGTTCGGGCCTGCATAAACCAACTAAAACAGCCGTTATAATAGGTCCAGAGTTATAAAACGAGCTCTAAAACTACTGGTCAGTGCTCGACGCGCACTATGCGCTAGGCGTCGGCGTGGAGGCATCTGTCCTGCTATACCACCACAGCCAGCCCGGGAGCCACCACACACAGATGCTCCTGTCTCACATAGCCATGATGTCCCTGAAAATGCCGGCCATACAGGTACACAAAGCTCACAAGCCTCTGATGCGGCTGCTGACTCTGCTGATGATGTGAGGGGATCAGCCCATACAGTATTTTTACAACACTTCCATCATCACCAGAGGGACAACCGTAATTTCAGTGCGTGCATACATACCGATCATTTTAGGTTTGTAAATTTGGAGCATGTGCGATCATTTGTCGAGGCTGTGAACATTGTTCACGACAGTATTCAGTCATTACTGGATAGAGTCATTAGAGACATTGAGCCGGGCGACTTTGTGCAGTTAAGGCTTGAAGGTGGCGATGCTTTAGACCCCATTTTCACTACAAAGTAGAGCCGCGAGGATTTTAATTCTGAATCTTTTTTAAATGCTGTTGCTCGCACACTTCAAAGTAATGCTGAATGCTTGGCGAGCAATACCCTAAAACTAGTCATCACTACCGTTAAAAACCGCCGAGGCGGTGTAAAAAGACGCTTGAAATCTATAGCGAGCAGTCGAATCATTAAACAAAAGATGCGATGGCTGTATGATTTTAACAATTACAGTACAAATCTGTGTTTGGCCGCTAGTGTGTGCGCCCTGATAGAGGACGCGGATGTCGGTGATGCGGTTTTACTGAATCGCTCTAAAAACATACACGCGGTGCTGGGGATCCCTGATGAGCGATTAGTGAGTTTTAGAGATATTCCAGCATTTGAGAAATATTTGGGGGTCACAATTAAAGTACTGTACTACAGTCAGGGTGATTGGCGCTACTTTCAGACCGACAATGCAACTAGTGGTAAAACCGTATTCATACTGTTCCATGATAACCACTACTACGGTATCAAGAATATAAAAGGTTTTATCGGTAGTGATTACTTTTGTGAGCTCTGCAATTCATTGTACACTAACAAGAACACCCATTCATGTCAATATTTTTGTAAAGCGTGCCAAAGAGTACCATTGTGTGTGGAGAGTACAGGTGTACAACAAACCCCGCTTTGCCCCGTATGTCGTGTTCATTGTCGCTCTAGTGAGTGTTTAGATCGCCACAAACAATTAGCTCTGGTTGATCCGCCATTCTGCAGGCTTAAAATATTTTGTGATAAGTGCCATCGCTTTGTGTTCAGGAATAGCGAGGGCGTGCATGAATGTGCCGGTTTACGTTGCCCGTATGTCCCGTGTAAATAAATTTGACGCCCATCTCTGTTACATGCGACGCTATGTACCGGAGGACGAGACAGATTGTTATATCTTTTACGATTTTTAATGTATGCAGGAGACAGGCACACACATCCCAAATTACATTTATGCCACAACACTGAGTGGTGAGCAGTCCTGGGAGTTTGAAGGTGATAGCTGCATGCATGACTTTTTACTGTTCTTTACCAGCGGGAAATTTTCAGGGTATACATTTATAGCACACAATGCAGGGCGCTACGATTCTTACTTTATTGTTAAGGAGCTGATTTTTGAAAAACTACAGGTAAAGCTGATAGCCCAAGGTGGCCGGCTCTTGTGTGTGACGGTGCCCGATTTGTCTTTAAGGTTCATAGACTCGCTAAATTTTATCCCCATGAAGCTCAGTAAATTACCTCAGGCCATGGGCTTTTCAGGTGCCAAAGGTCATTTTCCACACTTTTTTAACACCCGAGAAAACCAAAACTATGTAGGTCCCATACCCGATGTGAGATATTATGGGTTAGAGTACATGGCACCGGATGAGAAGGTAGAGTTCCTGGCCTGGCATGAGGGTCAGAACCACACAGTTTTTGACTTCAAGAGTGAACTAAAATCATACTGCAAACAGGATGTTGAAATTTTGAGACGCGCCTGTGAGATCTATAGAGAGCGCATTATGGAAATGACGCTGAAAAGTGTTAAAAAATACTGTGACATTCAAAAAGAAATGGTTGTGGAGAGCAGCTGTATTGACCCTTTTCAATTCATCACCCTGCCCTCTGTATGTATGTCAATGTATCGGTTTAAATTTCTACCAGAAAAAACGATCGCCATTTTACCGGGTGATAATTATCACAAGGTGAAAAAGCGCTACTCATCCGCCGCTATACAGTGGCTCATGTATGTAGCGCATACCGAGAACATTGACATTCAGCATGCCTTAACCCCTCTCTGCCATCAGACGTACTATTCCGTCCATGTGACCCTGGACCTAATTCCCATGGACGGAATAGTACGTCATGGGCGATCAGCTGCGTTCCCGGGGGGAGCGCAGCTGATCGCCGCCGGGTGTCAGCTGATTATCACAGCTGACACCCGTGACTGTGTGTCAGGAGCGGTCACGGACCGCTCCCGGCACATTAACCCTTGGCACACCGCGATAAAACATGATCGCGGTGTACCCGGGGCACAGGGGAGGATCGCGCAGGCAGGGGGCTCCCTGCGCGCTCCCCTGAGACCCTCAGAGCAGCGCGATGTGTCGCGCTGTTCCGAGGGTCCGTCCTCCCTCCAGGTCCCCGGATCCAAGATGGCGGGTCCTGTAGGGAGGCGGCTTCCTCAGTGCCTGCTGAGAGCAGGCGCTGGGGAAGCCTGCAGCGATGCCAGAGCGATCGCTGGTGTGACAGAGTGCTGTGCACACTGTCACACCAGCGATCTAATAAAATACTGTGATGTCCCACCCTGGGACAAAGTAAAAAAGTAAAAAAAGTAAAAATAAAAAGTGTAAAAAAAAATCATAAAAAAAAAAAAAAATATTCCCCAATAAATTCATTTTTTCCTGTAAATAAAAAAAACAAAACAATAAAAGTACACATATTTGGTATCGCCGCATCCGTAACGACCCCCCCTATAAAACTGTCCCACTAGTTAACCCCTTTAGTGAACCCTTAAAAAAAAAAAAAAAAAACGAAGCAAAAAATCAATGCTTTATCATCATACTGCCGAACAAAAAGTGAAATAACACGCGATCAAAAAGACCGATATAAATAAACATGGTACCACTGAAAACGTCATCTTGTCCCGCAAAAAACGAGCCATCACACAGCATCATGAGCGAAAAAATAAAAAAGTTATAGCTCGCAGAATAAAGCGATGCAAAAATAATGATTTTTTATATAAAATTGTTCCACAAAAAATAAGACCTCACATGACTCTGTGGGCTAAAATATGCAAAAATTATAGCTCTCAAAATGTGGTGATGCAAAAAACTATTTTTTGCAATAAAAAGCGTCTTTTAGCGTGACAGCTGCCAATCACAAAAACCCGCTATAAATAGTAAATCAAACCCCCTTTATCACCCCCTTAGTTAGGGAAAAGTAATAAAATTAAAAAAATGTATTTATTTCCATTTTCCCGTTAGGGTTAGGGTTGCGGCTAAAGTTAGGGTTAGGGTTGGCGCTAACGTTAGTATTAGGGTTAGGGTTGGCGCTAACGTTAGGATTAGGGTTGGGATTAGGGTTATGGGTGTGTTAGGGTTAGGTTTGTGGTTAGGGTTGGGACTAGGGTTATTGGTGTTTGGGGTTAGGGTTGGAGTTAGAATTGGGGGGTTTCTGCTGTTTAGGCACATCAGGAGCTCTCGAAATGTGACATGGCATCTGATCTCAATTCCAGCCAATTCTGCGTTGAAAAAGTCAAATGGTGCTCCTTCACTTCTGAGCTCTGCCATGCGCCCAAACAGTAGTTTACCCCACATATGGGGTATCAGCATACTCTGGACCCCAAGAGTTATTGTGCAATTTGGCATATTTCTCCTGTTACCCTTGGGAAAATAAAAAACTGGGGGCGACAAAATCATTTTTGTAAAAAAAAAAATGATTTTTTTTGTTTTTACGGCTGTATGTTATAAAACTTCTGTGAAGTACTTGGGGCTTCATAGCGCTCACCACACTTCTAGATAAGTTCCTTGTGGGGTCTATTTTCCAAAATGGGGTCACTTGTGGGGGTTTCCACTGTTTAGGCGCATCAGGGGCTCTCCAAATGCGACATGACGCCCCCAGACCATTCCATCAAAGTCTGCAATCCAAAACGTCACTACTTCCCTTCCGAGCCCCGACGTGTGCCCATACAGTAGTTTTCTCCCACATATTGGGTATCAACGTACTCAGGACAAATTGGACAACAACTTTTGGGGTCCAATTTCTCCTGTTACCCTTGTGAAAATAAAATATTGGGGGCGAAAAAATCATTTTTGTAAAAAAAAAAAGGATTTTTTATTTTTACGGCTGTACGTTATAAACTTCTGTGAAGCACTTGGAGGTTCAAAGTGCTCACCACACATCTAGATAAGTTCCTTGTGGGGTCTATTTTCCAAAATGGGGTAACTTGTGGGGGGTTTCCACTGTTTAGGCGCATCAGGGGCTCTCCAAATGCGACATGACTCCCCCAGACCATTCCATCAAAGTCTGCAATCCAAAACGTCACTACTTCCCTTCCGAGCCCCGACGTGCGCCCATACAGTAGTTTACTCCCACATATTGGGTATCAGCGTACTCAAGACAAATTGGACAACAACTTTTGGGGTCCAATTTCTCCTGTTACCCTTGTGAAAATAAAATATTGGGGGCGAAAAAATCATTTTTGTAAAAAAAAAAAGGATTTTTTATTTTTACGGCTGTACGTTATAAACTTCTGTGAAGCACTTCGGGGTTCAAAGTGCTCACCACACATCTAGATAAGTTCCTTGTGGGGTCTATTTTCCAAAATGGGGTCACTTGTGGGGGGTTTCCACTGTTTAGGCGCATCAGGGGCTCTCCAAATGCGACATGACTCCCCCAGACCATTCCATCAAAGTCTGCAATCCAAAACGTCACTACTTCCCTTCCGAGCCCCGACGTGCGCCCATACAGTAGTTTACTCCCACATATTGGGTATCAGCATACTCAGGACAAATTGGACAACAAATTTTGGGGTCCAATTTCTACTGCTACCCTTGTGAAAATAAAATATTGGGGGCTAAAAAATCATTTTTGTAAAAAAAAAAAGAATTTTTTTATTTTACGGCTGTACGTTATAAACTTCTGTGAAGCACTTTGGGGTTCAAAGTGCTCACCACACATCTAGATAAGTTCCTTGAGGGGTCTAGTTTCCAAAATGGTGTCATTTGTGGGGGTTTCCACTGTTTAGGCAGATCAGGAGCTCTCCAAACACGACATGGCATCCAGCCAATTCTGCGTTGAAAAAGTCAAACGGCGCTCCTTCCCTTCCAAACTCTGCCATGCACCCAAACAGTGGTTTACCCCCACATATGGGGTATCAGCGCACTCAGGACAAATTGCACAATAACTTTTGGAGTCTTGTTTCCCTTGGGAAAATAAAAATTGGGGTGAAAAGATCAATTTTGTGGAAAAAATATAATTTTTTAATATTACGGCTCTACGTTATAAACTTGTGTGAAGCACTTGGGGGTTCAAATTGCTCACCAAAGATCTAGATAAGTTCCTTAGGGGGTCTAGTTTCCAAAATGGGGTCACTTGTGGGGGGTTTCCACTGTTTAGGCACATCAGGGGCTCTCCAAATGCAACATGGCGTCCAATCTCAATTCCAGCCAATTTTGGTTGGAAAAAGTCAAATAGTGCTCCTTCCATTCCGAGCTCTGCCATGCGCCCAAACAGTGGTTCCCCCCCACATATGGGGTATCAGCGTACTCAGGACAAATTGGACAACAAATTTTGTGGTCCAATTTCTCCTGTTACCTATGGGAAAATAAAAAATTAGTGACTAAGAGATAATTTTTGTGGGAAAAAAATAGGATTTTTTATTTTCATGCCCGGGCATTATAAACTTGTGTGAAGCACTTGGGGGTTCAAAGTGCTCACCAAAGATCTAGATAAGTTCCTTAGGGGGTCTAGCTTCCAAAATGGGGTCACTTGTGGGGGGTTTCCACTGTTTAGGCTCATCTGGGGCACTACAAACGGAACATGACCCCCATCAATGTTTGCATTCCAAAACGTTACTGCTTCTTTTCCAAGCCCTGCCGTGCGCCCAAACAGTTTCCCCCCCCCACATATGGGGTATCAGCGTACTCAGGACAAATTGGACAACAAGTTTTGGGGTCCAATTTCCTTGGGAAAAATCAAAAATTTGGGACTAAAAAATCATTTTTGTGGAAAATTGTTTTTTTTTTTTTTCACACCCAGGCATTATAAACTTTTGTGAAACACTTTGGGGTTCAAAGTGCTCACAACAGATCTAGATAAGTTCTTTAGGGGGTCTAGTTTCCAAAATGGTGTCACTTGTGGGGGGTTTCCACTGTTTAGGCGTATCAGGGGCTCTCCAAACACGACATGGCGTCCAATCTCAATTCCAGCCAATTTTAGTTTGAAAAAGTCAAACGGCGCTCCTTCCCTTACGAGCGCTGCCGTGTGCCCAAACAGTGGTTTTCCCCCACATATGGGGTATTGGCGTACTCAGGAGAAATTGCACAACAACTTTATCTGTCCATTTTCTCCTTTTACCCTTGTGAAAATAAAAAAAAGTTTGTAAAAGATCATTTTTGTGGCTAAAAAGTTAAATATTAATTTTTTCCATCCACGTTGCTTCAGCTCCTGTGAAGCACCTGAAGGGTTAATAAACTTCTTGAATGTAGTTTTGAGTACCTTGAGGGGTGCAGTTTTTATAATGGTGTCACTTTTGGGTATTTTCTGCCATATAGACCCGTCAAAGTGACTTCAAATGTGAGGTGGTCCCTAAAAAAATGGCTTTGTAAATTTTGTTGTAAAAATGAGAAATCACTGGTCAACTTTTAACCCTTCTAATTTCCTAACAAAGAAAAATTTTGGTTCCAAAATTGTGCTGATGTAAAGTAGACATGTGGGAAATGTTATTTCTTAACTATTTTGTGTGACATATTTCTCTGTTTTAAGGGAAAAAAAAATTCAAAGTTTGAAAATTGCAACATTTTTAAAATTTTCGCCATATTTGCGTTTTTTTCAAAAATAAACGCAAGTTATATCGAAGAAATTTTACCACTAACATGAAGTACAATATGTCTCGAGAAAACAGTCTCAGAATCGCGAAGATCCGTTGAAGCGTTCCAGAGTTATAACCTCATAAAGAGACAGTGGTCAGAATTGTAAAAATTGGCCCGGTCATTAACGTGCAAACCACCCTTGGGGGTGAAGGGGTTAAGAGGGGGTGAGAAACAACTCGGTCAGTATTTTCTAGATGGTTATGCCTATGTTAACGGACAGCACATAGCTTTTGAATTTCATGGCTGTTTTTTCCACGGCTGCCCGTCGTGCTATAATGAGAATGATACAAATAAAGTTACAAACACCACCTACGGTCAATTATATCATGCTTTCTTACCTAAAAAGCACTACCTGCAGATGTGCAGGTACACCATAAGAGTGATGTGGGAGCATGAGTGGCGTGAAATGGTTAAAAATGATTCTAACCTCCAGGCATTTCTCCATCAAATGGATTTCCCCGCTCCCTTAGACCCCCGCGATGCGCTTTATGGGGGTCGAACTAACGCCATTAAGCTCTATCACCAGGTGGAAGCTGATGAGACTTTACATTACTACGACTTCACCAGCCTGTACCCCTTTGTAAACAAAACTAAAACATACCCTGTAGGTCACCCCAACATCATCTATGACAACTTTGGTTTCATTAAAAAATACTTTGGCTTAGCTAGTTAAGGTCTATCCCCCGAGAGATTTATTTTTTCCCGTTCTACCGGTAAAACTCGACAAAAAATTGATGTTCCCCCTTTGCTATACATGCGCTGTAAATTCACAGGCCGAGGAATTGCAGACATAGTGATGAAGAACGCTCCCTGACAGGTACCTGGTGCACTATAGAGCTCGAGCTGGCGATAGATAAAGGGTACCGGATCGCCCACATCTATGAAATATGGCATTTTCCAAACACCAGCGATAATCTGTTTGCCCCATACATTAAATTACACCTTAGGGATAAGCAGGAGGTGTCAGGGTATCCTAGCTGGTGCACTGATGATGCCAAGAAAAAGCAGTACATTGACAGTTTTCTTGAAAAAGAGGGTGTGCGGTTACGACCTGAAAATATAGCCGTCAACCCCGCTAAAAGGCAGATCTCCAAACTTTTCTTAAATTCTTTATGGGGGAAGTTTGCTCAGCGGGCCAATCTAGCAAGCACCGAGATTGTTAGGGATCCTGATGAGCTTTTTAGGTATCTCTTCCTGTTCTACTATGACATTTCTACGCTGGATTTTATCGATGATGAAACTGCAACCATTAACTGGAAATATGCGGAAGGGCACCACACAGTCAACAAAAACACAAACATCTTTATAGCCTGCTTTACAACCGCGTATGCGCGGCTAGAGCTCTATTCTCTGCTGGACAGGCTGCAGGAGAGGTGCCTTTATCACGACACAGATTCAGTTTTTTGTGCACAGGGACGGTGAGTGGCAGCCGCCTCTAGGCGATTACCTGGGGGAATTGACGAGTGAGATACCCGAGGGCACACATATCACAGAGTTTGTTTCTGCAGGGCCCAAAACTTACGGCTACAAGCTCAACACAGGGAAAACTGTCTTAAAAGTGAAGGGAATAACGCTAAATGTTGGTAACTCTCAATCTATCAATTTTAGCAGTCTGAAAGATCTAGTTCTGGACTACCCCCGTAATTCAGCCCCTGAAACTCAAAAGCGCATCGTCGTACAGCAACAGGGCATTGTGAGAGATAAAAAATATTGGAATATTGAATCTCGTGTCCTACAAAAGACCCAGAAGTGTGTCTACACAAAGCGCCTACTACTAGACGAATTCACCACCCTGCCGTATGGCTATTAGCACAGTATTGTGATGGATACGCGGCTACAACACCCGTTCTCGTGCATTCTAGCGGGGCCGTCTAATTCTGGAAAGAGTTATTTTGTAAAACAAATGCTGTATAGTATTGAAAGTAATTTTTCTCACAAGCCTGATAATATTGTTTGGTTTTATTCATGTTGGCAGAAACTATATTATGAAATCTCTCTCTCTTTACCTAACACCAGATTTGTGGAGGGTCTGCCGAATACATTCATAGATGACGAATTATTCCCACCGGGCAAGGTGAATTTGGCGATTGTTGATGATCTCATGGATAGTGCTAGCGAAAATTGCGAGATAGAAAAAGCGTTCACCAAGTATGTGCACCACAGAAATCTCAGTATTTTCTACCTGGTACAAAACATATTTTGTCAGGGTAAGAAAAGCCGCACCATAAATTTAAACACAAAGTACATGGTGCTTTTTAACAACCCTCGAGATAAATTACAAATTTTAACACTAGCTCGTCAGATGTACCCGGAAAAACACGTTTTTTCCTAGAAGCCTTTGAGGATGCTACGCGGGAGCCTTATGTGTATTTACTGGTCGATTTGAGAGCTAATACACCTGAGGATCACAGCTTACGGACGGGGTTGTTTCCACCGGCGTTGCCAACTGTCTATGTGCAGAAGAAAACCGCTTCTAAAAAGTGAATTTTATGCGGGCTCGCACATTCCACGCTGTGTGCGTTGTGCTGTAAAGATGTCCGAGAGACTCCGGTGTAACTGGGCTCTCTTAAAAACACTGGTGAAGGCAACCCCATCCGTCCGGAAATCTATTTTGCGCAATGCGAGCGTGGATTTAATCGCCGCTATAGGTGAGATTGCTTTAAACATCTTAAAAGGCAGAATCCCGCTGAAAGAGCGCCAAAAAGGCATACTGAAGAAGTGGCGTAAAGCTATAAGAACCATGAGTGATAGAGCGCAGTCCATAAAGAAAAAGAAGCGAGTACTGAATCAGACCGGTGGCTTTATCGGTCCTCTTTTAGGTTTTGCAATACCCATAATAATGAGTCTGCTCGCGGGCAAATAATGGAGCATGCAGAGAAAATGTATCTAGTCCCCAAACAGGACCTACACAAGCTAAGGCCACCAACCACCGAGAGCATACGCGAAACTGTTATTCGCCGCCTCGATGATGAAATTAACTCCATTTTACAGCGCCGCGACATCCCTGACGATGTGAAAATTAAAATGTATAGCACCGTGCTAGAGCGCTACTTGGTACATACGAAACGCTGCTCGAAAGAATTAACAACTTTAAATCTCGTCAGCACTCATGGTCCTGATCACCAACAGCCGCCAAATACCGAAACCGATAAAAAAAATCATGAGATCGCTGAAATTGTAGGCCATATAAACCAAAGATATAAAAAGAATGCTGAATTTTTACTAAACAGGCTACTCCAGAATAAAAATGTGACAGACTGGAATGATAAAGACAAATTTATTTTCAAAGGCGCTGTAATACCCGGGTCTAACTTAGTGGATTTGGTACGTATTACAACTCAGAGTCACGCCCTGACCGTCAGGAATTTACCTAGGGGTTGGGAATCGTTTATGCGAGCTATGGCCGAGCTGAATATACCCTCTACTGTTGTGGGTAATCCCACTACTAGGCAGCATTTAGACGAATTAAAAATGGCCTCCAGCGCTGGTGTATCTACACTGATGAGGGTAGACCCCTCACCCCGTACAATTCATTCTCTGCACTCGCCGTCATTAGGCAACACAAGGGGAACTCTACTACCTAAAAAAAGGTCTCTACCGATACTGCCAGCCATGTGGCTCACGATGTAGCCTATGTACTTGTTAATTATCTATTTTATCGTGTGTGTGATACGATTTGTTAATTGTGCATGTGACACTTTTTATATCATTCTGTATGTACTTTTAAATGCTTGAAATGTCTTTGAGATGTATTTATTTATTACAATTAAATCTTGTAACCTTGTTTTTACAATACCGTGTCATTGCTTTTTTAAAAATACGAATAAATCATTCGCGTGTGTAATATTGTAACACGGCCATATACATAATATGCCCGTGACCATTTCATAATATGAGCATTTAAAGGACTAGGACTTGTCCGGGCATGCCCGGACTATGCCTGGCTATACACAATACAGGGCTAATTACTATGCGTAATTTCTATCAAGTGAATTACCATATCTAAATAGCCTGTTAAGATGCGAGCTTCTCTCAATTGTACTTTACAGGACATGTCACAACATATCACTGGTGCACTCCTGCTAATACGTATCCTATCTTTAATTCACTATGGGGAAAAACTTATATACTGGATAATACTGTAGAATAAACTCCTTTTACTCTGTACATAAACTACTAAGATATAACTTTACAGCGAGTGAAGCACACACTCAGATTTAATGCCACCCATGCTAGAAAATCCCTTTACATACATTTACTGGTGGACTTAAAAGAGCCCCACAAAAAGAGCCTTATAAAATCAAGATTCGCCTTGATACACCTTTCCACCACACCACAGACTGATCAAATCCACAAGGAGATGGATAAAATATAAATAGAGACGAATAAATTCATGAAGCACTTTTTACATACATTTACTGGTGGACTTAAAAGTGCCCCCACAAAAAGAGCCTTATAAAATCAAGATTCGCCTTGATACACCTTTCCACCACAGACTGATCAAATCCACAAGGAGCTGAATAAAATATAAATAGAGACGAATAAAATCATGAACCACTTTGATAGAAATTCCCAGATTCAACACTCCTGATTTCCCAGACAGATCAAATCACAGGGAGACGGATTAAATGATAGGGGGCGTGACGACCTGTCAGATTGAGTTTGACGAAAGGTACCCCTCCTACACTACTTATATATATGTATATATATGTCATTGTGACATATATATATATATATACATATATTTATAGTTCATACACTTCTACATACTGTAATAGCCGCTATTTCAATTGTGAAATCACAGAACCCGACATGAAATGACACATGGTTTACATACAGTCATGGCCAAAAGTTTTGAGAATGACACAAATATTATATTTTCACATGATCTGCTGCCCTCTGGTTTTTATGTGTGTTTGACAGATGTTTTTATCACAGACAGAAATATAATTGCAAACATATGAGTAACAAAAGCTTATATTGACAGTTAGAATGAGTTAATGCAGCAAGTCAATATTTGCAGTGTTGACCCTTCTTCATCAGGACCTCTGCAATTCTCCCTGGCATGCTCTCAATCAACTTCTGGACCAAATCCTGACTGATAGCAGTCCATTCTTGCACAATCAATGCTTTCATTTTGTCAGAATTTTTAGGTTTTTGTTTGTCCACCCGTCTCTTGATGATTGACCACAAGTTCTCAATGGGATTAAGATCTGGAGAGTTTCCAGGCCATGGAACCAAAATCTCTAAGTTTTGTTCCCTGAGCCATTTAGTTATCACCTTTGCTTTTTATGGCAAGGTGCGCCATCATGCTGGAAAAAGCATTGTTGATCGCCAAACTGCTCTTGGAGGGTTGGGAGAAGTTGCTCTTGGAGGACATTCTGGTACCATTCTTTATTCATGGCTGTGTTTTTAGGCAAGACTGTGAGAGAGCCGATTCCCTTGGCTGAGAAGCAACCCCACACATGAATGGTTTCAGGATGCTTAACAGTTGGCATGAGACAAGACTGGTGGTAGCGCTCACCTTGTCTTCTCCGAATGAGGCGTTTCCTGATGTCCCAAACAATCGAAAAGGGGATTCATCGGAGAAAATAACTTTACCCCAGTCCTCAGCAGTCCACTGCCTGTACCTTTTGCAGAATATCAGTCTGTCCATGATGTTTTTTCTGGAGAGAAGTGGCTTCTTTGCTGCCCTCCTTGAGACCAGGCCTTGCTCCAAGAGTCTTCGCCTCACAGTGCGTGCAGATGCACTCACACCTGTCTGCTGCCATTCCTGAGCAAGCTCTGCACTGCTGGTAGCCCGATCCCACAGCTGAAACACTTTTAAGAGACGGTCCTGGCGCTTGCTGGTCTTTCTTGGGCGCCCTGAAGACGTTTTGGCAACAATGGAACCTCTTTCCTTGAAGTTCTTGATGATGTGATAGATTGTTGACTGAGGTGCAATCTTTCTAGCTGCGATACTCTTCCCTGTTAGGCCATGTTTGTGCATTGCAATGATGACTGCACGTGTTTCTTTAGAGATAACCATGGTTAACAGAAGAGAAACAATGATGTCAAGCACCAGCCTCCTTTTAAAGTGTCCAGTGGTGTCATTCTTACTTAATCATGACAGATTGATCTCCAGCCATGTCCTCATCAACACCCACACCTGTGTTAATGGAGCAATCACTGAAAAGAGGTTAGCTGGTCCTTTTAAGGCAGCGCTGCAATGATGTTGAAATGTGTTTTGGGGGATAAAGTTCATTTTCTAGCCAAATATTGACTTTGCAAGTAATTGCTGTTAAGCTGATCACTCTTTATAACATTCTGGAGTATATGCAAATTGCCATTAGAAAAAGTAAAGCAGTAGACTTTGTAAAAATTAATATTTGTGTCATTCTCAAAACTTTTGGCCATGACTGTACAGTTAACCATGTCATTTCATGTATTTTGATATATGGTTTTAACTTACAATTACATGAGTGTATGTGTGCAAAATTGCAGACATGTAGGGGTTAATTAAAGGTGTAAATTCGTTGAAAAAAAATGCGTGGGCTCCCGCTGTATTTTCTCCACCAGACAGACAAAGCAAGCGAGTGGGGGCAAATAATAATAGCCCAGGGAGGGTGCATTTATTTTGTGCCCCCCCTGGCTACTAACACCTGCCCCCAGCCACCCCAGAAAAGGCAAATCTATAATTAGATTCGCCCTTTCTGGCACTTTGCCCGTCTATTCCCATTGCCCTGTAGCGGTGGCGAATGGGTTAATAAGGGGTTAAAGCCACCTTGCAATTGAAAGGTGACTTTAAGCCAGGTTAATAATTGAGAGTTGTCAATTTGACAACTATCAATTATTAATCCTATTGTATGAAAGGAAAAAAAACACACACACATTAATTATTAATCCTTTTAATGAAATAAAGACACAGTTTTGGACCATATTTTATTGCTCAGCTGTAATCCCCTGAATGAATCAGTTCCTCTCCCGGCGACAGGAGAGGAAGTGATGAGTGTGTAAATCTTAATTGATTGCTTCCCACTTTCACTTCAGGTCAGGTCATGGTGACCTGACCTGAAGTGAAAGTGAGAATAAATCAATTAAGCTTCACACATTAATCACTTCCTCTCCTTTTGCCGGGAGAGGAACTGATTCATTCAGGGGGTAACAGCTCAGCAGGCATGTGTATATATGTATTGTTTCTATTCTTTATTAAAGCTGTCAGTGTGATTTTACAGTATAGCCGGGGATGAATTAGCGGCTATTATACTATGTAGAAGTGTATGAACTATTAATATATATATGTATGTGTCACAATGACATGTATATATATATATATGTATTCTATGTGTATGTATCTAGTGTTTTGTGAGCTGTCAGTGTGATTTTACAGTAGCCGGGGATGAATTGCCGGCTTTTCAAAGGAGACTGGTGCGTATAAATCGGACAGCACTCACATGGTGTGAGTGCTGTGCGATGATTTCTCGCACCCATTGACTTGCATTGGCGATTATCATGCCAAATTCGCATCAAATCGCAGCATGTTGCGATTTTTTTCTCACACCGATTTCGGCTGAGAAAAAAATCGCAAATGAGATGTCACCTATTGACTAACATTGGTCAGATTTGAATCAGATTTTTTATCGACTGAATATCACCCGTTTTCGTCGCCAGTGAGTATGAGCCCTAAATGTGTTTTTTCTGTGATGTTCTGTGACTATTTACCGCAATGCTTCAATCAGTTTGTATTTAGCAACTCTTAACAACTGATAAAGTATTTATAAAGGTGTTATAGTGTGTTGCAATGCTATTACTGTTCTCCCTGACTGCATGCATCAAGATAATACATAGGCTGTTCTTTGTATACACCTTTATGGGCCAAAGCAGAAAACTGCTAAGTAGAAAATCTCCAGCTCCGGCTGAGAAAGACTAGGTGCTTAGGCCTCTTTCACACTTCAGTCGTGTGACGTCAGTCAAAATCTGTCAAAATGTGAAAAAAACGGATCTGCCATTTTTTTGGGGCGGATCCGCTTTTTTCCCATTGACTTGCATTAGTGACGGATTTTGACGGAAACTAATTGAAAATGCTGACAAAACTGTCCGGGGTCTCTCTCTCTCTCTCCTCAGTCCAGACAAGCGTACCTGCATTTTCCGGGTAGAAAATTTACTTTTCCAGTTTGAAAAGTTCATGACGGATCCATCAGAAAAGTGATCCGCTTGCATCCGTTTTTGCACTTTTCTGGTGGATCCGCCATTTTCAGTCTTTTGGGGACGTCGCACGACTGAATTGTGAAAGAGGCCTTATTCATATGAATGGTGGGCATGCATTTCTCAGCAGTGGCTACAACGCATTGCTAAATTAATGGTTTCCAGTGGTTCTAGGAGCCGGACACACACCGATCAATTAATCAATTTAGCAATGTAATGATGCAGATTATGGTTTAAGATAACATTCCCTAAGGGCCCCGTCTCACATAGCGACACACCAGCGATCCCGACAACGATCAGAATCGCTGGTGTGTCGCTACATGATCGCTGCTGAGCTGCCAAACAGGCAGCTCAGGCAGCGATCAGGACAGCGACACTGCGGGTAACGTCGCCTAGTTACCCGCAGTGTACGTTGGATACCAGCGCCCTGATGCAGGGAGATGGTAACCAAAGTACACGTCGGGTTTCCAGGCGCTGCGCGGTGCCTGGAAACCCGATGTGTAGTGTACCTTGGTTACCAGCTGATCGTTGGTCTCCTGCCTGTCACACGCTTTGATGTGTGCTGGACAGCGGGAGACCAGTGATCAAAAAAAAGTCCTGGCATTTCTGATACGACCAGCGATTCACAGCAGGGGCCTGATCGCTGGTACGTGTCAGACATAGCGAGATCGCTGCTGAGATCGCTGTTTAGCAGCGATCTCGCTATGTGAAACGGGCTCTAAGGGTTGTTTTACACTTCCTGATCCACGGCCATTAAATGATCGCCAATCAACTACTTCTAATCAGATTGGAGTTCATTTAATAGCCTATTTATCCCAGTTGACTACAATTCCATGCACAAAGAACAATTTTTACACAATTGTTCTTTGTGCTTTGAATAGCATTGTTCTCGGCAACACATCTCTTGTTTATAAATGAGAATAATTTTTAAGCAATCTTAAAATATCATTTCACCTGATGAACAAGCATTTTGATTGAGGGTTTGGTTAGATAGACCAATTATCGGGAAATAATTGGACCTGGAGCCAAATTGACTCTGGTCTTTGGTAAAACAAAGTTATTAATTTGATGAATGTTTTGCAGCTCAATTATGCTTTAAAATAATAGCAAGTTAACTTCTGTTAAATAACTAAATTTGCTCTTTCAGAAAACTTCTATGATTAGACTTAAATTCATTATTATAGTCTACTACAAAGAAAACTGTCAAAAAAGAAAAAGGATGGGATCTTAAGTACATGAACATAGCTGGTAGTGTTGAGCGATACTTCCCGATATCAAGAAGTATCGGATCGGATTGGATCGGACCGATACCCAAAAAGTATCGCGTATCGCCGATTCCGATACCGGAAACCAATGCAAGTCAATAGGACAGAAATATCATAATTAAAATAAACCCTTTCTTTCCTTGTAAACACTAGATATACACACATAGAATACATATATATACATGTCACTGAGACATATATGTATATACATATATTTCTAGTTCATACACTTCTACATAGTAAAATAGCCGCTGATTCAATTGCCGACTTTTGTGAAATTACAGAACCACCCGACATGAAATGACACATGGTTTACATACAGTCAACCATGTCATTTCATGTAGTTTGATATATGGTTTTCACTAACAATTACATGAGTGTATGTGTGCAAAATTTCATACATGTAGGGGTTAATTAAAGGTGTAAATTCGTTGAAAAAAAATGCTTGGGCTCCTGCGCTATTTTCTAAACCAGACAGACAAAGCCAGCGAGTGGGGGCAGATAATAATAGCCCAGAGAGGGACCATTATTTTTGCGTCCCCCTGGCTACTAACATCTGCCCCCAGCCAACCCAGAAAAGGCAAATCTATAATTAGATTCGCCCTTTCTGGCACTTAGCCCGTCTATTCCCATTGCCCTGTAGCCATGGAGAATGGGTTAATAATGGGTTAAAGCCACCTTGCTATTGAAAGGTGACTTTAAGCCAGGTTAATAATTGAGAGCTGTCAATTAGACAACTATCAATTATTAATCCTATTGTATGAAATAAAAATAAAACACACACACTTTAATTAAAATTCATTTTAATGAAATAATGAAACAGTTTTTGACCATATTTTATTTTCCAGGTAAATCTATTCGAAGCCCTTGTTCACCTGTAATAAAAATAAAATAATAAAGCAACATTATTCTTACCTATCCGGTGTTCAGTCAGGTCCCCCGATGTAATCCTTCTGAAAGGGTTAATGTTTACCTCAGGGACCGCAGCTAATGCTGCCAGCCTTGCAGTAAACCCCCGAATGAATCATCTCCTGTCCTGGCTGACAGAGAGGAAATGATTAGTGTGGGAAGCTTAATTGATTGCTTCCCACTTTCACTTCAGGTCAGCCAGGGAATCCCGGCTGACCTGATTAACAAAATAGGGGATCCCCTCGATAAAAAAATGGCGTGGGGTCCCCCTATTTTGTTAACCAGCCAGATGAAGCAGACTACTGAGGCCTGGTATTTCAGGCTGGTAAGGATCCAATATCCATAAACCTTGCAAGCCTGATAATACCAGGCCACAGCAGTCTGCTTATCTTGGTTGGTTAACAAAAATAGGGGATTCCTTCGAAAAAAAAATTGCGTGGGGTCCCCCCCTATTTTTGTTAACCAGCCAGTTGAAGCAGACTACTGAGGCCAGGTATTTCAGGCTGGTAAGGATCCAATATCCATAAACCTTGCAAGCCTGATAATACCAGGCCACAGCAGTCTGCTTATCTTGGCTGGTTAACAAAAATAGGGGATCCCCTCGAAAAAAAAATGACGTGGGGGTCCCCCTATTTTTGTTAACCAGCCAAGTAAAAAGCAGACTGCTGCGGCCTGGTATTAAAAGACTATCAAGGCCCATGGATTTTGGCCCTCAACAGCCTAAAAATACCAGCCTGCAGCAGCCCCACAATTGGCGCATCCAAAGATGCGCCAATTGTGGCACTTTACCCGGCTCTTCCCACTGCCCTGTAGCGGTGGCAAGTGGGGTAATAAGGGGTTAATGTCACCTTTGATTAAACGGTGACAATAAGCCCGGTTAATAATGGAGAGGCGTCAATAAGACACCAATCCATTATTAATCATAAAAGTTGTAAATGTTTAAAATAATACACAGCCAGAAAAAAGTTTTTAATGAAATAATACACAACACAGTTTTCATTATTTTTTATTGTATTCTCATCCTGCGACGCCATCAATCTCCTGTAAAAAAACAAAAATAACAAACCAACACAAATACTCCCTGTCCGACGTAGTCCAAAACAACGAGTGTCCCACGACGAGTCCAGCTCTGCTGCATCTGGATGCCAGGCTCAGCCTGACATCCAGACACAGCAGAGCAGCTTACCGGTGGAGATTCCCGGCGGTGATGTCATCCGGACTGCTTTACGGCCAGCTGTCACGAGAGTACAGCTGGCCGAGATTACCCAGTACCCGGCAGTTACGTGCAGTTATTGCGAGAAGCTGCACGTGACCGCCAGAGAGAGGGTAAGGTGGCCATCCATGATGTGACCACCGGGGATCTTCTGCCAGGTAAGTGCTGAGTCCTGACTGCTGACTAGTGTTGAGCGATACTTTCCGATATCCAAAAATATCGGATCGGAATGGTATCGCCGATATCACTAAAATATCGGCGATACCGATACCGGAAGTCCCATGTAAGTCTATGGGAACAAAATATCGCAACTAAAAAAACCCTTTCTTTCGTTGTAAACACAAAATATACACACATAGAATACATATATATATATATATATACATGTCATTGTGACATATATATATACATATATGTATAGTTTATACACTTCTACATAGTAAAATAGCCTCTGATTCAATTGCCGGGTAAAGCCGGCTTCTGTGAAAAGACAGAAGCACCCGACATGAAATGACACTTGGTGTACATAGGGTTAACCATGTCTTTTCATGTCGTTTGCTATCTGATTTGCACAAACAATTACATCAGTCTATGTGTGAAAAATTTCACACCTGTAGGGGTTAATTAAAGTTGTAAATTCGTTGTAAAAAAAACGGACTTTTTTGCTACGAATTTACACCTTTAATTAACCCCTACAGGTGTGAAATTTTGCACACATAGACTGATGTAATTGTTTGTGCAAATCAGATAGCAAAGGACATGGTTAACCCTATGTACACCAAGTGTCATTTCATGTCGGGTTCTGCATTTTCACAAAAGCCGGCAATTGAATTAGCGGCTATTATACTATGTAGAAGTGTATGAACTATAAATATAAATATATATATATATATGTGTCACAAATTCAATGACATGTATATATATATATATATATATATATATGAGGTGTAAAATTGTTTAAAAAAAATGCATGGGCTCCCGCCCTATTTTCGCAACCAGACAGACAAAGCCAGCGAATGGGGGCAGATAATAATAGCCCAGAGAGGGACCATTATTTTTGCCCCCCCCCTGGCTACTAACATCTGCCCCCAGACACCCCAGAAAAGACAAATCTATAATTAGATTCGCCCTTTCTGGCACTTTGCCCGTCTATTCCCATTGCCCTGTAGCGGTGGCGAATGGGTTAATATGAGGTTAAAGCCACCTTGCAATTGAAAGGTGACCTTAAGCCAGGTTAATAATTGAGAGCTGTCAATTAGACAACTATCAATTATTAATCCTATTGCATGAAATAAAAATAAAACACACACACTTTAATTAAAAATCATTTTAATGAAATAAAGACACATGTTTTTGACCATCTTTTATTTGACTGCAAAAACCATTTCCTGTAATAAAAATAAAATAAAAAAGCAAAATTATTCTTACCTATCCCATGCACAGTCAGGTCCCACGGTGTAATCCTTCAGAAAGTGTTAATGTTTACTGCAGGGACCGCAGCTAATGCTGCAGCCTCACAGTAAACCCCCAAATGAATGAGTTCCTCTCCTGGCTGACAGGAGAGGAAGTGGAAAGCTTAATTGATTGCTTTCCACTTTCACTTCAGGTCAGCCAGGGACACAATCAGTGACGTCAGAGGGAACTGATTAACAAAAATAGGGGTTCCCTTCGAAAAAAAAATGGCGTCGGGTCCCCCCTATTTTTGTTAACCAGCCTGATGAAGCAGACTGCTGAGCAGTGGCGTACCGTGAATGAAGCAGACCAAGCAGCTGCTATGGGGCCCGGACAGGTGAGGGGGCCCTCGACGGTCGGGTAGCTGTGCTGACACAGTACTACCAGGGGGTCGGCGGGGGAGGGGGAGCTCAGCTCTTCTATATACTCACCCCTCCTGGTGCGGTCTCTGCAGCCCCTGCTCTTCTCCCACGGTCTCCGACGCCTGTGTTCAGTGGTCAGGTGGTACCGCTCATTACAGTCATGAATACGCACATATTCATGACTTTAATGAGCTGTCCCGCGTGACCGCTGAACACTGGCGGCGGAGACCGTGGGAGAAGAGCAGGGGCAGCACAGACCGCGCCGGCGGAAGGGTGAGTATAAGGGATATTTACCTGTCCCGTTCCACCGTTGCTCGCGTCCTCTTGCTGCAATGTTCAGGTCAGAGGGCGCGATGACGTCGTTAGTGCGCGCCGTGCCCTCTGCCTGATCATTCACTGCTGGAGGACCCCGAAGACAGCGGCACTCAGCAGTGGAGAGAGGACAGGTAAATATCTCAGGTGCCGGGGCCCTGAGCGAGCGGTGACATCGGCACCTGGTGTCACCCCCTGCTCAGGACACCGGCACCTGGCCCCCAGTGACGAAAGGTGAGTATGTCTTTTTTTTTTTTTGGTTGCAGCAGCTGCGGCAGCATAAGGGCCTATACTATGGAGCATCTATGGGGGAACAATCTATGGGGGCATAATACATTTTTTTGTTTAATGTGTCCCTCACTGTGCTGGCACTTTACATTTACAATGGCTCTGGGTTTTTTTTTTGGGGGGGGCCATTCAGACTTTTGCTATGGGGCCCCATGATTTCTATGTACGCCCCTGCTGCTGAGGCATGGTATTTAAGGCTGTTAAGGAGCCAATATCCATGGACCTTGCCAGCAGCGTCGGACTGGAGTACCTTGGGCCCACCAGAGAAAAAATATTCTTGGAGCCCACCATCATACTTCCCAACCTTTGAAGAAGGGAAAGAGGGACAAAGGCTGTGGCACGCTGTGCCTGCTGCAGCAAATTTTAGGCCATGCCACGTTGCACCACAGACTGTCCAGGAGTTGGTGGATGCTTTAGTCCAGGTGTGGGAGGAGATCCCTCAGGAGACCATCCGTCGCGCTCATCAGGAGCATGGCCAGAAGTTGTAGTGAGGTCATACAGCATACCTCCCAAATTTTGAAGACAGGAAAGAGGGTTAAAGGCTGCGGCGCGCGTAGGGCATCGCTGCAAATTTTAGGCCACGCCCCGACCACACCCATTTAATAGCTAATCACACCCATATCCTTGCCCCAAGCGTACCCATTTAGCACTGTTGATCACACTGACTGGTAATGAGGGCACAGTGGCTGGTACTGAGGAAAAGAAAGAAAGAGCAGCGAGAGAGAAAGAACAAGCAGAGAAAGAAAGAGAGGAAAGAAAGAAAAGAGAGAGAGAAAGAAAGAACAGAGAGAAAAAAGAACAGAGAGCGAGAAAGAAAGAACAGAGAGCGAGAAAGACTAGAGAGAGAAAGAAAGACTAGAGAGAGAGCCAGAGGCGTAGCTAGGGTTTTGGTTTAGTGGGGGCGAAACTTCTGAGTGGGCCCCTAATCAGAGAACCTCAGCAAATGACCGCGCTGTTGCCAAAAATAATCTATATATAAAAAGACCAATAGTGATATTACCGCCATATGGTCTGTGGTAAATAATACCAGTCCTACAGAACATATAATAGATTACAGCACAGGTACAGATAATGACTTACCGCTGATGTTCTTTCTAATGGAATTGTTCACTTTTCATTTCTTTTCCATCTGGCCCAGACCGACATGACGACTTCTCCAGCCAGGACTCGACTGCAGAGATTACAACAAAGACACATTTCACTTCTCATATTTTTAGCACTGTCTTGGTCACCAATTGGACTATTCTCAACCTGCACAAACTCCTCATCCTGCTGATACCCCAATACTGAGCCGCTGCTGCCATATGTGTCCCTATTTCTGCACCTGATACCCCAATACTGAGCCGCTGCTGCCATATGTGTCCCTATTACTGCACCTGATACCCCAATACTGAGCCGCTGCTGCCGTATGTGTCCCTATTACTGCACCTGATACCCCAATACTGAGCCGCTGCTGCCGTATGTGTCCCTATTACTGCACGTGATACCCCAATACTGAGCTGCTGCTGCTGCCGTATGTGTCCCTATTACTGCACCTGCTGTGTGGTTCTGTGTGACCTCTAAATTTTAAAGCACCCCTCTAGAATATAGTAATGCCAGGTGCAAGTGCCCTAGAAAACAGTGACCACATTTTGTCCCCTAGACTGTAATAATGCCCTGTGTGCCCCTTTGACAGTCACAGTAACCCGAGTTCCCCTATAACAATAAGTGTCCACTTTACATTTAATAATGTCCCAAGTCTCCCCCTGTACATCTCCCCTATACACAGAATAATGCCCCTCACTGGATATATACTGACCCCTTAATGTCCCCAAACTATTTAATGGGTCCAACACTGTATGATGGCCCCTAGATAGCATCCATACAGCATAATACACCAGATAGTCCTCAATATAGTATAATGCACCCCCATAGGCAGCCTCTATATTATAATAAACCCCCATAGGCAGAGTCTATAATATAATGCACCACCATAGGCAGCCGCTATATTATAATGCACCCCCATAGGCAGCCTCTGTAGTATAATGCATCCCCATAGGGAGTCTCTGTAGTATAATGCACCCCAATATGGAGCCTCTGTAGTATAATGCAGCCCCCATATACAGCCTCTGTAGTATAATGCACCCCCCATATACAGCCTCTGTAGTATAATGCACCCCATTAAAAATAAAAAAACAATACTCACCTCCCGGCTCCTGTGCTGCTCACTGTTCTCCCTCTCAGCGTCTGACAGCGGGCGCCGGCAGGTGATGTCATCGCGCCCACTGTCAGACGCTGAGAGGGGGATTATGGGAGAGAAGGAGCGCTCGCTCCTTCTCTCTCTATGCGGTCAGCTGTATCGGCTGGATGCCGATACAGCTGACCCTCCGATGACGGTTGGGGGGCCCACTGCTGGCACCGGGCCCCCCCACCGCCTGTTCAGGCCCCATAGCTTCCGGGCGGCAGAGCAGGGAGAGCGATTCTCCCTGCTCTGCCGCAGAATGTAACTGTATCGGCGTGCTGTGCACGCCGATACAGTTACTGTAGCGTAGCTCCGGGTGGGCCCCCTCAGAGCGCGGCGCCGGGGCCACCGCCCCCTCTGCCCCGCGACCTATCCTTTCAAATCAGGGCCCACCACGCAGGAGCTGGGGCCCACCGGAGGTTTCTCCGGTGGCTCAGTCCGACCCTGCTTGCCAGCCTGATAATACCAGGCCACAGCAGTCTGCTTATCTTTGCTGGTTAACAAAAATAGGGGATCCCATCTAAAAAATTTGGCGTGGGGTCCCCCCTATTTTTGTTAACCAGCCAGATGAAGCAGACTGCTGAGGCCTGGTTTTTCAGGCTGGTAAGGAGCCAAGATCCATGGACCTTGCCAGCCTGATAATACCAGGCCACAGCAGTCTGCATATCTTGGCTGGTTAACAAAATAGGGGATCCCCTCGAAAAAAAATTGGCGTGGGGTCCCCCCTATTTTTGTTAACCAGCCAGATGAAGCAGACTGCTGAGGCCTGGTTTTTCAGGCTGGTAAGGAGCCAAGATCCATGGACCTTGCCAGCCTGATAATACCAGGCCACTGCAGTCTGCATATCTTGGCTGGTTAACAAAATAGGGGATCCCCTCGAAAAAAAATTGGCGTGGGGTCCCCCCTATTTTTGTTAACCAGCCAGATGAAGCAGACTGCTGAGGCCTGGTTTTTCAGGCTGGTAAGGATCCAATATCCATGGACCTTGCCAGCCTGATAATACCAGGCCACAGCAGTCTGCTTAGCTTGGCTGGTTAACAAAAATAGGGGATCCCCTCGAAAAAAAAACGGCGTAGGGGTCCCCCTATTTTTGTTAACCAGCCAAGTAAAATGCAGACTGCTGCGGCCTGGTATTAAAAGACTGTCAAGGCCCATGGATTTTGGCCCTCAACAGCCTGATAATACCAGACTACAGCAGCCCCACATTTGGCGCATCAAAAGATGTGCCAATTGTGGTACTTTACCCGGCTCTTCCCACTGCTCTGTAGCGGTGGCAAGTGGGGTAATAAGGGGTTAATGTCACCGTTGATTGCACGGTGACAATAAGCCCGGTTAATAATGGATAGGTGTCAATAAGACACCGATCCATTATTAATCCCAAAGTTTTTAAATGTATAAAAAAAAGACAAAGCAAGAAAAAAGTCTTTTAATGAAATAAAAGAGACAACACAGTTTTCATTTCTTTTATTATACTCTCATTCCTGCGACGCCATCGATCTCCTGTAAAAAAAGGAAAAAAACAAACCAACAGTATACCACCTGTCCGACGCAGTCCATAGTAACGAGTGTCCCACGACGATCCAGCTCTGCTACATCGCAATGACAGGCAGAGCCTGTCATCGCGGCGCAGCACAGCTGATTACCTGCTTCCCCGGCGGTGACGTCATCGGACTGACTGCTTTACGGCCGGGATTACCCAGCAGTCACTGCAGTTATCGCGAGAAACTGCATGTGACCGCCGGGGAAAGATGATGGCGGCCATCAAGCAGTCCAGGCCGTGACCGCCGGAGATCTTCTGCCAGGTAAGTGCCGCTGACTCCTGACAGACCCGACCGACGGACACTCACAGTGACAGTGACAATTCCGATTCCGGTATCCGATAAGACGACAATATCGGAACTCGGAATCGAAAGTCCGATACAGCTAATATCGGCCGATACCCGATATTTTCAGTATCGTATCGCTCAACACTACTGCTGACAGACCCGAACGACACTGACAGTGACACTTTCGGTATGTTCCTGTGTCACATACTTCCTTCTGTGACACAGGAACTCCCCATATACTTTACAGGAAAATTCCGATTCCGGTATCCGATATGCAAAAAATATCGGAACTCAGAATCGGATTTCCGATACAGCGAATATCGGCCGATACCCGATATTTGTGGTATCGGAATGCTCAACACTAATAGCTGGACATGTGGCCATTATTCTTTACTCATGAGTTTGTGCTTTGGCCACAGGCCTGGATTCCTACTCACTCATACTCAGGACCCCTATGAACATTAAACTAAAGTTGTCTGAACCCACTGATTTTGATGTGTTCTGCCAACAGTCTAGTATGTATGGGGATGCAGGCTATCTGATGGTCGGGAGAGATGTTGATCATGAATAACCAATTTAAGACTGATGATCACATTGTTCTCCCTGAGATATGCCGCCGGCTGACCTATCAAGCAGTGGCTTTCTCATAGAGAATACAGGAGCACTCAGTTGAACAAGCACTTCTGTGTATGGGAGAGTTGTTTTATTTAAGGAGACCAGGTTACAGGTAGCTAACATACATGAGGCTATTATTACCGCTTAGTACGAAGAGGACCTCCACTTTGACTACTCCATATCCCCTGATGAATCCCACATAGGGAAGAAACACATCAAGGCTGGTCATGACAGAAGGACAGAAGGACACCTTGGTCTCTTTTTCCTTAACAGGATGATGGTTAGGCACTTTCCATGCCCCCATCTCTTTGGAACTAGGAGGACTAGTGCCTGATGCCTGTAAGCGTTCTTATTGTATTTGGGTGAGACCATTCATTTTCCTTTTTTCATTTGAATACTGAGATTTGGCATATTTGTGCCTTACCTTATTTGTCTTGAGATATTAATCTTTGGTCCAGTTACACCCACCATATTTAATGCATGATAAGTGTTAAAGAGATTATTGTTATATAACAAATTTCCAACACATTCCTTGAGGTAAAATTTACGCCAACCAGCCTATGAGTATAGTCAGGTCTTCTCGGTCTTTGTTTTATGTGTCTTTTATGTACTGTGAATTTTTTACACTTTAATAATCTATCAAATGTTAAGTTTTTAACTTCCCATTCTGTGCTAATTTACAATGTATTGTCTGTGGAGAAGAACATTTTCTGCTCTTTTCTATTTTTGAAAATTGAAAATGCTGTTCTCCAATTACAAGCTTTCCAGTACTGAGAGTCACGCAAAAAATTATTTGAATCACATTTTCGGGGATAATTCAGAGAAGTCAGCAAACTGACATTTTAAAAGATCCACTCATGTCTACTAATTATAATTCTATGTGTATTTATTAAATCATAGAAAAATAAAAACACATTTCATAGCATACAAAAAACGACAACCGGAACAGACTTTTAATTATTATGCATTATCTCACACTGTATGATCTGACGGTATACTTGAGTCATCCAGTTCTTAGTATTTGAAATAAGGAAATGCAAATTTGGGTTTGTTATGACTCCTTAGCTAATCACATAGTGCACAGGAACAGAAGACTTGTTTATAAACACATGCAAATATACGGAAAATTAACACTTCCCACTAAAAAGCATAAAGATTAGAGATGAACGAACACTACACCATGTTCCAAATTATTATGCAAATTGGTTTTAAGTGTCATAGCATTTTTTTTTGTTTTGTAAATGAAACCCATTGATTTTATTGTGTCTCAGTGTTCTTTGCATCACTGAAATCAATCTCAGATACCTGTGATAATTAGTTTGCCATGTGAGTCCAATAAAAGTAAAACTGGATGTTCCACACTATTAACCCCTTAACCCCCAAGGGTGGTTTGCACGTTAATGACCGGGCCAATTTTTACAATTCTGACCACTGTCTCTTTATGAGGTTATAACTCTGGAACACTTCAACGGATCTTCGCGATTCTTAGAATGTTTTCTCGTGACATATTGTACTTCACGTTAGTGGTAAAATTTCTTCCATATAACTTGCGTTTATTTTTGAAAAAAACGCAAATATGGCAAAAATTTTGAAAATTTTGCAATTTTCAAACTTTGAATTTTTATTCCCTTAAAACAGAGAAATATGTCACACAAAATAGTTAAGAAATAACATTTCCCACATGTCTACTTTACATCAGCACAATTTTGAAACCAAATTTTTTTTTCTTAGCAAATTATAAGGGTTAAAAGTTGACCAGTGATTTCTCATTTTTACAACAAAATTTACAAAGCCATTTTTTTTTAGGGACCACCTCATATTTGAAGTCACTTTGAGGGGTCTACATAGCAGAAAATACCCAAAAGTGACACCATTCTAAAAACTGAACCTCTCAAGGTACTCAAAACCACATTCAAGAAGTTTATTAACCCTTCAGGTGCTTCACAGGAGCTGAAGCAACGTGGAAGGAAAAAATGAATATTTAACTTTTTAGCCACAAAAATGATCTATTACAAACTTTTTTTTTATTTTCACAAGGGTAAAAGAAGAAATTGGACAGATAAAGTTGTTGTGCAATTTCTCCTGAGTACGCCAATACCCCATATGTGGGGGAAAACCACTGTTTGGGCACACGGCAGAGCTCGTAAGGGAAGGAGCGCCGTTTGACTTTTTCAAACTAAAATTGGCTGGAATTGAGAACGGACGCCATGTCGCGCTTGGAGAACCTCTGATGCGCCTAAACAGTGGAAACCCCCACAAGTGACACCATTTTGGAAAATAGACCCCACAAGGAACTTATCTAGATGTGTGGTGAGCACTTTGAACCCCAAAGTGCTTCACAGAAGTCTATAACGTACAGCCGTAAAAAAAAAAATCTTTTTTTTTTACAAAAATGATTTTTTCGCCCCCAATATTTTATTTTCACAAGGGTAACAGTAGAAATTGGACCCCAAAAGTTGTTGTCCAATTTTTCCTGAGTATGCTGATACCCAATATGTGGGAGAAAACTACTGTATGGGCACACGTCGGGGCTCGTAAGGGAAGTAGTGATGTTTTGGATTGCAGACTTTGATGGAATGGTCTGGGGGCGTCATGTCGCATTTGGAGAGCCCCTGATGCGCCTAAACAGTGGAAACCCCCCACAAGTGACCCCATTTTGGAAAATAGACCCCACAAGGAACTTATCTAGATGTGTGGTGAGAGCTATGAAGCCCAAGTGCTTCACAGAAGTTTATAACATACAGCCGTAAAAACAAAAAAATCATTTTTTTTTTAAAAAATTATATTTTTACCCCCAGTTTTTTTATTTTCCCAAGGGTAACAGAAGAAATAGGACAAATTGCACAATAACTCATGGGGTCCAGAGTACACTGATACCCCATATGTGGGGGTAAACTACTGTTTGGGCGCATGGCAGAACTCAGAAGTGAAGGAGCACCGTTTGACTTTCTCAACGCAGAATTGGCTGGAATTGAGATCAGACGCCATGTCACATTTGGAGAGCCCCTGATGTGCCTAAACAGCAGAAACCCCCCAATTCTAACTCCAACCCTAACCCCAACACACCCCTAACCCTAGTCCCAACCCTAACCACAAACCTAACCCTAACACACCCATAACCCTAATCCTAACCCTAATCCTAACTTTAGCGCCAACCCTAACCCTAACTTTAGCCGCAACCCTAACCCTAATGGGAAAATGGAAATAAATACTTTTTTTTAATTTTATTATTTTTCCTTAACTAAGGGGGTGATAAAGGGGGGTTTTACTATTTATAGCGGGTTTTTATGTTTGACAGCTGACACACTAAAAGACGCTTTTTATTGCAAAAAATAGTTTTTGCATCACCACATTTTGAGAGCTATAATTTTTGTATATTTTGGCCCACAGAGTCATGTGAGGTCTTATTTTTTGCGAGACGAGGTGATGTTTTTATTGGTACCATTTTTGAGCATGTGACATTTTTTGATCGCTTTTTATTTCGATTTTTGGGAGGTTAGAATAAACAAAAATCAGCAATTCATGAATTTCTTTTGGGGGAGGCGTTTATACCGTTCCGCGTGTGGTAAAATTGATAAAGCAGTTTTATTCTTCGGGTCAGTACGATTATGGCGAAACCTCATTTATATCATTTTTTTATGTTTTGGCGCTTTTATAGAATAAAACCAATTTTATATGAAAAATTATTATTTTTGCATTGCTTTATTCTGCGAGCTATAACTTTTTTATTTTTTCGCTGATGATACTGTGTGGCAGCTCGTTTTTTGCGGGACAAGATGATGTTTTCAGCGGTACCATGTTTATTTATATCGCTCTTTTTGATCGCGTGTTATTCCACTTTTTGTTCGGCGGTATGATGATAAAGCATTGATTTTTTGCTTTTTTTTTTAAGAGGTTCACTAAAGGGGTTATAACTAGTGGGACATTTTTATAGGGGGGTTGTTACGGACACGGCAATACCAAATATGTGTACTTTTATTGTATTGGTTTCTTTATTTACTGGAAAATATGAATTTATTGGGGAATATTTTTTTTTTTTTTATGATTTTTTTAAACAATTTTTATTTTTATTTTTTTATCTTTTGTACTTTGTCCCAGGGTGGGACATCACTCTATAGGGTCAGATCGCTGGTGTGACAGTGTGCACAGCACTCTGTCACACCAGCGATCGCTCTGGCATCGCTGCAGGCTTCTTAGTGCCTGCTCTCAGCAGGCACTGAGGAAGCCGCCTCCCTGCAGGACCCGGATGGACCCCGGCGCCATCTTGGATCCGGGGTCCTGCAGGGAGGAAGGACCCTCGGAACAGCGCTACACATCGCGCTGCTCTGAGGGACTCAGGGGAGCGCGCAGGGAGCCCCCTCCCTGCGCGATCCTCCCCTGTGCCCCCGGTACACCGCGATCATGTTTGATCACGGTGTGCCAGGGGTTAATGTTCCGGGAGCGGTCCGTGACGCTCCTGACACATAGTGCCGGGTGTCAGCTGTGATAATCAGCTGACACCCGGCCGCGATCGGCTGCACTCCCCCCGGGAGCGCATCCGATCGCACGGGACGTACTATCCCGTCCATGGTCATACAGGCCCAGGTACCATGGACGGGATAGTACGTCTGATGGCAGTAAGGGGTTAAACAGGCCAGAGTTTTCAAGTAACATGGGGAAGAAAAAGGATCTCTCTGCTGCTGAAAAGCAACAAATAGTGCAATGCCTTGGTCAAGGGATGAAAACATTAGATATTTCCCGAAAACTTAAGCGTGATTATCGTACTGTTAAGAGATTTGTGGCTGATTCTGAGCACACACGTGTTTGTGCTGATAAAGGCAGAATGAGGAAGGTTTCTGCCAGTCAAGTTCATAGGATTAAGAGAGAAGCTGCTAAAAGCCATTACAAACCAGCAAACAAATATTTGAAGCTGCTGGTGCCTCTGGAATCTCTCGAACCTCAAGGTGTAGGATCCTTCAAAGGCATGCTGTGGTGCATAAACCTACTATTCGGCCACCCCTAAACAGTGCTCACAAGCAGAAACGGTTGCAGTGGGCCCAGACATACTTGAAGACTAATTTTCAAACAGTCTTGTTTACTGATGAGTGTCGAGCAACCCTGCATGGTCCAGATGGATGGAGTAGTGGATGGTTGGTGGATGGCCACCATGTCCCAACAAGGTTGCAATGTCAGCAAGGAGGTGGAGGAGTCATATTTTGGGCCAGAATCATGGGGAAACAGCTGGTAGAGCCCTTTAAGGTTCCTGAAGGTGTGAAAATTACCTCTGCAAAGTATATAGAGTTTCTGACTGACAACTTTCTTCCATGGTATAAAAAGCAGAAATGTGCCTTCAGGAGCAAAATCATCTTCATGCATGACAATGCACCATCTCATGCTGCAAAGAATACCTCTGAGTCATTGGCTGCTATGGGCATAAAAGGAGATAAACTCATGGTGTGGCCACCATCTTCCCCAGACCTCAACACTATAGAGAACCTTTGGAGTATCATGAAGCAAAATCTATGAGGGTGGGAGGCAGTTCACATCAAAACAGCAGCTCTGGGAGGCTATTCTGACTTCATGCAAAGAAATACAAGCAAAAACTCTCCAAAAACTCACAAGTTCAATGGATGCAAGAATTGTGAAGGTGATATCAAAGAAGGGTTCCTATGTTAACATGTAACTTGACCTGTTAGGATGTTTTGGAGTTAAATAGCTATTTTGTTCAGTGAATGTGACCTCCTAATGCTGCAAATTCCACAAATGAGCATTTTCAGTTCTTTAAAACATATCAAATATTTAGAAACTCTACTGTGCCTAATAATTTGGAACAGTGCATTTTGAGTTTTTATTCATTTTGGAGATTATACTGTTATCATTGGGAGGTTTCTTCATTAAAATTTGATGCATACTCTAACGCAGGGGTCTCAAACTTGGCAGAGTAAAGGGGCCACACATAAAAAAAAATTTAAGCTGGGGGGCCGCATTCCATTCAAACTTAATACAGTACAAAATTATTGTTAAACAATTGTTTATTTGAACTACTATAACAATTCTCTCCCTCCGTACCTCCCCCTCTCTCTGTGGTCGTTCAAATAAATTGTCAGCTGCCATGTACAGCTTACCATATATACTCGTGTATAAGCCGATCCGAGTATAAGCCGATTCCCCTAATTTTGCCATAAAAAAACTGGGAAAACTTATTGACTCGCGTATAAGCCTGGGGTGGGAAATGCAGCAGCTACTGGTAAATTTTCAAAACTAAAAATAGACACCAATAAAAGTAAAATTAATTGAGACATCAGTAGGTTAAATGTTTTTGAATATCCATATTGAATCAGGAGCCACATATAATGCTTCATACAGTTCATGATGGCCCCATAAGATGCTCCATACAAAATACGCTCCATATAACGCTGCATAAAGGTTAATAATGGCCCTATAAGATGCTCCATAGAATAATATGCTCCATATAATGCTGCACAAAGGTTAATAATGGCCCCATAAAATGCTCCATAGAATAATATGCCCCATATGCTGCTCCATAAAGGTTATGGCCCCATAAAATGCTCCATAGATTATGCCCCATATGATGCTCCATAGATTATGCCCCATATGATGCTCCATAGATTATGCCCCCATAAGATGCTCCATATATTTTATGCCCCATAAGATGCACCATATATTTTATGCCCCATAAGTTGCTCCATATATTTTATGCCCCCATAAGATGCTCCATATATTTTATGCCCCCATAAGATGATCAATATATTTTATGCCCCCCATAAGATGCTCCATAGATTATGCCCCATAAGATGCTCCATATATTTTATGCCCCCATAAGATGATCCATATATTTTATGCCCCTATAAGATGCTCCATAGATTATGCCCCCATATGCTGCTGCTGCAAATAAAAAAAAATGACATACCTCTCGTCTCTGGGGCCAGGTGCCGTTGTCACCGCTGGCTCAGGGCCCCGACACCTGCGATATTCATCTGTCCCCGGTCCATCGCTGCGCACCGCTCCATCGTCCGGCTCCTCTGTCAGTGACTGTTCAGGCAGAGGGCGCGGCGTGCACTAACTACGTCATCGTGCCCTCTGACCTGAACATCACAGCCAGAGGACGCAGAGTACACAGCGGTGTGCAGCGGTGGACCGAGGACAGGTGAATATTGCATATACTTACCCCCCGGCGTGTCTCTGCAGCCCCCTGCTTCTCCCGCTGTCTCCGGCAGCTATTCTTCCTTCATCGGTCAGGTGGTACCGCTCATTAAAGTAATGAATACGCGCATATTCATGACTTTAATGAGCGGTACCACGTGAACACTGAAGGAAGAAGCTTGAGATCGTGGGAGAAGCAGGGGAGCTGCAGAGACGTGCCAGGGGGGGTTAGCATGATTTGACACCCCCTCCCCGCCGACCCTCTGGCATATGTCATTACAGAGCGCCATAGGGATGTCATCACGCAGGGCCACAGCCACTACGGAGCAGCGCATACCTCCTCTTGAGATGTGGTGCACCGCGGGCCGCAGATGCCTGCCTCAGGGGCCGCATGCGGCCCGTGGGCCGCGTGCTTGAGACCCCTGCTCTAAAGGTACTGTCACACTAAGCGTGATCGCTAACGAGATCGCTAAAGCATCAGCGATTTTATGACGCAGCAGCGATCTCGTTAGCGACGCCTTTGTGTGTGACATGTAGCGGCGATGTGGCCCCGGCTGCGATGTCGCTGATCGCTCATGAACTTTCTGAGCCGTTTTTTGGTCGTTGGTGTCCCGCTGGTGAGGCTGAATCGCTGAGTGTGACACCCTTTATGGACGACTTTACCAGCGCCGCAGGCGGGACTAGGTTTTCCCAACGACCGCAGAGGTCGTTATACAGATCGCTGATCTCTGATGAGATCTTTGTGTTTGGAAGCTAACTAGCGATCATATAGCGATCACACTAGCGATCTCGCCAGGTCGTGTCGTTGTCGTGATCGCTGGTGCGATCGCTAAGTGTGACAGTGCCTTAACGGGTGATGACTTTTATTAGGGCAGAGACACACTGCCGTATTTCACGTGCGAGAATCGCATCGTAAAACTCGTCCTGGCTGTGGGCTCTCCTGACCTGAGCTTGACCTCTGCATAGTAATCCATCAGGCTGTCTTGCTCAGGTCAGGAGAAGTGTCAGGCCAGTCCGTGCAGTGCGATGCGATTATCGCACGAGTTTTACGGTCGTGTGACTCCAGCCTTAGACTGATAGTCATTTGCACAGACCACTTAGGAAAATCAGAGAAAAATATCATTTACATAATAATTTGGAACATGGGGTAAAATGCTTGGCTGCTCATTACTTGAACCGAGCAATTTCTTATGCTCGAGTGCTTGTTTAGAGTAACGAGTGTAATGGGAGTCAATACCAAATCCAATCATTTTTCCAATAGATTATACAAGGAAGTCTGAAGGGCAATGAAAATGTTGAAATGGATGAAAAAAGTGAATGGAAGGAGAACAGCATGGGGAAGACCCCTGGAATCATCTCTGATTCCCAGATCACTGCTGAGAACAATGGTGTCACGCTTTTATTTTACTAAGGACTAAAGACTGACAATAAAACATTCAAAATAGATGAAAAAAATGTAGTTTACAGAAAAAAAATGTTAAGAAACATTTTTTTCTGTATAATGACTTGTATATAAGGCAAAATGAAAAGAAAAAAAATTACAGTTGTGCTTAAAAGTTTACATACCCCAGCAGAATTTTTGCTTTCTTGGCCTAAAAAGCAGGTTAAATGTTTTTGAATATCCATATTGAATCAGGAGCCCCATATAGTTCTCCATACATTTCATGATGGCCCCATAAGATGCTCCATACAAAATACACCCCATATAACGCTGCATAAAGGTTAATAATGGCCCCATAAAATGCTCCATAGAATAATATTCCCCATATGCTGCTCCATAAAGGTTATGGCCCCATAAAATGCTCCATAGAATAATATTCCCCATATGCTGCTCCATAAAGGTTATGGCCCCATAAAATGCTCCATAGAATAATATGCCCCATATGCTGCTCCATAAAGGTTATGGCCCAATAAAATGCTCGATAGATTATGCCCCCATAAGATGCTCCATATATTTTATGCCCCATAAGATGCTCCATATATTTTATTCCCCATAAGATGCTCCATATATTTTATTCCCCCATAAGATGCTCCATGTATTTTATGCCCCCATAAGATGCTCCATATATTTTATGCCCCCATAAGATGATCCATATATTTTATGCCCCCATATGATGCTCCATAGATTATGCCCCCATAAGATGCTCCATATATTTTATGCCCCCATAAGATGCTCCATAGATTATGCCCCCATATGCTGCTGCAAATAATAAAAAAAAATTACATACTCACCTCTTGTCGCTGGGGGCCAAGTGCCGGTGTCACCGCTGGCTCAGGGCCCCTGCACCTGTGATATTCACCAGTCCCCAGTCCACTGCTGCGCGCCACTCCATCGTACGGCTCCTCTGTCAGTGACTGTTCAGGCAGAGGGCGCGGCGCGCACTAACTACGTCATCGTGCCCTCTGACCTGAACATCACAGCCAGAGGACGCAGAGTACACAGCGGTGTGCAGCGGTGGACCGAGGACAGGTGAATATCGCATATACTTACCCCCCCCTGGTGCGTCTCTGCAGACCCCCTGCTTCTCCCGCTGTCTCCGGCAGCTATTCTTCCTTCATTGGTCAGGTGGTACCGCTCATTAAAGTCATGAATATGCGCATATTCATGGCTTTAATGAGCTGTACCACGTGACCGCTGAAGGAAGAGGCCTGAGATCGTGGGAGAAGCAGGGGGGCTGCAGAGACGCGCCAGGGGGGTTAGCATGATCTGACACCCCTCCCCCACCGACTCCCTGGCGTATGTCATTACACAGCGCCATAGGGATGTCATCACGCAGGGCCACAGCCACTACAGAGTGGCACATTCATCCTCTTGAGACGTAGTGCACCGCGGGCCACAGATGACTGCCTCAGGGGCCGCATGCGGCCCGCGGGCCGCGTGTTTGAGACCCATGCTCTAACTGGTGATGACTTTTATTAGACTGGCAGTCATTTGCACAGACCACTTAGGAAAATCAGAGAAAAATATAATTTACATAATAATTTAGAACATGGTGTAAAATGCTTGGTTGCTCATTACTTGAACCGAGCAATTTCTTATGCTCGAGTGCTTGTTTAGAGTAACGAGTATAATGGGAGTCAATACCAAATCCAATCATTTTTCCAACAGATTATACAAGGAAGTCTGAAGGGCAATGAAAATGTTGAAATGGATAAAAAAGTGAATGGAAGGAGAACAGCATGGGGAAGACCCCTGGAATCATCTCTGATTCCCAGATCACTGCTGAGAACAATGGTGTCACACTTTTATTTTACTATAAGGACTGACAATAAAACATTCAAAATAGATGAAAAAATGTAGTTTACAGAAAAAAAAATGTTAAGAAACATGTTTTTCTGTATAATGACTTGTATATAAGGCAAAATGAAAAGAAAAAAAAAATTACAGTTGTGCTTAAAAGTTTACATACCCAGGCAGAATTTTTGCTTTCTTGGCCATTTTTCAGAGAATATGAATGAAAACACCAAAACTTTTTCTCCACTCATGGTTAGTGGTTGGGTGAAGCCATTTATTGTCAAACTACTGTGTTTTCTCTTTTAAATCATAATCACAACCCAAAGCATCCAAATGACCCTGATCAAAAGTTTACATACCCTGGTGATTTTGGCCTGATTACTTGCACAGATGTTGACTTAAATGGATTTGAATGGCTACTAAAGGTGATATACTCACCTGTGACCTGTGACAAATGCCAGGAAAATTGTTCGGGATGCAAAGAAAAACCCAGAAATAACATCAGCTGAAATACTGGACTCTCTGAAAACTAGCTGTGTGGCTGTTTAAGATGCACAATAAGGAGGCACTTGAAGAAAAATGGGCTGCATGCTCCCCCATCCAGGTATATGCTCCCTTACCCTGCTATATGTCCTTCCATCCTGATATAAGTCCCTCCATCCTGGAATATGGGCCCCAGACTTTGTATATGTCCCCATCCTTGTATACATCCCAATCCAGGTATATGCTCCACCATCCTGATATATGTCTATCCATCCTGGTATATGCTCCCTCATCCAGGTACTGTATATGGTCCTTCATCCAGGCATATGCTCCTACATCCTGGTATATGCTCCCCCATCCTGGTATATGCTCCCCCATCCTGGTATATGCTCCCCCATCCTGGTATATGCTCCCCCATCCTGATATTTGTCCCACATTATGGTATATGCTCCCCCATCCTAGTATATGCTCCTCCATCCTGGTATATGTCCCACATCCTGGAATATGTCACATATCCTGGTATATGCTCCCCCCATCCAGGTATTTGTCCCACATTATGGTATATGCTCCCCCATCCTAGTATATGCTCCCTCATCCTGGTATATGTCCCCCATCTTGGTATTTGTCCCGCATCCTGGCATATGCTCCCCCCATCCTGTATATGCTCCCCCCATCCTGCCTGCACTGTTGTTCAATACATAGAAAAAAATCAATAAACACTCCTACTCACTTTTCCCCAATCCCCTGCAGCGCATCGTCTTCTGAATCCAGCAGCTGTCTTCAGTGTCCAAGCGACTGGGGCTCATGACATCACTTAATCATGTGCATGTCGATGTCAGCTGCTGGCTTCTGATTGGCCAGCAGCGAGTATTGCAGCGCATGGACCCGGAAAGTTCGTGCTCTGCAATACACTTCAGCTGCATGTGCATCCAAGGACACACATCCAGCCGTAGAAGGGACTGGCGTTGGTGGTGTACGCGCTACAGAGCCATTTTATTGAAGATGCTCTTCAATAAAATGGTACCATAGAGCGGTATGCTAGCACTGACTTCGGCGCCACACTGTGCGGTTCGAGGCTTCGGACAGCAGGATAGATCTACGGTTTTATTATTACATCATATACTTGAATTGCGTCAGTTTGAACTTTGGTTGAACATAGCTAAAAAGATGGAAAGATTAGACAGTAGTGCACTATTATTAAGAATTGTAGATGAGCTTGACACATACATGGCTTTTTCCATGCATATGAATGCTATTTTTAACCTTCATATACAAACTATTGCTTTTCATTCTGCAAGTAATGGAATTTTGATTTGCAGGTATGTTAATATGACTACATAAATTGCTCACGTCATATGGACAATAAAATCTAATTTTATGTTATATTTTTTAGAGGTAAAATTATGATGATCTAGTTTATGAAGGATAATATAAATTGTCCAAGCTCATTTTAATAATTTAATTCTATCACAGATTAGAGCAAATATTCTGTCCTGATAAACACTAAGGATTGGCGTTCACATAAACTTTGTAGGTTAATAAGTATGAGTTTGTCTGCAATTTATGGCTATTTCATAAGACTACATGCTGTAGTTCAGCATGAGATAATAAGGAGGAAATAATAAAAAATGTTGTGGATTCAGTCCAAAAACACAGATGTGAGAAGATAACTCTTGCCTGTACTTGCTGATTAATCGTGTTCTAGACTTCTTGGAAAAATTACATATCACGGGAGCACAGTAATTGCCAAATTGGTCAGCTATTAGCGATGTTACAGTTCACAAGGCCAATTTCATCACTGAGGTTCTGACCTAAAGCATATCTCTTGCAGTTCACATGCTTGTATTCAGTAAAAAAGTGATTGCTCTGTTTGCCTTCATGGGAGAAATCATCAATGAACATTATACTTGGCAAATTGCAATGGCATACATAGCTCCTGAGTCTCAGTTCTAAATCTGCGCCAATGCCACCCAAAAGCCATTGGCCAGATAGAGTACTGACAACCTCTTTTGCAGTAGTGAAACATTATGGAGCCCAGTCCAGATAATTTGTAAAGTGTGGCAGAGCAGAACTTGTGACTGAGATGCTGTCTGGTTGCGCTCTGGCACTTTACCAACAAGGGTTGTCCCAGTCCCAGTGTGTTGTATGGTGTGGGATACATCACACTCATTTGTAGGCTGCAGTCCTCTGCTGCTTCCAGGCTTCCGTCCTCAGGAGCCACCGCACACAATGCATGGGACACCAAGTTCTTTGTAACAGTCAAACATTTACCATACAATCCAAGTTCATCTGGTGGCTACTGGTGGGATAGGGAACAGAAATTTGCCCTTTCTTTCTCCTTAGTTCTATTTCTTTTCATTCCCGCCACACATTCGTCCTGGACTACCCCTAAGCTGATTGACTCTATAAGCAGCAGGAATTGGTTGTCAACTCCAGCAGTACACCCAGGATGGCCACCAGCCCCCCTCGTGTTTCCCTGTCCACCAACCTCATTATTTTAGAAGACAATGTCCGCTCCTTGATACCTGCCCCAAGTCCTAGGCTCCGGACGCTGTAGAAGTGTCCATCGGGGAACTCTGTTTGGCCTCCCAATGCCTCAAAGGGTGGGCCCATGCTGCCCTTAGCAACCTACCACACCTAAACTTGGCCCTCACTATGCACTTCACTAACTGACACTGAGT
Organism: Oophaga sylvatica; assembly: GCA_033576555.1. Lineage (NCBI taxonomy): Eukaryota > Metazoa > Chordata > Amphibia > Anura > Dendrobatidae > Oophaga > Oophaga sylvatica. Next base: position 338,377,078 of record JARQOD010000005.1, read on the forward strand.
TCTACCTATCAAGGAAGTGGCCCCCTTTTATTCACATCAGTGCCCACCCACTGGGCTAGTTCTATCACCAACCATTTCCTTTGTTATAAGCTGAATTCTATACCTTATGCTATCCTAAGCTTATCATATGCTATGCTTGCATTATGCATTTACACCTAATATATTGTACATAATATATTACATTACATCACATTAGACACACGCTACTTTTACATATAAAACTGCACAATGGTATTCACATGGCTCGTCTGTCCATCTTCAGGGGTAGGAACCAGTAGCATAGCTACTGGGGGGGCAGAGGGGGTGGTCACCATGAGCCCCACACTCTGAGGGGGGCCACCCAGAGCTACTCTACTGTAACTGTATTGGCGTGCGCTGCCCCTGAGCAGTATGGGGAGTCTGGTGCCAGCAGTGGCCCCCCTGTCATCACAAGTTCAACTGTATCAACTAATTGCCGATACAGCTGACCTCATTGACGAGAAATGGAGTGTTACACTCCCTCTCCCATCATCCCCCTTTCAGCATCTGACATCAATGACACAGACACTGACAGCGGGCGTGATAATGATACTACCCGGCGCCTGCTGTCCGGAGATGTGTGGGCGGTCGGAGCAGCGGAGGAACCAGGAGGAGAGGTGATTCAGGTGAGTATTGTATTTATTTATTTTTTATAGGTATACTTTATGTTAAATAGAGTCTGCCTCTGGGGGTGAATTATACTATAGAATCTGAATATGGGGGGTGCATTATACTATAAAGTGTCTGCCTATTGAGGTGCATTATGCTATAGAGTCTGTCTATGGGGAGTGCATTATACAATGTAGAGTCAGCCTATGGGGGATGCATTATACAAGAGAGTCTGCCTATGGGGGTTGCATTATACTCTAGAGTCTGCCTATGGAGGGTGCAATAGACTATAAAGTCTGCTATGCGGGGCATTATACTATAGAGTCTGTCTATGGGGGTTGCATTATAATTTAGGGTCTCCCTCTGGGGGGTGCATTAGACTATGGAGTCTGCCTATGGGGGTGCATAATACTATAGAGTCTGCCTATGGGGTTTGCATTATAATTTAGAGTCTCCCTATGGGGGTGCATTAGACTGTACAATCTGCCTATGGGGGGTGCATTATACAATACAGAGTCTGCCTATGGGGGGGTGCATTTTTCTATAGAGTCTGCCTATGGGGTGCATTATTCTACAAGTCTGCCTATAGGGGGTGCATTAAACTGTAGAGTCTGCCTATGGAGAGTGCATTAAACTAAAGAGTCCTATGGGGGTGCATTATACTATATAGAGTCTGCCTATGAAGGGTGCATTATACAATATAGAGTCTGACTATGGAGGTTCATTATACTATATATAGTCTGCCTATGGGGGCGCATTATAGTAAATAGAGACTCCCTATGGGGAGTGCATTATACAATATATACTTTGCCTATGGGGGTTCATTATACTATATAGAGTGTGCCTATGGGGGTGCATTATTCTATATAGACTCTACCTATGGGGGTGCATTATACTATATAGAGTCTGCCTATGGGGCATTATACTATATAGAGTCTGCCTAAGGGGAAAGCATTATACTATAGAGGCCTATGAGGAGTGCATTATACTAGTATGGAGGCTATCTAAGGGGGCATCATACAATGTAGAAATTACAGTGAGGGGGCCATCATACAGTGTTGGAGCCATCAAACAGTTTGGGGGCTACTAAGGGGTCAGTATACTGTGTGGGTGGTACTATACAGTGAGGGAGCATGATACTGTGTATAAGAGAGCATCATACTGTGTATAGAGGAACTGTACAGGGGAAACTCGGGACATTATTAAATGTAAAGTAACATAGTAACATAGTAACATAGTTATTAAGGTTGAAGGAAGACTTTAAGTCCATCTAGTTCAACCCATATCCTATCCTAACCTGCCCTAACATGTTGATCCAGAGGAAGGCAAAAAAAAACCCCAAGTGGCAAACAGTAAGCTTCACATTGAGGAAAAAAATTCCTTCCCGACTCCACATACGGCAATCAGACTAGCTCCCTGGATCAACGCAATATCTAGGAACTTAGTGAATATATCCTGTAATATTATACTTTTCAAGAAAGGCATCCAGTCCCTTCTTAAATTTTAGTAGGGAATCACTCATTACCACATTAGACGGCAGAGAGTTCCATAGTCTCACTGCTCTTACAGTAAAGAATCTGCGTCTGTGATTATAGCTAAACCTTCTTTCCTCCAGACGTAGAGGATGCCCCCTTGTCCCCATCACAGGTCTAAGAGTAAAAAGATCATTAGAAAGGTCTTTGTACTGTCCCCTCATATATTTATACATTGTAATAAGATCACCCCTATGCCTTCGTTTTTCCAAACTAAATAACCCCAAGTGTAATAACCTGTCTTGGTATTGCAGACCCCCCAGTTCTCTAATAACCTTGGTCGCTCTTCTCTGCACCCGCTCCAGTTCAGCTATGTCTTTCTTATACACCGGAGACCAGAACTGCACACAGTATTCTAAGTGTGGTCGCACCAGTGACTTGTATAGAGGTAAAATTATGTTCTCCTCATGAGCATCTATGCCTCTTTTAATGCATCCCATTATTTTATTTGCCTTGGCAGCAGCTGCCTGACATTGGCCACTAAATGTGAGTTTGTCGTTCACCCATACACCCAGGTCTTTTTCAGTGACAGTTTTGCCCAGTGTTTTACAATTAAGCACATAATTATACATTTTGTTTGTTCTACCCAAGTGCATGACCTTACATTTATCCCCATTAAAGCTCATTTGCCATTTATCAGCCCAAGCTTCTAGTTTAAATAAATCCTCCTGTAATATAAAATTGTCCTCCTCTGTATTTATTACCCTGCAGAGTTTAGTGTCATCTGCAAATATTGAAATACTACTCTGTATGCCCCCTACAAGGTCATTAATAAATATGTTAAAGAGAAGCGGCCCCAATACTGACCCCTGTGGTACCCCACTGCTAACCGTGACCCAGTCCGAGTGTGCTCCATTAATAACCACCCTTTGTTTCCTATCCATGAGCCAGTTCTTAACCCACTTACACATATTTTCCCCTATCCCGATTGTTCTCATTTTATGTATTAATCTTTTGTGTGGCACCGTATCAAAAGCTTTTGAGAAGTCCATGTACACCATGTCCACTGCATTCCCTTGGTCCAGTCCGGAACTTACCCCTTCATAAAAGCTTATCAGATTAGTCTGACAAGAACGGTCCCTCGTAAACCCATGCTGATACTGTGTCATGAGGTTATTCAGCCTCAGATACTCCAATATAGTATCCCTTAAAAAACCCTCCAGGATTTTACCCACAGTAGATGTTAAGCTCACTGGCCTATAATTTCCAGGTTCAGTTTTTGCCCCCTTTTTGAATATTGGCACCACATTTGCTATACGCCAGTCCTGTAGTACAGACCCCGTTATTATGGAATCTTTAAAGATTAAAAATAATGGTCTATCTATGACTGTACTTAATTCCTGCAGTACTCGGGGGTGTATCCCATCCGGGCCCGGGGATTTGTCAACTTTAGTGATTTTTAGACGCCGCAGTACTTCCTGCTGGGTTAAGCAGGTGACATTTAATGGAGAAATTTTTTTATCACTGATCATGTTATCTGTCATGGTATTTTCTTGTGTAAATACAGTTGAAAAAAAGTAATTTAGCATATTGGCTTTTTCCTCATCCTCATCCACCATTTCACCCAGACTATTTTTAAGGGGACCAACACTATCATTTTTTAGTTTCTTGCTATTTATGTAGTTAAAGAATATTTTGGGATTATTTTTACTTTCTCTGGCAATGAGTCTCTCTGCCTCAATCTTTGCTGTCTTGATTTGCTTTTTACAGAATTTATTCAGTCTTCTGTATTTATTTAATTCCTCATCACTACCTACTTGCTTTAATTCCCTAAACGCTTTCTTTTTGTCACTTATTGCGCCCCTTACAGCTCTAGTGGGCACTTATTGTTATAAGAGAACTCAGGTGACTGTCAAAGGGGCACACAGGGCATTATTACTTTCTAGGGGGTGTAATGTGGGCACTAGTGTTGAGCAATACTGCTCGATATAAAAAAATATCGGATCGGAATGGTATCGCTGATATCACTAAATATCGTCGATATCCGATTCCGATACCGGAAGTCCCATGTAAGTCTATGGGAACAAAATATCGCAACTAAAAAAACACTTTCTTTCGTTGTAAACACAAAATATACACACATAGAATACATATATATATATATACACATGTCATTGTGACATATATATATACATATATTTATAGTTTATACACTTCTACATAGTAAAATAGACTCTGATTCAATTGCCGGGTAAAGCCGTGACATACCCCATAGAAGTCGACGGGCTCGGTGCCGAGTACCCCCAAAACCTCTGGCTCTGTGCGACTCAACTTGGGCGTCACGAACAGGATTCTGTAGCTCGCTATAAGCGAGTCCTGTGTGCCTGAATTGAACTGGTTTTGTGCTTGAGAATTGCTAAAATCATCAGAGAATGTATTTGCCATTTTTCCGCCATATCTGCGTCACGACGAGGCACTGGTGAAGAAGAAGGGCGTGCTCTTCGTGGGTGTACACTCACTCAGTGGCGCGAAAACAATGGCCGACCACTCTAAATGGTACTGCAATGTAAGATCGTGCCCCACAGCTCTTGAGTTCCACCTCCTCATCCTCCTCAGTGTGCGGAAACTAACACGAAGGTCCCGCCTCACTACAAAAGAGGGGCCCTCTCCAGATGCTAATGACACATGTGACTTGGCAGAGATGGCTAATGGACACAAGCAGAAGTGTGAAGGGATGGAGCAGTCAGAGCTCCCCCCCCACGGAAGCGACCCGATCGCCACGGAACCACCGTTGGGCACCCGGCCTGGAAACCCTCCTACGCTGCAAGAAGCGGAGGATACCCTAAGAGGCCTGGCCCGGCACCGGGAGGAGGTCGCCAGGATGGAAGCCAGCTGGCGTGCCCTAAAACTAAACTTGGAGCGGCGCCAATCCCTCTTACCTGAAGTGTCTGTACCGGAAGGTGAGGCACCCGTTCTAGTAGAGGAGTCCGTGCGGGCATCCCAGCCCTTGCAATGTGATCCGGTTGACGTTGTCGCAGTGGAGGCACCCGTTCCTGCAAAAAATGCTGCACCGGCAGCACCCCAGATCCCGCTGTCTGCCCCCGTCGCTGAGACAGAAGAAGCGACACCCGTCCTCATGGAGGAGGCCGCGCAGGCACCAGAGGTCTACCTGTCTGTACCGGAGCCCCAACTGTCATCTGTTCCAGAGCCCGCTGCTTCCTCCGCAGGTGAGCGCCGCCAGGACTGTCGGGCGCCAGGAGAGCTGCCGCAAACCGGACATCGTAAGCTGCAGTTTGATGGTGGAGACATGGAGATGCTGGTGGAGGAGAATTACAACCGGCGTCAGGAGGAAGAGTGGAGACGTTGGGAGAGAGAAGCCGAGCGACAAAGGGAGCAGCGCGAATCCCAGAAGCTTCGCCAACGTCACATCGAGAAGGACCGGGCAGATAAGGACCGGATGAGAAAAGATAAAAATACGGTGAGGGAGCCGCGGCGTAAGGGTGCAGTACGGAGCTTTAAATTGAAAGCTGGTTGGGGCTTCATCCAGGAGCCTGGACTTTATTTAGAAGTGTTTGTGACCCGGCGGGACGTGGAGACTCACCTCCCAGAAGGACACCCGGGGAGGGACCTGTTGCCAGGAGACTTGGTAACTTACACCCGACACTGGGGTACAATGGATGGTATGCCCTAAATGTCACCAGGTGCGACCCCTGGTCCCCAGAGTGTCAGGAACCTGTGAGACCCTCGGAGCCTTCAGCCTCCCACATCCAGGCCTCTGCACAAGTGCCCACCCCACGTCGTAAATCTCCCCAGCCTCCCTCAGTGGTCTCCTCAGCAGCCCCAGCTATGGACATGATAATGATAGCTGGCCCGTACCCGGCGCCTGTTAGGCCCCCTGGGGTTCGTTCAGTCCGGGACATTGGGCTCCAGACCCGGAGGGAGATGAAAGAGGTGGCCACACAGACACAGATAGCGGGTCACGACTTGACTGTACAGGCCACACAACGTCATCAGGTCCTGGTGGTCCTTGGTGTCTCGGATGTTTGGCAAGCATCAGAAGAGTACCAGGTGGTACCTGGAACACCCCTGCCAAAGAATTATAAATAACCCGGACAGGGTCCCTGTATGTAAATAGTTAAATTGTTGATGTACCCGGACGGGTGAATGTTCATAAAAAAGTTTTTTAATTTAATAAAAAAAACAACACAGTTTTCATTACTTTTATTACAGTCTCATCCTGCGACGCCATCGATCTCCTGTAAAAAAATGAAAAAAAAAATCAGCAGTATACCACCTGTCCGACGCAGTCCATAGTAACGAGTGTCCCACGACGATCCAGCTCTGCTACATCAGAATGACATCAGAGGCAGGCAGGCAGGCAGAGCCTGTCATCCCGGCGCAGCACAGCTGATTACCTGCTTCCCCGGCGGTGACGTCATCGGACTGGTTTACGGCCGGGATTACCCTGCAGTCACTGCAGTTATCGCGAAAAACTGCATGTGACCGCCAGGGAGAAGATAATGGCGGCCATCAAGCAGTCCAGGACGTGACCGCCGGAGATCTTCTGCCAGGTAAGTGCCGCTGACTCCTGACAGACCCGACCGACGGACACTCACAGTGACAGTGACAAATCCGATTCCGGTATCCGATATGACGAAAATATCGGTACTCGGAATCGAAAGGCCGATAGAGCTAATATCAGCCGATACCCGATATTTGCAGTATCGTATCACTCAACACTAGTGGGCACTGTTTTCTAGGGCACTTGCACACGGCATTACTATATTCTAGAGGGTTTTAGAGGGCACACAGTACCACACAGAAGGTGCAGTAATCAGCAGGATGAGGAGTTTGTGCAGGTTGTCCCATTGGGGACAGTGCTGAAAATAGACACAAAGTGAAATGTGTCTTTGTTGTAATCTCTACAGCTGAGTCCTGGCTGGAAGAAGTTGTTATGCTGGTCTGCGCCAGATGGAAAAGACGAGAAAAGTGAATGACTCCATCAGAAAGAAAGTCAGCGTTAAGTCACCATCTATAACGGTACTGTGATCTCTTATATGTTCCGTAGGACTGGTATTTAACACTGACCATATGGCAGTAATATTCATCTTGGTCTTTGTAAAGACATTATTTTCAGCAACTGCGCGGTCATCTTCTGAGGTTCTCCTACATTCACTGTTAGGGTGCATCACCCAGTTGTATGCAAGGTTATATGGTTAGGGGTGTCCACTCAGAAGTTTCGGCCCCCCTTGAACCAAAACCCTAGCTACGCCCCTGGTAGGAACATAGTAAGTCAGTCCACATCTCTAAAAATTCCCCAGTTTATATGTCTTCCCTTCTGCTTTCAAACATGCCACAATCACGTCTATCCTCAAAACACCATCCATCGACCAGACCGCTATGTCCAGCCATCGCCCCATATCAATCGCTGCTCCTATTTGCTTCCAAACTCTTTAAGCTGCATATTCACGCTGACTTTTCCTTCCACCACTCATGTAACTCACCCTTTAACAACCTACAATCTGGCTTCCACCCCACCATTCCACTGAAACTGCCCTGACCAAAATTATGAAAGACTTATTTACAGCCAAAGCTAACAGACAATTCTCCATACTCCTCCTTCTAGACCTGTCCTCTGCCTTCAACACAGTTGACCACTGCCTCCTACTACAGATCCTCTCTTTCTTTTCCGTCATAGACCTTGCCCTATCCTGGAGCTCCTTAAACCTTTCCAACTGCACATTTAGAGTCTCCATTCCCACACTGCCTCTTTATCCCGCCCCCTCTCTCTGTTTGAGTCCCTCAAGGCTCTGTTCAAGGACGCCTTTTCTTTTCCATCTATACCCTTGGCCTGGGACAACTCATAAAGTCCCATGGCTTCCAGAACCTCATACACTGATGGTACTCAGATCTACCTCTCTGGCCAAGACCTCACCTCTCTGTTGAGAATCCTGGAGTGTTTATCAGCCATATCCTCATTCTCCTCTCGCTTTCTCCAGCTCAATGTGGACAAATCTGAACTCTATCTTTCCTCCATCTCACGTATCTTCTCTACCTGATCTATCTATCACAAAAAATTACATCACACATTCTTCTGTACCGAAAATCTGCTGCCTCGGAGTAACCCTTGGCTTTGCCCTGTCCTTCAAACTACACATCCAAGCTCTTGCCACCTTCTATAGCCTCTAGCTCAAAAATATTTTCAGAATCCATCCCTTTCTCAACCTTCAATCTACTAAAATGCTTGTGTATGCCCTCATCATCTCCCGCCTCAACTACTGCAACATCCTCCTCTGTGCCCTACCTGCTAACAGTCTTGCACCTTTGCAGTCCATCCTTAACGTTGCTGCCAGACTAGTTCATTTCTCTCCTCGTTGCTCCTCTGCTTCTCCTCTTTATGAACCAATAAAGGGATTTGCAATTACCAATCATATCTAGTTCAACTAGTAACACTACTAACACTGACCTATAAAGCCATCCATAACCCTTCTCCTTCGTACATCTCCCAATATCTTCCCTCGCATAGACACCGGTCCTTCCATAACCTCCTTATCTCCTCTACATTTATTTGTTCCTCAGCCAATCGCCTCCAAGACTTCTCCCGAATATCCCCATTCTCTGAAATTCGGTGCTCCATACGTCCGATTATCCACCACATTCAAATCCAAATCCTTCAGACGGAACCTGAAAACCAATCTCTTCAAGAAACCACGCTTCCACCTCAACAACACCAGAGCTGCAGCAACCCCCCAACCTACTATCTCCTTCCCCGTCATTCTGTAGAATGTAAGCCAACAATGTCAGGGTCCTCGTCCCTCTGTACTTGTCTATCATTGTTTGTATGTTTACTGTAAGTGACATCTGTATTTGGTATATAACCCCTTTCTGATGTACAGCACCATGGAATCAATGGTGCTATATAAATAAATAATAATACTTATGTTTAATTAAATGTCCACTAAATGAACTGTGCTCCTGAACTAGTTACCAGAGTTAGGCCTCATTCAAACGTAAGTTTTTCTCATGTAAAAGGAAAAACAGACCAATTATTTTCATCAGACTTTGATCAGAGTTTGTTCAGAGTGTGGTCTAAGTGTCATCAGTTTTTTTCCTACATAGAGAAGAAAAAAGTTTCTCCACCTTCTCATTTCTGAAAGGGGCAGTAAAGTGAAAATCATACAGCACTTGTGACTTTGTCACTGTAGTGTTGTTGTGCAGATGAAGGGAACTCCAGAAGGCCACACAGAGATGCTGGATGGTAGGTTTAAACAGCCATACTTTATTTTCCGTTCCTCTTTCTCGCTCCCCTTACCCAGGACTCCCCGCTCCTGCCTTGTCTCCTCCTCCCCATTACATCATCGTTACTAGGCAGAAACTGAAACAAGGATAACAGCAAACCAATCACAGATATAGTAACAACATCACATCTCTCCTCTTCTCACCAAACAAAACAACATTAGAACTGGATAACGGTCCAAAAGTTCACATTAGTACGAAGTTTTTTTTTTTTTTTTTTCTTTTTACTGCAGAACATAGTCCAAGAGGTGGGCTGGCGGTCTACGATTTGCCCTCGCTGGATAGCGGTGAGACATCACAGTCCCAGATGAACTTTCTGAGTCCCCTGAGGTATCCTCCCTTGGAACTGCTGAGCTCTGGGGATCCGGCAGGACGTCATCACTATCTGCCTCGTCTGTTTCTGGGACATAGTCGCAAAGTTTTTTAAAATGGGACACGTTCCTTGTGACCTGGCGACCGTGATCTTGAGCAGTAACCATGGTGCCTTTGACTTGTGTGACCTGAAAGGGTTCAGGATAGTATTGTGATGCAAACTTGTCTCTAGGTCTTAGCCTTTTTACCAGGACCCAATCTCCCACCAATACTTCCAGTGGCTTGCAACGATGACTGCTCTTATCTGCATACCTCTTCATCTTCTGTTTGGATATGGCATCCTTAGTAGCAATTGGGGTTTGAACAGGGCTCAGCGGAACGCTCGGGAGTTTGACACGCATAGGCCTGTTGAACAGCGCAGTGGCAGGTGGTATCCCAGTAGTAGAATGGGGTGTAGCTCTGTACTGTCTAAGAAATCTGTGTAATTCTTGCTGTAAATCCTTGTGCTCCATGGTAGCGATCCTCAAAGTTTTGTTGATTGATTGCATGAACCGTTCCACTTCACCATTGGCCTGAGGCCAGTAAGGAGTTATTTTCCTGTGAGTGAAACCAAGATAGGTTGCGAATGATCGAAAGTCTGTGCTATTAAAAGGTGGTCCATTGTCGGACTTCACTGTTTCCGGTATGCCATATGCCGAGAAGATCTTGTCTAATTTTGGTATAACAGCCCTGGCAGAGGTTGTCGAAACATGTTCAATGACTGGGAACCTCGAATAGTCATCCATGACAACCAGCAGATAGGAGTGATCCGGTAAAACACAGAAGTCAACACTAACAGCAGATCACGGGCCCTCTGGCAGGGGTGTCATTTGTAAGGTGTGCGCGTCTATGGTCAATTGTAGTTGCTTGGCAAGGTATGCAAGTTTCAATGAGTGCCTCTACTTTTTTGTCTAGTCCTGGAAACCAGACTTTCTCTCTCAGTAATTGCTTTGTTTTCACCACCCTTGATGAGCCTCGTGGGCCAGATCCAGTACTCTGCTTTGAAGTTTCTGGGGTATCACCAGCCGATTGTTACGCAACAGTAGATTTGAATCAGACAAGGAGAGATCATGTCGTGCATTAAAGAAGGCTGTCAAGTAGGTTGTTTGATCCGGTGTTTGGAGGCGGGCTTCAGCAAGAAAATTGCTCCAAGTTTTAGATCGAACAGTCTCTATAACTAACTGAAGTTGGTGATCGGAATCCACCGTTTGTTGTATTTCCTCCATAGTCATAGCTTTTGGCACAGAATGTGCAACAATAAAATTGATATGTTCCTCTGCAAGGATAGTTGCTGGGATGTCGTCCTTGGTAGTTTGTGGTGTTGGGTGTCTCGAAAAGTAGTCTGCCGGATTACCAGCTCCTGCCTCGTATCTCAACTCAAACTGGTAGTTCTGTAGGCGGAGCAACCAGCGTTCAAGTCGTGGGGGAGGCTTTGAAGAATGTTTGTTGAAAAGCGGAATGAGCGGTTTGTGGTCACTTATCACTGTGAATTTATGTCCCATAAGGTACAGATGAAAATGAAGGCATCCCCACACAACCGCAAGAGCTTCCCTTTCAGTTTGTGAATAGCGTTGTTCTGTCTCTGTTAAGGCTTTGCTTGCATAGGAAATGGTAGAAACATTGCTTTCTTTGGACACTTGTGTGAGAATTGCACCCAGTCCCACCGGACTAGCGTCCACGATCAGCTCTGTGGACTTTAGAGGGTCAAAATAGGCCATGATGGTGTCGCCAGTCAGACCGGACTTCATGGAGTCGAATGCTGCTTGGTGTTCAGTAGTCCATGTCCAAGGAGTGTCTTTTTTCGTGAGTAGTCGCAGGGGTTCGGAGACCGTGGCCAGATCAGGCATAAATCGCCCACAGTACGTGACTAGTCCTAGAAAACTGCGAACCTCTGACACATTTTGAGGTTGGCTAGCTGACTTTATGGCAGAAACTTTCTGAGGATCTGCTGAAACTCCTTGCTCCGAAAAGATATATCCAAAGAAGCTTAATGACTTTTGGTTAAACTCACATTTTGACGGATTGACAGTTAGATTGCAGGCTTGCAGTCTCTGAAACACTTGCTCTAAGTGACTGTCATGCTCCTCTTGGGTTGTACCATATATAAGAATGTCATCACTGACGTTTAGAACTCCTGCTATTCCAGATAGAACCTGACTGATAACGTTCTGAAATATTTCTGCCGCAGATGAGATACCAAAGTTCAACCTCTCGAATCGTCGTAAGTCCACATGGGTACTAAAAGTTGTAATGTACCTGGAATCTGGATGCAACTCAAGTTGATGATAACCTGATTTTAAATCAATTTTAGAAAATACTTTTGCACCATTCAGGTCTGTGATAATGTCATCAATAGTGGGCGTGATGTGCCTTTCTCTTTGAATAGCCAAATTGGCATGCCGCATATCCACACATAGCCGGATTTTACCAGGCTGCTTTGGTTTTGGTGCAACAACAATGGGCGATACCCAAGGAGTCGGGCCTTCAACTCGTTCAACAACATCAGACGCTTCCAGATCTTGCAGTTCTTGCTCCACAAGTTTGCGGACATGAAATGGGATGCGCCTGTGAGGTTGAACAGATGGCTGTATTGACTGGTCAATATGCAATTTTATCTGAACGTCTTTTAGCTTACCGAGACCTTTAAAGAGATTGGGGTATCTCTGCATGATGTGTTGGGCCGAAGGACTTGTGACGCTATTGACCAGGTTGACCAGACCCAGAGATATAGCACTCCTGCAGCTGAGAAGCGTGTCTGCGGAGCACTCTACTACATATACAGTGTCGGTGATGGACTTCCCGTCAGCTGCAAGTTCTGACTGAAATTTGCCACACAGGGGTAGTGCAGATGCTGAACCATAAGGAAAAATCTTTAGGCTAGTGCTTTGTAGAGCAGGTCTGTTCGGGAGTCGGCTATAGACTGCACGGCTGATGACGTTTACTGATGCCCCCGTGTCTACTAGGGCTTCCACCGGACTACCATTTATCAGGATAAGTCGCCTTGGACTGGTAAGTGCGTGCAGTGTTTGAGATCCCTCTGCAGTCACTGAGAATAGATAAGTACTGTGAGGCTCGTCAGTAATGCTGGATGGTAGGTTTAGACAGCCATACTTTATTTTCGTTCCTCTCCCCTGCCCCCCTTACCCAGGACTCCCCGCTCCTGCCTTGTCTCCTCCTCCCCATTACATCATTGTTACTAGGCAGAAACTGAAACAAGGATAACAGCAAACCAATCACAGATATAGCAACAACATCACAGTCACAGACCGATAGATTTGAATAGCTGATTTTGGACCGACCCTTGGATCAACAATTGAAAATATGAAAATGGTTGCACTCAATCATGTTAAAGCATGTCAATGTAAAATACCTAAAATGTAAATAGCAAAATGGCTTTTGAAATTTTTTAAAAAATACACATGAGATGCTTCGCACAAAATTTGGCCAAATAATGTGAGCCCATCCACCATAGTCAAGGTAATCTCATGAATCGGATGGGTCCCTGACCTCCCTGTCCAGTATGAACACCTACCTAAGGCTAATATCTGCATGCATGGGTGAATGTGGACTCCTCTCTTAGTAAAGACTACATGTATCGGTTGGTCACACCTAGATGTGATTAGATGTAATTAAAACCACCACATGGTGAAGGGCAAAGTGCTCCGTCAGAAAGCTTAGCATATAAATGACAAAAAAAGTGACTGAAACACTAAGAACTAGTCTGAACAGGTGCATACCAAAAAACAACTTACATATCAAAATAGGAAAATGGTTGCTATTTACATTTCACATATTTCTCATTGACATGCTTTAACACGATTGAGTGCAACCATTTTCCTTTTTATATCAAATATCTGAGAGAAATATACAAAACATATAGCAAATATGTTTTAGCCAAAAGAACACAACCGTACATTCAGTACACATGTCCTAATGATGAACTTGGCACACAATGCACTGGAGAAGAGACTGGCTCCATTCTTTTAGTGTGCCAGTCTGGATATACCTTCTCTATAGTATATAGGATAGTCCAAAAGTAGGTGGACAGTGTGTAATAGGGCTATGAAGACTTCAAAGCTGTGCAAATTGTGATGGAAAACAGTTTGAGCACCTGCGTTGATAAAATGTAAGGGGTTTTGTATTATTGTTCAGAATAAAATTTAATTGTCAATGTTATGCTTGTGTTAGTAAATATAATTTTATATATAAATCTAAATAAATGTTATTATTTTCTGTCCACCTACTTTTGGACCACCCTGTATAAATATGTTCATCATTACATTTTGCTCAGCAAGAAATGACTTCTTTACCTCAACATCCCTGAGCCATCCAAGTGTTCATGCTGAATGCTTTGTACTTCATTTTATTAATCCTGTTTACAGCACAAGATTTAATTGCAAATCCAGTGACTCAGATGTAAGTCTTTTTTTTTTACTAAAGAAGCAGCTGATTTTTTTGCATTTTTGTTTGCTTGCATTCTTTTTTAGAATGTAATTCAGTTAAATATGTTAACCAGAGTGGTCCATCCTCAGCATAATCTATAGATATAAAATTGAATGTGTGTGTGTGTATCACCATCCAATCACCAGAGCTGTTTAATAGAAGCTGAGCTGTGATTGGTTGCTATGAGCAACAGTGTTCTCACTCCACGACAACACCTCAGCAGACAGTGACTGGGTGGTTCTGACCCCAGGCCTCTCTTAAAGGGATCATTGGTATGGAAGTCAGGGCAAATCCATTCAGCGCTCTGGTTCTGACGCCAGGCCTCTCTTAAAGTAATCCCCGGTATGGAAGTCAGGGCAATTGCCTTCAAATACTCTGGTACTGACCCCAGGCCTCTATTAAAGGGATCATTGGTATGGAAGTCAGGGCAAATCTATCCAGCGCTCTGGTTTTGACTAGAGGCTTCTCTTAAAGGGATCCCCAGTATGGAATTTAGGACCGTTCCACTCAGTGCTGTGGTTCTGACCCCAGGGCCTCTTAAAGGGATTATTGGTATGGAAGTTAGGGCAATTCCACTCAGCACTCTGGTTCTGACCACAGGCCGACCTTAAAGGGATCCCCGGTATGGAAGTGAGGGCAAATCCACTCCGTGCTTTGGTACTGACCCCAGGCTTCTCTTAAAGGGATCTCCGGTATCGAAGTTAGGGCAGATCCCTCAGCACTCTGATTCTCACCCCAGGCTTCTATTAAAGGGATTATTGGTATAGAAGTCAGGGCAAATCCACTCAGCGCTCTGGTTCTGACACCAGGCTGACGGGATGATGTGGAATATTAGGGGTAGTTGTCCAGTGGCTATGGCTGATAAGATGATGTGGGATATCAGGGAGAGTAGTCTGGCGGCTGTGACAGGATGATGTGGGATATTAGTGGTAGTTGTCCGGTGGCTCTGGCTGACGGGATAATGTGGGATATTAGGGGAGTAGTCTGTCGGCTGTGACGGGATGATGTGGAATATTAGTGGTAGTTGTCCGGTGGCTAGGCTGACGGATGAGTGGGTGTTAGGGGAGTAGTCTGGTGCTCTGGCTGACTGGATGATGTGGGATATTAGGAGTAGTAGTCTGGCGGCTGTGACAGGATGATGTGGGATATTAGGGGTAGTAGTCTGGCGGCTGTGACGGGATGATGTGGAATATTAGTGGTAGTTGTTCGGTGGCTATGGCTGACGGATGATCTGGGTATAGGGTAATAGTCCGGTAGCTCTGGCTGACGTGATTGTGTGGGATATTATAGTGAATGTGGCTATGCGGAGTGGGTGGGGCTCTACACTCAGCTTTATATATAGAGATATAATCATTATAATTTGCTATAACTAGCCATAGTTAGGTACTATGCCCGGGCAGCGCCGGGCTCTTCAGCTAGTTGTTTATAAAAGCTATTTAACTAAACCATCACTGTATTGAAAAAGAGGAAGATACACACAGTTATGCTTATTCCATGGCAAGCCTCAAATAGAAGAGCACAAATTAAGTCAACTGAATCCATCCATGACATCAGGTACATATATACTAAGGAGCGATGACCTATTGTAAAAGAAGCTCATTAGCATTCTGCTTATTTGTGTGAAACGTATACTGATTAGAGTTGAGCGATACTTCCCGATATCAAGAAGTATCGGATCGGAATGGGTATCGCCGATACCCAAAAAGTATCGGCGATACCCGATTCCGATACCGGAAATCCAATGCAAGTTTATGGGACAGAAATATCGGAACTAAAAAAAACCCTTTCTTTCCTTGTAAACACTAGATATACGCACATAGAATACATATATATATATATATATATATATAATATAATATACATGTCATTGTGACATATATATATATATATATACATATATTTATAGTTCATACACTTCTACATAGTAAAATACCCTCTGATTCAATTGCCGGGTAATGCCGGCTTTTGTGAAATTACAGAAGCACCCGACATGAAATGACACATGGTTTACATAGAGTTAACCATGTCTTTTCATGTAGTTTGATATCTGGTTTTCACAAACAATTACATGAGTGTATGTGTGCAAAATTTCACACCTGTAGGGGTTAATTAAAGGTGTAAATTCGTTGTAAAAAAAGGACTTTTTTTGCTACGAATTTACACCTTTAATTAACCCCTACAGGTGTGAAATTTTGCACACATACACTCATGTAATTGTTAGTGAAAACAATATATCAAACAACTTGAAATGACATGGTTAACTCTATGTAAACCATGTGTCATTTCATGTCGGCTTCTGTATTTTCACAAAAGCCGGCAATTGAATTAGCGGCTATTATACTATGTAGAAGTGTATGAACTATAAATATAAATATATATATATATGTGTCACAAATTCAATGACATGTATATATATATATGAGGTGTAAAATTGTTGAAAAAAAATGCGTGGGCTCCCGCCTTATTTTCTCAACCAGACAGACAAAGCCAGCGAGTGGGGCAGATAATAATAGCCCAGAGAGGGACCATTATTTTTGCCCCCCCGGCTACTAACATCTGCCCCCAGACACCCCAGAGAAAACAAATCTATAATTAGATTCGCTCTTTCTGGCACTTTGCCCGTCTATTCCCATTGCCCTGGGTTAATAAGGGGTTAAAGCCACCTTGCTATTGAAAGGTGACCTTAAGCCAGGTTAATAATTGAGAGCTGTCAATTAGACAACTATCAATTATTAATCCTATTGCATGAAATAAAAATAAAACACACACACTTTAATTAAAAATCATTTTAATGAAATAAAGACACATGTTTTTGACCATCTTTTATTTTACTGCAAAAACCATTTCCTGTAATAAAAATAAAATAAAAAAGCAAAATTATTCTTACCTATCCGATGCACAGTCAGGTCCCACGGTGTAATCCATCAGAAAGGGTTAATGTTTACTGCAGGGACCGCAGCTAATGCTGCAGCCTCACAGTAAACCCTCGAATGAATGAGCTCCTCTCCTGGCTGACAGAGGAAGTGGAAAGCTTAATTGATTGCTTCCCACTTTCACTTCAGGTCAGCCAGGGACACCATCAGTGACGTCAGAGGGAACTGATTAACAAAAATAGGGGATCCTCTCTAAAAAAAAAATGGCGTGGGGTCCCCCCTATTTTTGTTAACCAGCCTGATGAAGCCTGGATTTTCAGGCTGTTAAGGAGCCAAGATCCATGGACCTTGCCAGCCTGATAATGCCAGGCCACAGCAGTCTGCTTATCTTGGCTGGTTAACACAAATAGGGATCCCCTAGAAAAAAAATGGCTTGGGGTCCCCCCTATTTTTGTTAACCAGCCTGATGAAGCAGACTGCTGAGGCCTGGATTTTCAGGCTGTTAAGGAGCCAAGATCCATGAACCTTGCCAGCCTGATAATACCAGGCCACAGCAGTCTGCTTAGCTTGGCTGGTTAACAAAAATAGGGGATCCCCTCAAAAAAAATGGCGTGGGGTCCCCCCTATTTTTGTTAACCAGCCTGATGAAGCAGACTGCTGAGGCCTGGATTTTCAGGCTGTTAAGGAGCCAAGATCCATGGTTGCCAGCCTGATAATACCAGGCCACAGCAGTCTGCTTATCTTGGCTGGTTAACAAAAATAGGGGATCCCCTCGAAAAAAATGGCGTGGAGTCCCCCCTATTTTTGTTAACCAGCCAGATGAAGCAGACTACTGAGGCCTGGTTTTTCAGGCTGGTAAGGATCCAATATCCATGGGCCTTGCAAGCCTGATAATACCAGGCCACAGCAGTCTGCTTAGCTTGGCTGGTTAACAAAAATAGGGGATCCCCTCGAAAAAAAAATGGCGTGGGGGTCCCCCTATTTTTGTTAACCAGCCAAGTAAAATGCAGACTGCTGCGGCCTGGTATTAAAAGACTGTCAAGGCCCATGGATTTTGGCCCTCAACAGCCTGATAATACCAGACTACAGCAGCCCCACATTTGGCACATCAAAAGATGTGCCAATTGTGGCACTTTACCTGGCTCTTCCCACTTGCCCTGTAGCGGTGGCAAGCAGGGTAATAAGGGGTTAATGTCACCGTTGATTGCACGGTGACAATAAGCCTGGTTAATAATGGAGAGGCGTCAATAAGACACCGATCCATTATTAATCCCAAAGTTTTAAAATGTTTAAAAAAAAGACACAGCAAGAAAAAAGTATTTTAATGAAATAAAAGAGACAACACAGTTTTCATTTCTTTTATTACACGCTCATCCTGCGACGCCATCGATCTCCTGGAAAAAAAGAAAAAAAACAAACCAACAGTATACCACCTGTACTACGCAGTCCATAGTAACGAGTGTCCCACGACCATCCAGCTCTGCTACATCGGAATGTCAGGCAGAGCCTGACATCCCGACGCAGCACAGCTGCTTACCAGCTTCCCCGCGGTGACGTCATCGGACTGCTTTACGACCGCGATTACCCGGCAGCACGTGCAGTTATCGCGAGAAACTGCACGTGACCGCCAGGGAAGATGATGGCGGCCATCAAGCAGTCCAGGACGTGACCACCGGGATCTTCTGCCGGGTAAGTGCCGCTGACTCCTGACAGACCCGACCGACGGACACTGACAGTGACAGGAACATTCCGATTCCGGTATCCGATATGACAAAAATATCGGAACTCGGAATCGGAATTCCGATACAGCAAATATCGGCAGATACCCGATATTTGCAGTATCGGAATGCTCAACACTAATACTGTTACATCAGACTGATGAGGATAAATTTTACTTAATGGATCTAAACAGCCGCAGGTTACTACAATTCTCTAATGCCATTTTTCACTTTGTTACCATTCTGGTGCTTATAACCCAGTCATTACATCAGCTTAAGGATCAACAGAAAAAAAAAGTAACATAATGAAAATCTACTGTTGAATATAAACATAGTGTCCAACCTATTTTTGTATTTTTTATGCTTGTCACCTTCAACTAGAGTTGGACCTCTGAATGGAACATCTGTGACAACTGTTGAGGGCAATGCATGACAGTGACAGTCCTGTTTTATGCCTGGGACTTTTCGTGCCACTAAATCCAGGATCTATGGGCTTGATCCTTGTTTGGTTTTAAATATTCCACCCTGAGAGTCCTGGGTGGGCGTGTCTGCTGCTTGAACCCTTGAAGCTTCAACTTCCACTGACTCTCAATAATTTAAGCTTATCTGTTCTATATCCCTATTCCTTGCTCCTGTTGTGTCTCCTAAGTTTTCCCATTTTCTAACCTCAGGTTGCATTTTGAATACCCACTTGCTTTCTGATTTTGTCTCGGGTGTGAACTCCTAGTTGTATCCCATGAGGAGTTTTCTGCAACTAGCTGGCTCCACCAGCCAGCAGCTGACTCTGTGACCCCAGCCAAGGAGTACCTGTATAAGTCCAGACCCTTGAACAGGGTTTTAAGGGTGAAGGCCAGAGCAACTCCTGAGCTCTCGTAAATTGAGTGGCTTGTGCTAAGACTGTGCATGCAACCGTGACAATGAAGAGTTGGATTTATGTATAGGCACATAGTTCCTAGCACTGTGGAAATGAGCCTATGGTACAAAAAATGTATGTATAAGTACACTCAGTGTCTATGTACATTTTAATTTTGGGCATAATATGTTAATTTTACTGAAAGAGTAAAAAGGAAGACACCCAGGTATGGGCTGCTTGATGAGCAAAGTTTAAGACACAAGATGGTCAATTCCTAAATGCTTTAGAGAGAAAATACTGGCGTTATCGATGTCCACCTTCAGACTTGAATTTGGACGCACATGTCTTGTATTATAGCTACCACAAAAATCCCTAACAAAAGGGGTAAACTTGATTTTAAATAATATAATCCTAAAAAAATTGCGTAAGAAAAACATACCATAATTAAAACTGTGTAGCGGAGCTGAAACTGTATACATCATTCCACATTTGTTGTCTTGTTTTGTAAATGTTTTTTCAAATGTTTTCTGTATTTGGTTTTATCATCATGGAACATAACAAACTAAGAAATCAGATGTGTCTATGTTCTAGCTTTGCATGTTTTATCACCGAGGACCACCTAGATCCAGTTATATCTCAAAATAGATACAAAACAAGGCAACCGCTGTTCAAACAACATGGAAAATAAGTACACTGTGGTCAGAAAATAAAGAGAACACTGGAAAATGATGAGCTGAAGAAGAAATGAGCTAAAAGCAACCTTCAAAGAGGAACGGCTCAGTCATAGGATTCACAGCTGCAATCGGTCAAATGAGAGACACAGCAACAGAACGTCCAGTTTTCCAAGTTCTCAATGGTTATGTAATATAAAGCTTATTTTTTCCATGTCTGCTTGCAAAGCTCACATTTATCCTTACTCACTTAATTGAAATAACAGCTTGTTTTTAAAAGAGGAATGTGTTCTTGCCAATTCAGATTAAATTCATGTTTTACTTACTTCAAGTACTGTAAGAAATTAGCAAGTCATAATACAGTATAAACACACCGGGATGACTTCATATATGTGGATTTCTATTCAAGTGACAGGAAAATTTGCAGAAAACTTATTTTTAGACAACTGATATTTTTTTTTTGACATTTGCTTTAGTTTCGGTCACCTACAATTATGGTCAGTGAAAAAAATTGATTAAAAACCAAGTTATGAATAAAAAGAGATCTAAGATCAACAAATTCAAACCTGCAAATCTACACTGTGCATAATTATTAAGCAGTTTGTATTTTTGATGACTAATTTTATTATTGAAAAACAATAAAGGTTGCACCATGATTTACCAAGAATGATTACTCTAGAACATTTAAACTGCATTACTGCCATTGAAAATGGAAAAAAGCGCTATATAATGTATACATGAAATATTCATCTGCAAAAATTGCTGTGAAAAAAGGAAGGTACTTAGCACATAGATTGGTCAATATATGAGGGCCCAATTTCCAATCAAGGCGTCCTTCAAAAGTTTGGGTCCCTATCCTGATATGTCACCTCTCCTGGGCAAAAATGCCTACAATTTATGGGGCTTTTTCTCTATTTGTAATTTTATTATTGAACAACTATAGAGGTGCAGGACAATTAAAAAGGTAAAAAAAATCTGAAACCTGAATATTTAAGAAAGTAAAAGTGAGGTTTTGTCTTTCTTAGGAGAATATCTATATGTGCAGAAATATTGGGTAACTATTAGCTTGCAGAATTAGTATGTAACTAAATAAAGAACCAATTTTTCCTCCAAACAACTCAAAATATACAAAATTATATTTCTGACATTTAAAAAAAATATCAGTGAAAAATATAGCCCCTCTTCTTTTCTATAACAGTCATAAATCTTCCATCCATAGAGTCTGTCAGTTTCTTAAACTGCTCTCAGTACATTTTTTGGGCAGCACCAACCACAGCCTTCCATACACTGTTCAGAAATGAGTACTGTATTCATTTACCGTGAATCTCTCACTTAAGAATGGCCCACAAGTTCTCAATAGGCTTTTGTCAGGCGAGGAAGGGTCCATGTCATTATTCTTTCCTCTTTGAGGCCTTAACTGGCTAGCCAAGCATTGGAGTACTTTGATGCATGCGATGGACCATTATCTTGCATAAAAACCATGGTTTTCCTGAAAGATGAATAATGGGCATTTGGTCACTTTACGCTTGATTCTTCTCAAATCTTTGGCAGTTAATGTGTGTTTTAATTCCTCAACATATTTTATGTGACCCTGTTGACTGTTTGCAGCAAATCTTTTGATGGTTCTGTGATCACTCCCCAAAAAATTAGCAATTTAAAGAGTGCTACATCTTTCTGTAAGATTGTTAATAATTTTTTACTTTTCAGAGTCAGTTAAATCTCTTTATGGCCCATTTTGTCTGAGGGAAACAAGCTGCTTAATTATTCTGCACACCTTGATAAATGGTGTTTTATTTGAGAGCAGTTTGCGCAATGCAGTGATGGACAGGAGACAGAGCAGGGGTTAACAGTTTTACTTAACATTGGTATACTCCACACAGGGAGGTAAACGGTTAACAGAGGAATAAGCAGTTCAAAATGTTAATAGCATGCAGAGTTAAAGAACAGTAGGAAAGGTATTAACAGTTCTTGCTGAGTCAACTTATCCTGTCAGTCGTTTCTCAAGACGTGGTAGCCACAGAGCAGGTAATGGCGCCAACAACGGCTGGTGCGGTGCTTGTCTGTTGAGGTCTGGAAGGTAACGATGATTCGTCTTCTGGCGGCAGCGGTTGGTCTCTGGTACCTTCTGCTGAGCCCCTAGTCCATATACTGGTGTGGCCGGAGGAGTGGGGGCCTCCGCACTGTCTGAGCCCAAAGTGTTGCGGCAGATATACACTGGGGAATCAGGACACAGATAGCGGTCCTGCACTCGGTTTCTCTTTGACGGCATGCACGCAGTACTCACTAGCCCGGAGTGTTTGGCACCTCACTTCTTGGTGACCAACGGGCACACACCATGTCTCTCCTCACAGTCTTTGTGGCGGGGATGCTCGAGCACGGGCCTGCGCTTTACTGATGCTCGAAGGCCAGAGCACTCACTTCCCCCTGCTGCACGCTGTCTTCTCCCGCCAAGTCTGCTCATTTCCACATGCGCTGCGGCTGCAAACACTTAGCCAGACCCCCTGCTTCCACCTGCAAAGATTGGTCTGGTCTCTTAAGCTTTCTCCCGGACAACAGAGGAGACAGCCCCGACAGTTTCGGACCTGGCAAAAAACAGGCACCTGCTGCACTATCCTTCTTCTTACAGATTATTAGGCTTCACCCTTCCTCATTACATAAATACACATCACCTAGTCAGCTTCAAACCAACATGTATTCACTATTCAGGTTTATACAGCTCGGAGTTGGAAAATCTGCTTAAAAATGGATATAAGATAAAATTACTTGCCTGATAATTCTGCACACAGTGTACTTAATCCAGAGAAAGACCAAATCCACCTTTGAATAACATTAGCAGGTCTAATAGTCTGGACCAAGGTTCCCAAACTGGTAGCTCAGGAGCCACACATCGCTCGCAGGGCCATAATGTTTGGCTCATGACTGTCTGTGAGTTTGGTGCATTAGCACCAGGTCTAGGAAACAACTATGAAGAGCAGGTTTCCAGATGGTGACTTTTATAGTAGCCCCACACTGTACAGCAGATCTGGATCCTCACATATAGGGTTGGGAGGAGATAAATAAGGTAAGCTCCAGATACAATGATACTGCCAATTACAGAGTGGTAAGTGTGCTTGATGTAAGCATACTGAATGGAAGTAAAGTGGACACTCCTGTATGTAAGTATTCTGCCTATAAGGGAAAGGGCACAAGGTCATGGTGTGCTACTGTGTATGATGTGATCACTAAAACTTGACATGTTCAATAAGAATCTCAAAGTTTGATGTGGATATTTGTCTTTCTCCAACACTTTGCCAGATTAGAAAAGTTGCTTACTTTATAGACAGATCTGTAATGTATACACGGTAATAACCAGACTAGAAACACTTGAAAATATATATAAAATGAGAAATAAGTAAATTTTTCTAAGCAGCTGGAGCTTAGAGTGCTCCAAATTATGACAAACTATTTGTCTACATTTAGTGACTTAAAGCGAACCTGTCACCAGGTTTGACCGATAAGAGTTTGTCACTTGCAGGTTCGGTTGGAGGCAGATATACAGCATTATAAAATGCTGTATATGAGGCCTGGAAGGTGGTGGACCCATCTCATATATCGGCCAAACATGGTGACAGGTTCCCTTTTATGACTTAAATAATTGTTAGTATAGGCATTGAAATTGTGGTTGACCATTACTAGAAGTCATCTGAACATATAAATCATATCTGGAAAAATAAAGTTTTAATAGTAAAAATGAAATGAGTAAATTCTAGCTTTTAATAAGTATACCTTGGTGCCTTGGCACATTTTAAGCAAAGATGTAAAATGTGCCTATTTTACACTTTGTACAACTATGAATACTATAAATAGAGCAACTTACAGGGATAAAAGACTGGATGAGTATTGATGGAAAATATGAATGAAAAAATTAGGCAGCATATCTTTATTGGAAAAATGTAACTTCTAGAAAATACTTTATCAAGCATACTGACATCCTTCATTTATACATTGCAATATAATAAGTACCAACAATATTTTATGTCAATAATATTTCTTGTCATTCAATAGAACACTGTGAAGGCATGACCTGGGCTGTCTCTATTTGACTATTAGTCTTGGGGCATATGCAAAAGACATCTTTTAAACTCAGACAAACCCATTGAGTTTTTCAAGCTGATTCACTTTATGAAACTCTGGCGTTTTTATTTCTGAAGTATCTTTTGTGTCATATTTTTGGTTATTTTCTGAGCATTTTTCCTACATTTTTGTCCTATGGTGGTTTTTAGATGTTTTTTCCATGGTTTTTGTGACATCTTTTTATTACTGTCGTTTTGCTGTCATTTTTTTCATTCAATTAAAAAATTACCAAACTACTTGCATTTTTTAAGCAAAAAAGATGGCAAAACACTTGAAAAGATGTTCTGAAATCCACTTGAAAAAGACATCATGTGCACATACACTAATATGACACACTGTCCTAACGGTGCTTTGACGAAAAAAATAGCAAACAAAACAACACAAAATTACAATATTAATCTCTTCAGTTCCCCTTCTGGACCACCAGAGTATCATTACCAGACCTACTCTTTGATATATTAGAATATCTTCACCTTTTTTACAAGTATCTGGCAAGTCCTTTAATTGTCTACCAGTTAAAATGGGTAGGTAGTAGTGATGAGCGAGTATGCTCGTTGTTCGTGTGGTCTCGGAGTATTTAGAAGTGCTTGGAGATTTACTTTATGTCGCGGCAGCTGCTTGATTTGTGACTGATAGATAGTCTGAATACATGTGGGGATTCCTTAGCATTTTTTTGATAGTTGGTCTCCCGCTGGCCAGCACGCATCGCTGCGTGTGGCAGGCAGGAGACCAGCGATCAGCTGGTAACTAAGGTACACATCGGGTTTCCAGGCGCCGTGCAGTCTGCAGAAAATGCCTGCAGAGCCAAGACTCTGCAGAAAGAACCACCGCCACCGTCCCCCAGCACAGAGCCTGGGGGGCTGCACAAGAGGAGCCGCCGCCGTCACCCAGCACAGAGCCCCCCCAGGCTGCACATAGAGGAGCCGCCGCCGTCCCCCAGCACTGAACCCCCCCAGGCTGCACAAAAAGGAGCCGCCAACGCCGTCCCCCAGCGCCTAGACCCTCGCTGATATGATCAGGTAAGCACCTTGCCTCTGAGACGCTCACTCCCCCCACCATATGTTCCGTACCCGGCGTATAAGATGACCCCCGACTTTGAAGACGATTTTCAGGGGTTAAAAAGTTGTCTTATACGCCGGAAAATACGGTAGTATTTACACAAAGAAATAATCATAAGTTTAAAATACCAGTAGGAAGTCCTAATGTGTCCAGGGTTCGTGGGGAGTCATTATTCAGAAGGACCCTATAAGCTGTGTAGAGTAAAAAGATCAAAAAATGAGGGATGGATATCAGCATTTAAGAAGACATGCTGTCCCAAAATAAAGGAGATGCGTTGCCCCATGGGGAGTACTTACATACATTGGTGGCGCTGAGTGGAGCGCAGACACAACTGTGTCCTGGCGGTGTGTGGCCGGCTGATAGAGACGCCGGGTTTAAAAAGGAAGTGCTGCAGAGCCGCGTGACCGGAAGTGACGTCAGCCATTTTGCAGGTCATGTGTCTTGAAAGCGTCTGAGACGTCTTTCAGTAACCGAGGGAACGGCGCTTGAGCAATAGAAGAACAGCGCTTGCGCAGTGGAGGGACACCTTGTATTCCCTGAAAGCGGCGTTTGCGCAGTAGAGGAGCGGCGCTTGCGCAGTAGAGGGACAACTTGCATTCTCTGGAAGCCCTGGGTATGCTACAGTGATACAGTGCCTACAAGTAGTATTCAACCCCCTGCAGATTTAGCTGGTTGACACATGCGGAATTAACTTGGCATTGTGACATTTGTACTGTAGATCAGCCTGGAAGTGGGAAATGCACTGCAGCAAAAATTTTTGCTTTAATTTTTTTTTTTTTTAAAAAACGTTAAAAGTTAATTCAGAGTGTCATTTATTATTCAACCCCTCAAACCACAAGAATTCTGTTTGGTCCCCCTAAAGTATTAAGAAGTAGTTCAGGCACCAAGAATAATGAGCTTCACATGTGTGGATTAATGATCTCTTTTGCCAGCCTTTTCTGACTATTTAAGACCCTCCCCAAACTTGTGAACAGCACTCATACATGGTCAACATGGGAAAGACAAAGGAGCATTCCAAGGCCATCAGAGACAAGATCGTGGAGGGTCACAAGGCTGGCAAGGGGTACAAAACCCTTTCCAAGGAGTTGGGCCTACCTGTCTCCACTGTTGGGAGCATCATCCGTAAGTGGAAGGCTTATGGAACTACTGTTAGCCTTCCACGGCCTGGACAGCCTTTGAAAGTTTCCTCCCGTGCCGAGGCCAGGCTTATCCGAAGAGTCAAGGCTAACCCAAGGACAACAAGGAAGGAGCTCCGGGAAGATCTCATGGCAGTGGGGACATTGGTTTCAGTCAATACCATAAGTAACATACTCCACTGCAATGGTCTCCGTTCCAGACAAGCCCGTAAGGTACCTTTACTTTCAAAGCGTCATGTCAAGGCTCGTCTACAGTTTGCTCATGATCACTTGGAGGACTCTGAGACAGACTGGTTCAAGGTTCTATGGTCTGATGAGACCAAGATCGAGATCTTTGGTGCCAACCACACACGTGACGTTTGGAGACTGGATGGCACTGCATACGACCCCAAGAATACCATCCCTACAGTCAAGCATGGTGGTGGCAGCATCATGCTGTGGGGCTGTTTCTCAGCCAAGGGGCCTGGCCATCTGGTCCGCATCCATGGGAGGATGGATAGCACGGCCTACCTGGAGATTTTGGCCAAGAACCTCCGCTCCTCCATCAAGGATCTTAAGATGGGTCGTAATTTCATCTTCCAACAAGACAACGACCCAAAGCACACAGCCAAGAAAACCAAGGCCTGGTTCAAGAGAGAAAAAGTAAAGGTGTTGGAGTGGCCTAGTCAGTCTCCTGACCTTAACCCAATTGAAAACTTGTGGAAGGAGCTCAAGATTAAAGTCCACATGAGACACCCAAAGAACCTAGATAACTTGGAGAAGATCTGCATGGAGGAGTGGGCCAAGATAACTCCACAGACCTGTGCCGGCCTGATCAGGTCTTATAAAAGACGATTATTAGCTGTAATTGCAAACAAGGGTTATTCCACGAAATATTAAACATAGGTGTTGTATAATAATTGACCCACACTTTTATGTTTAAAATTTATTAAAATTCAACTGAACAACATAACTTTTTGTTTTGTAAGATTTATGCTTCTGTTAATAAATCCTACTCTCGTTTGCAGTTTGAAGGCTCTAACTTATTTGCATCTTATCAAACCAGCTAAATCTGCAGGGGTTGAATACTACTTGTAGGCACTGTATATGGGAAAACATGCCTATGCAGTGATAGACAATGTGGAACATGAGAGAACATGCTGAGAACGTCCCAGCAACCATGTATAACATATTATAAGGGTTGCATATATATCTTAAGCATAAGCAATCAAAGGCACATTGTAGCTGTAAGGAATGTGGAGGTTTTGCATAAAAGAGATATAGACAACTGTGCCTGTGTAGTTGTAGAATATAAGGGGGCATGTTGAGAATATTTCAGCAACCCTGTCATATATAGTATTGTTGCATATTCAGGCATACAAAATCATAAAAAATCAAAGGCACATTGTAGCTGTATGGAATGAAAAAGTTATGAAAAAGTTATATACATAATGGCAATAACAATAACATACTGGTAGGAGTCCAAACTAAAAGGTGAGGGAAAATGAAATGAAAAGAAATGAAAATAAGGAGAAAAAAAAGGGGGGGTTCTTTAATATCTTACCACCAAGAGTGATATAGACGGACAAAGAGATGGGATTCAGTGGGTCTAGGAAAAGGAAAGATAAAACTCGTTAGCAAACTGTTAGGCTAAGTGCACACGTTCAGGAATGTGTGCAGAATTTTCCTGAGCAAAACTGGACTTTTTTCGCGGTAAAAACGCGTGGTTTTTGTGCGGATTTTGCGCGGTTTTGGTGCATTTTTGACCGGATTTTACGCGTTTTTACCGCGATTTTTCCCTGAACTTTCTAGGTCAATAATATAGCGGGAAAAACGCTAGAATTACGTGAAATTAATGAACATGTTGCTTCTTTTTCCGTGATGCGTTTTTTTCGCGGAAAAAAACGCACCATGTGCACAAAAATTGCGGAATTCATTCTAAATACTAGGATGCTTTATTTATGCGTTTTTGATGCGTTTTTTGCTGCAAGCGCCATTCCCTCGGTTAGTGAAAGACGTCTCAGACACTTTCAAGACACATGACCTGCAAAATGGCCGACGTCACTTCCTGTCACGCGGCTCTGCAGCACTTCCTTTTTAAACCCGGCGTCTCTATCAGCCGACCACACACCGCCAGGACACAGTTGTGTCTGCGCTCCACTCAGCGCCACCAATGTATGTAAGTACTCCCCATGGGGCAAACGCATCTCCTTTATTTTGGGACAGCATGTCTTCTTAAATGCTGATACCCATCCCTCATTTTTTGATCTTTTTACTCTACACAGCTTATAGGGTCCTTCTGAATAATGACTCCCCACGAACCCTGGACACATTAGGACTTCCTACTGGTATTTTAAACTTATGTTTATTTCTTTGTGTAAATACTATATAAATCTCTTTGTCTGATTTTTGGATGTGCCGGTACACATTCACTAACATTTATTCCTGGTTCAAGTAACAGTACTCTCTAAAACCAATCTAATATGGAATTTCTCCTTAAACATATCCTTTCTTACCTTTGTCTATAGGTTTCACCTATGAATTCTATACACCGAACCTGGTGTTTTTGATACCTCATATTGAAAGGGTATGCTATTTCACCAGATCTTGCCTGTTTATATGTATCTATATGTACTGGTATATCTTTGCCTACATGGTCTTTCGATATTTTGTTGGCTCTTATGGTATATGAATGTTAATACCACTCCATAGTGTTCTCCAAGGATATGTTTTTACGTTTTTTTTAATACGCTTTATGTTTGAAAATACTTGTACATACTGTACATACACTTATATATTTATGTTTGTTGTTTTTCAGCGAACATTTTTGATAAAGGCCATAATTGGCCGAAACGTCAAGTCGCCGCAATATTTTCAATAAACATTTTTACCAGATGCATAACTGAACAATTTACGTGTGCAGTGTTTTTTCTCTTTAACGATATGCACTTGTCAGGATCGCTGGTGTGTCGCTACATGATCGCTGGTGAGCTGCCAAACAGGCAGCTCAGGCAGCAATCAGGACAGCGACACTGCGGGTAACGGCACGGCACCTGGAAACCCGATGTGTACCTTGGTTAACAGCTCCCCTGCAGCAGCGCGCTGGTATCCAACGTACACATCGGGTTTCCAGGCGCCGCCCGGAACCTGGAAACCCGATGTGTACCTTGGTTACCAGCTGATCGCTGGTCTCCTGCCTGCCACACGCAGCGATGCATGCTGGCCAGCGGGAGACCAACGATCAAAAAAATGTCCAGGACATTCAGCGATGATCAGTGATACCCAGCAGGGGGGCTGATCGTCGCTGAATGTCACACACAGCGATATCGCAGGGGAGATCGCTGTTGCATCACAAAACTAGTGACTCAGCAGCGATTTCGCTAGCGAGATCGCTGTGTGTGACGGGGGCTTTACAGAGATAATCTCCGTCAGCAAATCCTCCCCCCTTCATCTCACTGTGCTAGAAGAAATGCTGTGTACTGCTGTACTTTTGTAAGGAGTCTTGATCTGTGCTGAACTGTGCTAACAAAAAAAACTATTAGTCAATGTGCCTCTAAGAAGCAGCTGTACTGTTATGAAGCCTGTGCTTAAAGGACTTGAATTGTACTGAATGTGCTGTGACATTAAACTATACTGTTCATGTTCATGAGGACTCTATTAGTTGTATCTGTGTGAGCAAGTGGATCCATCTAGTGCCCGAGGAAGCTGCTGTGTGGCCCAGCTGCGCTTGGTACACATGTTCCAGGAGTATGTACTGAAAGGTAATTGCAAAATCTGATATTCATTCACACTCACACTTCCCTAGATTACCACTAGAGGGAACCTTAGACTATTTAAGGGTGTGAGATAGGTAGCAGGAAGT
This sequence comes from Oophaga sylvatica, assembly GCA_033576555.1. Taxonomy (NCBI): domain Eukaryota; kingdom Metazoa; phylum Chordata; class Amphibia; order Anura; family Dendrobatidae; genus Oophaga; species Oophaga sylvatica. The sequence goes on from JARQOD010000005.1 coordinate 338,407,531, forward strand.
TCAGTTGATCAGTTGGAGACGAGTCTGAGGCAGTGAGTCATTCTAGCCAGACGTGTGGAGAGATCCTGTCAGACAAGACAGAGAGAGATTGCAAGCTGTTATCTCAGAACAGACGGACTGTTAGTTCCCTAAGGAATGTGGAAAGTGACTCTTGGAGCAAGCGTGTATTCAGTCTGACGAAAGGTCCTGAGAGCTGCTCTGGACAGAGTCTCTGAAGGAACAGAAGGAAGGGGACTACAGTTGTTGGAACATCGAGTTAACTGAAAAGCAGTCAGTGAGCTTTGGGAGAAAGGAAGCTGACGACTACACCTACTGCTACCTCGTGCTTATGTTAAGGATAAGAGTAGGGTGACGGGCAAGTGGTGACCCAAGAAAGGAGTGACATCGGTGACAGACCACCTTCACTCGACTTAACCGGACACCGGGTCCGAAGTATTGCTAGAACCTTTACGGCTAGTGAGAGAAACACCGGAATCCTTGCTGGACTTCAAGTCTCAGAAGGTAGCCCTAAGTGCCGATACGTAACTGGGGTCAGGCAGAACAGGAGTCGGGTCTGCAGCCATAAGGACTTAGTTCTTGCCACAAGAAGACTTCCACCACAATGTTGGCCGGGCGTAGCTGTGCTATTTGGAGTTAAATCTGACTTCACGCAGGTTAGGACTCCCACACTTAAAAGGGACAGGAGGCCTTAAATCTACTCAGCGATTATCTGGATGTACATACTCACCCTGAGCAGCTTCCCGGGACATACCTGCCACCTTCATCAGTAAAGGTATGGAAAGAGAACAACTTGTGTGTGACTGACTTATTATATGCAACACCATTGACTTTGAGGGAGCAGTCCCACCTGTGGGGGACTTAACATCTAGCTGCCTAGTAACATCCCCTCAGAAGAATTACCCTGCAGCGCTGGTCATATTGATCAGAAACCACAGGTGGCGTCACAACTATTACTTCAATCCCCTGTAAATATCCCCCTTTGTGTGAGCGCCCAGGGCAACGGACCGAGCTGTGCTACCCGTGACATTCCCCATAGACTTCAACGGGCTCGGTGCCGAGTACCCCAAAACCCTGGTACGTGCGACTCACTGCAGTACATGGTCGCCCTGAGTAACGGTTCCCCAGAGTTCCAAAGAATTCATGAGACCTGTTCCGTCCCTATCTGAACCTAGCGGCGTGCAGGTAACATTGGTGGCCCTACGGAGAATTCTGAGCGGGAATTAGCATGTAGAAGGAAAAGAGGCAAAGTGACTGGAAAATACAGCAGCACAGCACCTCAACACAACTCTGCTACACCAGTTAAAGGGGACTAGCCCTAAAGAAAACTCACTAGCAGCAATGGATGTGGAAATACAAATGGACAGTATCAGTGAACTGCTTCTTCAGTTAACGTGAAGAATTGAGAGCAGTGGCAGAAAGAAAAACTGTCTTAAATGAACTTGTTGCACCAGATTGGTGCAAGATTATTGAAAGGCTACCAGCCAGATGAGACCATTGAGGGGATGTTGAAAGCGATCAGCCCAGGACTGAACCTCCGCTGTATGCTAGAGATGAAAAGTCAATTGACCCTACCACAGTTGAAGATGATTTTAAAAGGGCACTATAAGTAAGAGAGTCCTTTAGAATTGTTTCACCAACTCATTAACATCTCACAGAGCACTACTGAATCACGCCAAAGTTTCTTGTTCCAAGCGATTGATCTTAAGGATAGACTGTTGTTCGCACGCAGAGATGTAGAGGCGGAGGATAAGTTTGATGCTGGGCTAGTCCAGAAGAAGTTCTTGAGATCGTTGGGAACGGCTTAATCAGCAAAGATATTAAGTTACGGCTAAAACAGTACCTAGAAGATCCTGGCATTCTGGATTAAGTCAGAGTCAGAGAGTGAACAGAAGCTAAAGAAGGGCTCTGCTTCTAAATCCACCAAAATGAGTCAGCTAAAGTTGGAGACTCCCGGTTGCCAGCCCAAAGATCATGATGAAGACCCTCCAGGACCATCGCAGAGAGTGGACCTTAAACCACAAACAAAAGGGAGGACAGCCAGAGCTGACTGGGAAGAAGTAATAGGAGAACTGCGAGCTGAGCTGCTGGAGGTGAAAGAGTTGATTCGTTCCAGGCCAGACTTTGTATCTCTCAGACCCAGGAGTGGGTTCCAAATCAGAAGATACCTGGCTTCTGAGGCGTGCTGTTCATCAAATCAGAGTGTGGTATGTGTCCACTGTTTAAGATGTGGTGAGGAAGGACATTATGCCAAGGAATGCCAATGGTCATGGTCGTTAGGGTTAAAAGACAGGAGGTTGCCAGTGCGGGGCAACTGGTAACCATAACACAGAGGAGGCCCCAGAAGCAAATCCAAATCCCGCCAACCCCACAACGGCGCATGAGGTAAAACAGCTGCGTCAGCACTATCCCAAGTGTGTTCCTGTCTGAAATAGCTGCAAGAGGCACAGGGGCATCAGTTGCTTAATGCCCAGTGAAGAGGTCTAACGTCATGCTCCTGGGAGGAGGATGCCTCAGTCAGTAAAGATAGCCTCATCAACCTAATCGGTGAAAGGTGTAATATACAGTGCCAGCTAGATGGACTCCTGGTAAAAGCACTGTGGGGCACAGAAGCTCAAGCGAGACTTTTAAATGAAGAATGGAGACAGTGCCACCTGCCCCATACTTGCCTTCAGTCGCTAAAGGAACTCTTAGGACCAGTGGAACTCAATGGCAAAGCCATCAACCAGACCGAAATTCTTTTTATAGGCTGGGTGGAAGTGACTTTCCAACTCAGGGCCACGAAGAATAGCAACATCGAGCTTTTGGTACCTTTTCTCGTGACCAGTGATCAGAACGTGGCAGAGGATCCTATCCTGGGTTATAATGTAATCAGTGAGGCCATCACGAAACACAAGTCAGGGACACTGATGGTGAATGCAATTGCCACATTGTTCGCCATACCCAACGCTGTGGCAGAAAACGTGATTCATAGAGTAAAGAAAGCACAGAATACAATTGACCTGAAAGAAGTCAAGTTAGGCCTGTGCCCAACCATTATCCCTGCAAACCAAATGATGGGAGTGAGGTGCGGAGTCCGGTCGAACTGGGAAGAAAAGTCCAGAAGAGGCTGTTCGTGCCAAAAGACCCATCTGAACTTGCAGAATGCCTAGTTCAAGGTGAGACTGTGCTTACAATTCCTACTAGTGGGTTTGCCCAAGTGACAGTGCCAGTGATGAATATCACAAAACATGAAATTAGACTGGATCTAAAGACTGTGTTAGGTCACATTGAAACCGTCAAAGCGGTATATCCAGTCTGTTTGAGACCGACCCAGTGGTCTACCGTGAATTCAGTCCCCTCACCAAGGAACAGGAGTTGCCCAGGAGAGGAAATTGCACGACCCGCCTCGGGATCCTGGGATCCCCCGATACCCCTGGAACACTTGTGTGCTGAAGATCTAGCGGTGGCAAAACAGATTCTGCTGAGTGGAAAGTGTAATGCATTCTCTAAAGATGACTTTGATATAGGCTGTATTCCGTCGTTGCAGTTGAAAATTAATTTGAAAGACTCAACCGCAGTAACCAAAATTTACATGTCGGTGCCAAAAGTCAAAGTCGTCTTATTCCTCTCCTATTGTCTGTGTTAGGAAGAAGGATAGTACATTGAGACTCTGCTGTGATTACCAGGAACTAACCAAAAGTCAGTACCTGATCGACATCCCATACCAAAGATCCAAGATATGCTGGATAGCCTATCGTCAAGTACCTGGTTCTCTGTCCTCAAACAAGGTAAGGCATATCACCAAGGGTTTGTCGAGGAGTCCAGTAGACCCTTGACAGCATTCATTACACCATTAGGGATTATGTGAGTGGATCCGCATACCATTTGGGCTCAGTTCAGCTCCAGAAGAATTCCAGAGGAGCATGGAGACATGTTTAGAAGGATTGAGGGACGATATCTGTCAGCCATACTTGAATGACAATGTGGTTGGTACACAGCAAAACCTTCCGAGAGCATGTTGATCACGTGGGGACCATATTTTAGCAGTATCAACAACACTGAGTTAAGTTAACCTCAAAGAAGTGTGAAATATTCAAAAGGCAAGTCCGATTTCTAGGGAAAATTGTGTCCGGAGAAGGATATACCATGGACCCAGCAGAAATCGCTCCGGTACTGGCCTTAAAAGATAAGCAGCCTTCTACTGTCAGGGGGATGATGCAGATCATAGGATTGCTCTCCTACTATCGTACTTATATCTGGAACTTCTCCAGGATTGCCACAGCCCATTGACTGGACATCAGACCACCAGGAGATATTGGAACAACTAGTGGATTACCTGGTAAAACCACCCATATTGGGATATCCTTATTTCAACTAACTGTTCTTCATTGTGATGCTTCTCAAGTTGGACTGGGAGCTGCCCTGTATCAGCATCAAGATGGGAAATTGAGAGTCATCGGTTACGACTCCAGAACATTGACAAATGCCGAGAGAAATTATCAGCTACGTTCTGGAAAATTGGAGTTCCTGGCATTGAAATGGGCTATCTGTGAATGATTATCTCTTTTATAGCAAAAAGTTTGAGGTTTACACGGGCAATAACCCTTTGACCTATGTTCTCACTACAGCCAAACTGAATGCAATGGGCCAGAGATGGCTGGCTGAACCAGCTGACTTTAATTTCAGTATTAAGTACAGGCCAGGGAAATGCAATGCGGATGCTGATGGATTGTTGAGAATGCCACTAGAGCCTGAGGAGTTCATGCAAAAATGCTCAGAGGAAGTCAGTCTGGAAGCTATTTAGAGCAGTACCCAAGCAGTACAAAATCATCAAGAAGAAGACACACCATTGTGGTGACCGTTGATGGTGGAAACCACCGTAAAAGCAAAAGAACGAGATCAACCCCTGTCCATTCAACAACTACCAAAAGGAACAATCCGTAGAGCACAACAGGAAGATCAGATAATTGGCAGAGTACTTCCTTATGTGGACCAAAATAGTTTTCCAAGTAAATGAGTGAGAGATAATGAGTCACCAGCAGTATCGGTTTTAGTTCAAGAATGGACGAAGCTCTACCTTAGTGAAGACGGTATCCTGTATCGTAAAGGAGGGCAAAAACAGCAGTTGGTGCTACCCAGAGTGTATTGTAGGTTGGTCTTCAAATAACTCCATGAAAACATAGGACACCTGGGAGTAGAAAGAACAACAAACCTGATCCGTGAACGTTTCTTCTACATGCAGAGATATTTAGTGGTACGTGAACAGGGAGTGTGGGTGTCTGAAAGATAAATGTCCCAACACATCAATCCTGGGCACCCATGGGCCACATCCAGACTACATAGCCATTTGAGATGGTCTCAATAGACTTTTTACATCTTGAGACGTGCAAGGGAGGTTACGAATACATCTTTGTGGTGATAGACCATTGTACTTGATTTGCTCATGCATATGCCACCACTAATAAATCTTGTCGAACAGCGGCAGAGAAGTTCTTCAATGATTTTGCATTGAAGTTTGAGCTCCCTACGAGGTTTCACCATGACCAAGGAAGAGAATTTAAGAACCAGCTCTTTGCCAAATTAGGAAAGTACTGTAGAAATCAGAGATCTCATACAACAAACACCCTATCACTCAGAGGGTAATGGACAAGTGGAACGTTTTAACCGGACTTTATTGTTAATGCTGCGCACTTTAACAGCTGACAAGAAGAAAGATTGGAAGAGTTCTCTGTCAAAAGTGGTACATGCATATAACTGTACCAAGAGCGAGGCAACGGGTTACTCACCTTTCTTGCTATTGTAAGGACGATCGACAAGACTGCCAATCGACATCATGTTCGACACTCCGGTGTCAGAGACTTACAGAATGTATCCGGAGTATGTTCGGAAATGGAAGTAACGGATAACAGAGGCATACAACATAGCCTCCAAAGTGGCTACCCAAGGGCAGAGCAAGAGTAAGGAGTACTATGATCAAAATTTTTATGGAGCAGAATTAACACCGGGAATTCGGCTGCTACCGTGTTTCTCCGAAAATAGGGCGCCCCCGAAAATAAGGCATGCTAGGGGAGCACTGTGCCTGCTAATATAAGGCACCCCCCCGAAAATAAGGCATACCTTCAGGCCGGTGTCCCACCCCTCCCCCCACTTGCTCAGGGCCCCGGCAGCCGGCACAATACTTACCTCTCCCCGTGCCTCTGCAGCTTCGGGCTCAAGGGGGCGCCCACAGGGCGCCCGCGCTTCCTCTCACAGCAGCGTCGCTGGATGACGTCATCATTCAGCGGCCGGCTGTGGCAGAGAGTGCCTGTGTTGCGGACGCCGGACAGGTGAGATGTGGTGTGTGTGTGTCAGTGTGTGTGTGTGTGTGTGTAGTGCGGTGCTTTGTGTGTGTGTATGTGAGAGAGTGCTGTGGTGCTGTCTGTGTGTGGTGCTGTATGTGTGATGGTGGTGGGGGAGGCAGTGATGGTGGTGAGGAGGCAATGATGATGGGGAGGCAATGATGATGATGATGATGATGATGGGGAGGTGATGATGATGGGGAGGCAATGATGATGATGATGGGGAAGCGATGAAGAAGGGGAGGCAATGATGATGAAGATGGGGAGGAAATGATGATGGGGAGGCAATGATGATGATGGTGGGGAGGCAATGATGATGATGATGGGGAGGCGATGATGATTATGATGGGGAGGCAATGATGATAATGGGGAGGCAATGATGATGATAATGGGGAGGCAATGATGATGATAACGGGAAGGCAATGATGATGATAATGGGGAGGCAATGATGATGATAATGGGGAAGCAATGATGATGATAATGGGGAGGCAATGATGATGATGATGGGGAGACAATGATGATGATGATGGGGAGGCGATGATGATGGGGAGGCAATGATAATGATGATGGGGAGACAATGATGATGGGGAGGCAATGATAATGATGATTGGGAGGCAATGATGATCATGATGGGGAGGCGATGATGATGGTGAGGCAATGATGATGATGTGGAGACAATGATGATCATGATGGGGAGGCGATGATGATGGGGAGGCAATGATGATATGATGGGGAGGCAATGATGATTATGATGGGGAGGCAATGATGATGATGGGGAGGCAATGATGATAATGGGGAGGCAATGATGATGATAATGGGGAGGCAATGATGATGATAATGGGGAAGCAATGATGATGATAATGGGGAGGCAATGATGATGATGTTGATAATAGGGAGGCAATGATGATGATGGGGAGACAATGATGATGATAATGGGGAAGCAATGATGATGACAATAATGAGAAGTCTTTCCACAGTGCCCTTTCCTGAGCCGTAACAGTGCAGAAAGCAGCACAGTGCAGAGGAGAGCTCCATATTTTGTATGGAGCATTATATGGGGACCAGTATCATGTTTGGAGCATTTTTTGGGGTCCAATATTCTTTATGGAGCATTATATTTGGCCCATAATACTGTATGGAGGACTATGTGGTGCCCATAATATTGTATGGAGGACTGTACTGTCCAGTCTGTACTGTGCGTTGAGAGGATTTGGCGGTTTCTGAGCTATTGTAGAATTTACAATAGATATCACTCATGTAATGGAAGAAGTGAAGTGTTTGCATTGTACTATACTATTCTTTCTCTGCCGTATCTGTGCATCATGAATCTTGGTCTGTGCTAAAGGGGCCCACTGAGACTCTTTCGCAAAAAAACCTGGAGCCGGCCCTGGATGGGAATATTTGGGGCTGCAAAATGATGATGGGGCTGCTACAGTAAAGGAACTGCTGTGGGTGATTGTTACGGTAGCGGTACATTGTCCAGAAAGTGTGTGGGAGCCATTTTAGAACCTTTATGTTTTGTGGCCCTGTGTGGGAGTCAGGCAATTACAGTACCGTACCGTAGTGTGTTACTTTGATTTGTTGTCTGCTTTTCTGCTGAACGGTCTACCGTAAAGTACCGTACTGTAAAAGTTGTCAATTCTTTTTCTTGAGAAAATAATACACCCCCCTCCCGAAAATAAGACATGGTGCAACTTTCGTAGCAAAAATTAATATAAGACGGTGTCTTATTTTTGGGGAAACAGGGTAGTCAAGAACGTACGTGAAAAAAGTGGTCCAGGAAAACTTTGTTCGTACTGGGAAGACAAGGTGTATGTGGTCTTAAGGATGAAAGCCAATGACAGCCCAGTGCATGAAATCCGATTGGTAAATGGGGACAAGAAAACCAGAATGGTCCATCGGAATTTACTACTAACTTGTGATTATCTCCTACAACAAAAAGTCTCCCCAGCATGGATCAAGGTCGACTTTGGGACTACCCCAGACTGAAGCTCCGGAGGTGCATAGTGACCTTGAGAGTTCCAATGAAGAAGAGCACATTGTTGTATCTGGCAGACCGGCAAGGAGAGGGATGTGCTATCCTCAGGAGAGTGAACTAAGTCCAGAGGCTTCAGAGTTTGTACCAAGGAGTACAGATGAAGTCCAATTCAGTTCTGATGTTCAAACACCGATCACTGCAGAGACCGATCGACACTCAGAAGGAGCAGTATTATCAGACTGTGAAGAACCAGAGGATTCAGGAGAAGTGCAGGAACTTACAGAGGCAGTTCCAAGAGCATCTGAGGAAGTATGAGATATGAGTGCGGTGGAAGAACCTCCTGCAATCGAAGAACCTGTGGTATCTGAGGAACAACGCATCAGGAGTATGTCGACTCGAGAAGTGAGGAGGCCCGTGATGCTGACGTATGAGACACTTGGTGAACCTAGTTAAGTGCCAAGGACTGTCAATTGGAAAAAGGTATCCCTGCCTACGGACCAGGTAAGTCCACTTGAGTGGTATTCACCACCGAGAGGCAGTATGGAAAATGTTACCTGGTGGAAAGACTTTTTTCACGCTCAAATTTCCTTAAAAGACTTTATAGAAAAAAAGAGCTGGTAAGGCCTAGTGAAAGAGAGAGCTGGTTGAAGTGCGAAAAGCTCCAGCTGAAGAGATGCTGTTTGTTTTAAATGTTTCTTTCTTACAGGAGTCTGACAAGTAAAAGGTCGTAAGAATAGGTTGTTATTAGTGTTGAGCGATACTGCTCGATATCTAAAAATATCGTATCGGAATGGTATCGCCGATATCACTAAATATCGTCGATATCCGATTCCGATACCGGAAGTCCCATGTAAGTCTATGGGAACAAAATATCGCAACAAAAAAAACCCTTTCTTTCGTTGTAAACACAAAATATACACACATAGAATACATATATATATATATATATACATGTCATTGTGACATATATATATACATATATTTATAGTTTATACACTTCTACATAGTAAAATAGACTCTGATTCAATTGCCGGGTAAAGCCATGACATACCCCATAGAAGTCGACGGGCTCGGTGCCGAGTACCCCCAAAACCTCTGGCTCTGTGCGACTCAACTTGGGCGTCACGAACAGGATTCTGTAGCTCGCTATAAGCGAGTCCTGTGTGCCTGAATTGAACTGGTTTTGTGCTTGAGAATTGCTAAAATCATCAGAGAATGTATTTGCCATTTTTTCCGCCATATCTGCGTCACGACGAGGCACTGGTGAAGAAGAAGGGGGTGCTCTTCGTGGTGTACACTCACTCAGTGGCGCGAAAACGATGGCCGACCACTCTAAATGGTACTGCAATGTAAGATCGTGCCCCACAGCTCTGGAGTTCCGCCTCCTCATCCTCCTCAGTGTGCGGAAACTAACACGAAGGTCCCGCCTCACTACAAAAGAGGGGCCCTCTCCAGATGCTAATGACACATGTGACTTGGCAGAGATGGCTAATGGACACGAGCAGAAGTGTGAAGGGATGGAGCAGTCAGAGCTCTCCCCCCACGGAAGCGACCCGATCGCCACGGAACCACCGTTGGGCACCCGGCCTGGAAACCCTCCTACGCTGCAAGAAGCGGAGGATACCCTAAGAGACCTGGCCCGGCACCGGGAGGAGGTCGCCAGGATGGAAGCCAGCTGGCGTGCCCTAAAACTAAACTTGGAGCGGCGCCAATCCCTCTTACCTGAAGTGTCTGTACCGGAAGGTGAGGCACCCGTTCTAGTAGAGGAGTCCGTGCGGGCATCCCAGCCCTTGCAATGTGATCCGGTTGACGTTGTCGCAGTGGAGGCACCCGTTCCTGCAAAAAACTCTGCACCGGCAGCACCCCAGATCCCGCTGTCTGCCCCCGTCGCTGAGACAGAAGAAGCGACACCCGTCCTCATGGAGGAGGCCGTGCAGGCACCAGAGGTCTACCTGTCTGTACCGGAGCCCCGACTGTCATCTGTTCCAGAGCCGGCTGCTTCCTCCGCAGGTGAGCGCCGCCAGGACTGTCGGGCGCCAGGAGAGCTGCCGCAAACCGGACATCGTAAGCTGCAGTTTGATGGTGGAGACATGGAGATGCTGGTGGAGGAGAATTACAACCGGCGTCAGGAGGAAGAGTGGAGACGTTGGGAGCGGGAAGCAGAGCGACAAAGGGAGCAGCGAGAATCCCAAAAGCTTCGGCAACGTAACCTGGAGAAGGACCGGGCAGATAAGGACCGGATGAGAAAAGATAAAGGAACCCTGTGGGAGCCGCGGCGTAAGGGTGCAGTACGGAGCTTTAAATTGAAAGGTGGTTGGGGCTTCATCCAGGAGCCTGGACTTTATTTAGAAGTGTTTGTGACCCGGCGGGACGTGGAGGCTCACCTCCCAGAAGGACACCCGGGGAGGGACCTGTTGCCAGGAGACTTGGTGACTTACACCCGACACTGGGGTTACAATGGATGGTACGCCCTAAATGTTACCAGGTGCGACCCCTACTCCCCAGAGTGTCAGGAACCTGTGAGACCCTCGGAGCCTTCAGCCTCCCACATCCAGGCCTCTGCACAAGTGCCCACCCCACGCCGTAAATCTCCCCAGCCTCCCTCAGTGGTCTCCTCAGCAGCCCCAGCTATGGACATGATAACTATAGCTGGCCCGTATCCGGCTCCTGTTAGGCCCCCTGGGGTTCGTTCAGTCCGGGACATAGGGCTCCAGACCCGGAGGAGATGAAAGAGGTGGCCACACAGACACAGATAGCGGGTCACGACTTGACTGTACAGGCCACACGACGTCATCAGGTCCTGGTGGTCCTTGGTGTCTCGGATGTTTGGCAAGCATCAGAAGAGTACCAGGTGGTACCTGGAACACCCCTGCCAAAGAATTATAAATAACCCGGACAGGGTCCCTGTATGTAAATAGTTAAATTGCTGATGTACCTGGACGGTGAATGTTCATAAAAATTTTTTTAATTTAATAGAAAACACAACACAGTTTTCATTACTTTTATTACAGTCTCATCCTGCGACGCCATCGATCTCCTGTAAAAAAATGAAAAAAAAACAGCAGTATACCACCTGTCCGACGCAGTCCATAGTAACGAGTGTCCCACGACGATCCAGCTCTGCTACAACAGAATGACAGGCAGAGCCTGTCATCCCGGCGCAGCACAGCTGATTACCTGCTTCCCCGGCGGTCATGTCATCGGACTGGTTTACGGCCGGATTACCCTGCAGTCACTGCAGTTATCGCGAAAAACTGCATGTGACCGCCAGGGAGAAGATAATGGCGGCCATCAAGCAGTCCAGGACGTGACCGCCGGAGATCTTCTGCCAGGTAAGTGCCGCTGACTCCTGACAGACCCGACCGACGGACACTCACAGTGACAGTGACAAATCCGATTCCGGTATCTGATATGACGAAAATATCGGTACTCGGAATCGAAAGCCCGATACAGCTAATATCGGCCGATACCCGATATTTGCAGTATCGTATCGCTCAACACTAGTTGTTATTAATGTTTATGAATGTTATGCAAATATGTACAGTACAGACCAAAAGTTTGGACACACCTTCTCATTTAAAGATTTTTCTGTATTTTCATGACTATGAAAATTGTACATTCACACTGAAGGCATCAAAACTATGAACTAACACATGTGGAATTATATACTTAACAAAAAAGTGTGCAACAACTGAAATTTTGTCTTATATTCTAGGTTCTTCAAAGTAGCCACCTTTTACTTTGATAACTGCTTTGCACACTCTTGGCATTCTCTTGATGAGCTTCAAGAGGTAGTCACCGGAAATGGTTTTCACTTCACAGGTGTGCCCTGTCAGGTTTAATAAGTGGGATTTCTGGACTTATAAATGGGGTTGGGACCATCAGTTGTGTTGTGCAGAAGTCTGGTGGATACACAGCTGATAGTCCTACTGAATAGACTGTTAGAATTTGTATTATGGCAAGAAACAAGCAGCTAAGTAAAGAAAAACGAGTGTCCATCATTACTTTAAGAAATGAAGGTCAGTCAGTCCGAAAAATTGGGAAAACTTTGAAAGTGTTCCCCAGTGCAGTTGCAAAAACCATCAAGCGCAACAAAGAAACTGGCGCACATGAGGACCGCCATAGGAAAGAAAGACCAAGAGTCACCTCTGCTTCTGAGGATAAGTTTGTCCGAGTCACCAGCCTCAGAAATCACAGGTTAACAGCAGCTCAGATTAGAGACCAGGTCAATGCCACACAGAGGTCTAGCAGCAGACACATCTCTACAACAACTGTTAAGAGGAGACTTTGTGCAACAGGCCTTCATGGTAAAATAGCTGCTAGGAAACCACTGCTAAGGACAGGCAACAAGCAGAAGAGACTTGTTTGGGCTAAAGAACACAAGGAATGGACATTAGACCAGTGGAAATCTGTGCTTTGGTCTGATGGGTACAAATTTGAGATCTTTGGTTCCAACCACCGTGTCTTTGTGCGACACAGAAAAGGTGAACGGATGGACTCTACATGCCTGGTTCCCACCGAGGAGGAGGTGTGATGGTGTGGGGGTGCTTTGCTGGTGACACTGTTTGGGATTTATTCAAAATTGAAGGCATACTGAACAAGCATGGCTACCACAGCATCTTGCAGCGGCATGCTATTCCATCCGGTTTGCGTTTAGTTGGACCATCATTTATTTTTCAACAGGACAATGACCCCAAACACACCTCCAGGCTGTGTAAGGGCTATTTGACCAAGAAGGAGAGTGATGGGGTGCTACGCCAGATGACCTTGCCACCACAGACCTGAACCCAATCGAAATGGTTTGGGGTGAGCTGGACCGCAGAGTGAAGGCAAAAGGGCCAACAAGTGCTAAGCATCTCTGGGAACTCCTTCAAGATTGTTGGAAGACCATTTCCGGTGACTACCTCTTGAAGCTCATCAAGAGAATGCCAAGAGTGTGCAAAGCAGTCATCAAAGCAAAAGGTGGCTACTTTGAAGAACCGAGAATATAAGACATATTTTCAGTTGTTTCACACTTTTTTGTTAAGTATATAATTCCACATGTGTTAATTCATAGTTTTGATGCCTTCAGTGTGAATGTACAACTTTCATAGTCATGAAAATACAGAAAAATCTTTAAATGAGAAGGTGTGTCCAAACTTTTGGTCTGTACTGTATATGAAGTGACATGACTTCCACCACTGTCTTAGAATTGGTCAGATCGATCAATTGAGGCAAATGTCGAGGACAACATTCAAAAAGGAGGGAAGAGTGTGACATGCAGAAATAGTGCTAACTGCTGATGCTTCAAAAGCATCCAGCAACTAGAGGGGTTAAAACAGTCATAGGAGACAGTGAGTGGTTAGCAGAGCCCCAGGGGTATTGTGGGAAACTTGTTTACATTCTTTTCTATAGAAAACAGGAAATTGTGTGTGTTAGACAGTGGGTTCGGAAAGTATTCAGACCTCTTTAAATTTTTCACTATTTGCTTCATTGCAGCCATTTGGTAATTGCAAAAAAAGTTCATTTTTTTCTCATTAATGTACACTCTGCACCCCATCTTTACTGAAAAAAACAGAAATGTAGAAATTTTTGCTAATTTATTTAAAAAAAAAAGAAATATCACATGGTCATAAGTATTCAGACCCTTTGCTCAGTATTGAGTAGAAGCATCCTTTTGAGCTAGTACAGCCATGAGTCTTCTTGGGAATGATGCAACAAGTTTTTCACATCTAGATTTGGGGATACTCTGCTATTCTTCCTTGCAGATCCTTTCCAGTTCAATCAAGTTGGATGGTGAACATTGATAAACAGCTATTTTCAGGTCTCTGCAGAAATGCTCAATTGGGTTTAGGTCAGGGCTTTGGCTGGACCAGTCAAGAATGGTCACAGAGTTGTTCTGAAGCCACTCCTTTGTTATTTTAGCTGTGTGCTTAGGGTCATTGTCTTGAACAAAAAAGTGAACCTTTTGGCCAAGTCTGAGGTCCAGAGCTCTCTGGAAGGGGTTTTCATCCAAGATATCTCTGTACTTGGCGTCATTCATGTCTCCTTCAATTACAACCAGTCGTCCTGTTCCTGCAGCTGAAAAACACCCCATAGCATGATGCTGCCACCACCATGTTTCACTGTTGGGTTTTGTACTATTGAATTTATACTGCAAACCATGGGCTCCTGAGCTGTGCACTTACTAGGGGTTTCTTGAGTAATCGGTAGTGGTCTAAGGACCTGGACTCCCACTGATCTACTTGCAAATAAAAAGCCACTTAAATATCAAAAAAATGTAAAAGAGTTTAGTTGCTTTTCAACCCCTTCCTGCAAATGGCTGTAACTTCATGTCTAGATTGAAAGTGATTTCCTGCAATTGGGCGTACAGTTATGTCTCAAGGATGCCACGGGCACAGGAGTTGTTCCCATGAGCAGCAATAGTCGGCTGTTATACATAGATGAGCTCCTGCTGTGTGCGATGACCAGAACTATCTCGAATCCCAGCAATTTAACGCCTCAAATGATACCAAGAAGAACTATAGTTTGTCATGTAAAAATTTTCGCTGATGGAAAATTGTGAAGTTCATGGCTCTCAGAAAATGGTGACACAAAGCCAAGTATTTTTCCCATGTGTGTATTTATTGTATAAAAGAACAAAATATTAATAAAACTACATAAATTTGGTATTTCCATATTTGTACTGACTTATGGAACAAGGTTAACACTAAGATGCACAAAAACTGTGGTGGAATTGCAGTCTTGCTTATATTCCTTCCCATAAGGAGTTAATAAAACTTGGCTACAACGTTTTTTATACCCTAAAATGATCCTATTGGCAAATACGTCTAAAAAACAAGTCCTTGTACAACTACGTTGCCAAAAAAATAGAGTTATGGCTCCTGAAACATGATAAAGAAGGTGAAAGAAAAATGATCAATCATAAATACCAAAACTTACTGTGATGCCAACGGGTTAAATAATATATCACCTTCTAATTATATAGTATGCCATACTTATTCAGAAACTGTTATAAAATGAAGCAAAACTGGTTCTATGCGCGAGTGAAGTGTACCATATCTGCCAATAGTCCTGGAAGAAACAGGAGCATTCATGTCATGTCCCAGTCTAGACAAAACCGCTCCTGTCTGCCTCTCTGTACCCATGTACTGATGCTTAATAGATAATTGTGCAATAATGTCTGCCATAGCAACCAATCCAGTGTTTTCTATAATTAGAGAATATATTATGTGTGGAGCTTAAACCATGTATTTATTAAAATATATTTGACATTGACATTGTTACATCGTTTATGAGTCATAAAGTACACAAAGAACACAGGACATGTCACCGGGATGGCATAATCTGAAGTTTTGGTGGTAAGAAAGCATGTAACGTACACCTGCAACCTACCATACGGGTTCCTATATTAAGGCAGGCGATGAGAGAAATGCTGGTGCAATATATCATTGATCTTCATGTAGTAATAGATTCACAGTGTTTAATTCTACTAAAAACAGCATATTAATGACTCTTGGTCACAATGTTTTTCCTACACAATGTTCTGCACTTTCTTGTCGTATGAAACCTAGAACTGCTCCATGAAGAGACACCATACTTGCTGAGCTTCTGTGTTCCCCAACACAGCTTTTGATTCACCAGCTTGGCATGATGTCATCTATGGGGCACATGGGATCCTGGAGGATAAGGAAATTCACACAGGTCCTGTCCACGGTGATGGACACTGACAGACTGACTTGACAGTAGACCAGGGTTGAGTGAAGCAATCCATTCATCTCTACATATTAGCCCTCATCCTAATCCAAAAGAAGAAAGCTTGCACTGTAATACCTGTATGTTGATGTCAATCCTATGACCACTTGACTAAGGATATTTAGCTAAGCCAAAGTTTTCCCAAAACGAAATTAACCCCAGCTGCTATGGTATTCTTGACTTGCAGTAATTCAGAGTAAAGCCCCTGTCACACACAGCGATCTCGCTAGCGAGATCGCTGCTGAGTCACTAGTTTTGTGATGCAACAGCGATCTCCGCAGCGATATCGCTGTGTGTGACATTCAGCGACGATCAGCCCCCTTGCTGGGTATCGCTGATCGTCGTTGAATGTCCTGGACATGTTTTTGATCGTTGGTCTCCTGCTGGCCAGCACGCATCAATGCGTGTGGCAGGCAGGAGACCAGCGATCAGCTGGTAACCAAGGTACACATCGGGTTCCAGGCGCCGGGCGGCACCTGGAAACCTGACGTGTATGTTGGATACCAGCGCGCTGCTGCAGGGGAGCTGGTAACCAAGGTACACATCGGGTTTCCAGGTGCCGCGCAGCACCTGGATACCCGATGTGTACCTTGGTTACCATCTCCCTGCACCAGCGGGCTGGTATCCAACGTACACTGCGGGTAACTAAGTGACTTTACCCGCAGTGTCGCTGTCCTGATCGCTGCCTAAGCTGCCTGTTTGGCAGCTCACCAGCGATCATGTAGCGACACACCAGCGATCCTGTCACGTGCATATCGTTGTCGGGATCGCTGGTGTGTCGCTATGTGTGACGGGGCCCTAAGATACTAGTTGCCTAGCTGAGAGGCTTTTGATGGAAGTCTAGGGAGTAAAGTTTCTCCACATAAATTAGGATAGTTAGTTATAGACCAGAAGAATTCATGGTCTTCTGACATACGAATGTTTTTCAGAGTATCTTAAAAAGTTCATAAATCCTAAAATGAACTAAACTTTCATATGTACTTAAAGAAGCCCTCTCGTTTCTTATACTTCCTAAACTCATGTAAATGTTCAGTGGGGAAAATAAGTATTTGATCCCTTGCTGATTTTGTAAGTTTGCCCACTAGCAAAGACATGAGCAGTCTAGAATTTTAAGGGTAGGTTAATTTTAGATATAGAATATCAAGAATAAAATCCAGAAAATTACATTGTATTAATTATATAAATTTTTTTGCATTTTGCAGTGAGAAATTAGTATTTGATCCCTCTGGCAAACAAGACTTAATACGGTTGTGCTCAAGTTTACATACCATAGGAGAATTTTTGCTTTCTTGGCCTTTTTTCAGAGAATATGAATGATAATACCTAAAATTTTTTCTCCAGTCATGGTTAGTGGTTGGGTGAAGCCATTTATTGTCAAACTACTGTGTTTTCTCTTTTTAAATCATTATCATAACCCAAAACATCCAAATGACACTCATCAAAAGTTCACATACCCGAGTGATTTTGGCCTGATAGCATGTACAGAAGTTGACACAAATGGGTTTGAATGGCTACTAAATGTAGCATCCTCACCTGAAACCTGTTTGCTTGTAATCAGTATGTGTGCATAAAAGCTGAGTGAGTTTCTGAGATCCAGACTCTTGCATCTTTCATCCAGCCCCTGATGTTTGTGGATTGTGAGTCATGGGGAAATCAAAAGAACGGATCTTCGGGAAAAAGTACTTGAACTGTATAAATCAGGAAAGGGATACAAAAAGATATCCAAGGAATTGATAATGCCAGTCAGCAGCGTTCAAACTGTGATTAACAAATGGAAAATCAGTGGGTCTGTAAAAACAAAACCACGGTCAGGTAGACCAACAAAAATTTTGTCCATAAATGCCAGGAAAATTGTTCAGGATGCAAAGAAAAACCCACAAATAACATCAGCTAAAATACTGGACTCTCTGAAAACTAGTGGTGTGGCTGTTTCAAGATGCACAATAATGAAGCACTTGAAGAAAAATGGGCTGCATGGTCGAGTTGCCAGAAGAAAGCCATTACTGCGCAAATGCCACAAAGTATCTCACCTACAATATGCAAAACAGCACAGAGACAAGCCTCAATACTTTTGGAACAAGGTAATTTGGAGTGATGAGACCAAAATTTAACTTTTTGGCCACAACCATAAACATTACATTTGGAGAGAGGTCAACAAGGCCTAAGATGAAAGGAACACCATTACTGCTGTAAAGTACGGAGATGGATCACTAATGATTTGGAAATGTGTGAGCTACAAAGGCACAGGAAACTTCGTCAAAGTTGAAGGAAAGATGAATGCAGCACATTATCAGCAAATACTGGAGGCAAATTTGCAATCATCAGCCCAGAAACTGTGACATACTTGGACATTCCAGCATGACAACGATCCAAAACACAAGGCCAAGTCGGCCTGTCATTGGCTACAGCAGAACAAATGTCATGTGTGCATTGCCACGAAGATCGTCGCGGTTGCACATTTTGACTTCTCACAGCTGAGCTGCTGTTTCTTTGTGTTTGGCAGCTAGGGAGTTAATTCTGTCTGTGCTCGGTTCTGGGACTGGGTGCAGTTTCTCCCGGCTGCAATTGATTATTTGTTGATTGGTTTCCTTTAAATTACTGGTTGTCTGCTTGGGGAGTTGCCAGTGAAACCTTCATGCAGACCACAGATAGGAATGAATCTGTATAGACTTTAGTTGTGAGCTCCTTAGTTGTTCTAAGCTCAACTTGGTTAGAGTTTATTTCCCAGACCATTTATGTTCCTTTGGTGTTTGAGTGTGTATGCAAGCGAGTGTTATCCTGTCTGTCTTATGTCTAATCTGTGTATTTAGCTGAGATCAGCCCATATCCCTTTGGTGGTAGTCAGGATCCTTCTTAGGACTGATTACAGGGTTCAGGGTCTGATAGGAGACAGGGTTAGGTTGGAGACTTGGACCTCTGAACCATTATCAGTATCTCCAAGGTGAGGGATTAGTTAGGACCCCAGTTTAGGGTCAGGTTAGATCCCGGTCCACCTCTTTCCTGTTTCAGCTCATCAAGTCCTCAAGATTAACCCTGAGTTCAGCAGATATCGTGTCAGGTAAATCTATTCTATACTTACATGCTGATGTTGCTATGCTAGTTGTTGTATAGAGTGTTGTTCCTGTATTAATAGTTTACTGACATTGTATACATATCATTAGACAGTGTGACATTTTCACTGGCCTTAAAAATTATCTCCAGTTACCATGGATCCAGTAGCCCAGCTGGCTCTGCAGTTGCAGGGATTATCCATGGAGCTGACGGACATTAAGTCCAAAGTTTTGTCTCCCCTGGAGCAAACCAGAGTTGAACCTAAAGTAGCTCTCCCGGACAGGTTCACTGGTGGGCGAGACAAATTTTTCACCTTCCGGGAGGCATGTAAATTGTATTTTCGGCTTCGGCCTCGATCATCAGGGAGTGAGGAGCAGAGAGTGGGAATTGTTATCTCACTTCTGCAAGGGGACCCTCAATCCTGGGCATTTTCCCTTCCTCCGGGATCCCCGGCTCTACTGTCTGTAGATCAATTTTTTACTGCCCTGGGATTGGTATATGATGACCCAGATCGGGTCTCTCTTGCTGAGACTAAATTACGTAAGATACAGCAGGGAGATCGTCCGGCAGAGGAATTTGCTTCTGAGTTTCGTAGATGGGCCACAGATACTCAGTGGAATGACCCAGCTCTTAGGAGCCAGTTTTGTCATGGGCTTTCTGATAAATTAAAAGACGTTTTGGCTCAGTATGAGTCTCCTCCTTCTCTGGAGGCTGCTATGGCCTTAGCTATCCGTACTGATAGACGGCTTCGGGAGAGGGGTGAGGTAACCCCACTCCCTGTTGTTTCTCCACCTACCACTAAAGTCCCTTATGTTGAGGTTCCCCTTGTCTGTTCGGATGAGCCTATGCAGTTGGGAGGGACATCATTTCGTAGGAGGGGATTGGCGGTACGCCGCAGGACTAGAAGATGTTTTTTCTGCGGGAAAGAGGGACATTTTGTTGGAGAATGTCCATCCCGTGCCTTGTTGAGCCAAAAGTCGCCGGAAAACTGTTAATCCCAGGTTGTGTGGTGGACGACAACCTGGGAGTATGTATTTCATCCGCCAGTTCTTCTCAGTTCCTTGTACCAGTGGAGGTGGTGGTTGGTACGAGAGTGGAGAGATTGTCTGTTCTTCTTGATAGTGGTTCCGGGGCTAATCTGGTTGACGCTCAGTTGCTCAGGCTCAAGGTATGCATCTGAGTGTATTGGTCAAACCGATCCCTATATTCTCCATTGACGCCAGGCCTCTCGGCCAAGGTAGCTTTGTTCATGAGGTTCATAACATTGACCTTCGGGTAGGGGCAATACATAGGGAACAATTATCTTGTTATGTGTTGGAGGGTCTACCTACTCCCATTGTGTTGGGACTTCCTTGGTTGGTTAAACATAACCCTGTGATTAATTGGCAGTCCAGAGAAATAAGCCAATGGGGTGAGTTTTGCAAAAGCAACTGCATGAACACAGTCATCAGTGCGGTCGTGCCTAGTACATTGCCTCCTTTTTTGGAGGATTTTGGGGATGTTTTCTCTGAGGAGGGGTGTCAGGAGTTGCCTCCTCATCGCGTGTATGACTGCTCTATTAATCTCCTTCCTGATGCTAAGTTGCCTAAAGCTAGGTTGTATAATCTTTCTGGTCCTGAGAGGCAGGCTATGAAAGATTATATTTCTGAAAGTCTGGCCAAAGGGCATATTAGACCTTCATCTTCCCCAGTAGCCGCGGGGTTCTTCTTTGTGAAGAAGAAAGATGGAGGCCTACGCCCTTGCTTGGATTTCCGCGAACTTAATCGGATTACTGTTCGAGATCCGTATCCACTCCCTCTTATTCCTGATCTCTTCAATCAAATTGTTGGCGCCAAATGGTTTTCTAAATTGGATCTCAGGGGGGCGTATAATCTGATTAGGATAAAAGAGGGAGATGAGTGGAAAACGGTGTTTAACACGCCGGAGGGACATTATGAGAACCTTGTCATGCCTTTTGGTCTGACTACTGCACCAGCAGTATTCCAACATTTTGTTAATGACATTTTTCGTCACCTTGTGGGGCTGTTTGTGGTTGTATATTTGGACGACATTTTAATTTACTCTCCAGATCTTGTGTCTCATCAGGAGCATGTTAGACAGGTGTTGCAGATCTTGCGAGACAATAAACTATACGCCAAACTGGAGAAGTGTGTATTTGCCGTACAGGAACTTCAGTTTTTGGGTTTTTTGGTGTCAGCCTCCGGTTTCCGTATGGACCCTGAAAAGGTGAGAGCAGTGCTTGAATGGGATCAGCCAGGGGATCTTAAGGCTCTGCAGCGTTTTTTGGGGTTTGCTAACTACTACCGGAAATTTATTTGTAATTTCTCATCTGTCGTCAAACCTCTCACTGACATGACAAGAAAAGGGACGGATTTTTCTAAATGGTCGGACAAAGCTTGCCAAGCCTTTTCCTCTTTGAAGAAATGTTTTGCTTCGGCACCCGTTCTCATCCAACCAGATGCATCTCAGCCGTTCATTGTGGAGGTGGATGCGTCTGACGTAGGGGTGGGTGCTATATTGTCCCAGGGTCCGTCCCCTGGTAAATGGCATCCGTGCGCTTTCTTTTCTAAGAAATTGTCGTCCGCCGAAAGGAATTATGATATCGGCAATAGGGAACTTTTGGCCATTAAGTTAGCTTTTGAAGAATGGCGTCACTTTTTGGAGGGGGCAGTCCACCCGGTTACCGTTATTACTGATCACAAGAACCTGTTGTATTTGGAATCCGCTAAGCGTCTGAATTCCAGACAAGCTCGATGGTCGTTGTTTTTTACCAGGTTTAATTTTGTCGTCACTTATCGCCCGGGGTCTAAGAATGTAAAGGCTGATGCCTTGTCTCGCAGTTTCCCAGGGGCCGGGAAAACGGATGACCCGAGTCCTATCCTTCAGAGGGGGTGGTAGTGTCGGCTGTATTTTCTGAGCTTGAGGAGGAGGTGTTAGAGGCTCAGGGGGACGCCCCTGCAGGACCTCCAGGGAGACTGTTTGTCCCAAATCTGTTGAGACAAAAGGTTATTGAGGCACATCATAATTCTGCTCTAGCAGGACATCCAGGGAGTAAGGCTACTTTAGATCTCCTTTCTCGCCGGTTTTGGTGGCCTAATGCTAATAAAGATGTTATAACTTTTGTCGCGTCATGTGGGGTGTGTGCTCGCTCTAAAACCCCTCATACCCGTCCGTCTGGGACCCTTTTACCCTTGAAACTTCCGGAGCGTCCATGGACTCATTTATCTATGGACTTCATTACGGACCTTCCTCCGTCGTCAGGGAATACTGTCATACTGGTGGTTGTTGACAGGTTCAGTAAGATGGCACATTTCGTTGCTCTTCCTGCACTCCCTAATGCTAAAACTCTGGCGCAGGTGTTCATTAGGGAGATCGTTAGACTTCATGGGTTGCCTTCTGATGTGGTGTCAGATAGGGGGTCTCAGTTTGTGTCCAAATTTTGGAGGGCATTTTGTTTACGTCGGGGGATGCAATTGTCATTTTCCTCGGCTTTTCATCCGCAGACCAATGGTCAGACAGAGCGTCTGAATCAGAGTTTAGAGACATATCTCCGGTGTTTTGTCTCAGAGAACCAAGAGGACTGGTCTTCTTTCTTGCCTCTGGCAGAGTTCGCTCTTAACAACAGGCGGAGCGAGTCCACTGGTAAGTCCCCATTTTTTGGGGCATATGGTTTCCATCCCCAGTTTTGTACTTTCAATGGGGGGGGCCCTTCTGGGGTTCCTGAGGAGGAGCGTTTCTCGTCGTCACTTGCTTCTGTGTGGAGAGGTGTATTGAATAATCTGAGTGCGATGGGGAACCATTACAAACGTATGGCTGATGGGAGGAGAGTTTCTGGTCCAGATCTGAATGTGAACGATCTGGTATGGTTGTCTACCAGGAATATAAAACTTAAAGTGCCCTCCTGGAAACTGGGTCCCAGATTCATCGGGCCGTACAGGATCAGTTCCATAATTAATCCTGTGGCATTTCGTCTGGACCTCCCTCCTACGTTTAAAATTCATAATGTGTTCCACAAGTCATTACTTAAAAGGTATGTGGCACCAGTCATACCGTCACCTCTACCTCCTCCTCCTGTGTTGGTCAATGGTAACTTGGAATTTCAAGTATCAAAGATCATTGACTCACGTCTGAATCGCCGGTCCCTTCAGTACTTGGTGCATTGGAAGGGGTATGGTCCAGAGGAGAGGACGTGGGTCCCTGCGTCTGATGTTAACGCAGATCGTTTGGTTCGGACCTTCCACAGAACTCACCCGGGCAGGCCTGGCCCTGAGGGTCCGGAGGCCCCTCGTAGAAGGGGGGTACTGTCATGTGTGCATTGCCACGAAGATCGTCGCGGTTGCACATTTTGACTTCTCACAGCTGAGCTGCTGTTTCTTTGTGTTTGGCAGCTAGGGAGTTAATTCTGTCTGTGCTCGGTTCTGGGACTGGGTGCAGTTTCTCCCGGCTGCAATTGATTATTTGTTGATTGGTTTCCTTTAAATTACTGGTTGTCTCCTTGGGGAGTTGCCAGTGAAACCTTCATGCAGACCACAGATAGGAATGAATCTGTATAGACTTTAGTTGTGAGCTCCTTAGTTGTTCTAAGCTCAACTTGGTTAGAGTTTATTTCCCAGACCATTTATGTTCCTTTGGTGTTTGAGTGTGTATGCAAGCGAGTGTTATCCTGTCTGTCTTATGTCTAATCTGTGTATTTAGCTGAGATCAGCCCATATCCCTTTGGTGGTAGTCAGGATCCTTCTTAGGACTGATTACAGGGTTCAGGGTCTGATAGGAGACAGGGTTAGGTTGGAGACTTGGACCTCTGAACCATTATCAGTACCTCCAAGGTGAGGGATTAGTTAGGACCCCAGTTTAGGGTCAGGTTAGATCCCGGTCCACCTCTTTCCTGTTTCAGCTCATCAAGTCCTCAAGATTAACCCTGAGTTCAGCAGATATCGTGTCAGGTAAATCTATTCTATACTTACATGCTGATGTTGCTATGCTAGTTGTTGTATAGAGTGTTGTTCCTGTATTAATAGTTTACTGACATTGTATACATATCATTAGACAGCGTGACAACAAAGTGTTGGTTCTGGAGTCGCCATCTCAATCTTCTGGCCTCAATATCATTGAGCCACTCTGGGGAGATCTCAAGTGCGCAGTTCGCGCTAGACAGCCCAGGAAATTACAGGAACTGGAAGCTTTTTGCCTAGAAGAGTGGACAGCTTTACCATCTGAGAAAATAGAGAACCTCTTCCACAACTACCACAAAAGATTTCAAGCTGTCATTGATGTTAGAGGGGGCAATACATGGTATTAAGAAATGGGGTATGTGAACTTTTGATCAGGGTTACTTGGATGTTTTGGGTTGTCATTATGATTTAAAAAGAGAAAACACAGTAGTTTGGCAATAAATGGCTTCACCCAACCACTAACCATGAGTGGAGAAAAATGTTTTGGTGTTATCATTCATATTCTTTGAAAAAAGGCCAAGAGAGCAAAAATTCTGCAGGGGTATGTAAACTTTTGAGCACAACTGTACTTGGTGGCAAAACCCTTGTTGGCAAGAACAGCAGTCAGACGTTTTTTGTAGTTGATGATGAGGTGTGCACATATGTCAGGAGGAATTTTGGTCCACTCCTCTTTGCAGATCATCTCTAAATCATTAAGATTTTGAGGCTGTCGCTTGGCAACGCAAAGCTTCAACTCCCTCCAAAGTTTTCTATTGGA
This sequence comes from Oophaga sylvatica, assembly GCA_033576555.1. Classification (NCBI taxonomy): domain Eukaryota; kingdom Metazoa; phylum Chordata; class Amphibia; order Anura; family Dendrobatidae; genus Oophaga; species Oophaga sylvatica. The sequence continues at coordinate 338,432,320 of JARQOD010000005.1, forward strand.
TTAAGGTCTGGAGACTGGCTAGGCCACTCCATGACCTTAGTGTGCTTCTTTTTGAGCCACTCCTTTGTTGCCTTGGCTGTATGTTTTGGGTAAGTGTAATAACATACCTACCGATCGTCATCTTCTCTGGTATCCAGTGCTCTTCCATTCCTTCTCTGAGTCACATGGACTTACGCATTTTAGTCTGTGACCGAGCTTCGAGGTCCTCCCAGTATCCAACAAGTAGGGAACAAACTTCATCCCAGAGCCGACGTGTCACTATCTGATCAGAATGGCGGCGGTCCCCCATGTTCCACAGCGGCTCCCGCTCTCTAATCAGATCTATCAATAGATCGATGTCGATCCCCTCCTCTCCGTCTGAGTCGGGAGCACGCTGTGAAGCCTTTAAAAAAAATGTGAATAAAAAATTTTAATTAATAAAATTATTAAAAACATTTTTTTAAAACTAAAAAAAAAAAAAAATTATACTTACAGATGGAAGACCGCCGCGTTCTTCATGTCGACTCTGGGAGGCACTGGTTTTGACCTCTTGAAGCCACAGGTGCGGAAGACTGCCAAAAAAAAAAAATTATTAATTTTATTTCCTTTTTTTTTTTTTTTTTTTTTTTTTTTTTTTAGGATGTGTTGTGTAGTGAGATGTTGTGTTGTAATGATGGATGCAGGAAACTTACGAATTGCGAGCCCACTCCGGGTATCTGTCCACCACGTCCTTCTTCTGGGAGGTCCTCTGGTTCAGATTCCTGTATTGAAAAAAAAAGAAAAGGAAAATAATAAAAAAAAATTCACCAAATGATTTTGGAAAAATATTTGGTTCAAAATTACCGTTAAACGCTGCCGATGAGTGAGAGGGCTCCCAGAAGAACTACTGTCCTGCCGGCTGTACTCCATTCCTATCAGAGATGGTCGTCTGTTGTGCATTAAAGAGGAAAATAAAACAAAATAATAAATAGCCACAATCATGCTCCGTGCTGAAAGAAAAAAAATCTTGGTTTCGGTTATTTGGTATGTGATATTTACCGTCTCCTGGATGGCGCCTGCTCCTCTTCTTCCTCTGCCTCTGGTTGTGGTGGTGGTGGTGTCACAGACCGCGGCCTCCTATGCTGTACTCTGCAGTGTAACAAAAGTAACAAAAAGGAGAAAAAAAAAATGGCTCAAAACAGGGACCGGTATGAAAGACAAAAGTTCTGTTTGCGGTTATTTGTTTTGAGATATTTACCGTCTAATTGATGGCGCCTGTTCTTCAGCCTCCTGTTGTGGTGGTGATGGTGTGGCTCTATGTGGCCTACGATGCTTTCCTCTGCATTTTTACCAAAACAAACAAAAATAATAATAAATATTTAAAACCATGTACCACTATGAAAGTCAAAAGTTCTGTTTGCGGTTATTGTGTTTGTTATATTTACCGTCTGCTAGATGTGGCCCGGTCACGCTGCTGTCCTCCATCTCTTCTATTTTGTGCAGATGCAGTCGCAGCCTGCTGCCTCTGATGTCCTCTGCTGTGGAAAAAATACAATTCAATTTAATACATGGACACAATCATCATATACATGATACATTGAGCTAATCAAAGCATGATTAATTAGGATATTTTCACTGCATAGCACAACCCTCATAGCATACAGCAATACCAACATAATAGAGAAAATAGGCAATACTGTATAGATAAATAACCATAATATAGAAGTATGTCAAAACAGTATATACCAAAACACAACTAGTATACATCAATTCAAAAAGGATATATCTTTTGGCACATTGTATACTACTGTGCCAACCTAGTATATATCAATACCCCAATTGTATACAAGTACCCCAAAACTCAATATTGCAAAACTAACATTTATTTAAGTACTAGCCACATACATTATAATACCCACATTGCATTAAACATTACCCACAAAGATACACAAAAATATGCAATTGAATGAAATAAGCACACACAAGTTTTTGACCAATTTTTATTGCACTGCTGGTAGTAATCCCTATGTTAACTTTTATTACTAGAAAAAAAAAATGCAGACAAGCAAGCTAATTTATGTATGCAAATAAATAACATAGCAGTACCATCAAATTCAGAAAGTATAAAAAAGCAGAAAATAGAAAAACACACGTTTATTTAAGCAAAAGCCACATAGCATATAAGTAATGAAAATAATAATATAACAATACCCACATTGCATAAATATTACCCACCAATATACACAAAAATATGCAATTAAATGAAATAAGTACACACAAGTTTTTGACCAATTTTTATTGCACTGCTGGTAGTAATCCCTATGTTGCCTTTAAAGTCCTAGAATAAAAATCAACAATACAACTGTGTGCAAGCAAGCTCATAAGTACGGCAAAATAAAAATTTGCACTACTCACAAATTATTCAAGTATATTAAAAACCATCATACAGCAATACCAACAATGTATAAGGCTAAGTGCACACGATCAGGAATAATTGCGTTTTTTTCGCGGTTTTCCGCGGTTTTCCGCGGTAAAAACGCGATAAAAACGCAAGCATTAAGCATCCTATACATGTTAATTGATTCCGCATGTTTTGTACACATGTTGCGGTATTTTCCGCGAAAAAAACGCTTTGCGGAAAAAATAGCAACATGTTCATTAATTTAGCGTAACCGCGGTGATTCCGCCGCCATAGGAATGCATTGAACCGCTTACTTTCCGCATGTGGCTATGCCCACTATGCGCAATGTAAGCGGTTCATGTGCGGATGGTACCCAGGGTCTGGAGCAGAGGAGACTCTCCTCCAGGCCCTGGGTACCATATCCCTGGTAAAACAATAATTAAAATAAAAAATAATGATATTCTCACCTTCCGGCGGCCCCCGCAGCCTTCCCGCGGCCCCCGCAGCCTTCCCGCCTTCAGCGACGCTCCCGGCAACTTCCGGTCCCAAGAGTCCTTTGCGAGATCACCCAGATGGCATAGCGGTCTCGCGAGATGCTACGTCATCGGTGTGATTTGTTGCAAAGCACTCCTGGGACCGGAAGTTGCCGGGAGCGTCGCTGAAGGCGGGAAGGCTGCGGGGCCGCCGGAAGGTGAGAATATCATTATTTATTATTTTTTTTATTATTTTTACATTAGATCTTTTTACTATTGATGCGACATAGGCGGCATCAATAGTAAAAAGTTGGTCACACTTGTCAAACACTATGTTTGACTCGTGTGACCAACCTGTCAATCAGTTTTCCAAGCGATGCTACAGATCGCTAGGAAAACGCTAGCATTCTGCAAGCTAATTACGCTTGCAAAACGCTATTATTCTGGCGGGAATCAGCATAAAAAAACGTGCGTATTTCCTGCGGGAGAAGTGCGGGATTGCCGCGGAAATTTCCGCGGCAATTCCGCAACGTGTGAACTTAGCCTTAAAGTACGCCAAACCAGAATAGAGCTATGCCAACAATGTATATAAAAAAAAACCAAACCAGAAAAGAGCAATGCCAACAATGTATTGAAAAATAATCCAAAACAAACAAGACTAATATCCACATTGTATTGAACACAACCAATGCAAACACATAAAATACACGCTATAGTATCATGGGGTGATATTTACCCTCTGCCATTTTCTCCGGTCTCCTCCGCTCCCACATCTTGGTGGTCCCCAGAATCCATATTGATGCGGTTTGAAATGTGGAGACGTGGCTCTCTTGCTTGCTTCTGTGGCTCTCTTGCTTCTGTGGCTCTCAAGCTTCTTGTAATGCATGTGGCACAGTGTCCCACAGGTGTGGTCTATATATATGTTTGCTTCTGTCTAGACCCAATTAACATTCCCAGACAAAAAAACAGGATCAGGCCACCGGATCCGGTTTCTGACGGATGCGGCGCAATGCGGCGCTCATAGACTTTCATTGTACACAAACGCCGGAAGCGCCGGATCCGGCGCTTCCGGCTTTTTGGCCGGAGAAAAAAAACGTTACAAAATGCGTCTTTTCTAGACGCCGGAAACAAACCAGACACCGCATCCGGAGGACAGCGGACAGAACGCAGGTACATGCGGCGCAATCCGGCGCTATATCTTTTCAATGTTATACCCACCGGATCCGGCGTGTCCGTTCGCCGCATACGGTGTTAAAAAAAAAGGCCGGATGGCGCCTGATTCAAAAAGCCTGATGTGTGAAAGAGGCCTTAGGTGGCAAAATCCTGCTGACAGATTCTTCTAAAATTTATTATGAGTGCCCCCCATAATACTTAAATATCTTTTGGAAAAATAAGATGGCCTACATCCAGCAAAAAGTTTACTACAAATCTACTGCCAGGAGTATAATTGTGCTCAAGGTCATGATAGGTCAGACAGGCAATTAATTATGTATATCCACAGCTGGTATAAACTAAAGCATTTTATTGTGGGCAGCCACATGGATTACCTGAGAAGCAAGCTAAGCTGTTATCAGACTGAAGGTTATATCACTGTATGCTAATCATTACATATGTTGCATGAAAGGACACTCAAGATTAGTATTGCCAGCAATTTCTAGTGGCAAGAGATGTCTACATGACATGTCTTCCTATTACTTAAAAGGAATGTGTTATCAAAAGATAAATTATTGTTTAAATCGGGTATTTTGTTGCATGTATTTAATTTTTAATTTTTGCAATGCTTTTTCACAATCTTCATTTAAAAAAATAATTTACATAATATTCACAACTGCCAGTCAAGCTATTTTAAACTCATACTTCCTGTGTTTTCAGGAAACATTTTCAGCAGGCTTATTATCATCAGAGGCAGGAGCACATTGCCTGGTAAACCCTCTATAGACAGGATCTCCCATTCATAATAAATTAATGTCACAGCCTCCTTATTAGATGCTTCAACATGAAAATCAGTCTATTGCTGCTAATGTTCATGGAAATTTCCTGAAACAGAAAGTCTAAAATAGTACAAGTGGCCAGTGTGAAAATTGCAAGATTTCTCATTTCTATTTTTAATGCAGATAAGAGAAAAAATATTAACAAACATTTGTAAAAAAAATGTAACACAAAAACTTGAATTAAAAGTATTTTTTTATCATTTTCCAATTATAAATTCTCTTTAAAAAATACTCCATCCACAAGAAAGTTGTTATGGATAAATGTTGAAGGGATTTATGCCTACCGCTATGGGGATGTATAACAATTCACTAAGGGTGAAAGATGGCTACGACCTAGGACTGGCGCACTAATGGAAATGATTAGAGATTTGTGTACTTTTGTTTGTTACGTATTGTGGTCTTTCATGTGCAAGATCTGTGTCTAGTAATTACGCTATGTAATGCTGTTTGTAATGTTTTGTTTGTAATGCTGTTGTAACGCTGCTGTGATACCATAATTTCCCTCGGGATCAATAAAGTGTATCGTATCATATCGTTTACCATTAGGGATACCATTTGTGTAGTGATGAGCGAACGTGCTCTGTAATGCTCGTTACTCCCCCAAGTATCACTGTACTCGCGGCACCGAGCTTTTCTGGGATTATTCGCCTGGTGCTCTGGTCCCCGCCCTGCATTTTTGGTGCTCTTTAGAGAGCCAGTCAACATGCAGGAATTGTCTGCCACGCACTGCAATGCCGCAGCCATCTTGGTTGTGGTATTACAGTGATTGGCTGGCCGCACAGCATCATCAGGTGTATAAGAGACCTGGTGCTGCTGGCTGTTATACCCTGGTTGCGTCTCTGGCTATTATACCCTGGTTGCATCTCTGGCTGTTATACACTGGTTGAGTCTCTGGCAGTTATACACTGGTTGAGTCTCTGGCAGTTATACACTGGTTGAGTGTCTGGCTGTTATAACCTGTTTGGTTCTCTAGCTGTTATACCATAGTTGGGTCTCTGGCTGCTATACACTGGTTGAGTCTCTGGTTGGTATACCCTGGTTGGGTCTCTGGCTGTTATACACTGGTTGGGTCTTTGGCTGTTATACACTGGTTGGGTCTCTGGCTGCTATACACAGGTTGGGTCTCTGGCTGTTATACACAGGTTGAGTCTCTGGCTGTTATACACAGGTTGAGTCTCTGGCTGTTATACACAGGTTGGGTCTCTGGCTGTTATACCCTGGTTGGGTCTCTGGCTGTTATACCCTGGTTGGGTCTCTGGCTGTTATACCCTGGTTGGGTGTCTGACTGTTATACCCTGGTTGGGTTCTGGCTGTTATACCCTTGGAAGAATACAGAAGCAGTTTATTGCCACTTCTGTCTTCAATATCAATTAGCACTGTGTAGTGTACAAAAGTATTGGCAGTGCTTATGCTTCTATCGGACCTTGTGATCAAATGATTACCATGGCTCTACCAGCATAGCAGAGATTCTGGATCCTAGTAGACCCAGATCAGCTCTGCCATTGAATTTTGTCACTGTTCCCAAGTGCCCCAGTTACAGTGGAAGAAAATTATTAATAAAGTAAAAAAATGTTTTCCAAAATTCTTTAATGTTTTCTTGTGGATAAAATCATATGAAAAAATACAGTATATATGAAAAATATGTAAAAAAAAGTAATACAAAGTAAAGAGTCACCACTGCAAAAAATACAATCTGAAAGAAAAAACACAGAAAAGCCTGTACTTACTAGTTATCTACAAGGCTTTAATAACCTGCTTTTAAATTCAACAGGTTATGTGGTCTGAAGCATGAATAATATGAAAAAATATAAAAAAAATGAAAGCAAAATTAGAATTTTTTTTATATTTACTTAACAAAAAAAGTTTAAAAAAAGTGCAGTCTTTATATGTATTCTCAATGCAATACTAAAAAAATAATAAAACTGTTGCACATAAAACAGACTAATGCGGGGTTGTCACTGAAAAAATAAAAAAAAGTTATGGCTACTTAAACAGGAAAGGCAAAGCTAAAAAATAATGGCCATTCAATAAGACCCTCTTAGGTCTAATCATTAAGGTGAAGTTGTCATGAGGTTTTTGCAATTCAATCTGAGAACAGCATAATGTAGGGCAGTGATCCTGATTCTAGTGATGTGTCACTTACTGCTCTGCATAACTCCTACCACACTGGCAGCTTACTGTGTACACTGTGTATAGGCAGAAAGCTGCTAACCAGTCGTGGGGCTTGAGTTACACAGAGCTGGAGGACCACATGGCGCAAAACAACTAGCCCTTGAGTGTTAATATCCTGCTGATAAAACACTGAATTTATTGAAACTACAACATACAGCCTAGTAAGTGACACATACCTGGTATCAGGGTCTCTGTCCCTACATCAGGGCCGGCGTCAGCACCCGGCACACCCGGCAAGTGCCGGGGCCCTGAGCAGGCGGGGGGGCCCACTTGCCGTCGGGCACCCCGGCGCCCGTTAGCGGTGTCAGCGCCGCCACTAAGCCCCCCGCTTGCTCAGGGCCCCGGAAGCAGCTGACGTAATATTTACCTCTGAGCCCTGTGCCTCCGCTGCCGCAGCTCCGTCTCCAGGGAGCGCCTGCGCTTCCTCTCACAGCAGCGCCGCTGAATGACATCATCATTCAGCGGCCGGCTGTGGCAGAGAGCGCGCGGATGCCGGACAGGTGAGATGTGATGTGTATGTGTCTGTGTGTGTGTGTTTGTGTGTGTCTGTGTGTATCACTGTGTGTGTATGTAGTGCGGTGCTTTGTGTATGTGTGTGTATGTATGTATGTGAGAGAGTGCTTGTGTGCTGCGGTGCTGTCTGTGTGATGGTGGTGGAGGGAGGGCAGTGATGATGATGATGATGGGGAGGCATTGATGATGATGGGGAGGCAATGATAATGATGGGGAGGCGATGATGATGATGATGGGGAGGCAATTATGATGATGGGGAGGAAATGATGATGATGGGCAGGCATTGATGATAATGGGCAGGCATTGATGATGATGGGGAGGCCATGATGATGATGGGCAGGCATTGATGATAATGGGGAGGCCATGATGATGATGATGGGCAGGCATTGATGATGATGGGGAGGCATTGATGATAATGGGCAGGCATTGATGATGATGGGGAGGCATTGATGATAATAGGCAGGCATTGATGATGATGGGGAGGCCATGATAATGATGGGCAGGCATTGATGATAATGGAGAGGCCATGATGATGATGGTCAGGCATTGATGATAATGGGGAGGCCATGATGATGATGGGGAGGCGATGATGATGATGGGCAGGCATTGATGATAATGGGGAGGCGATGATGATGGGGAGGCGATGATGATCATGGGCAGGCATTGATGATGATGGGGTGGCAATGATGATGATGGGCAGGCATTGATGATGATGGGGAGGCCATGATGATGATGGGGAATCAATGATCATGATGAGGAGGCAATGATGATGATGGGGAGGCAATGATGATGATGGGGAGGCAATGATAATGATGGGAGGCGATGATGATGATGGGGAAGCGATGATGATGATGGGGAGGCAATGATGATGATAATGGGGAGTCTTTCCACAGTGCCCTTTCCTGAGTCGTAACAATGAAGAACGCAGCACAGCGCAGAGGAGAGTTCCATATTTTGTATGGAGCATTATATGGGGACTAGTATCCTGTATGAAGCATTATATGGGGACGAGTATCCTGTATGGAGCATTATATTGGGTCCAGTATTTTGTATGGAGTATTATATTGGGTCCAGTATTTTGTATGGAGCATTATATGGGGATGGGGGGGTGACATCCTGCATGGGGTATTATATGGGTGATGAGGGGGAGACTGTGGTGCCCATAATATTGTATGGAGGACTGTACTGTCCAGTCTGTTCTGTGCGCTGTGAGGATTTGGCGGTTTTTGAGCTATTGTACAATTTACAATAGATATCACTCATGTAATGGAAGAAGTGAAGTATTTGGCATTGTACTGTACCCATATTTCTCTGCTGTATCTGTGCATCATGAATCGTGGTCTGTGTTAAAGGGGCCCACTGAGGCTTTTTCGCCCGGGGCCCATAAAAACCTGGAGCCGGCCCTGCCCTACATCATGATGCTCTCAGATTAAATAGCAAAAACATGGTGACAGATTCTCTATAAGGGGTTAACGTATAACATTTTATAATGTTATTGATAAATCAACCACTGTATTTTTACTAACTAAAGGTAATATCTGCATGGAGTTTTTTTGCTTTTCTCTCCTCCTGGTACTGGTACACCAATTTTGTCTCAGCAACTTATTCTTGATTTTTTATTAAAAATCTAATAGGTAAATTGACATTCTTTGAGATTTTTATGCTGTAGCTTGTCGTTAATAAAACTGGATTGTAAATTTGATTGGGGCTGCCCTTTAGAATGTTGGTATAAGTAAAATATTGTACAAATAGGAGATTGCTCTATCAAAAAGAAAGTGATCATTGTGTCCGAGGCAGCTGAAGGATATAACGTCTACATGTGATCTAGTAATTGGCCATATTCCTTGTATACACAGGAGCTGTGTGTGTATCTCCATTCACGAGGGTGCTCCATTGTGTTATCTGCTATCCGTAGTGCTTTAAAAGCTGCAGATTAATCACCACTAAAGGCAAGGTGCATGCAGGCCGCCTCTCACTGGTCGAGAAATTCAATGTTCACGTTTTCATCCTGCTGAGCTCTATGTAAGAAGAACGTGAAATCATCCAGACTCGGCCATCACGTGTAGTTGCTCAATTTCTCAGGCAGCTTTTGCTATTTCGTGTTTTAGCAAATTCAGAGCTGATTTTAATTTGATTTTCTTCTATGCCTTTATGAAGTGGTATAGGTCATAATGTTTTTTTATTATAGTACTTTAATAAAATTTTATACCTATTATTGGTGAGATTCAGTAACAGTATGAAAAGATACACATGACTGGAGAAAAGAGTCTAAATGTTACCTGGCGGAAGAGAAGCAGACTAGAGTTGCCATATATTTCCTAGCAATCAGCAGGTAGAGCATCATGGTCTGTTAGGTAACACAGGCTTCTGTATCGCTACTTCTCGATTACCTTGTAAACCAAACAGGTGTTAGATTGCATATCAGTAATGGACGGCCTCTAGAAAACGACCAGAAGTGTGGTACCAGATCCTTTAATTCTGGCTTACGTATACATTGTAATCAGCACAATATTGGAAAAAATACAAGTTACACCAGTGATTTCAATCAGTTTCATCAGAGTTTTATCAGTGTTTGGTCTGACTCATCAGTTTCTCTAATGTCGCTTATCTAACAGTTTTGTGAAAATCAGACAACACTCAGATGGCATCCGAGTGCTGTCTGACTTTTTCACGGACTCATAGACTTGCATTGCTTACTTTGATCAGTAACCTGGATCAATATCGGACATGTCTTTGCAATTTTACCTGGATTGTGCAGTGTGCGAAAAATCACGGACACTTGAACAGCCCCATTCGCTATTATAGGGACCAGTGCTATATGTGAAAAGCACAAATAGCACTTGTGAGGAGCTGGCTACTTATAAAAGACTACTGGACGAATGGACGTAGAGAGGAGTCCACGGCTCTAAGGGATGCAGACTTTTCTAGCACGGAGCACCGGTTGTGCGATATTGATGTGTTTTAATAGAGATTTTCTTGATCATCAGTTCAGACTCAGGAATCAATGTTTCCATTCAGTGACAGAAGGGCCCGGTCTCACATAGCGAGATCGCTGCTGACTCACAAGTTTTGTGACGCAACAGCGATCTCAGCAGCGATCTCGCTATGTCTGACACGTACCAGTGATCAGGCCCCTGCTGCTGGTCGTGTCAGAAATGCCTGGACTTTTTTTTGATCAATGGTCTCCCACTGGCCAGCACGCATCGCTGCGTGTGGCAGGCAGGAGACCAACAATCAGCTGGTAACCAAGGTACACATCGAGTTTCCCGGCGCGGGGCTGTGCCTGGAAACCCAATGTGTACGTTGGATACCAGCGCGCTGCTGCAGGGGAGCTGGTAACCAAGGTACACATCGGGTTTCCAGGTGCCGCGCAGCGCCTGGAAACCCGATGTGTACCTTGGTTACCAGCTCCCTGCATCAGCAGGCTGGTATCCAACGTACACATTGGGTTTCCAGGCACAGCCCCGCGCCGGGAAACTCGATGCAGCGATCATGTAGCGACACACCAGCGATCCTGACAGGTTCATATCGTTGGTGCGTCGCTATGTGAGACGGGGCCCTAAGCAGAGGAAGAGTGCAGGCTAGATCTTATGCAAATGAACTTAAGGCCAAAATCAAGATTAGTAATCAAGGAAAGCAATCATTCCATTGTTCATCCAGTCACTAGTTCCATTGTGTGGATGGACTAGTGTGGTGTGTTCAAACTAGGGAATAAATTAACTGGTAGGGACCATTACAGACTAGAGGGACAAAGAACCGCAGGGTACGGAGCAGGAGCAGAGCAGAGCCGCACAGTGCAGAACGCGAACAGAGCGGCAGGGTGCGGAGCGAGAGCACAGCAGAACCGCAGGGTGCTGAGCGAGAGCAGAGCAAAACAGCAGGATGCGGAACAGGAGCGAGCGGAGCCCCAGGATGCGGAACAAGAGCAGAGCAGAACTGCAGGATGCAGAACAGGAGCAAGCAGTGCCGCAGGATGTGGAGCAGGAGCAGAGCAGAACCGCAGGATGCAGAACGCGAGCAGAGCATGGAAGGCTACAGACAAGAACACAAACAGGTTTAGATATACGACTTAGTTCAGACAAGGACAGACACGGGAACAAGTTCAGGACAAAGGGTTCAGGTCTGGGTATGTAGCCCCCAGGGTGATGGAAATGAGACACAAAGAATACAGGTACGGGCCTGGGTATGCAGCCCCCAGGGTGACAGAGACATGAGCGGAAACAGGACAGGACCTGGCAACTCAGCAGCAGGAAGCAGACTGAGAGAGTTTGTTGCTCAGGTATCTCCCTATGGGTGAAGATGCCTTAAGTACCCCATACCTCTTGGCAATAGGCTGGGGACACATTAGGAGTGTGAACACTGTCTCTATAAGACTCAGGAAGTGCAGGCACCGCCGCCCTAAGCATACAGCTAGGAAGTATGCACACAGCCAGCAGAGGACATGAGGTCATTAACGTGCAAACCACCCTTGGGGGTTAAGGGGTTAAAGGTCGGTTTTTTGTAGGTCTTTCATTTTTCTTTCTATTCAATTAATCCATTATAAGTATGACACTCCGATATATGCCCTTACAAATATCTATCACTTGATTATGGGGATATCACTAATTTTGGAGATATGTTTTGTTTATAGATCATGGACATATTTGACCTCATTTCATTCTTTGTCTCTATTATGAAGCACTATGCACTTTATATTTAGGAGTATTTATTTGGGTCATATGGATTACTTATTAGTTGACTTGGTATTCAGCAATAGATATCGGTACTATTGGTCAATACATATTACTGTGCTCTATGATTATATGGACTTAGATATATTTTTTATTTTTTACTTACCATATGGATTGGTTCTATCTTCAGATGTTTAAATAGACCTGTCTTGACCTGCACTGACGTGGCACTTGGGTGTCACTCTCCTCGTTTGTACTTATTCACTTGTTTTTAATGGTGTCTATTCATGTTGTTTTATCTTTGAATAATTTCAATAAAACTATTATATGGTTAATTTAGCTCTGGCATCCTTTTTTTTTTTTTCTATTGTTTGTTGTTATTATTATTCATCATTTTTATAGGGCTATTTATTCCATGGTGCTTTACATGTGGAAAAGGGGCATACAAAGACAAGTACAATAAACACAAGCAGTACAAGGCACACAGAAGTATAAAAGAAGAGAGGCGCCTTCCCGCGAGGGCTCAGTGTCTACAGGGGATGGGTGAGGATACACTAGGAGAGGGTACAAGCTGGTCGTGCAGTGGTTCAGTAGACTGAGGATCACTGCAGGTTGTAGGCTTTCTGGAAGAAGTGGGTCTTCAGGATCCTTTTGAAGGTTTCCATGGTAGGCAAACGTCTAATGTGTTGGGGTAGAGAGTTCCAGATTTTGGGGGAAGCACGGGAGCAGTCTTGTATCCGGTTGTGGGAAGAAGAGATAAGAGGGGAGAAGAGAAGGAGATCTTGAGAGGATCGAAGATTGCATGTAGATAAATACTTGGAGACCATGTCATAGATGTATGGTGGAGACAGGATGTGGATGGCTTTGTATATCATAGTTAGGGTTTTGAACTGGAGGCTCTGGACAATAGGAAGCCAGTGAAGGGTCTGGCAGAGAGGAAAGGCTGGGGAATAACGTGGAGACAGGTGGATTAGTCGGGCAGCAGAGCTTAGGATAGATTGGAGTGGTGCCAGAGTGCTAGAGGGGAGGTCAGAGAGTAAAGGGTATGCCACACTAAACAATATCGCTAACGAGATCGCTAAAAAACGTCACTATTTAGCGATCCCGTTAGCGATATTGTTCAGTGCGGCAGCTTCCAGCGACGAGCTTCCTGCTGTGATCTCGCTCGTCGCTGGAATCGTTCCGGACCCTATTTCATCGTCGGCGCTCCCGCTGGGTAAGTATCTAATTGCTGTGTGGCACCTTTTCTTAGCGATTTAGCGGTACTTTTGTACCGCTAAAGTCGTTAAGAAGATCGCTAACGGCGATAGCGTCGTTAACTATATCGCTAAATGTGGCCGCATTTAGCGATATAGAAACAATCCCGCTAGCGATCGCATTAGTATGCGTCGTTATCGTGATCGCTAGCGGGATTGTTTAGTGTGGCAGTACCTTAAGAGGTTGCAATAGTCGAGGCAGGAGATGATGAGGGCGTGCACGAGCGTTTTTGCAGTTACTTGGTCAAGGCATGCATGGATCCGGGAAATATTTTTGAGTTGAAGTCGGCAGGAGGAGGCTAGGGCTTGGATATGTGGCTTGAAAGAGAGGGCAGAGTCGAGTATCACCCTTATGCACTGAGCATTCGGGACAGGGGAAAGTGAGCAGCCATTGACGGTGATGGATAGGTCTGGTGGAGGAGTAGAGTGAGATTCGGGAAAGATGATTAATTCTGTTTTGTCCATGTTCAGTTTTAGAAAGTGAGCAGAAAATAAAGATGAAATAGTGGACAGACATTGTGGGATTTTGGTCAGTAAGGAGGTGATGTCGGGTCCAGATAGGTAGATCTGCATGTCATCCGCGTAGAGATGATACTGCAAACCGTGTGATTCTATGAGCTGTCCCAGGCTGAAGTTGTAGATGGAGAAGAGTAGAGGTCCTAGAACTGAGCCTTGGGGAACACTGACAGACAGGGGGCGAGATGTGGAGGTGGTGTGGGTGTAGGAGACACTGAATGCCCAGTCTGTTAGATATGACGAGATCCAGGATAGGGCCAAATCTGAGATGCCAAGAGATGAGAGAATCTGTAACAAGAGGGAATGGTCTACAGTGTCAAAGGCAGTAGACAGGTCCAGGAGGAGGAAGACATAGTAGTGTTGCTTGTTCTTAGCGGTTAGTAGGTCATTGGTGACTTTAGTTAGGGAGGTTTCAGATGAGTGATGCGGTCGGAAGCCAGATTGTAAACGGTCAAAGAGGGAGCAGGAGGAGAGGTGGGAGGACAGTTAGGATGGACATGCTGTTCCAGTAGTTTTGAGGCATAAGGGAGAAGTGATATTGGATGATAGCTAGACACAGAGAATGGGTCAAGGGAGGGCTTTTTGAGGATGGGTCGGGAGCAGGTCAAGCGTGCAATTGGTGAGATGTGATCTTGACAGAAGGGTGGAGAGCTGATCTTCTGTCATGATGGAGAAGCTGGTTATTGAAGAACAGGGCTGAGCAGTTAAGAGGAGAGGCATTGGGGGCTGCGGGCCAAAGCTTTCTCTGATGTTATCGATCTTCTGTTTAAATAAAGAGGCAAAGTCTTCAGCTGAAATGAAAGGAGAGGGGGCTGTGCTGGGGGACGGAGTAGAGAATTGAATGTGTTGTAAAGCTGTTTAGGGTTGTGAGACACGGAGGGTATGAGAGATGAGAAGTAAGTTTGCTTTGCGGTAGTGAGCGTGGACTTGAAGCTGGTGAGGGACTGCTTGTATACAAAAAAGTGCTCGGCAGAACGGGATCTCTTCCATCTCTGCCCAGCAATCGTGGAGACCCATCTCAGTTGTTTGGTAAGGCTGTTCAGCCAGGGTTGCCTGTTGATTGTATGAGTTTTGGTGTGTGTGAGGAGGGCGGCTGAATCGAGTGTTGCTGCTATTGTGGTGTTATAAAAAGTGGCAGCAGCATCTGTGTTATGTAAGGAAGCTATGCTGTAAGAGGGAGAAGGGACTCAGAGAGTAAGTGTAAATTGAGGTGTTTGAGATTGCTGCTAGGGTGACTGAGTTTGTGGAGTTGGGGTTGCGCACTAGGAGAGGAGAGGGAAAAGAATGTCAGTAGGCTGTGGTCAGGCAGGGGAGGGGTGAGTTACTGAGATTAGTAAGGGGCACAGAGGCTGGTGAATATAAGGTCCAGCGTGTGGCAATCTTTGTGAGTGGCCGCGGAGGACCGTTAAGTGAGGCCAAAGAAGCCAGTCAGTTATAAAATTTAGAGGCAGCTGAGGTTCAAGTGTCAATGGGGATGTTGAAGTCACCCATGATGATATTGGGGATGTCAGCAGAAAGAAAATTAAGTAGCCAGGTGTTGAAGTGGTCGAGGAAGGTGGAGATGGCTAGTTCTGGGGGGCGGTAGATGACAGCCAGCTGGAGGTTGGAGGGGGAGTAGATGAGGACTTAGTGCACCTCAAACGAGGGAAGAGTAGCAGAGGGTGTTAGCGAAATTGGGGTAAAGGAGCAGGTATCGGACAGGAGCAAGCCAACTCCTCCACCATGTTTGTTGCTGGAGCGAGGGGTGTGAGAGAGATTGAATCTGCCATAAGAAAGTGAAGCTGGAGAGTCAGAGGGGGCAAGCCAGGTTTCAGTGATGCCAAGGAAGGAGAGTTTATTTGTGATAAAGAGGTTATGGATATACGACAGTTTGTTACAGATAGAGCGTGTGTTCCATAGTGCTCCGTGTAGGGAGACTGGGGAGTGGGGGCTGGATGAATGGGTATGAGGTTGTCATGATTGCGAAAACTTGCAGAGGATCGTGGCAGGGTGTTAGAAATGAGTGTGGGGATTTGTTGAGGATGGCCAGGATTTTGGGGATACGTCACCAGCAATGAGGAGTAGCAGACAGAGCGTTAGAAGGTGGGAGCAGGATAGGACATGATGCGGCCATGTGTCTGGATAAAAAGGATTGTATGTGGAGGAACAGTTATGAGGAGAAGGTGAGATGGCTGGGGAGGATGAAGGAGGAAATGACTAGTTCCTTACTAGGTGGAGGGATTAAAGGAGATAGTAAGAAGTAAAGTAGTATGGGGTGAAAGTGAAAAGAAACTGTAACATTGTAATGGTTTTCTATTCCATTACCTTACGGTCAATTCCAGTCCAATTCCAGTCTTATTCAAACTATTGTACATAACCCCTTTACCCCCAAGGGTGCTTTGCATGTCAATGACCAGGTTAATTTTTACAATTCTGACCACTGTCCCTTTTATGAGGTAATAACTCTGAAACACTTCCATGGATCCTGGTGATTCTGACAATGTTTTCTTGAAACATATTGTACTTCATGATAGTGGTAAAATTTCTTTGATATTACTATTATTAAAAATGGAAATTTGGCAAAAATTTCGCAGTTTTCCAACTTTGAATTTTATACCCTTAAATCACACAGATATGTCACACAAAATACTTAATAAATAACATTTCCCTCATGTCTACTTTACATCAGCACAATTTTGGAACCAATTTTTTTTTTTTGTTAGGTAGCTATAAGGGTTAAAATTTAAACAGCGATTTCTCATTTTTACAGCACCATTTTTTTTAGGGACCACATAACATTTGAAGTCACTTTGAGGGGTCTATATGCTAGAAAATACCCAAAAGTGACACCATTCTAAAAACTGCACCCCTCAAGGTACTCAAAACCACATTAAAGGAGTTTATTAATCCTCCAGGTGCTTAAAAGGAATTTTTGGAATGTTTAAAAAAAGCACTGAAATTAACTTTTTAGACACCACCATTAAGCTAAAGAACAATGAAATAGAGACATCCCTGTATCAGAAGCCAATCGACCGTCCAACATATCTTAAATGGGACAGTTTCCATCCTAAACACATAAAAAACTCTATTGTCTACAGCCAAGCCATCAGATACAACCGTATATGTTCCAACCCCATGGATAGAGATGAACACCTTGGTCGCCTCAGAAAGACTTTTTTGAACCAGGGCTACCATCCAAGAACAATTGAAAACCAAATTACAAGAGCCACCAGAATATCAAGGAATCACCTGCTACATTACAAAGCTAAAGAAGAAAATAACCGGGTGCCTCTAGTGGTCACCTACAATCCAAGTCTGGAGATGCTAAGGGGAGCTGCACGGAAACTACAACCTTTACTACAAAAAGATGCCCGATTACAATCCATATTTCCAGACCCCCCACTACTATGTTTTAGGCAGCCCCCAAATCTAAGAAGCATCATTGTCAGAAGCTCCCTGTCCTCCCCAACAGCTGCAGGAACCTTTCCTTGCAGACAAAAGAAATGCAAGACCTGTACATCTATAATGACCACGGACAGGATAAAGATCCCCAACTCCCATCAGGACTACAAGATACCAGGTACTTTCAGCTGCATCACATCTAATGTGGTGTACCTAATTATATGTACTAAATGTCCAACTGGGGGTCTGTATGTGGGGGAGACCGGGCAAAAACTGAGAACAAGGATGAATTCTCATCGTCACACGATAAGAGAAAAAAGAATGGATTTACCTGTGGCCAAACACTTTTGTATGCCCGGTCATAGCATGACAGATATGGAATTACTTGTATTAAAATCTAACTTCAAATCTGAGAAGGATAGAAAAGTCTGGGAATATAAACTTATGATGACCTTTGACACTCTTAGTGCTGGGATGAATATATCCAGAGTTTTATGTCGTTCTACAACAATTAAGGAATCTGCCTCCCTGACCTTTTAGGGTCATCACAACACAATACCAGACCCCAATCAGAGGGTAATAAAACCTTCACTCCTTATCTATGAACTAGTCATATTTATGTTAATCCCTCTGCCATAATGACAGTTCTGCTTCATGTCACTTGTCCTACCTATTGCATTTTTTCTGTGCTATTTTGTGTATAAATATGTGATTCTTCAGATGTTGTATTAGTCTATGCCTGATGAAGAGACCTGAGTAGTCTCGAAAGCTTGCAATTTGTTACCATCTTTTCAGTTAGCCATTAAAAGGTATCAACCACTGAGGACTCTCAAGTCTAAATATTTTTCTATCTACTGGCTAACACGGTACGAAGATACACATCTTTCCTATATCAAAATGGAGGATACCAGAATGTACCGCATCTTTATGGAACTGAAACCACTTCTGAAGAAACGTGCACAAATGGACAGCGACATTTTTTTCTTATCTAAATGCAAAAAGGAGAATCTAATTCCCAAAGGACTCTGGATTACAAACCCAATTCTTCACACCTACAATACCCATTATGCACAAAACCTTTGTCACAGGACTTCTGAAAGACTAAGGAACCATCTTTTGCATGTCTGCTACAGCATAAGGAGTAAAGTCCAAGGACAATTGGAAACTCTGAGGAAAACACTTACAGAAAGCACAGAGCAAAAATTACAACAATACTACAACAAACTACGGACCTTTCTGATTCAAAACAAGGAAAAGAAACTACACAGATTGCGCCTCCATTCCGGACTCTATACAAACAGATACAAAACAAAACCAAAACCTGACAACTCTGACAACCACTCCATTCCAGACACAAAAGCATCTAACTGTGTCATCAATCTCTCAGATTACAAACCCAGCAAAGTGGAGCTTGCCGTGCTTTCTAGAGGACTCTCATTTTGTCCTACTAAGGCCCTGGATAAAACCGAACTCTGCAGTGATATGGAACATTTTTTCAGGAGACTGCGCCTGAGGGAATACTTCAATGATACAGAAGATTCAGATAACACTCGGACTGAAGGAAGAGGGATCCCAATAACCAAGAAGAGGTCAGACTGGACACCTCCACCTGGACGTAACCCTCATTTGGATAAATATATAGACTCATTCAGACATTTGATAAAATCCACCATCATAGCCACCAACAAGAGACAAGCCTCCAACATCAGTGCCCAGGAGAGAAAGGCCATACAGTCTCTGAAAACCAACAAAGAAATCATCATTAAACCTGCTGACAAGGGAGGTGCAATAGTCATGATGAACACATCAGACTATATGAAGGAAGCAAACAGACAACTTACGGACACACGCTACTACAGAAAACTGGAGTCGGACCCTACACAGGACTATTACAAGGAACTAAGCAAGTTGGTATCTTGTCTGTCTGACAAATCCATAAGAGCTGATGACCTGATACCAGAAAGTCCAAGAACAGGGACATTCTACATGCTTCCCAAAATCCACAAAGCCGGAAATCCAGGGAGGCCGATTATTTCATGTGTGGACACCCTTACTGAGCAAGTATCTGGATGGGTAGAGGGTGTTCTTAAACCCCTGGTAAAGGATACACCCAGCTACATTCAGGACACAACTGACCTACTGAATAAACTAGCAGCAATAGGTTCTCTACCAGAAGGAACCATCCTGGCCACCATGGATGTGGAATCTTTGTACTCTAATATCCCACACCAGGATGGATTAAATGCCTGCAAAGTCTTCATGGGAAACACCGGGAATGATGCTGATTCTGTGGTGAAACTCCACAAAATTCATCCTCACCCACAATTACTTCGAATTTGACAACAAGATCTATCTTCAGGAGACTGGCACAGCTATGGGAAGTAAAATGGCTCCACAGTATGCAAATCTTTTCATGGCCAAGCTTGAAAGCGAATTTTTGTCCTCCTGCCCCATCAGGCCTCGGGCCTACTACCGCTACATTGATGACATTTTAATCATCTGGACGGAGTCTGAACAACAGCTAAAGACGTTCCATGAACAGTTCAATCAATTTCATCCCACCATCAACTTAACACTTAACTACTCCAGCACTGAAATTAACTTTTTAGACACCACCATTAAGCTAAAGAACAATGAAATAGAGACATCCCTGTATCAGAAGCCAATCGACCGTCCAACATATCTTAAATGGGACAGTTTCCATCCTAAACACATAAAAAACTCTATTGTCTACAGCCAAGCCATCAGATACAACCGTATATGTTCCAACCCCATGGATAGAGATGAACACCTTGGTCGCCTCAGAAAGACTTTTTTGAACCAGGGCTACCATCCAAGAACAATTGAAAACCAAATTACAAGAGCCACCAGAATATCAAGGAATCACCTGCTACATTACAAAGCTAAAGAAGAAAATAACCGGGTGCCTCTAGTGGTCACCTACAATCCAAGTCTGGAGATGCTAAGGGGAGCTGCACGGAAACTACAACCTTTACTACAAAAAGATGCCCGATTACAATCCATATTTCCAGACCCCCCACTACTATGTTTTAGGCAGCCCCCAAATCTAAGAAGCATCATTGTCAGAAGCTCCCTGTCCTCCCCAACAGCTGCAGGAACCTTTCCTTGCAGACAAAAGAAATGCAAGACCTGTACATCTATAATGACCACGGACAGGATAAAGATCCCCAACTCCCATCAGGACTACAAGATACCAGGTACTTTCAGCTGCATCACATCTAATGTGGTGTACCTAATTATATGTACTAAATGTCCAACTGGGGGTCTGTATGTGGGGGAGACCGGGCAAAAACTGAGAACAAGGATGAATTCTCATCGCCACACGATAAGAGAAAAAAGAATGGATTTACCTGTGGCCAAACACTTTTGTATGCCCGGTCATAGCATGACAGATATGGAATTACTTGTATTAAAATCTAACTTCAAATCTGAGAAGGATAGAAAAGTCTGGGAATATAAACTTATGATGACCTTTGACACTCTTAGTGCTGGGATGAATATATCCCAGAGTTTTATGTCGTTCTACAACAATTAAGGAATCTGCCTCCCTGACCTTTTAGGGTCATCACAACACAATACCAGACCCCAATCAGAGGGTAATAAAACCTTCACTCCTTATCTATGAACTAGTCATATTTATGTTAATCCCTCTGCCATAATGACAGTTCTGCTTCATGTCACTTGTCCTACCTATTGCATTTTTTCTGTGCTATTTTGTGTATAAATATGTGATTCTTCAGATGTTGTATTAGTCTATGCCTGATGAAGAGACCTGAGTAGTCTCGAAAGCTTGCAATTTGTTACCATCTTTTCAGTTAGCCATTAAAAGGTATCAACCACTGAGGACTCTCAAGTCTAAATATTTTTCTATCTACTGGCTAACACGGTACGAAGATACACATCTTTCCTATAAAAAAACATGAACATTTAACTTTTTTTCACAAAAAAAATTACTTCAGATCCAATTTTTTTGTTAATTTACCAAGGATAACAGGAGAAATTGGACATAAAGAGTTGGGAAATTTCTCCTGAGTACGCTGATACCCCATATGTAGGGGTAAACCACTGTTTGGGCGCATGGCAGAGCTCAGAAGGGAAGGAGCTCTGTTTGACTGTTTCAACGCAATTGGCTAAATTGAGAACTGACACCATGTCGCATTTGGAGAGGCCCTGATGTGCCTAAACAATGGAAATCCCCACAAATGACACCATATTGGAACCTAGACCCCAAGGAACTTATCTAGATTTGTGGTGAGAACTTTGAACCCCCAAGGGTTTCACATAAGTTTATAACATAGAGCTGTAAAATTAAAAAATCATATTTTTTCTACAAAAATGATCTTTTCACCCCCAATTTTTATTTTCCCATGGGTAACAGGACCCAAAAGTTATTGTTAAATTTGTCCTGAGTGCGCTGATACCCCATATGTTGGGGTAAACCACTGTTTGGGCGCATGACAGAGCTCGGAAGTGAAGGAGCATCGTTTGACTTTTTCAACGCAAAATTGGCTTGAATTGAAATTGGACGCCATGTCGCTTTTTGAGAGCCCCTAATGTGTCTAAACAGTGGAAACCCCCCAAAAGTGACCAAATTTTGGAAACTAGACCCCCAAGGAACTTATCTAGATGTATGGTGAGAACTTTGAACCCCCAGGTGTTTCACTAAAGATTAAAATGCCCGAGCGTGAAATAAAAAAATCATATTTTTTCCCCACAAACATGATATTTTATTCCCCAGTTTTTTTCACA
Organism: Oophaga sylvatica; assembly: GCA_033576555.1. Lineage (NCBI taxonomy): Eukaryota > Metazoa > Chordata > Amphibia > Anura > Dendrobatidae > Oophaga > Oophaga sylvatica. Next base: position 338,454,421 of record JARQOD010000005.1, read on the forward strand.
AGGGTAACAGGAGAAATTGGACCCCAAAAATTGTTGTCCAATCTGTCCTGAGTACACTGATACCCTGATACCCTGATAACCATATGTGGGAGAAAACTACTGTATGGGCACACGTCCGGGCTCGGAAGGGAAGGAGTAATGTTTTGGAATGCATACTTTGATGGAATGGTCTACGGATGCCATGTCGCGTTTGGTAAGCCCCTGATGTGCCTAAACAGTGGAAACCCCTAACAAGTGACACCATTTTGGAAACTAAACCCTAAAGGAACCCCTAAAGGAACTTATGTAGATGTGTAGTGAGCACTTTGAACCCCCAAGTGCTTCACAGAAGTTTATAACGTACAGCCGTAAAAATAAAAATCATATTTTTTTACAAAAAAAGGTCTTTTCGCCCTAATATTTTATTTTCATAAGGGTAACAGGATAAATTGGACCCCAAAAGTTGTTGTCCAATTTGTCCTGAGTGTCTGATACCCTATATGTGGGGGTAAATCACTGTTTGGGTGCACAAGGAAAATTGTAGCACGCCATAAGAAAAAATGAAAAAGTTTTATTCGGCAATCATACAATAGTTAAAAACATGTACAAAACCTTACGCGTTTCAGCTGCAAAAACGCACCATTAGTCATAGGATACAAATGTAGAAAATGTGAAACAATATATAACAAAAAGGGATCAATCACAATACATCAGTAATTACAACATATGCATGAACATGTGAAAAAAGCACTAAGATTGGATTCACAAGGGAAGGAGCACCATTTGACTTTTTCAACACAGAATTGGCTGGAATTGAGATCGGACGCCATGTCGCATTTGGAGAGCCCCTGATGTGCCTAAACAGTGGAAATACCCCAATTCCAACTCCAACCCTAACCCCATCACACCCCTAACACTAATCCCAGCCCTAGCCATAACCCTAACCACAAACCTAACCCTAACACACCTTTAACCCTAATCCCAACCCTAAACCTAACCCCAACCCTAACCCTAATCCAAACCCTAACCCTAATCCAAACCTTAACCCTAACTTTAGCCCCAACCCTAACCCTAACTTTAGCCCAACCCTAAGCCTACCCCTAACTTTAGCCTCAACTCTAACCCTAACTTTAGCCCCAACCCTAATCCTAACTTTAGCCCCAACCCTAATGGTAGAATGGAAATAAATACATTTTTTATTTTATTATTTTTCCCTAAGTATGGGGTGATAAAGGGGGTTTGATTTACTATTTATAGCGGGTTTTTACATTGGGTTTTTATGTTTGGCAGCTGTCACACGCTAAAAGACACTTTTTATTGCAAAAAATTGTTTTTGCATCACCACATTTTGAGAGCTATAATTTTTCCATATTTTTGCCCACAGAGTCATATGAGGTCTTGTTTTTTGCAGGACGAGTTGACGTTTTTATTGGTACCATTTTCGGACACATGACATTTTTTGATTGCTTTTTATTCCGATTTTTAGGAGGCAGATTGAATAAAAATCAGCAATTCATGAATTTCTTTTGGGGGGTTGTTTACACTGTTCCACGTTTGGTAAAATTGATAAGGCAGTTTTATTCTTCAGGTCAGTATGATTACAGCGATACCCAATTTATATTTTTTTTATGTTTTGGCACTTTTATACAATAAAAACTATTTTATATAAAAAATAATTATTTTTGCATCGCTTTATTCTGACAGTGAGCTATAACTTTTTTATTTTTTCGCTAATGATGCTATGTCATGGCTCGTTTTTTGCGGGACTAGATGACGTTTTCAGTGGTACCATGTTTATTTATATCCGTCCTTTTAATCGCGTGTTATTCCACTTTATGTTCAGCGCTATGATGATAAAGCATTGTTTTTTGCCTTTTTTATGGGGTTCACTAAAGGGGTTAACTAGTGGGTCAGTTTTATAGGTCAGGTTGTTTCTGGTGAGCTGAGCGCACTAAAATGCAACATGTTTCATTTTGGTGCGCTTGGCGCACCGTCAAAAGGACGCATGCGCCGCCAAACGCATACCTGCGCACGGCATGCGTTCCCAATGCTAAAGATAGGGGAGCCGCCGGGAGGAGGCGTGGCCGGGGCAGAGCTTAGCGGCGGCCGTGCGCAGACAGGCACAGGTCGCTCAAACGCAAGTGTGAAAGCACCCTTAGTGTACTCAGAAAGAGGGTAGGAAAGGTCCAGTGGCTGGATGTTCTAAAGGACAGAAATATCCAAGAAGCATGGCAGATTTTGTTAAATGAAATTCTCACTGCAAAATCAGTAACAATCTTGAAAAGAAGGAAGAATTGGAAGCATCTAAAGAGACCATGATGAATGAACATAGAACTTAAACACTTGTTAAAAAGGAAAAAAGAAATGTAAATTAATTGGAAAGAGAGGCGCATATCTAAAGTAGAGTATAAAGCTGTCTGCATGGAATGCAGGGCAAGCCTTAGAAGAGCTAAAGCCAGTAATGAAGTGACGCTTGCATTTGAGGCCAAAAGCAGTAAAAAAAAGTCAAAGATGCTAGCGGAGTTTTACAGGATGAAAAGGGTGAAGTGGTCAAAAATAATATTGAGAAGGCCTAACTTTTAAATTCCTATTTTGAATCTGTGTTCTCTAAGAAATCAATTTTATCATCAATTGATCTTCACTGTGCTATCGAAGGAATAAAAAAATCCACATTATCTATAAGCAGAGAGATGGCGAGGGCACACTTAGCTAATTTAAATTAATTTAAATCTCCTGGTGAAGATAATTACATCTTAGAGCACTGAAAGAGTTAGCAGAGGAAATTTCAGAATCACTAGCCAGAATCTTTGAAAAATCCTGAAAAACAGGATTCCAGGTTCGAGAAGATTGGAGAAGGGCAAATATTGTCCCCTTTTTCAAAAAAGGAAAGACGATGGCACCAGGAAATTACAGGCCAGTGAACCTTTACTTACTTCTATACCAGGAAAGATCTTGAACAATGGGCACAACTAATAGAATGGTATTAACAGGTGGAAATGCAAGATTCTACATCTGGGTAGAAAAACGAAAATTACATCTACAGAATGGGAGGTAAAGAACTAAGCAACAACACGTGTGAAAAAGACTTGACTATACTAATAGATCACAGACTGCGCTTGAGTCAACAGTGTGATGCAGCAGCAAAAAAGGCAAATGCAGTTCTAGGATGTATAAAGAAAAGCATAGAGTCTAGATCACGTGAAGTAATTATCCCCTTCTACTTCTCCTTGGTCCGGGGGCCTCATCTGGAATACTGTGTCCGGTTCTGGGCACCACATTTTGAAAAAGACATTGAAAAACTGGAGCAAGTTCAGAGAAGAGCTACCAGGATAGTGAGCAGACTGCAAACTATGTCCTGTGAGGAACAGTTAAAGGATCTGAGAATGTTTAGTTTGCAAAAAAGAAGACTGAGAGGAGACTTAATAGCTGTCTACAAAAATCTGAAAGAATGTCACAGTGTAGGGGGATCATCCTTTGTAATGTATGTGGTACAGTTCATATAGCGTCTTGTGCTTGGGTGCGATGAAAATACTTGAGACACAGGTTGATAAAGAAAGTCTTGTATTGCTTCATACAAATTGGCAAAAATAAACACACAGGTTGCAAACACAGAAGCAGGAGACACAGCAGGCCAGAGTAATCTAAGTTCAGCAATAACTCTCCACAACAGATTCAGATCTTCTTCTCTGTTACCGCAAGTCCATGCAAACGTGAGGCTCTCAAGAGCAGAGTTCAGAGTCCACAAGTGCTTCAGAGTTCCTCAGTAGGAATGGCTGGAGTACAAGGTCCAAGGCTTCAGGAGTCAGAACACAGGTTCACTGCAGGCTAGATTCTGAAGCACTGATTGCTCAGCTGTGGCTGTTTAAGAAGCAAACGGAGAGAATCAGGGCGGGAACATGCAAGCTGGAAAACTCCATTTTGACTGAGGGCAAGATAGCTGCAGCAAAACAGAAAGCAAAATGGCCGACGAACAAACTGAGTTTCAGAAACAGATACACAGAACCTTACATTACTCCCCCCTTAGGGACAACCTCCGGATGACCTCAGACCAGGCTTGTGTGGGTACCTCTGATGAAACTGACGGAGCAAGCGAGGAGCATTAACGTTATTGACTGGCTCCCATGAGTTGTCCTCCACTGGGTAGCCCTGCCATTTAATCAGATATTGTAACTGATTTCTATACAACCTGGAATCTAAAATCCTTTCCACCACAAATTCCTCCTGACCATCGACTAGCACTGGGTCAGGGCAAGGAGAAGAACGTCCAGGAAACGTATTGGGTGTCGCAGCCTTTAGTAGGGATACATGAAAGACAGGATGGATTCTCATAGTTCTGGGCAATTGAAGACGACAAGCAACGGCACTTATAATTTTACTGATTTTATAGGGTCCAATGTACTTATGTCCCAACTTAGACGATGGAATCCTTAACTTAAGATTTCTGGTTGACAGCCAGACCAGGTCTCCTACCTTAAAAGCTGGTGCAGGTTTACGAAATTTATCTGCTGCCTTCTTGTACCTTTCCTGAGCCGATTCCAGATTCTCCTTTAGAAGATCCATATTCTTCTGTAAAGTCGTGACTCTTTCAGCCACTGCTGGCAAAGGCGTCTCTATGGGAAATCGTGGTAGAATGTTAGGATGATAACCTAGATTAGAGTAAAAAGGAGACTGTTTAGTGGAGGCACTCTGAGAGTTGTTGTAAGAGAACTCAGCCAATGGAAGTAGATCCACCCAATCATCCTGTAGGTGGCAGATAAAGCAGCGGAGATACTGCTCCAGGGTTTGATTGGTTCGTTCGGTTTGTCCATTAGTCTGGGGATGAAAAGCAGAAGAAAGGTTTACTTTAATGTCCAATGCTGCACAGAAATTTTGCCAAAACCTAGAAGTGAATTGCACCCCTCGATCCGAAATAACCTCATCCGGTACTCCATGTAAACGAAACACATCTTTAATCATCAAATCTGATGTCTGTTTTGCAGTGGGTAAGCCGACACAAGGGATAAAATGAGCTGCCTTTGTTAGACGGTCAACCACCACTAGAATAGTGTTCTTCCCTTGAGAGGTTGGTAATTCCACAATGAAGTCCTTAGAAATGGATCCCCACGGGCGGGACGGGGTGGGAAGAGGCTGTAACAGACCAGTTGGTGAAGAGCGAGGTGTTTTGCATCTTGCACAAACCTCACACGAAGTGACATAGTCCAAAACATCCTTCCTACAAGTGGGCCACCAAAAGAAACGAGAAAGAAATTCCTGTGTCTTTAGAATTCCTCTATGCCCGGCTATTTTGGAATCGTGAATGAGTTGCAATACTCTCAATCTGACTGTTTCAGGTATATACAGACGTTGTCCCAGAATCCACACACCATTCTTAAAGACAAGACTTACGTCCCTTGGGGGTTGAGCCAAAAAAGAATCCGCATGGTATGCTTCCTCGATGTCTTTAATTAGGTCTTGATGATGAATCACTCCTAGGAATCTAGAGTCAGGAAGAATAGTCTTAGGAGGAGTAATTGGACGTGTCTCTGCTGAGTAAATCCTAGAGAGTGCATCAGCCTTTCCATTGCGCGATCCTGGTCTATAAGAAATAATAAAATTAAATTGGTTTAAGAAAAGATTCCAGCGAGCCTGGCGAGGAGTCAGGCACTTAGCCGACCTGATAAACTCAAGATTACGATGGTCTGTCAGAACGACTATTTGCTGTGCAGCTCCTTGAAGAAGGTGTCTCCATTCTTTGAAGGCGGCAATAATGGCCAACAACTCTCTATTGCCCACATCGTAGTTCTTCTCAGCCGAAGACAACTGCTGGGAAAAGAAGGCACAGGGATGCAAGACATTCTTCTCACCTGTTCTCTGAGAGAGTATAGCTCCCACGGCACAGTCTGAAGCATCCACCTCTATTATGAAGGCAAGCTCTGGGTTGGGATGTACTAGGATAGGTGCAGTGGTAAATGTATCTTTTAGACGGGAAAATGCTTCCTGGGCTTGGGGAGTCCAGGAGAACTTAGACTCTTTCCGGGTAAGTTGGGTGATAGGTGACACTACCTCAGAGAAATTTCTAATGAAACGTCTATAGAAGTTTGCAAACCCGATGAAGCGCTGTACCTCCTTCACATTTCTAGGACTTGGCCAATCATTGATGGCTTGGGTTTTACTTCCATCCATACTAATTCCTTGTGTAGACAGTACATACCCCAGAAATTGAATTTCGGTCTTATGGAATTCACACTTTTCAAGCTTGATGTAAAGATGATTTTGTCTTAGACGTTCCAAGACCATTCTCACATGTCCATGATGTTCCTCTGTGGAGTTAGAAAAAATTAAAATATCATCCAAATAAATTACCACGAATGTATCTAGGAGATCCCTGAAGATATCATTCACCAAGTGTTGGAAAGTGGCTGGGGCGGTACTCAGACCAAAAGGCATAACTAGATATTCAAAGTTTCCATAGCGTGACCTGAATGCAGTCTTCCATTCATCCCCAGGTCTAATACGGACTAAGTTATAGGCCCCACGAAGATCTAGTTTAGAAAAAATTTTGGCATGTCGCACTCTCTCCAATAACTCAGGGATTAAAGGCAATGGATAACGGTTTCTAATAGTAACCTTATTGAGTTCCCTATAGTCTACGCATGGTCTCAGGGATCCATCTTTCTTCTTTACAAAGAATATGGGTGCCCCTGCAGGAGATGAAGAGGGGCGTATGAAGCCCTTGGCTAGATTTTCGTCTATGTACTCTTTTAAAGCCTTCAGCTCGGGCCCCGCCAGGGGGTAGATCTTACCAAAAGGTATCTCTGCTCCAGGCAATAATTCAATTGGACAATCATATGGACGGTGAGGAGGAAGCTGGTCAGCGTTCTTCTTGTCACATAAATCCACATAGTCCTGGTATACAGCTGGTAGTTCAGGGACTGACATGGTTCCTTTAGGAACAGAGCAAGCTGAAATTTTTGGACTCATCTGTTTCTCTGGAAAGTGTAATTCCTTGGTCTCCCAGTTAATGGTAGGATTCTGAGCCTGCAGCCATGGTAGCCCTAGAATAATGGGAAAGTGAGGAGAAGAGATAAGCATAAAGGACAGTTTCTCTTTATGATCTTTACCCATAAGAACCTTTAAAGGCTCTGTTTCCTGATCCACTGGTCCAGAGGTCAGCAGGGAGCCATCCACAGTTTCCATCTGTACTGGAGTAGCCTTCTTCACTGAACGTATTCCCTGTTTTAGAGCAAAGGAGACATCCATAAAATTTCCACTTGCACCTGAGTCGATCATAGCAGAGCTAGACACCCAGGCTGAGTTAACCCAGAGCTTGATGGAAAGGAAACAGTGAGAATTGTTTTTCTTACAACTCAGCTGGGACACCGCTGAGGAAACTTGAAAGATGGCAGCATTTACACAGTCAACGTCCTCAGAGGTAACGGAGTTTAAGTCCGAGAAATCAAGATCTGTTGCTGCAGCTCTCTCTGGAGCCTGAGGCTCGGACCTGACAGATCCCCTCTCGCAACACTCACAATGAATGAGTGCTGCAGTAGTCTTGCAAGAACGGCTGGGACAGTTAATAATAAAGTGCCCTGACTTACCACAATAAAAACATAGATTCTCCTTAAAACGATGTTCCTTGCGTGCATCACTAACCCGTCGTAGTAAAGAGTCTACCTGCATGGGTTCAGGTTCAGGTTCCCGTGTAATCCTATTCAAAGGTTCCTTAGCTGGAGAGGAAGGTAGGAAAAGGTTAGTACGATTGCTTTCGAACCATCTCTCTTGCCTGCGTTCAGTTAAACGAGTATCAATACGGATGCAGTAGTTAATAAAGTCACCTAACGCAGTGGGAGGGTCGGCACGAGCAAGTTCATCCTTAATCAGTGGGGATAACCCCTTTCGAAAAATAGATTTTTTGGCGGAATTGTCCCAGGTGGTATCAAGGGCCCATCTCCTGAAATCCAAGGCATATTCAGCTACCGAGTGCTTACCTTGGCACAAAGCTAACATGGCTGCTTCAGCTGTTGCACCTCGATTGGGGTCATCAAACACCTGCCCCATGGCTGAAATAAAATCATCAAGGTGATTCAAACAATCATCCTCAGTCTCAATCAGAGGGTTTGCCCATATCAAAGCCTTGTTGGTAAGCAACATAATTATAGTAAGCACCTTAGATCGTTCAGTGGGAAATTGTGAAGCATGTGCAGAAAAAAAAAGATTGCATTGATTAACAAATCCCCTGAATTTTTCACGTTCACCACCAAAACGAAAAGGGGGCAACTTGGGAATCCCAGAACTCGGGGCCACGGCAGGAGCCTGGACTCGCCCCTCCAGAACCTCAATCCTGGCTCGCAAATCCTGGGTAGTCTGTCCAACCACTTGCAAATTGTGATTATTTAGGTCCTGAAGATTTGTAAAACGGGTCTTTATATTCTGCAAATCTGCAAGGATATTATCAGTCACTCCGCAAAGTTCCTTTATGCGGGCCTCCATTTTCCAGATCTTTTAAGACAGGATACTGGAAGAAGAGGAGAAAAAAAAAAACAATAGTGTTCACCTGTGGCAACACTGAAGAAAGAAAAAACTTTAAGGGAACTGCTCACCTGGAATGGTTGTGAGAAGTCACAACCACTATCATCACAGAAAGCTTTCAACCAGACATCTGATATCCAGAGTTTCAGCAGACAAAAGAGAAGAGAGAAAAAAAAAAACAATAGTGTTTACCTGTGATAACACTGCAGAAAAAAAACTTAAGGGAATTGCTCACCTGGAATGGTTGTGAGAAGTCACAACCACTGTCATCACAGAAAGTACAACCGGACATCCGATATCCACAGTACAGTAGACAAGCCTTTCCAGACCCAGCAGACACTAACGTTTGGCTTCAGAATCTTGTAATGTATGTGGTACAGTTCATATAGCGTCTTGTGCTTGGGTGCGATTAAAATACTTGAGACACAGGTTGATAAAGAAAGTCTTTATTGCTTCATACAAATTGGCAAAAATAAACACACAGGTTGCAAACACAGAAGCAGGAGACACAGCAGGCCAGAGTAATCTAAGTTCAGCAATAACTCTCCACAACAGATTCAGATCTTCTTCTCTGTTACCGCAAGTCCATGCAAACGTGAGGCTCTCAAGAGCAGAGTTCAGAGTCCACAAGTGCTTCAGAGTTCCTCAGTAGGAATGGCTGGAGTACAAGGTCCAAGGCTTCAGGAGTCAGAACACAGGTTCACTGCAGGCTAGATTCTGAAGCACTGATTGCTCAGCTGTGGCTGTTTAAGAAGCAAACGGAGAGAATCAGGGCGGGAACATGCAAGCTGGAAAACTCCATTTTGACTGAGGGCAAGATAGCTGCAGCAAAACAGAAAGCAAAATGGCCGACGAACAAACTGAGTTTCAGAAACAGATACACAGAACCTTACATCCTTATTCTTATTTGCACATGGAAACACGAGAAGCAATGGAATGAAACTGAAAGGTAGAAGATACAGATTAGATATTAGAAAAAGCTTTTTGACAGTGAGGGTGATCACAATGAGTGGAACAGGCTGCCATAACAGGTGGTGAGTTCTACTTTAATGGAAGTCTTCAAGCAAACGGTGGAGAGACATCCGAGATGGTTTAGTGACTCCTGCATTGAGCAGGGGGTTGGACATGATGACCCTGGAGGTCCCTTCCAGTTCTAAAATTCTATGATTTTATGATTCTGTATCCAATAATTCTGTACATCACTGTACTAAATATATGTCTCCCATGAGTGACCAGGTCATATTGATTGGTAAAATGCTCTGCGAATAGTCAATAATCCGCATGATCCATATGACAGAATTCAGTGCTACTTGCTCATTTGCAGGTCACTGAGACACATTGGATTATGCGCCTGTCATGATTGTGAGTTATATGTGGTAGTTATATTTGTTCATAACATAATAGTGTGATTGCAACACTGATCAACAGATTAAGAGATCGGCAGAACATATAATTTCATGATTCACTAAGTCAAGGTCTTTCCACAGATAGGGATTAACAGATACAAAATGTGTTACAATAGTTAAGTGAAGGGATGAAAAGTCCCCGTCTCACACAGCGATCTCGCTAGCGAGATCGCTGCTGAGTCACTAGTTTTGTGACGCAACAGCGATCTCCCCAGCGATATTGCTGTGTGTGACATTCAGCGACGATCAGCCCCCCTGCTGGGTATCGCTGATCGTCGCTGAATGTCCTGGACATTTTTTAATCGCTGGTCTCCCGCTGGCCACCACGCATCGCTGCGTGTGACAGGCGGGAGACCAGCGATCCGCGTACACAAAACCAGGAGCGGGGCTGTGCCTGGAAACCCACTGTGTACCTTGAATACCAGCGCCCTGATGTAGGGAGCTGGTAACAAAGGTACACAGCGGGTTTCCAGGCACCGCGCAGCGCCTGGAAACCCGATGTGTACCTTGGTTACCATCTCCCTGCATCAGGGCGCTGGTATCCAACGTACACTGCGGGTAACTAACGATGTGTTACCCGCAGTGTCGCTGTGCTGATCGCTGCCTAAGCTGCCTGTTTGGCAGCTCAGCAGCGATCATGTAGTGACACACCAGCGATCCTGATCGTTGTCGGGATCGCTGGTGTATCGCTATGTGAGACCCGGGCTAAAGACAGATCCAGATGGGATTGAGATGACAGCTCATTTTTCCAGTGCAGTATTAAACAGCTGTTGTAGCTAGTAGTATTTCTTAAAGTATTTTACATTCTAAATCAGCACATGTAGATCTGTAAGCAACTACTAATAAATCCCACGTTGCCTGGAAATTGTCCTGCTGTAGCAGTAACATCATAACTTCACATTATGAGTGTTCTCTGCCATTTGTCTTTTTTCTTACGTATATTTTATTTGATCTATCTTACTGTGATTCACTGTCTAAATTGGATTTCAATAGTTCTGTTGTGTGTTTTATGTTTCTAATTAGACTTTCCGATAATGTTTCAGGGATGTATCATGAGAAAATGACAATATTTTTCACATTTTCCCACTATAGTACAAACAACATGCTGGCAAGATTACTCCAGCTCATTTGTCACCTTTGTCGTGTCGACTTTGACAGAATCAGCTTTGTCGTGTAGATGGTGACATGATCAGAAAAAGGCAAAAATTAAACAACAGCTCAAATGTTTTTATGGAATCTAAAAAATGTTTGATCAATAACACCATGTGCACACATATGGGGCTTTTTGCACCTCCCTGGTCACTTCATGGACTCTGAGGGGGTTGGCTGTACTCCATTATAACAAACTATAATTATCTATGGCATTTCTCTGCATCTGCCATAAAGCACAGATATCCCTTATGACAGTCTCCAAAATGTTTTTAAAAATAAAAATGTAATAATTACAACTTTTTTAAAAAAGTGAACAGGCTCAGTTTTCCACTTGTACAGACATTAAATGAAATCAAAATCAAATACTGGAAAGAGTTCCTTTCTCTCTGTAAAAAGGACGTTCAAAGTCTCAACAAAATATAATAACATGATGAGAAAGTCCATCTCATCGTAATAGATTATGGGTATTATGTTGCGTTAAATATAGTTATAACATCATTATAGATATGAACAGCAATTTTATGGCAGATAAGCAGAAGGAAATGAGGCAGACACAACCCTTGAGTATAAGTATAAATTGACCATGATAATAGAATAAAATAATGAAGGGTGTAAAGATTAATTTTATTGCTTTGTTTTGCTTGTAACATAAAAGATGAGTCACATGGATCCATTTTACTCCACAAAAGCCTTCCACCGATCAATGGTCAATTGACGCTCCACCACCATTCTCACTGTTCAGAAGATGGGCACTTCTTACTTGTCCAAATATCCAAATTTTCTTCTCTAGACCCTGAGAGATCTTTACCATTTAATAGTTTTAGCTGAACTAGTATAATATGCATAGAAATATTATTTATAAAATGAAAAAATAATTGAATTAAGTTTGTTTCACACCTGATGATTAAAGAATTAATAATTCAGCCATTATTTTATAAGGATCATCTTCAGGTTTCACATGTATTAGTAGTTAGGCACTTTATTATTATTTTTCAGTACAGGATCAAAATATTAAAATAACAGAAGAGCCGAGTCTCCCAGCCCTCCTGCATAATGGACGTCCTTTGACTACACTGTGTTCCAAATTATTATGCAAAAAATGTTTAGGAGTGATAAGGCAAGAATTTTTTGTTGTCAGTTAAACTCATTGATGGTGATGTGTGTCAGGGCTTTTTATATCACTGTAAGCAATTGCAGACACCTGTGCTAATTAGTTTGGCAGGTGTGTCCAATGAAAGGCAAGACTACTTAAGAAGGCTGTCCCACATTATTAAGCAGCCTACATTTTCTGCCAAAATGGGAAAGAAAAAGGATGTGTCGGCTGCTGAGAAGCAACAAATTGTGGAGTGTTTAGGTCAAGGCATGACTACAATCAACATTGCCAAGACACTTCATCGTGATCATCGCACAATCAAGAAGTATGTAGCTGATTCACAGTACTCACGTTTGCGTGCTGATAAGGGAAAATTGAGGACTCTTTCCTACAGGCAATTACGTCAGAGCAGCGGCAAAAAAGCCTGTCATAGCAGCAGACAAGTTTTTGAAGCTGCTGGTGCCTCCAACGTCCCCCGAACAACAAGATGCAGGGTCCTTCAGAGGTTTGCAGCTGTGCGTAAGCCATCCTGTCGACCTCCTCTATCCACTGCACACAAGCAGAAACGGCTCCAGTGGGCCAAACAATACATGAAGACTGACTTCAAAACTGTTTTGCTCACCAATGAGTGCCGTGCAACGCTCGATGGTCCAGATGGATGGAGTGGAGGATGGCTGGTTGATGGACACCCCATGCAAACACGGCTACGGAGCTAACAAGGAGGAGGTGGAGTAATGTTTTGGGCTGGAATCATGGGGAGAGAGATTGTCGGCCCCTTTAGGATCCCTGAAGGGGTAAAGATGAACTCCATAGTGTATGTTGAGTTTCTCAAACAGCACTTCCTGCCATGGTTCAAGAAGAAGAACCGTGCACTCCACAGCAAGATCATTTTCATGCATGATAATGCACCGTCTCATGCTGCACATAACACATCTGCATCTTTGGCTGCTATGGGCATAAAACGGGACAAACTTATGGTGTGGCCCCCATGCTCCCTTGACCTCAACCCCATTGAGAACCTCTGGAGCATCATCAAAAGGAGTGTCTATGATGGCGGGAGGCAGTTCAGATCTAAGCAACAGCTCTGGGAGGGTATTCTGTCCTCATGCAAAACTAATGAAGCAGAAACTATCCAAACCTGACAAATTCAATGGACGAGAGAGTTCAGAAGCTCCTTTCGAACAAGGGGTTCTATGTGCAAATGTAACATCACCTAGAATAAAGTTTTGAGTTGAAAACTGTTTGATTTCAGTTTGTAATAACCTGCTAATGCTTATAATTTCAAAAATGACCATTTTTTTGTTCTTTATTAAAATGAAAAGGTTGAAAACTCTGCTGTGCATAATAATTTGGAACATGCATTTGAGTGCAGTTTGAGTGTTTTATTTTTTTTAAAAAATACTGTTATCATAGGCAGTTTGTACAAAAACCTTTCAATTGTACTCTAATAGTTATGTGACTGGAAAATTACAATGACTGCAATTCATATAGGTAATTTGGGAAAATCTGAGAAAATATTATTTGCATAATAATTTGGAACACAGTGTATACGGGGATCTTCCTGGTTTCCATTATGTCATCCCATACTTAACCAGACAAAACAGGGCAGCGTAATTCACTATTGTGTCTATTTTTTTTTGGCCAAATCTGTAATGATCTGAATTCAGATTCAAGTGTAGATATGAGCAGAGCCTTAAGGTACTGCCACACTAAACGTTCCCGCTAACGATCACGATAACGACGCTATCGTTGGTGTGATCGTTTTTAGGTCGCTAGTAGCTGCCAAACTTGACGATCTCATTAACGTCGCATCAGCAGTTAGCGATTTCTTTAACGACTTTGGCGGTCGTTGGGACGTGCCACACTGCATGTACTGTGAAAGATCACGACCTCGATAGGCGTGACTGAGCGCGACCTTTTGCACGCCCCTCATCACAGATTGGTGGTCACTATTTATCTCATAGATATTTATCACAGCTCTCCCGCTTTGTGATTGGATGACCGCGTCATAAAAGACGACGTATCAGTACTCCTCTCCATTGTTCTCGAGCAGAAGCGGTTCTTTCAAATCACCAGCATCGTTCCAGTGTGTCCTGCTAGCCTTGGTAGCTACTGCGATCCAGTTTACGCCACTATTTCGGTTGCTATGTTCTACGTTGGGTTTTTTGCGATCCAGTCTGTGTCGTATCCTCTGCGATCCAGTTTGTGACGCTAGTTTCCCTATTTTTTTTTTTTTTTCCAGAATCACACAAGTTTTGTAAGGTAGGTATTTTTTTTGTCAAATTTAATTTTTATTTTGTCTTTAATTTTACCGATCCATTTTAGATCTCTGCTGTTGTTAACCATTGTCGTCCATCATGTTTTTTCATTGTTTTGTTCAGGCACGCCCACATTTTATGATCCCAGCTCTGTCAATGTTTACTCCTGCGTCGCCCACCACCACCATTTTGTGATCCCTGCTGTTTTTTGCATAATTGTTCATCTATGTTTTTTTTCCATTGTTTTGTTCGGCCCCCGCCCACGCCCACCATTTTATGATCCCTGCTCTGTCTATGTTTACTCCTGCGTCGCCCACCACCACCATTTTATGTTCCCTGCTGTGTTCATGTTGTAGACTATGTAAGCATTTTATTTAACCATTCTGCTGTTCTCACATAATCATTTTTTTATTGCAGATGGCTGATAAGCAGGAGTTTTTGCGTGATTTTATCGAGCTGTACCGCTCAATGCCGTGCCTCTGGAAAATTAAGTCTGCAAATTACTGTAACAGGTTGAAAAAGAAGGACGCGTACCAAAAACTGGTGGAGCTCTGCAAGAACCGTTACCCAGATGAACCCGCGGATGAGTCAACGGTGAAAAAAACGGATTCAGGCCCTCCGCACTGTTTACAAAAAAGAGCTAAATAAAGTTATAAATTCAAGCAAATCTGGAGCGGGGGCCGAAGAAGTTTATGTCCCCCAACTGTGGTACTTTGATCTGTTCTCTTTTACAAGGGACCAAGAAGTACCCAGACAAGGGACATCCATGTCGAATCTAGACCCGGTGATCCAGCCGGACACCCCTGTCATACATGTAAGTACCTTTGTATTACAACACATTTTAATGTACATGCCAAAGTGGACTTAAATTTAAAAAATATAATTGTGAAATGTAGATAAAATGGCAGAATTTATCCCTTCATGTACTGATAATTTATGTATGAAGATTAATTTCTTTTTCTTTGTGATTTACTATTTGTTTTTTGTTCATGCAGGACACAGAAGAGGCGGTCTCCACACCTCCAACTGAAGAAGACAGCATGCCGGATCACATAGACGAAGTAGTCGAGCCACCATCATCTGTGCGGCGCCGGCTTTCACTTTCAGGAAGGAAAAGGAAGGCTCCCACCTCGGCTACTCCTGAATTGGTGGAAATTGCGAAAAAATTTCTTACGGCAGAAAAAGAACAAACTAAATAACTGGCTTTGCATATTTTGCTAATGAGAGGCTCGCTACACTGGATCCTGTTCAGCGGCTTCATGCAGAGAGACTGATGTTTGAGGTACTGACTGAAGCGTCTTTTGGAAACCTGGATAACAGATATGTCGTCATGCCAAGACCGCAGCAGTACCCGGACTACTCATGGCCGCACAATCCTGTGCCGAACCCAGTTGGGATAAACCCAAACGCTGGTGCTCCCCCTTATTTTTATTCACCGCAGAGGCAGGCGTGGTAATGGCAATGATCCATCTTACCAGCAGTTGTAGTTTTTAAAATGTTTTACAAAAGTTTTTTTTTGTTGTTTTTATATTTTTACATTGATACCTTTTTTAATAAAAACTTATTTATCTAATGAATTGTGGTCTTTTCTTATGTGATGTCAACTATTAAAATGTTGTTATTTTTATTACATCTACTTGTCACACATGGGGTCATGGGAGTACAGCTATCATAGGTGTTCCATCATCGGGAAAAAATGAAATGAAAAAAATATCAAAAATTAACATTTTTTTTAAGGCCCCTGGTCACACTACGCTAAAACCTTATACTAAAAAATAATACACCACACCTGCGTAGATTAACGTAAAATATAAAATATATATTATTGGCATATATATATATATATTTTTTTTTAAATAAAGATATAAAATTTAAATAAAAACAAAAAACAGTAACATAACAAAATAACAAAATATAAAAAAAATATTAACAAACTACAAAATAATTAACAAAGAAAATAAATTACTGAGGGCCCTGGAGATCAGCATCACCCCGTGGTGATGCAGAGCTCCCATGGTTCTTTGCAGCGCTGCGACCGCAGTATTAATGGCTGCCACCGTTTTATTAATGGCTGCCACAGCGCTGCTCAATTCCGCCATCAGCCGGCGGTGGGACACCAACAGGTCCTGGGCAGTCGGGATTTCTGTGGAGGTAAAGGTAACAGTTAATAGTGAATTCTGTTGCAACATCAACATGTACATGTTATGTTAATTAACACTTACGGCTTTCCTCAGAGGAACCGCTGACTGCCCACCCAGAACCTGATGCTCCGCCGGCTAGGGAAACACAGAAAAAAAAATTATATCACAGCAGCCATTACACACATAAGACCTTACAAAGTTCTCAAACTTGTCTGAAGCTTATATAATGTGCGTTAATTACCTGATGGGGAGCCTGCATCCGTGTCACGGGATGATGCTGGAGAGAAGGCAACGTCGGGGGAAGGGCTGGAACCCACCGAGTCACGAGGGGGGGTTGCTGCCGGTGAAGGGTTGGAGAGGTGAGGTGATGCTGGTGGTGGAGGGGTAGCCGGGGAAGGAGAAGATGGAGGTGGAGGGGTAGCTGGGGACGATGGAGCAGCTGGTGCTGGTGAAGGTGGTGCTATAAATGAAATATACAATTCAGAATCCCCATTATCACTGGCGGTACTCCCATCGCTGCCTGCAACATCAGTGGCGGTACTCCCATCACTGCCTGCAACATCACTGGCGGTACTCCCATCGCTGCCTACAACATCACTGGCGGTACTCCCATCGCTGCCTGCAACATCACTGGGGTACTCCCATCCCTGCCTGCAACATCACTGGCGGTACTCCCATCCCTGCCTGCAACATGCAACATCACTGGCGGTACTCCCATCGCTGCCTGCAACATCACTGGCGGTACTCCCATCACTGCCTGCAACATCACTGGCGGTACTCCCATCGCTGCCTGCAACATGCAACATCACTGGCGGTACTCCCATCGCTGCCTGCAACATCACTGGCGGTACTCCCATCGCTGCCTGCAACATCACTGGCGGTACTCCCATCCCTGCCTGCAACATCACTGGCGGTACTCCCATCCCTGCCTGCAACATGCAACATCACTGGCGGTACTTCCATCGCTGCCTGCAACATCACTGGCGGTACTCCCATCACTGCCTGCAACATCACTGGCGGTACTCCCATCGCTGCCTGCAACATGCAACATCACTGGCGGTACTCCCATCGCTGCCTGCAACATCACTGGCAGTACTCCCACGGCGGGCGCACTTGCACGCGTTCATGTGCGTTTGTCGTGCGCTGCGCATTTTCCCGGTGTGCGCCCATACGCGCTAGACGCTACATGTTGCTTTTTTTTTTTCGGTCAAAAAAGACAGAGATGATAAAGCCAGAGATGATGGAGATGATGGAGACAGAGATGATGGAGCCAGAGATGATGGAGACAGAGATGATAGAAATGTGACACATAGACAACGCATGAGCCAAAAAAACGCAAACGCTTGCAAAAAACGTATGAAATCGCAGACAAACGCTGCGTTTTTTTGTCTAAATGCGCATGCTGATGCGACTAAATATCGCAGCTTTTACAAGCGTTTGGATGCGTTTTTTTAATGCGCTTCATGTGCGATTGAAACGCAGCGCAAAAAATCGCAAGTGTGAAAGTACCTAACCCACAAAACATAACCTCTCAAGATACCCTCATCAATACTCACTCAGAGGCCTGCGGAGCTGGGCCCGGATGCTGGCACCCTCTCGCGTGAGCGGTATCGCAGGTCCGCCAGCTTCTTCCTGATCTGTGCTCCGGTCCGCCGCACATTGAAGCGCCTCTGCAGGCCCCGCTGGATCCTCTGCAGGCATACCCTTTTGTGGCGCCTTGGATGCGCCACAGGTAGCCTGCAGCAGTGGTAATCCCACTGGTCCGTTTTTCTAACTAAAAAACGGACCTCCTCGTCCGTCCATTTTGGGCCGCGCTGTCTGTGTCTCACCGCCGCCATTACAAACAACAGCACATTGGGCGACGCCAGCGCCATGACGTCACAGCGTGCGCACATTACGTGCGGCTGCACTCGCGACGCAAAACGGTATTGCGATTAAAAATTGACCGCAGCAGCCACATTGCGACCACAGGTCACATTGCGATCACAATGGCCTCGCTAATCTGTGAATAGCTGCATATATGAATAGCTGGAGCTCATTATCATCACCTTGCGATCACAATGGCCTCGCAAATCTATGAATAGCTGCTTATCTGGATAGCTGGAGCTCCTTATCGTCACCTTGCGATCACAATTGCATCGCAAATCTATGAATAGCTGCATATCAATAGCTGGAGCTCCTTATCGTCACCTTGCGATCACAATGGCATCGCATATCTGTGAATACCTGGGATTCCCTGGTGAATGTTGACCTTTACCTCCCAAAATGTAATTTTATATATTTATATCAATTTTTTAATCTTTAATCTATGACAAAAAATATATGTTATATATTTAAACTTTATATATGCTGCTGCGGTGTATTATGTGTTATTTTTAATTATAAGGTTTGAACGCTAGTGAGACCATAGGCCTTTGAAATAATTGTTAATTTTTGAAATTTTTTTCTTTTTATTTCTTAAACAATCAACTCCTATGACTGATGGTACTCCCATGACCCCGTGTGTGACAAGTAGATACAATGTAAAAAAAAAAAAAAAACAACAAAAACATTAGAAAATATTTTAAAAACTACAGCAGCTGGTAACATGTCTCGTTGCCATCCCCATTACTCCCTCCCCACATCTCACCCATCATTATCCATTCTCCCATATTTAAAAAATAATTGAAAAAAAAGACACAAATACATTTTTACAATAAAAATTTTTTATTATAAAAACATTGTTAAAAAAAGGGTAAAGTAAAACATTCTCAAAATCAAACTAGACCTGATGCTGCCAACTCACTGCACCAGGCCCATTAAAGTAATGGCAGTACTTGTCTCGGCCGGCCTTCGCATCGTCCTTGCTCCTGCCTTGATCGACAGGTTGAAGGCCTGCAATAGCGGGATCATTGTCACGCCATTCTCCAAGCACGACGTCACCATTGCTGTCTGAGTCCATGAAGCCTGGCGGACTGTAAGTTCCAGCATCGCGTTTGCGTAGAAAATTGTGCAGCACACAACAGGCCAACACCACAGAGTCTATGATTCCAGCTTCATGTTGATAGGTGTGTGGAAAACCCTGAAGCGGTTGGCCATTATGCCGAAGGCATTCTCCACAACGCGCCGTGCCCTAGACAGTCTGTAATTAAAAATACGTCTTTCCCCTGTCAAAGTCTTTTGTGGGTACGGTTTAACAAGATGCTCATGAAGGGGGAAGGCTTCATCGCCCACAAACACAAAGTTTAGGTTGGCGGTGGTGTCCATGTTGATTGGCAAGTTAAGTTTATTATTAAACAACCGTTCACCAAAACTTGTGTGCTCCAAAACGCCACCGTCAGAAACCCTTCCATTCATGCCAACATCAACGTCAATAAATTCATAATTGGCATTAACAAGGGCCATGAGGATCATGCTGAAGTAGCCCTTGTAATTATGAAAAAAGGATCCGCTTTGGCTGGTTGCGTGATCCCACATGTTTGCCATCCAAGGCACCACCACAGTTTAGGAATGCCAAATCCTTTCAAAATCAGAGGCAATAATTTGCCATTCCGCCACTGATTTGGGAAAAGGCATGTAGCTCCGTAAACTGCGGACGATGACGTTGCATGTCTCCGGAATTAGTTCTCCAAGCAGCGACCGAGAAATTGCAGCAGAATATTGCAAATCCTTCATTGAACGTCCGGTTGCCAGAAATCGCAGCGTTACTGCCAAACGTTCCTCTGCTGAAACAGCTGCACGCATCCGTGTATCCTGCCGTTCAATGAGTGGCCTCACAGCTTCCAGTAGGAGCTTGAATGAATCCTCCGACATCCGTAGATAATTCCGGAAATCCTGCGGATTCTTCTCCTGCAACTCCCTCACTAGATGCATGTGGGAGAATTTGGACCTCTGCTCCAGCCATTCCCTGGTCCACATGCGACGCTTTCGCTTGGAGCGCCTCTCTTCCACCCGCGCCTCTTCTTGCGATCTGCCTCCATAGATAGCGCAACTGCCGACAATCACACGCTCCGCGGTGGCAGGTTCATTATGTGCAACCTGTACGGTAAAAAAGAGAAATGTTAATTACTAATTAATTACTATTAATAAAGTGTTTAAACAAAATAAAATAAAGAATAGAATAAAAATATATAAAAAAAAATTAAACTTTTCAGTTAACATTTAATATACAGTTTACAAGTGTCTACAATGGTGAGGGAGTGTAAAATAAATAAAGCAGACGAAAAAAAAAAAATAAGGTCAGGGGTGTAAAATAAATAAAGCAGACGGAAAAAAAATAAAAAAAAGGAAATTAGGTCAGGGGTGTAAAATAAAAAAAAGCAGACGAAAAAAAAAAAAAAATAAGGTTAAAAACCATTATCAAACAACATCACAAACAATATTTACCTTGAAACCAAATATCCCAAAGATCCAAATCCAAATGGGGATGGATGGTGTTCTAGCGACTCAGACAGGATCGCAAAAACCCACCACTGCGCCACAAATAGGATCGCAAAACTCACACGATACTATCCTCGCAACAACGCAAAAAGAGACCCATAAAGTGCTCTGGAAACAATGGATGGGGGCGCAGTTATTATAGCTGAGGTGATGTTGTGGTCACCAATCGGAGCTGTAGGGCGTTAACGAAAGAAAACAAAGTCCCGCCCGCCTTACAGTAAAAGGACCATGTGAAGACTTAGTTAGGTACTGTTCAGTGAACTCTTCTATGAAAGGTTCTTTTTTCTGATTCATAGTGACTACATTATTATTATTATTACTACATACGCACCTAGAGCACTCCACAATACCCAGCATTAAACACTTTAGCTTATAATATATGATTCCACATCATCATATATACGGTCAAACAACATTTATTACTACATACTGTATATTTAACCAACCAACCACCAGTGGAAGCAAATTTACAGCCCTCAATTATAATTATAATGGTCCGATTCAGTTAAACATTTTTTATGCATTTACTGTATATGTAATTATGCTTAAATATGCGGATTATGATTATGACTCGGCCTTTAGGAAATTGATCATCCATTTTCACCTATATCACAGATGAAAGACCTTACCAAGTACGATGTGCGTGTAGCCTAACTAAGAAGCCTTTGAATAATAATGCTTGTACGGCCTAGATTTTTGAGGAGAGTTAGGATGGTAAGCTTGTAGGCCTGAATATAGTATTGGTAGTAGCAGCACAAAAGAAGATTTTAATAAAAAGTAACTTGTGGTACAGTGGCATTAGATCTTCATTCAGACTCACACAGGAA
This sequence comes from Oophaga sylvatica, assembly GCA_033576555.1. Lineage (NCBI taxonomy): Eukaryota > Metazoa > Chordata > Amphibia > Anura > Dendrobatidae > Oophaga > Oophaga sylvatica. Next base: position 338,476,204 of record JARQOD010000005.1, read on the forward strand.
TTGTACCATAATTTTTTCCTGCACTGACATATACAAGTCATATGTAATGCACAAAAAAACAATCTTTTATAGAAAATCAACCACTCCAATAAACAGTATACCATGGCATATTTCAAAAAGCATAAATGATTCAGTAAACACCAAAGAAATAATTGTATGCAGAACCAGTCATAAACACTAAAACATAATTGTATTGATTAGTCATATTAAAACACATACTGTACTATAATTAAAATCAAACATGTACAGAGAAAAAATAACCAAGCGACCCAGGCTGAATCAAATAGTGCTAAGCCATCTACTTAACATTCATAGGAAGCATAAATCAACCAATAAAAGATCCAACTTCGTCTCAGTTAATAGCACCTACATAGAGTACAAATTAAATCTGAGGTCACTTGGATAAGAGAAAGACAATGTCCCAAGAAACAAACCAGCAAATTTAGCAAGAAGTAGACCAGACTACTGCCTTCACATTTAAGCATGGGTCACCCACCAATCTTGAGGTGTATTTCACACATATGGCTTCATCATATGGCTTCTTTGGTTATTTTATGTAGGACTTTCAAATATTATTGAACTGAATATCATAAAGAGAAATTTGTAATTCAGTGGTTCATTCATAAATGTACCCTACCCCATTATTGTGAGTGCTGGGGGGTTGCCTTGCTGAGTCTACAAAATTATGTGTATCCTTCCTTCCCAAATTAAAATTTTATTATAAACTTCTACTGGTTCCAATGTTGTCCTCTCAGACAAGCAATACACAAGTCCTCCTCTAGTCAATGAATAATAACACTCGATACCTGTCTTGCAGTTCTGATCCAAAGTTCAACCGATCTAAAACTGTTAACATTAGAGATCAGTAAGTCGCTTTGCACAACCCTGGTCCACGACCAGCTCAGTGTTCTCTGCTCAGGGACAGGGAATCCATACCTTTCGGGATTCAAGGCTCAGCTTATGATTTGCTGTGCTGGTGCGTCATCACTAGTGTTGAGCGATACGATACTGCAAATATCGGATATCGGCCAATATTAGCTGTATCGGCCTTTCGATTCCGAATACCGATATTTTCGTCATATCGAATACCGGAATCGGATTTGTCACTGTCACTGTCTGTGTCCGTCGGTCGGGTCTGTCACTGTCAGTGTCCGTCGGTCGGGTCTGTCAGGAGTCAGCGGCACTTACCCGGCAGAAGATCTCCGGCGGTCACGTCCTGGACTGCTTCATGGCCGCCATCCTCTTCTCCCCGGCGGTCACATGCAGTTTCTCGCGATAACTGCAGTGACTGCTGGGTAATCCCGGCCGTAAAGCAGTCAGTCCGATGACGTCACCGCCGGGGAAGCAGGTAATCAGCTGTGCTGCGTCGCGATGACAGGCTCTGCCTGTCATTGCGATGTAGCAGAGCTGGATCGTCGTGGGACACTCGTTACTATGGACTGCGTCGGACAGGTGGTATACTGTTGGTTTTTTTTTTTTTTTTTTACAGGAGATCGATGGCGTCGCAGGAATGAGAGTACAATAAAAGAAATGAAAACTGTGTTGTCTCTTTTATTTCATTAAAAGACTTTTTTCTTGCTGTGTCTTTTTTTTATGCATTTAATAACTTTGGGATTAATAATGGATCGGTGTCTTATTGACGCCTCTCCATTATTAACCGGGCTTATTGTCACCGTGCAATCAACGTGACAATAACCCCTTATTACCCCGCTTGCCACCGCTACAGGGCAAGTGGGAAGAGCCGGGTAAAGTGCCACAATTGGCACATCTTTTGATGCGCCAAATGTGGGGCTGCTGTAGCCTGGTATTATCAGGCTGTTGAGGGCCAAAATCCATGGGCCTTGACAGTCTTTTAATACCAGGCCGCAGCAGTCTGCATTTTACTTGGCTGGTTAACAAAAATAGGGGGACCCCTACGCCGTTTTTTTTTTCGAGGGGATCCCCTATTTTTGTTAACCAGCCAAGCTAAGCAGACTGCTGTGGCCTGGTATTATCAGGCTTGCAAGGTCCATGGATATTGGATCCTTACCAGCCTGAAAAACCAGGCCTCAGCGGTCTGCTTCATCTGGCTGGTTAACAAAAATAGGGGGGACCCCACGCCAATTTTTTTCGAGAGGATCCCCTATTTTTGTTAATCAGCCAAGATATGCAGACTGCTGTGGCCTGGTATTATCAGGCTGGCAAGGTCCATGGATCTTGGCTCCTTAACAGCCTGAAAATCCAGGCCTCAGCGGTCTGCTTCATCTGGCTGGTTAACAAAAATAGGGGGGACCCCACGCCAATTTTTTTCGAGAGGATCCCCTATTTTTGTTAATCAGCCAAGATATGCAGACTGCTGTGGCCTGGTATTATCAGGCTGGCAAGGTCCATGGATCTTGGCTCCTTAACAGCCTGAAAATCCAGGCCTCAGCGGTCTGCTTCATCTGGCTGGTTAACAAAAATAGGGGGGACCCCACGCCATTTTTTTTCGAGGGGATCCCCTATTTTTGTTAACCAGTTCCCTCTGACGTCACTGATTGTGTCCCTGGCTGACCTGAAGTGAAAGTGGAAAGCAATCAATTAAGCTTTCCACTTCCTCTCCTGTCAGCCAGGAGAGGAACTCATTCATTTGGGGTTTACTGTGAAGCTGCAGCATTAGCTGCGGTCCCTGCAGTAAACATTAACCCTTTCTGATGGATTACACCGTGGGACCTGACTGTACATCGGATTGGTAAGAATAATTTTGCTTTATTATTTTATTTTTATTACAGGAAATGGTTTTAGCAGGTAAATAAAATATGGTCAAAAACTGTGTGATTATTTCATTAAACTTCTTTTTTATTAAAGTGTGTGTGTTTGATTTTTCTTTCATACAATAGGATTAATAATTGATAGTTGTCTGATTGACAGCTCTCAATTATTAACCTGGCTTAAAGTGACCTTTCAATTGCAAGGTCATTTTAACCCCTTATTAACCCATTCGCCACCGCTACAGGGCAATGGGAATAGACGGGCAAAGTGCCAGAAAGGGCAAATCTAATTAGAGATTTGCCCTTTCTGGGGTGTCTGGGGGCAGATGTTAGTAGCCGGGGGGGCCAAAAATATTGGTCCCTCTCTGGGCTATTATTATCTGCCCCCACTCACTGGCTTTGTCTGTCTGGTTGCGAAAATAGGGCGGGAGCCCACGCATTTTTTTTCAGCAATTTTACACCTCATATATATATATACATGTCATTGAATTTGTGACACATATATATATATTTATATTTATAGTTCATACACTTCTACATAGTATAATAGCCGCTAATTCAATTGCCGGCTTTTGTGAAAATGCAGAACCCGACATGAAATGACACTTGGTTTACATAGAGTTAACCATGTCTTTTCATGTAGTTTGATATCTGATTTGCACAAACAATTACATGAGTGTAAGTGTGCAAAATTTCACACCTGTAGGGGTTAATTAAAGGTGTAAATTCGTAGCAAAAAAGTCCGTTTTTTTTACAACGAATTTACACCTTTAATTAACCCCTACAGGTGTGAAATTTTGCACACATAGACTGATGTAATTGTTTGTGCAAATCAGATTGCAAACGACATGAAAAGACATGGTTAACCCTATGTACACCAAGTGTCATTTCATGTCGGGTGCTTCTGTCTTTTCACAGAAGCCGGCTTTACCCGGCAATTGAATCAGAGGATATTTTACTATGTAGAAGTGTTTAAACTATACATATATGTATATAATATATATATATGTCACAATGACATGTATATATATTATATATATATATATATATATATGTATTCTATGTGTGTATATTTAGTGTTTACAAGGAAATAAAGGTTTTTTTTAGTTGCGATATTTTGTTCCCATAGACTTACATTGGACTTCCGGTATCGAAATCGGATATCGACGATATTTAGTGATATCGGCGATACCATTTCGATACGATATTTTTAGATATCGAGCAGTATCGCTCAACACTAGTCATCACCTGTACGTCACACAATTCACAGGTGACATCACACCAGGCCGGCAAATCAAATGCTGCACCAGGGTACGCGGAAAATTAGAAAGCTCCTATCCACGGCCATGGACTGGGGATGCACGAAGCAATACACTCATCTCTAATAACTATCATTTCATCATACTTTCTACTGATATTTTATTGTGAATTTTATAGCTCTGTTTTTACAAATATAAACCGATATGTAATATACTAAAATGACTACTACAGATCTAGTTGTCCCTAACACAATTACCTAAATATCTGTAAATGTGTTACCTTTCTATATTCATTCTGTGTAATTCTAAATCTATTTCTGGACCTTGTACTTCAGTAACATCATTGTCAGAGATTTTTTATGAGCTCACAATGTTAAGAGACTGAACTCATGGAAATTTTCCAACCTATGTCTGGGTCATTTGTGAGGCCTAGCAAAAGTGGATAATAGGATTGCTGGATTGGAAGCTAAATTCTTCTTTAAAGCTCTTCGACCCTCTCATACAATGGTACCTTTCATTCAGGACAGTCACAGTTAAAGAAGCTTGATGAGAGCATTAGCACCGTGGGAATTAAAATCAGGAGACAAGCTAACGTTGCAAAGTTAATGAACATAAGACACTGGCCAGTACACATAGCGTTCTGAGATAAATGGCAAAAGGTCAAAACCAAGCAAATCAAGGTCAGAACCAAGCAAATCATGATAAGAAGACATTAATAATAAAATAAATGAAATACTTACATATGGTATCATAGGTCTAAAAAGTCACGTGATTGAAGGTGGACCAGCAATAGGCATGGAACTATATTATTTGAACAGGAATAATAATAATAATATATAAAGCTGTTACTGTACTTAGTCACACAGAAAAATTTGAAATGATTACCGGTGCTTTTTCATTCCACTAAACTACAGTCGTTGAGGAAAAATATGGAGCACTTGCCTCTATTCTGCATAAGCTTTTAGAAACAAGAGTACCTTCAGAAAACAACTGGCCAACAACAGTGACCCATAACTTAACGTGTCCACAATAGTCGTAGAAAGAACTAGTCTGCATCAGGTGCGTTGACTTGAACATCACCAGTGCACTGAACATGTGCCATATAACCATAAGGGTATGTAAAGAATATGTTTGGAAATTGCATTACTTACTTTTAACCAGCAATGCTAAGTTAATGCCAAAACTCTTAAATGAACGCCGATATATGTTACCATGGGAATGATTCATTAAATAGCTTGCATACGAAATCTGTTGCAAACCTGAAATATTACAGAATTGTTGCTCAAGTCAAACTTGTCCAAAAACTTTTCATGTTTTTATGCAAAAGTTACATTAGTTATGACATAAATTGGCACATCTTATTCCAGTGTGCCCTGTATCCAGACTAGCATGCAAAACGGCCATCTTGATGAATCAGGCCCTATGTGTTTACCTTTATATCAAACTGCAAATAATACATTGTTAACTATTGTTCACACAGAATTGGTTGAAAGATCTTAAGTATATACCCAAATTTTTTACACTTGTTATACACGATAGACGAACATACATGCATCAATTCATTGTTTTTATTGTGAACAAGCTTCAAAAATAGCCTGACAGTGAGCTTTTAGGTAGCGATAAATAATGAATCCTGGGGAAGACGTCAAAAATAGCCTGACTGATGAGATAAACAGACAGAGAAGTACATCTGATTAACTTCTTAGCCCTCAACATCACTGTCTGAAGGAAGTCTTAGAAGATTAGTGAGTTCTCCCATCCTATTTATATCTTTCAACCTTCACGATGACAGAATGTGTACTCATAGATTTGCTTAGAGAGCAGGTTGTAAAGCTGTCTGCAGGAGTTTAGCAGCCTCGGTGATGTCAATCGGAAAGAGAAGAAATGCTTGTTAATGGTGCACTGGATAATTCCTGCATTGTGAACTTTTTTAAATCAATTATTAATTTTGTTATGTAATGATACATTTAAGGGGTTCCTAAAACAGGCAAATAATGGAAAAATAGAAGTTCGTGTCCATTAGGCCTCATTCACACATAGGTATTTTGCATCAGTGTTTTGTGTGCCAAAGCCAAAAATATCTATACATAACTGCTTACATGAGCTTCTACCCTTTATGCAGTATTTGGTTCCATATCCCCAAATTATGTTCTTTTACCATTAAAAATATCTGAACAATAGGATGAATGAAATAGGTTAAGTACAGTGGTGTTCAAAAGTCCTGCATAGGCATAATATAAATTGATTTTTCAAGTTTTAAATGTTTTCTGTCGAATATCTTCTATGCTAATATGACATATTATATATGGTTTTGTTCAGAATACAATTTTGCATTCTCTCCCTGTAATATTTTTAGCTTTTCAAGCAGTTTTGCCTAAAATTATTGCAACAATATGGGAATTCAAAGCACAACTAAATATTGCACAGCTTCAGATCCAAAATTAGCCAATCACAGATGAAGTTCTTGTGACCAATCATAACCTGGATATGGCAGCAAATCACATTCCATTACATTGCATCACATCTGCTGCTTTGTTTGTTTTATCTGTTGGTTCTATGTAGTGAATCATACTGTAGAGCTTTATGATGGGAGCCTTCAGATTTTTGTCAGCGGAGGATCGTGTGCAAGTTGTGGTGCTACATGAAGAGGGTTATACTGGCCCCCAGATCGCAAGGAAGGTCGGCTGTAATCAGAGTACAGTCGTAAGAATTTTGCAGAAACATAAGCAGCTTGTAATTACCCAGGACAGGCCCAGATCTGGTCGGCCAGAAAGTCACTAAAAGGGAGGATAGAGTACTGATAAGAACATCCCTTGCCAATCGAAAGCTCACCTCTCCTCAGCTTCTGCGAGAATGGCAAGAAAAGTGCAATATTGAGGTATCAACATCAACTCTTAGGAAGAGATGTTTGGAAGCAGGATTGAGAGGGTGCAAGGCCTGAAAGAAACCATCGATGACAGCCATACAAAGACAAAGGCGAAAACTGTGGGCATTGAAATATTCAAAATGGAGGAAGGAGGAGTGGGAAAAAGTGCTATTTAGGGATGAAAGCACTTTTTGCATTTTAGGAAATGATGGCAAGTCTTATGTGAGAAGGTTTCCAATGAAGAGTACAAGCCAGAGTGTTTAAGCTTCTCTGTGAAACAGCCAATGAAAGTAATGGTCTGGGGCTGTATGGCAGCCAATGAACAAGGTGGCTACTATTGACTGGCCAGCCCAGTCCCCGGACCTCAATCCAATTGAAAATTTGTGGCACAAGGCAGCAATAGAGATATCTAAAAAACAGCCAAGGACCAAGAGAGAGTTGATTGAGTCTCTGATACAGGCCTGGAACCACATCATCACTCGTGAACATCTGCAGAAGCTTGTTCACTCAATGCCACAGAGATGCAAGTTGGTGCTCAAGAGCAAAGGCTGGCCAATAAAGTATTAGAAGCTAAAGATGCACTCAAAAGGCCCTTTTCAGGACTCTGAATTAAATAAAAATAATAAATCTTAAAAAGTAAAATTTAAGTCTGTGTGAACTTGCATTGGAAGTTAATGAACTTAGAAACCTGTTCACCATTCTACACACTGTACTGGTGTAGGTATGGTTATGCTGTAAAAAAAATTATCAAAAATGCGCATCCATAACAATTTATACACTTGGGACATTCAAAAATGAGTATTAAGTCTGTGAAAAGCTGGATGACAAAACAAATGGTATATTTAACAGCTTTTCTCCTTAACACAATCCATTTACATATTGCCACTTTGGACATACAGATAAAATAGAGCCAGTCTCTCTGTGAAGGAACCAGCTTGTCATAGCATTGCATGGCCAAAACATAAAAGCTAGACGTGTGCTTCCTGTAATGCCAGGGTCACACGATAGTAGACTCTTAAATCCGAGAGAATTGGGACAACTATGCAAATCACACTCTGATTAAACTCTGACCAGAGTTTGATCAGAGTGTGATCATAGTGTGATCCGATTCTCTCAGATGAGGAGAAGATGGTGAAAAAAAAAGTCTCCATCTTCTTCACTTTGTCAGTCTGTGGAAATCCGATGTCATCCGAGTGTGTTCTGATGGTTTCCAGAGACTCATTGACTTGCATGGCTGAGTGTGATCTGAATATCAGATCCAACGTGGTCATGCTGTGATTACTCCCTCGGACCGGCAGAGGTCAAAGAAAAAATCTGACATGTGGGTGACTCATAGAAAAACATTGTTTTGTCAGATTGTACTGGGACTGAAAATACAGCCATGTGCGCAAGCCCCCAAGATAACAGATTAGTGAGGTAAGCGGAACATCAGAACAAGTGACAAGGGTTATGATAAGTATACACGTTCTTTAATATCTGCTATTAAAAATGTGCAGACAATTAGGTCAGTGTTTGTTTTCTTTCTTTACCTAAAAGTAGTGCCGAGTTGGTGTTACCAGTGTAATAAATGGCACATGGTGGGCAGAGTGACAAATGTTATAATGGGACAAAAGAGCTATGCCTCAGATAGCTGGTAATTTTCTATAAACCATATAAAATCCTTGCACTCTATATAAATTGACTGTTACAATGCATCTTTTTCAGTTAACATATTATTATTATTATTATTATTATTAACAAAAAATGTACATAGTAACTGTAAAAAAAAATTATTATGGAATGCAGTAAGTATAGTGGATGGAAAGAAATCTGACTTCTCCTGTGATTATACATCTAATATGATTAAACAGTTATGAATGGACTGGGAAGATGAAAGAAGAATAAAATATTGTTCTGTTATTTTATTTATCGCATTTCATTTCATGCAGAAAAGCTTTTTACTCTTACAGTCAGTCAGTATTTTCACAGCCTGTAATCATCTAACAATAAAATATAATTGAAACTGAAATTTCAATAGTGAAAGGATCCATAAACCAGATGCATTCATGACCACCATAAATATACAGCTGCTACCTGTTACCTAAATTAATAAAAAGCAAGATAAAAAAGCAAAACAAATTTACTTATTCCTTTGCAAATGTGTGCCTCAAATTGGAAAAATGGACTGAGCAATATTGGTCTGAGCAATGTTTTTAAGGACTGTTTTCCAGTGATACCAATAATAATAATGGTCTGTAGTCTAAGGAGAGGAGGGGGTACAATCTGGGATCTGTGGAAAGGATTCTAGTCTGGGGTCTGTAAAAGAAGTGCTTTGGTCTCGAGTCTGTATTAAGGGGTTGTTGCTGGTTTATGATTTTGATCTCAGATCTTTTTTAAGCATGTCTATTTCTTACATTTAATGGATGTGCTTGGGGGCTCTGTTTTTGTAGCATGGGAGACTAATCTGTGATCTCTATGTATTTAGGAAGCTTGTGTCATGGGTGTGTCAGAGGCTGCAGACAGTCGCACTGTATCTAGCTGCAGAAGGTCTCAGCGGTAGGCTTTGCAGACTCCTTCCTAGTCCTTCTGACTTTAGGACCCAGTGGCAACCTTCCCCAGCTCTAGTTGACACACCTGGATCGGGGTGTTTGTAACGCCCAGCTGGCTGCTGGGAGTTGCCGATGATATTTCCATTTCCCCGTTGAGGCTTGGAGCTATAGCAGTCGGCTATCTTTCTGGTGTTTGGAGGATGTCTGTGTTTCTCTTTGAGTCTACTCAAGCTAAATGTTCCCCTTGTTTGTGTATTTAGTGGTAGTGGGGATTGACTAGTGCTGATCCTGTCCTTCCCTATGCAGTGTTTATCACTAGGGTCCGACAGCGGATAGGTATCCTGTTCAGCAATAGGTGCGAAACCTATATAGGGATTCTTAGGGTAGACAGGGTGACGTCAGATCTGCCTAGGGGGTCTCCACTCCCCCCCTTCCATAGTGTTGGGTTCCCTTCCCCTTATCCCTCTGTGTTGCACTTTCCTACACTGTACGTGACAAATTGTTGTGGTCTGTATCAGAATTTGGTCTTTGGTCTGTATGGGGTCACGTACGTTTGGATATAGATATTGACACAGAAACATGACACTTTAAGCACCTGTTAATATATCATAGGACATGAAAGTAAAGAACGCCAAGTTAAAAGTCAGAAAATTAATCCCCTAAGCCAGATCCATTTCCAATTTTTTAAATCAAGTTGTTTTAAATTTCCCACATCATTTTGTTCTATCAGCAAGCACTGACTCTTTACTGTCCATCAAATCTACAATTAAACAATTAAAAAGAACTGGCCTTCAGATACTCATATCTAGTGTTGAGCGATACGATACTGCAAATATCGGGTATCGGCCGATATTGGCTGTATCGGAATTCTGATCCCGAGTTCCGATATTTTCGTCATATCGGATACCGGAATCGGAATTGTCACTGTCACTGTCAGTGTCCGTCGGTCGGGTCTGTCAGGAGTCAGCGGCACTTACCTGGCAGAAGATCTCCGGCGGTCACATCCCGGGCTGCTTAATGGCCGCCATCCTCTTCTCCCCGGCGGTCACATGCAGTATCTCGCGATAACTGCAGTGACTGCTGGGTAATCGCGGCCGTAAAGCAGTCCGATGACGTCACCGCCGGGGAAGCTGGTAAGCAGCTGTGCTGCGCCGGGATGACAGGCTCTGCCTGTCATTCCGATGTGGCAGAGCTGGATCGTCGTGGGACAATCGTTACTATGGACTGCGTCGGACAGGTGGTATACTGTTGGTTTGTTTTTTTTCTTTTTTTACAGGAGATGGATGGCGTCGCAGGAATGAGAGAGTAATAAAAAAAATGAAAACTGTGTTGTCTCTTTTATTTCATTAAAAGACTTTTTTCTTGCTGTGTCTTTTTTTTAAACATTTAATAACTTTGGGATTAATAATGGATCGGTGTCTTATTGACACCTCTCCATTATTAACCGGGCTTATTGTCACCGTGCAATCAACGGTGACAATAACCCCTTATTACCCCGCTTGCCACCACTACAGGGCAAGTGGGAAGAGCCGGATAAAGTGCCACAATTGGCACATCTTTTGATGCGCAAAATGTGGGGCTGCTGTAGCCTGGTATTATCAGGCTGTTGAGGGCCAAAATCCATGGGCCTTGACAGTCTTTTAATACCAGGCCGCAGCAGTCTGCATTTTACTTGGCTGGTTAACAAAAATAGGGGGGATCCCCACGCCGTTTTTTTTTTGAGGGGATTCCCTATTTTTGTTAACCAGCCAAGCTAAGCAGACTGCTGTGGCCTGGTATTATCAGGCTTGCAAGGTCCATGGATATTGGATCCTTACCAGCCTGAAAAACCAGGCCTCAGCGGTCTGCTTCATCTGGCTGGTTAACAAAAATAGGGGGGACCCCACGCTAATTTTTTTCGAGGGGATCCCCTATTTTTGTTAATCAGCCAAGATATGCAGACTGCTGTGGCCTGGTATTATCAGGCTGGCAAGGTCCATGGATCTTGGCTCCTTAACAGCCTGAAAATCCAGGCCTCAGCGGTCTGCTTCATCTGGCTGGTTAACAAAAATAGGGGGGACCCACGCCATTTTTTTTTCGAAGGGAACCCCTATTTTTGTTAATCAGTTCCCTCTGACGTCACTGATGGTGTCCCTGGCTGACCTGAAGTGAAAGTGGAAAGCAATCAATTAAGCTTTCCACTTCCTCTCCTGTCAGCCAGGAGAGGAACTCATTCATTTGGGGGTTTACTGTGAGACTGCAGCATTAGCTGCGGTCCCTGCAGTAAACATTAACCCTTTCTGAAGGATTACACCGTGGGACCTGACTGTGCATCGGATTGGTAAGAATAATTTTGCTTTATTATTTTATTTTATTACAGGAAATGGTTTTAGCAGGTAAATAAAATATGGTCAAAAACTGTGTGATTATTTCATTAAACTTCTTTTTTATTAAAGTGTGTGTGTTTGATTTTTCTTTCATACAATAGGATTAATAATTGATAGTTGTCTAATTGACAGCTCTCAATTATTAACCTGGCTTAAAGTGACCTTTCAATTGCAAGGTCATTTTAACCCCTTATTAACCCATTCGCCACGACTACAGGGCAATGGGAATAGACGGGCAAAGTGCCAGAAAGGGCAAATCTAATTAGAGATTTGCCCTTTCTGGGGTGTCTGGGGGCAGATGTTAGTAGCCGGGGGGGGCCAAAAATAATGGTCCCTCTCTGGGCTATTATTATCTGCCCCCACTCACTGGCTTTGTCTGTCTGGTTGCGAAAATAGGGCGGGAGCCCACGCATTTTTTTTTCAGCAATTTTACACCTCATATATATATATACATGTCATTGAGTTTGTGACACATATATATATATATATATTTATAGTTCATACACTTCTACATAGTATAATAGCCGATAATTCAATTGCCGGCTTTTGTGAAAATGCAGAACCCGACATGAAATGACATTTGGTGTACATAGCGGTTAACCATGTCCTTTGCTATCTGATTTGCACAAACAATTAAATCAGTCTATGTGTGCAAAATTTCACACCTGTAGGGGTTAATTAAAGGTGTAAATTCGTAGCAAAAAAGTCCGTTTTTTTTACAACGAATTTACACCTTTAATTAACCCTACAGGTGTGAAATTTTGCAAACATAGACTGATTTAATTGTTTGTGCAAATCAGATAGCAAACGACATGAAAAGACATGGTTAACCCTATGTACACCAAGTGTCATTTCATGTCGGGTGCTTCTGTCTTTTCACTGAAGCCGGCTTTACCCGGCAATTGAATCAGAGGATATTTTACTATGTAGAAGTGTATAAACTATACATATATGTATATATATATGTCACAATGACATGTATATATATATATATATGTATTCTATGTGTGTATATTTAGTGTTTACAAGGAAAGAATGGGTTTTTTTTAGTTCCGATATTTTGTTCCCATAGACTTACATGGGACTTCCGGTATCGGTATCGGGTATCGCCGATATTTTAATGGTATCGGCGATACCATTCCGATTCCGATACTTAGGGGTATCGGAAAGTATCGCTCAACTCTACTCATATCATTTCACCCAACTGATCAAGGTCCCAACAAATTTGTGGAAAGGTGCCTTATAGTGATAATCCATGTCTAATTGCCCACACTGTTGAAAAATAGAAAAGTTATAAAATTAGTTTTACTCGCCAACTGTTTCAGTCTCTCAAGTGATAATCTATTATATTGATCACAATTTACAATGGAAGAAAAGTGTTTGGCAAGCTTGTTAGTAATATTTTTCTTGAACTATAGTGCTCTTTGGAGTGTTGAATCAAACTAGTACATTCATCCCGCTACATTTCCATTTGTCCATGTTCTTTTATATTTTATGAAGTTATTGAACACAGAAGCTTGGCTCTGTAAGGTAGACATTCCCTTTGTAGGGATATCCTCAAATTTACAAGTTATCTCCTATCCATAGACTAGGGAATTTCTTCCCGATTGCTGGGAATCTGACCATTGGGATTCCCATTGATTTGAAAACTGGAGCTCTGAACAGCCCCATGTGAATGAAATGGTGGTCAACCTTGTATACTTCTGCTCTGTGCTTTCTTATGGTAATGCCGAAGTCCAGCGCTCATCATGATCGACCATTCACACAGGGCTCTTCAGAGCCTTGGCTTGGGCCTTGGGATTGGCGAGGGGTCCAGCGGTTGGGTCCCCATAATCAGAAAATAGTCCCCTATCCAATAGATATAGAGAAATCATCCGAGCTTGATACAAACCCATTCACACAGTGTGTTTATCTTGTGGTCTTGTTCGGTCCGATATTTAGGAAATCACTGCAATTTCAGAAAAATTGGGGCAAATAGCAGATCATGATCAACACATTTGAAAAAAATCTTAAGGGCCAACACCTAGGTCTGAGAGGTAGAGCAAACAATTATCATTTAGCCAGTCCTCATTCTTTTCTTTAACTAGTGCTCTCTTGGTGTTAATTTTCATATTATTCAAGAGGTTTCTTTATCAATGAGTTTATATTAGGAAAACATCTTATGGCTCATTCACATGTCTGTGTTTAAAAACATTTTAGTCAACTTTTTTTCTGAGCCAAAAGATTATCTACATGTTTGCAGCAGTAAGTGTGGCGCCTCTAAGGGTCCAGTCACCACAGAGGTACTGCACCTCATCCTGAGGTGTGCTATCCCACTCTCAGGTAAGGAGGGAGCACTACCCAGGACTCTAACACTCGCACCCAACACACACTAGTTCAGTCAGGGCACCTGGGTGTACCCCAAGGGAGGAGGGCCCCATCTCAGGCTGGGTAGAAAAGGGTGTTGGGATGTGGGTGGAGGAAGTAGAAAAAAAGGTGAGATTAGAAGGTGGGAGTGAGTAAGCAGAGAGGAGTAGGGCAGTCAAGAACGGGAGCTCAATCCGTGAGGAGCTTGGCCCCAGACAAGTAGAGAGAATTGAGAGGGAGAGACAGAAGGGAGCTCCCGGAAGGATAGAAGAGGTCCTAGGGGCACGGATAGTGAGAGATCCATCCGTGGGCCCGATCCAGAAGTGGAGGGACCAGGTCGCAGTAAGGGAACTGGCCCCCAAGCCTAGTGGAGGACTTCAAGACTCAGCTAGCAATCCGGAGGCAGGGGTATCTGTAGTTGCCACATCCACAATTAATTGCCGAAAAAGCAGCCATATAGGAGCAAGGGGACTCAGAGGACATCGCCCGACAAGGTCCGATGGCTGCTGGCTTGGGACACTGATTATGTAGGTGCTGGGCTGGAGGAAGAAAATCAGCGCAGTGAGACGGCCAGGAGAGGAACATACTGAAGGGAGTTCTGGAAAGGTATATCCTGATCTACCTGGGAGTTTGCTGGACCCCTCACCTGGAGGACGCAGCACCAAGCGGGCATCTGTGTGGTATTCGCAGGAACGCGGGATGCAGTGGCGACACGCAGACAGCAGAGCAAGGGTAAAGGGTTTATTTACAGGGGAAATACTTCACACAGGGAGGTAAAGAGCTAAACAGTATTAAAGAAACAGTATTAAAGGCACAGTACAATACAACTGTTCAACTCTTAGCAAGCGAATAAGGAAGTCAATACTACAGCTCCTGCTGCGAACTCACAGGTGCTGGCAACTGCCGACGCAGGGTCCTTATTAATGGAGTCAAGCAGACGATACCCCCGTCTTCTGGTAACAGTGGTCAGTCTCCGGTACCTTCCACTGTCCATTGTCCATATACTGGAGTTTCGGCAAAGGTTACGGGCTACAGTGCTGGCTGAGTCCGACGTGACTCCTGCACAACTCTCCTGACAGTCTCAGTCAAGCGGACCTAAAGTGGCCGACAGTAAAGGGGGTCACGAACTGGTATGGGCCCCACGTGGCCCAGGAGTTGTTTAACGGCACGGTCAGAGCGCAAGGGTCTGTCCTGTACTCAGTCACTCGTATGGGGGACGTGGGTATTACTCACGGACATGGAGACCGGACTCACACCGTGCGTCTCTTTCTCTCTGGTCCCCGCTGTTGGTGGCGGGCGACGACAGGCACTGGCTTACACGCTGCGGGTGCTCTCAGGGCCGGGCGCTTCTCTCTCAGGTTGCTGCATGGCTAGCTCAGTTCTGCTTGGTGGGCTCAGCTTAGCTCTGTGTATGCAGCTCAGCTCTGCACGGTTCTGCTCTGCTCCATACAGCTCTGCAGCGGTCCCTTACTCTAGAGTGTTACTGGGCACACTTGGCTCTGCAGCTGACGGGATCCTCTCTATGTGACCCGTCGCAGCGTCGGTACCCTGTACAGGGGACAAGGGAAGCAGGGCGCGCCACTCACTGTTCTGCACACTACTCTGCCTTGGCACCACACTGCTCTCCTTCGCACGCTTTCTTCTCCCCTCTCTGTGCTGCTGCGTGCCCTTCCCTGCTCTTCCCGCCCCCTCCTGTCAGCAGGAAGCCTCGACTCCCTCCTCCTTCCCTCAGACAGCAGGGAAAGGTCCGCCCCACTCAAGCTTCCCCTCAGAAACAGAGGATGCAGCCCTTTCAGTTCTGAACCAAGCATGCAGGTACCTGTGGTCCGGTCTTCCTCCCTACATCTCCACACAAGTGAACTGTGAGTAAAGCATTGGAAACTGCACTCTGCTGTGTCTTCTGAATCTTTCTTGCGTCACCTGCCCTGCACCACACTCACCACCAACATCACCTTTAATATCCTAACTGCCCTGGGACACAGCTCTATCAGTGGAGCGCTTAACCATCTTTGCTGACCTATCATCATCCCAGAGGATCTGCATTGCAGCATCGGTCCCCTGACCGAATACCACGGGTGGCGTCACAAACACTTTATTACAAACTCTTTATCATAGAATTAGATTAAGAATGGTAGAGTTGGAAGGGTCCTCCTGGGCGATCTGGTCCAACCCCCTGCTCAAAGCAGGGTTCACTAAATCATCCCAAACAGATGTCTGTCCAGCCTCTGTTTGAAGACTTCTATTGAAGGAGAACTCGCCACCTCTCGTGGCAGCCTGTTCCACTCATTGATCACCCTAACTGTCAAAAAGTTTTTTCTAATATCTAATCGGTGTCTCCACCCATTCAGTTTCATCCCATTGCTTCTAGTCTTTCCTTGTGCAAAAGAGAATAAAGATGATCCTTCTGCAATGTGACAGCCCTTGAGATTTTTGTATACAGCTATTAAGTCTCCTCTCAGTCTTCTCTTTTACAAGCTAAACATTCCCCTTTATTATTTCCCCTTTTCATCAAATCCCCTTTTATTGGACGCCCAGGGCCACGGACAGGGTCACTGTTGCCGTGACACTTCCCCTTTAAGAAGCGCCCGGTACCGAATATCCCCACAGCCCTGGCGGGCGCTCCATAAGCTTACGTGAATGGAAAGCAAGAGAATGACAATTCGTTGTCTTGCTGAAAGCAGAGATTCCTCTTCAAATTTTTTGCATCTGAAAGTCTGAAGGTTTTGTTGCAAAATTGACTGATATTTGGAACTGTTCATAATTCCCTAGACCTTCATTAAAGTCCCGTTCCAGTTGCTGAAAAATAGTAAAATTTTGGTATGTTCAGACAATAACACATTTTCGCATATGCGTTTGGCAGACTTGATGTAGTCATGAAACAAAAAGAAGATTGTCCCGTAGAATGTAAGTCCACAAGGACAGGGTCCTCTCCACTCTCTACCAGTCTGTCATTGTAAATTTGTTTACTGTAAACAATATCTATAACTTTGTATGTAACCCCTTCTCATGTACAGCACCATGGAATTAATGGCGCTATATAAAAAATAATAATAATAATTGTTGTCCCATGCAGTATACAACTAGTAAATGTCAGATATTCCTGCAGCTCCTTTTTCTGTATGTTTCTTGGCAGCTTGCTAGATCAAATCTACTTATTGTCTGTTCATGAATTTTTGAGAAACATTCAGTTATGGTAATGTCACTGCTATTCCAAATTAAAACTACTTTTGGATGACCATCTTCACAGTATTCCATGGTATTTCTGAAACCTTGGAAAATTATTTGCACCTTTCTCCTGACCGATGACTTTTGACAATGAGATCCCTGTTAGTTTCGGACACATTGGTTTAGTTTTTGTGGCACCCCAGGAGTTCGGTTGCCTCAATGGTCTTGCCTCCCTCTAGGGGGAGTGATGTCATGCCTGGAAGCAAAGACGTGATCCCCTTAACAGGTAGTTCCAGGATACAACACAGTTCCTGCTCCAGCCAGCAGGGGGAGCTCTAACCCGACTTGAGGAGAGCTGCTCTCTGTGGTCAGAGGCAGGAAGTTAGCAGTTAGTTTGCGCCTGAGCGAGGTTGAGACAGGACATGTGGAGAGAGCTGGGGGACAGGAGCTGTAGCTTAGCTCACCCCCAGTCTTGAGCGCAGAGACCAGGCCCCAGAGCCCAAGGCTGTGTGGGTACTAAAGCCTCAGCAGCAGAATACAGAGGGCAAAAGACGCAGATCCGATGTCCCCAACTGATACTCGATGACACAGCAGCACGTGTGAGCCAGAGATGCCAGATAGGAGCGATCCCTGAAGCAGGCTACAGTTGCCTGTCATGCGAGAAGAGTTCTACCTAAGTAGCAGACAGAGAGAGAAACTTGAATAGAGTCTACAGCAGCAAGTACCTCAGACAATAGCGCTAGGGAGGAGGCCTCACAACCCACCTGAATAAGGAGTTTCCCAAATTGCTTTCAGGCTGACCGACTCCAGAACCATCTGTAACCTGAGCCCCGGACTGTACCTGCACAGCTCAGTAAAAGGTCAAGGAAACTGCACTCTGTTGTGTCTTCTGAATCTTTCCTGCGTCACCTGCCCTGCACCACACTTTCTATCAACATTATCTTTAATATCCTAACTTCCCTGGGACATAGCTCTGCCTGTGGAGGGCTGAACCAACTCTGCTGCATCAACAACTGTCCCAGTGGACTGAATCTGCAGCATCGGCTAACATCTTTATTGCCGAATATCACAGGTGGCATCACGAACACTTTATTACAAACTCTTTATTATCCCTTTTCATCATATCCCCTTTTATTGGATGCCCAGGGCCACGACCGGGTCACTGCTGCTGTGACACTTCCCCTTTAAGAAGCGGCCCAGTACCGAGTAATCCCCACTGCCCTGGCGGGCGATCCATTTTCGTTCATGCATAATCAGGGGTACAGCTACAGGTGATGCATACAGGCATTTTTTTTTCCAAATGCGCCCTGGGCAAAAGTATAAAATGGGGCACCAAATGCTAACATATTTGCACCATCACACAGAAAGATTTCGGTTGTATTTACATGCGCTGATCTCAGGCCGCTAAACGAGTGTGATCGACAATATTGAAGTTTTTCAACACTTGTTTCCCATCCTCTTTACACTGGCTGAGGAACAATGATGGAGACAGAACAATCATCAATAGATCAATCTGTCCCCATATAGCATTATTTTATCAGCAGCATATCTGTAGTTTTCTCCAGGCGATGTGCTGCTGAGAACAATGTTTTTGTTCCACCATAAACAATCTAATGACTTGATGAATAGGCAGCATTCTGCTTGTTTAGTATAATTCACTCCATAGTCCTCCACATGGCATAGTACACACCGCATAGTGCTCCATATAGTATAATGTGCACCACAGTCCTTCATATAGTATAATGTGCACCCCATAGTCCTCCATATAGTATAATACACTCCCCATAGTCCTCCATATAGTATAATACACTCCTCATAGTCCTCCATATAGTATAACACACTGCCCATAGTCCTCTATATAGCATAATACACTCCCCGTAGTCCTCCATGTAGTGTAAAACACAACCCATAGTCCTCCATATAACATAACACATTCCCCATAGTCCTCTATATAGCATAATACATTCCCCATAGTCCTCCATATAGTATAATGCACCCTCAATATTCCTCACCATAGTATAATGCACTCCATAGTCCTCTGTATATTAAAATACATTCCTCGGTCCTCCATATAGTATAAAACACTCCTCAGTCCTCCAAATAGTATAATACACTCCTCATAGTTCTTCATATAGTATACTGCATTCCCAAAAGTCTTCCATATAGTATAATACACTCCACATAGTCTTTCATATAGTATAATGTACCTCCACAGTCCTCCATGTAGTACAATGCACTCCCCACAGTATAATGCATCCCATAGTTCTTCATATAGTATAATGCATTCCCCATAGTCCTCGATACAGTATAATGCAGGTCCCATATAGTACATGTAGTATAATGTACTGCCATAGTCCTTGATAGAGTATAATACAGCCCCCCTCATAGTATAATGCAGCCACCCCATAGATTATAATGCAGCCCCCTCAGAGTATAATGCAGTCACCCCAACGGGGAGTGACAAAGCAGTTCCCCGCTGACTCAAGGGCCCTATAGCGGCTGTGTGATGTGCCACTTTTAGAGGCATGCCACTGGCTGGGGGCCCCTGGGAGAGCAGGGGCAAATAGGCAGCTGCATAGTCTGCCTGCCCCTACCACCGGCCATGGGTGCATAGGTAGCAGCTGCATTTAAGCACTTGTGCCTGAGGGGCCTTTTGAAATATGAAAAACACCCGTATTATGAATAAGGTTGGCAGAGACAGCTTTCAATGATGTTTCATGGCCTGTGAGATATACAGTAAATGTGGCAGGGAGTGGTGTTTCATGACTTCTCAAGATAGCAGGACCTTACAAATGACTCTTCAACAGCAATTAACATACATTGTACAGCTTTCATTTTATATTTTGTGCTGCAGCAAACAGTTTATACAGGTTTATCCTTAGGAATCCTTTTGGTTCAATGTCTATAGAAAGGAAAATAGATCAATATTTCTTAAAATATTTCAACAAATTGTTTCATTTTATAGTCACTATGTTTTGTTTGCTTATTATAAAAATTAAGATAAAGGCTGGAGTCACACTAGGAAGAATATGGACGAGTGCTATGCGATAAAACATTGTATAGCACTCGGACCGCTGTTAATCTATGGGGCAACTCACAGCACCGTTTTTTTTCTCGACCGTATTATACGTGCGAGTAAAATCACAGCATGCTGCGATTTGCAGCATATATCGGCCGGGACTAGCCGATGCAAGTCTATGGATACGAGAAAAAAAAATCGCACACTACACGGACCATCCTTGTGACTTGCGAGAAATACGCAAGCATTTTCCAGGTCATTTTCAGGCCATGAATCCATTATATGTCCATTTTTCAAGTCTGCGATAAAATCATGGCATGCGGATGCCATACGGATTTCACACGGATACATAGATGCGAGGAAATCGCATCATTGCATTACAAATGGATTACATACGGAGAACATTGGTGCAAGTCTGGCCAAGAGAATCGGACCGATTTTTCATATAGCAAGTGTGACTCTGGCCTAAGAGAAATAAATGGATAGAACACGGATGAGTGAATGAGGTCTTAGTATGTGATGGCTGAAAATTTAAAAAAATACATTTTTTTTATAGTTTAGAAAGTTCTAGTTTTCTAGAAATTAATGGGAAAACATCTCTCTTGCCATACCATGCACAGAGGAGGCATTTATTGTACTATAGAAATAATTTCCAAAAATGAGTTGTTCTGTACATGGCTCCAGCATTTATCTGCAGGCTGCACATGCTGCATGTATTCTCTGCGGCTGATATACAGCTGACAGGCCAGTCCTGCACACAACTGGATGGTTTTACATTCCCGTAAGCTCTTACTTCTGCAAACATGAAGATAACCTTATGGCTCAGAGACAAAGTGAACTAGAATTTGTCATACTGTATGAAGGCTGAGGAAGGAAGGAACAGTATGTGAAGAAGTCATGCAAAATTTCAACCAATTTATTGCTGATAACCTTTTACTGGGAATTACAAATTCTTTATGCCATTAAAAAGCAGAGACACATAAAATGCAGTAAAATTGGATTACAGACTCGTATAATAGTGGTGTTCAAAGTCCATCACTTCCCAGAGCTTTGACCTGCAATCAGCTGACAATTTCAAGGTTCAGGCGTACTGTTCGTGACTATGCACAACTGGTTCAGTGACTATACCTGATAAACACTAAGGCTATGTACACACTAGGTGTTTTTTCAACGCTTTTTTTCTGCAGCAAAACCTGCTCTCTTGGCAGAAAAGATGCTGTAGAAAAAAACAGGTTTTGCTTGTTTTTCTTGCATTTTTTGCTGTTTTTTTGTGCATTTTTTCCTGCGTTTTTGTCATGCTATCTTTGTCTCTTGTGCAAGCTGATGAAGTTAAGTGCAAAAAAAAAAAAAACTCTCATTCTATTTAATCAGGTTTTGGCACAAAAACACTGCAAAACCCAATACCTGAATTTTTTGCTGCTGTATTTCAGCGTTTTTTCACTACCCATTACTTTCAATGGGTGAAAAATACTGAAAAAACACTGAAAGAAGTGAATACTCTATTGTGCAAAAAAACATGCAAAGCACAAAATACTGAGGACAAAAAAAACAATGTGTGCATGAGATTTCTGAAATGGCATAGACTTTTTTATAATACAAAATCACTAAGACAGAAAGCATCATAGATCACGCAGTCCTGGGCCTATGTAAGCAGACCACTAAAGGCAATAGCCATGGATTACCCCCACTGGATAAGCATACATGTATGAATGGAGTAAAACAATCCAAAATAAAGTATAAGCCAGACAGAATCGGACGACTGCAATACGATGAAATATCGTATTGCAGTCTGTCCTATGTTAATCTATGGAGCAGCTCCCAGTATCAGATTTTTTGTGGTCCGTTTTAAACGTCCGTGTGCAATCGCAGCATGCTGCGATTGTCACCGATTGTGGTCGACTATCGCCAATGCAAGTCTATGGAGAGCGATGAAAAATCGGATTACAAACGGACCGCACGTGTGACTTGCGATGAAATCGCATCGGTGTCCTTTAGAAAAGCCGGCAATTCATCCCCGGCTATACTGTAAAATCACACTGACAGCTTTAATAAAGAATAGAAAGAATAGATATATACACATAGAACACATATATTATATATATACATGTAATTGTGACACATACATATATATATATTTATAGTTCCTAGACTTCAACATACTGTAATAGGCGCTAATTCAATTGCCGGCTTTTGTGAAATCACAGAAGCCGACATGAAATGATACATTGTTTCCACACAGTTAACCATGTCATTTCATGTATTTTGATATATGGTTTGAACTTACAATTACATAAGTATATGTGTGCAAAATTTCAGACATGTAGGGGTTAATTAAAGGTGTAAATTCGTTGAAAAAAAATGTGTGGGCTCACGCTGTATTTTCTCCACCAGACAGACAAAGCAAGCGAGTGGGGGCAGATAATAATAGCCTAGGGAGGGTACATTTTTTTGTGCCCCCCCTGGCTACTAACATCTGCCCCCAGACACCCCAGAAAGGGCAAATCTTTAATTAGATTTGCCCTTTCTGGCACTTTGCCCGTCTATTCCCATTGCCCTGTAGCGGTGGCGAATGGGTTAATAAGGGGTTAAAATGACCTTGCAATTGAAAGGTCACTTTAAGCCAGGTTAATAATTGAGAGCTGTCAATTAGACAACTATCAATTATTAATCCTATTGAAGTAAATAAAAAAACACACCACACTTTAAGAATAAATAATTTTAATGAAATAAAAACACATTTTTTTGACCATCTTTTATTTTACTCTTAATCCGTGCGACGCCCTTGATCTCCTAAAATAAATATAAAATAATAAAACAACATTATTCTTACCTATCTGGCGATCTGTCACGTCCCACGATGTAATCCTTCACAAAGGGTTAACTAGCAATCAGCTAGGCAGCGCAACTAATGCTGCGTGCTCAGCTGATAGCTCCTGAATGAATGAGCTTATCTCCTGCCGACAGGAGAGGATGTGATTCATGAATGAAGCTTAATTGATTGTATCCACTTTCACCTTAGGTCAGGTCACTGAAGTGAAAGTGGCAATAAATCAATTAAGCTTCATACATTCATCTCTTCCTCTCCTTTCGCTGGGAGAGTAAGTTATTCATTTGGGGGGTAAGAGCTCAGCAGACAGCATTAGCTCTCTGCGAGCTCTAACCTGTTAACCCTTTCTGATGGATTACACCGTGGGACCTGACTGTACATCGGATTGGTAAGAATAATTTTGCTTTTTTATTTTATTTTTATTACAGGAAATGGTTTTAGCAGGAAAATAAAATATGGTCAAAAACTGTGTGATTATTTAATTAAACTTCTTTTTTATTAAACTGTGTGTGTTTGATTTTTCTTTCATACAATAGGATTATTAATTGATAGTTGTCTAATTGACAGCTATTACAGTATGTAGAAGTGTAAGAACTATAAATATATGTATATATATATGTCACAATGACATGTATATATAATATATATATGTGTTCTATGTGTATATATCTATTCTTTCTTTTGTGATTTAAATACTATTCTTTTGGATCCATTATATGTCAGTTTTGCAAGCCTGCGAGAAATTCTCGCAAGTCGGATGAAAATCGGATGTTACAAGGTACACACACATGCGACTAAATCGCATCTTTGAAGGAAAATCGGATGCCAGGCGGATGTGTGATGTTTGCTTTTTGTTCCGATAATCGACCGACTAAAAAGGACCGATTTTTTGTAGTTGTGTGTGAAGCAGGCCTAAGAAAGAAAATTTATTTAACACAATACATAGTTCACAACAGCCCCTGAGTAAGCCCACGCGCAACGCGCATTGGAGCAGTGTGTGCAACATCACTGGACAGATATGGGTAAGTGCAACCACTTCTTGTGATACTCATGCTGCTGTAGTCAGTGCTACTACAGCGCGGTATCTGGAAACCTGATGTGTACCTTAGTTACCAGCTCCCCTGCAGCAGCGCGCTGGTATCCAACGTACACATCGGGTTTCCAGGCGCCGCCCAGTGCCTGGAAACCCGATGTGTTCCTTGGTTACCAGCTGATCGCTGGTCTCCTGCCTGCCACACGCAGCGATGTGTGCTGGCCAGCAGGAGACCAACGATCAAAAAAATGTCCAGGACATTCAGCGATGATCAGCGATACCCAGCAGGGGGGCTGATTGTCCCTGAATGTCACACACAGCGATATCGCTGGGGAGATCGCTGTTGCATCACAAAACTAGTGATCATAGAGTTGAGCGATACTTTCCGATATCCAAAAGTATCGGAATCGGAATGGTATCGCCGATACACAAAAAATATCGGCGATACCCGATACCGATACCGGAAGTCCCATGTAAGTCTATGGGGAAAAAAATATCGAAATAAAAAAAAAACCCCATTCTTGCCTTGTAGGTTAATTGTACATGAAGGAAAACAACAAAGAGTAATGTAGAATGTATTGGGGGAGGTTGAGGAGACATTAAAGGCATAGATGTTTAACCCAATCCAATGGAATAGCATTAATTTTTTTTTTTAGGAAATACGTTCGGATTGACGAAGAAATTCACAATGTTGTTAACCTTTTTTCTATTTTGTCAAATATGTCTGTTTCACAACTTCCATGGTTTCACATTTTAACTTTTCACACACTTTCTCCTTCATAATCTTCAGCAGCAGCATCTTTCTCATCAAATTATTCTTCATCTTCACCTTCTTAATCTTCTAAAACTTCTTGCTATTCATCTTTTTGTTAACATTACTTATATTGTTCTTATTAAACAGTTATTATTATTCATATTCTACTTCTTCATCTTCTTCCTATTCATCCTTTTCATCATATTCTTATTTGTGACAGAC
>JARQOD010000005.1:338501417-338656742 GCA_033576555.1 Oophaga sylvatica
TGTGTAACCTTTCTGCAAGCAAGTATCCAGTTTGCCAGTTCATCACTGCTACATGTGTTTTAACTATTTGTTTGCTAATTGTCTGTCTCTGCTATTGCCCAAATCTATCTACTGATAGCATACAGCTCTGCAATTAACATTGTTTTGCTCCTGCCCTGGACTGACTTTACATCAACAGCTCTTGTGTAAATCCACCTATTGGCTCTGTGCTTTTTCATGTCTGCGTACTGCATACTGATCTGGTCCATATTGATCTATGGGCTGTCCGGCAAATCCTGCCTGCTCTGTCATCTGTGTTCAGCGGTCAGGTGGTACCACTCATTAAAGTCATGAATATGCATATATTCATGACTTTAATGAGCGGTACCACCTGACCGCTGAACACTGGCGCCGGAGACCGCTGGAGAAGAGCAGAAAGCTGCAGAGACCGTGCCGGTGGGAGGGTGAGTATAAGGGATATTCACCTGTCCCGTTCCACCGCTGCTCGCTGCTATGTCCTCGCATCCTCTCTAGCTGTGAATGTTCAGGTCAGAGGGCGCGATGACGTAGTTTGTGCGCGCCGCGCCTTCTGCCTGAGCATTCACTGATGGAGGACCCGGACGACAGGTGCCGGGGCCCTGAGCCAGTGGTGACACCGGCACCTGCCCCCCATAGCACGCCGGTGTCCCGCCTGCTCAGGGCACCGGCACCTGGCCCCCAGCGACGAGAGGTGAGTATGTCTTTTTTTTTTTTTAGATGCAGCAGCTGTGGCAGCATAAGGGACCTATACTATGGAGCATAATCTATGGAGCATCTATGGGGGCATAATCTATGGAGCATCTATGGGGGCATAATCTATGGAGCATCTATGGGGGCACAATCTATGGATCATCTATGGGGGCACAATCTATGGAGCATCTATGGGGGCATAATCTATGGAGCATCTATGGGGCAGCATCTATGGGGGCACAATCTATGGAGCATCTATGGGGGCATAATCTATGGAGCATCTATGGGGGCATAATCTATGGAGCATCTATGGGGGCATAATCTATGGAGCATCTATGGGGGCACAATCTATGGATCATCTATGGGGGCACAATCTATGGAGCATCTATGGGGGCATAATCTATGAAGCATCTATGGGGCAGCATCTATGGGGGCACAATCTATGGAGCATCTATGGGGGCATAATCTATGGAGCATCTATGGGGGCATTATCTATGGAGCATCTATGGGGGCATAATCTATGGAGCATCTATGGTCTGGTCCATATGGAGCATCTATGGGGGCATAATCTATGAAGCAGAAGCATCTATGGGGCATAATCTATGAAGCATCTATGGGGGCACAAACTATGGAGCATCTAGGGGCATAATCTATGGGGCAGCATTTATGGGGCACAATCTATGGAGCATCTATGGGGGCATAATACATTTTTTTTGTCAAATGTGTCCCCTCACTGTGCTGGCACTTTACATTTACAATGGCTCTGGCTTTTTTTTTTTTTTTGGGGGGACCCCATTCAGACTTTTGCTATTGGGCCCCATGATTTCTATTTACGCCCCTGACAGTGTGTAACCTTTTCTGCAAGCAAGTATCCAGTTTGCCAGTTCATCACTTCTACCTCTGCAATTAACCATTGTTTTGCTCCTAGCCCTGGACTGACTTTACATCCACAGCTCTTGTGTAAATCCACACTATTGGCTCTGTGCTTTTCATGTCTGCTGTCCTGCATACTGATCTGGTCCATATTGATCTATGGGCTGTCTGGCAAATCCTGCCTGCTCTGTCATCAATTTCAGTCCATGTTGCTCATCCTGACCTATGGTTTAAATAATCCTCCACAGGGGAGCTAATATTCGATTTAGTCCCTGTGTAGCAGACACTGCTGGATACAACAGATCAGCTCCATTTCTCTAGAATAACAGCTGATGTACAATACTCAGCAGCGTCTACTATTCCTTGAATGCAGCTCTGCTAAAAAGCTCCTTTCAAAGCTAAAAACAGCTGATCAATAAGGCTGTCATGGGTCAGACCCATACTGATCTAATATTGACATCTTATGGAAAAGACATTAATGTCATGTGACTAGAAAACCCCTTTAAGATGGCCATACACATGCAATAGCTGTCAGCCAAATGCTCGCATGGGTGAGAGTCGGGAGGCCCATAAACACATTAAATTGTCTAGATTACCAGCCAAGCATGGTAATATTGCCAGTTGAGCCAACTTTAATATGCATGGTGACCTTTTGGCTCAGTTTACAGATACAGTAGTGTGCCTCGTGGACAATTATCCAGCAGAAAACTACTGCAATTCACAGGAGTCCATGTGTGGCATACTACCTCTCTTGTAGAGCCAGCCATAGCATTGGCATCATCATTTTATGTGAACACAATTAAAATAAAATTTGCTATAGATAAGCACTTATTTTCAATGGTGGCACTTATATGCAAGTCACTACAGCACCCCACTTGGCATGATCACTCATTCAGAAGCTTTTATAATATTCCGGAAGGATTTTCTGTACATATTTTGTTACAGCCAGGGAATGCACTCATTACATTTTATAGCTTAATGTTATGCTGTAAGAGAAAAAGCACTGCAATGATTTTTATAGTCTTCAACAGGAATATTGAATAGTCCAGGGACCATTTCCCTTTTTCTTTGAGCTCAATATTGAGTTTATTACCTCTCTTGTCTGAGCTGATACCTTTGCTTTCATAATTCTTTTTGTCAGTCTCTCTTTTGTCTTTACTGTTAATTTCTAACACACTTATTGTGCTTTCTTATCTTTCTTACAGTGTTTATCATGTAAGGGTCCCGTCACACTCTTCAATGTGCCAGCGATCCCACCAACGATACGACATGGATGGGATCGCTGGGACATCGTTAGCTGATCGCTGGTGAGCTGTCACATGGCTGACTCACCAGCGATCAGGACTAGCGAGCACGCTGGTATCCAATGTACACATCGGGTAACTAAGCGCTGCGCAGGACCTAGTTACCCGATATGTACCCTAGATACCGGCTCCCAGCGCTCTACCGGCTCCCTGCGCAGCCCTTAGTTACCCGATGTGTACATTGGATACCAGCTCGCTGATCGTTGGTCTCCCGCTGTCACATGTAGTGATGCGCACTGGCCAGCGGGAGACCAACGATGAAAAAATGGTCCAGGACATTCAACGACGATCAGTGATACCCAGCAGGGGGGCTGGTCATCGCTGTGTGTCACACTAAGCGAGATCGCTGGCTAGGTCGCTGTTGCATCACAAAATCGGTGACGCTTCAGCGATCTCACTAGCGATCTCGCTTAGTGTGACAGGGGCTTTAGACACTTTCTGAGCAATAGTCATAAGTACAAATCAGTTTTACTTATAATGCGGAAATAATAATTACAGTATTTTGCGGATTATAAGTCGCTCCAGATTATAATATTAAAATAGAACGCGGCACTCAACTTAGTGTAAAGATTGTAGGTGATTTTATTCAATCCCAAACAGTAGCATTACAAAACGTTTCGGTCCATACAAAAGACCTTCGTCAGTTGCATACCGAGGGTTGTGGTACGTATACAATGGCCAAGTCACAGGATAGCAATATGGTGAATGCCAAGAGGCTACAACTAAGGCTGCATCCAACCTCCCATTATCTAGTAGACAGGTCTACTAGGTATTGGAGGTTGGATGCAGCCAGGGTCGGACTGGCCCACCGGAGAACCGGAGGATTCTCCGGTGGGCCCTGGCATCTGGTGGGCCCTGGCACCTGCTTGCATACAGGGGCCAGTTGCCTAGGGCCCCCGCTGCTCCAGGGGCCCCCAGCTGGTGCCGTTCGCTAATAGCGGCACACCACGCAGCTGCCATGGGGGCCCATTGGCGTGGGAAGCAGTGAATATCATTACTTACCTGTCACCTGCTCCAACCGCTGAGGCCACTGTGTCATCGCGTCCTCTCTTGCTGCGATGTTCAGGCAGAGGGCGCGATGACATCATTAGTGAGCGCCACGCCCCCTGCCTGAGCATTCACTGCCGGAGGACCGAAGACAGCGGCGCTCAGCAGTGGACCCGGTGACAGGTAAATATCGCAGGTGCCGGGGCCCTGAGCCAGTGGTGACACCGGCACCTGTCACCCATAGCGCGCCGGTGTCCCCGCCTGCTCAGGACACCAGCACCTGGCCCCCAGCGATGAGAGGTGAGTATGTCTTTTTTTTTTTTTGCAGCATCTATGGGGGCATAATCTGTGGAGCATTTATGGGGGCATAATCTATGGGGGCATAATCTGTGGAGCATTTATGGGGGCATAATCTATGGGGGCATAATCTGTGGATCATTTATGGGGGCATAATCTATGGGGGCATAATCTGTGGAGCATTTATGGGGGCATAATCTATGGGGGCATAATCTGTGGAGCATTTATGGGGGCATAATCTATGGGGGCATAATCTGTGGAGCATTTATGGGGGCATAATCTGTGGAGCATTTATGGGGGCATAATCTATGGGGGCATAATCTGTGGAGCATTTATGGGGGCATAATCTATGGAGCATCTATGGGGGAATAATCTAAGGAGCATTTGTGGGGCACAATCTATGGAGCTTCTATGGGGGCATAATCTAAGGAGCACTTATGGGGGCATAATTTATGGAGCATCTATGGGGGCATAATCTATGGAGCATCTAGGGGCATAATCTAAGGAGCATTTATGGGGGCACAATCTATGGAGCTTCTATCGGGGCATAATCTAAGGAGCATCTATGGGGCATAATCTAAGGAGCATCTATGGGGGCATAATCTATGGGGGCATAATCTAAGGAGCATCTATGGGGGCATAATCTATGGGGGCATAATCTAAGGAGCATTTATGGGGGCATAATCTATGGAGCATCTATGGGGGCATAATCTATGGAGCATCTATGGGGCATAATCTAAGGAGCATCTATGGGGGCATAATCTATGGGGCATAATCTAAGGAGCATTTATGGGGGCATAATCTTTGGAGCATCTATGGGGCATAATCTATGGGGGCATAATATAAGGAGCATTTATGGGGCATAATCTATGGAGCATCTATGGGGGCATAATCTATGGAGCATCTATGGGGGCATAATCTAAGGAGCATCTATGGGGGCATAATCTATGGGGCATAATCTAAGGAGCATTTATGGGGGCATAATCTTTGGAGCATCTATAGGGGCATAATCTATGGGGGCACAATCTATGGAGCTTCTATGGGGGCATAACCTAAGGAGCATCTATGGGGCACGATCTATGGAGCTTCTATGGGGGCATAATCTAAGGAGCATCTATGGGGGCACAATCTATGGAGCTTCTATGGGGGCATAATCTAAGGAGCATCTACGGGGGAATAATCTATGGAGCATCTATGATGGCATAATCTATGGAGCATCTATGGGGGCATAATCTACGGAGCATCTATGAGGGCACAATCTATGGAGCATCTATGGGGGCATAATACATGGACAGCATATGGGGCATAATCTAAGGAGCATCTATGGGGGCATAATCTATGGGAGCATAATCTATGGAGCTTCTATGGGGGCATAATCTAAGGAGCATCTATGGGGGGCATAATCTATGGGGGCATAATCTAAGGAGCATCTATGGGGCATAAATATGGGGCATAATCTAAGGAGCATTTATGGGGGCATAATCTATGGAGCATCTATGGGGGCATAATCTATGGAGCATCTATGGGGCATAATCTAAGGAGCATCTATGGGGGCATAATCTATGGGGCATAATCTAAGGAGCATTTATGGGGGCATAATCTTTGGAGCATCTATGGGGGCATAATCTATGGGGGCATAATCTAAGGAGCATTTATGGGGGCATAATCTATGGAGCATCTATGAGGGCATAATCTATGGAGCATCTATGGGGCATAATCTAAGGAGCATCTATGGGGGCATAATCTATGGGGGTATAATCTAAGGAGCATTTATGGGGGCATAATCTTTGGAGCATCTATGGGGGCATAATCTATGGGGCATAATATAAGGAGCATTTATGGGGCATAATCTATGGAGCATCTATGGGGGCATAATCTATGGAGCATCTATGGGGGCATAATCTAAGGAGCATCTATGGGGGCATAATCTATGGGGGCATAATCTAAGGAGCATTTATGGGGGCATAATCTTTGGAGCATCTATAGGGGCATAATCTATGGGGGCACAATCTATGGAGCTTCTATGGGGGCATAACCTAAGGAGCATCTATGGGGGCACGATCTATGGAGCTTCTATGGGGGCATAATCTAAGGAGCATCTATGGGGGCACAATCTATGGAGCTTCTATGGGGGCATAATCTAAGGAGCATCTACGGGGGAATAATCTATGGAGCATCTATGATGGCATAATCTATGGAGCATCTATGGGGGCATAATCTACGGAGCATCTATGAGGGCACAATCTATGGAGCATCTATGGGGGCATAATACATGGCAGCATATGGGGCACAATCTATGGAGCATCTTGTGGGGCATAATACATGGGGCAGCATATGGGGCATAATCTCATTTTGCACCCTAGGCTTATACTTGAGTCGATAAGTTTTCCCAGTTTTTTGTGGCAAAATTAGGGGGGTCGGCTTATACTCGAGTATATATGGTATCTATCTATTATCTATATATATATATATATAGCATTATACCCTATGAGGGGGGGGCAGCATTATCCTCTATGAGGGGGGCAGCATTATCCCCTATGAGGGGCTGCTTTATAGTCTATGAGGGAGGCTACCCCAACTCCTGCTACATAATTAAGACATGTACTACCTTATATTATACCCTGATATTAGTGTGTTTTACTGCACAATTTGTGGTCTTGTATTTATTTCTATGTAGCTACATAGTGGGCCCCAAGAATGATTTTCTCTGGTGGGCCCAAGGTGTTCCAGTCCGACGCTGGATGCAGCCTTAGTTGTAGCCTCTTGGCATTCACCGTATTGCTATCCTGTGACTTGGCCATTGTATAAGTACCACAACCCTCGGTATGCAACTGACGGAGTTTCTTTTGTATGGACCGAAACGTTTTGTAATGCTACTGTTTGAGATTGAATAAAATCACCGACAATCTTTACACTAAGTTGAGTGCTGGGTTCTATTTTATATTAATTATGGTTTGGGAGCCTACCTGAGCACCATCAGACAGCTGTGTACACGTTTTCTATGTACTATATTTTGCTCCAGATTATAAAACGTACCCCAAATTTTGAGGAGAAAAATAGGAAAAATACTTTTTTTTAATAAAATGATGGTGCTTCTTACAATCCATGCGTCTTATTGCTTACCGGGGGTGGTGGCTGCGGTGAAGATCTCGGGAGATGAGATCTCAGCGCTGAAGTCTCATCTCCTGAGATCTTGGTGCCGAGATCTCCATCTGCGCATGCGCCGCCCACGGCAGCCATTTCCCCGGAGTCCACCGCATAAGAAACCATGCAACTGTGGGGGCTCTGGCCTTTCACAGAATGTCGGCAGAGCCCCCGCAGCACGGAACATCCGCAGCGCAGAACGCCCGCAGCGGAGCGCCGAGCATCCGAACACCCGCTCATCCCAGCCTGCGGCCTGCAGCGACCCTGGGTCCCTGCTTCACCGTGGACAATAAGGTATATCCGCATTATAAGACGCATCCACATTTTGCCCCCAAATTTTGGGGAAAAAAAGTGTGTCTTATAATCCGAAAAATACGGTACAATGAGTTGACGATTACTTACCTATTAAATAAAACGGGGCATTGATATAAATGAGATAACCGGAGATTAAACAAATTGATTAACTGTAAAATGAATTCATATAGAATTTTTAGGAATAAAATGAACATGGAAAATACAAACAACTTGCAATTTGCTACACATGAATTGCCATTTTATACACTGCAGAAAATTGTATCTGTCAGAAAAGTCTTCCATTAATTTGGAGTAACTCATAGTACTTTGCAGAAATCACATCATGATATAGCACAGCCAATCAGGATGGACTAGCCATGCAAGAATAAAAGCAGAAGCAGGGAATGCAGCAGGCATTTTGTAGCTCACAGTTTAGCCATAGAGATAAGGGAGATAAATCATAAATTGTTCCAGGAACTATACAAATAGTGTGTGTGACAGCAGAGCAGTGAAGCCAATTTGTATGTGAGGAAAACATAATAATATACTGTATATTTAATTTATAGGGAGAGAGATATGTCTGGCTGACTTTTAACTGGTACGTCTGAACCATCTCTCTATCCAGAATACCCTCTGCACCCCAGAATCTTATGTACTCCTTTTTTCTGTTTTAACTGGTATGTCTGAACCATCTCTCTATCCAGAATACCCACTGCACCCCAGATCCTATGTACTCCTTTTTTCTGTTTTAACTGGTACGCTGCTGCTTTTTCCCTGATTTTAATTCCATGTAGCATACTTCAGATTTACTGAATGCATATTGATATGTCTGTGATCCTCACTCCTAGGCCTTTCCCTCCATCTTAATCTGTCTTTCTTCATCTGTGATGCTAGGCAAATGTTCTATTAACTGCAGTCTGTTAATTGCTCCCTGCTGTGAACCGTCCTCCTGCTCCTTTCTACTCCCCTCTCTCTCTCCCACCTGGCTTCATTTCTTGGACATTTGAATGGCATAAGTTCAATGGCGCAGATGTGACTAGGTCAGATGTGACATCATTTTAAGTATGACATCTTTGAAGTGTTACATCAGAAATATATCCAGAAATAGTCCAGAAATCGGTCAGAAATTAAGAATAATCACTGTCTTCTAATTTTACTTGCCTTTCTTTTACCTTGCTCTTTAACCATGCTCACATTTACCCTCACCGTTTTTGCTCCGCTAATCTTCACTCTCTTTCTCTATCCCCAAACCCCTGCAAGCTCGAACCTAATAACTGTCTCCCCCTCTCTCTTACCCCTCTACCCCTCTCTCTTACCCCCCCACATCGCCTCATCTGCAGACCTGCTTCTTAACCACAGACCTCTCCCACTAAAATATAACGTAAGCCGGTCACTCTCCTTCACCCATCTGCTTTCCCTTTCTCTACTTCTTCTCACTGCTGGCGACATATCCCCAATCCTGGCCCCCCTTGTCCCATACATCCCAATAATCCTCACCCCTATATTTCTCACAGTAAGAGAAACAAGCGCAATCCCTCACACTTAAAACCTGTGCCACTGACCCCTACCCCCCCAGCTTCATCTCTCTGGAGCACTCTGGAATGCCCGCTCCGTCTGCAACAAACTCAACTTGATCCACGATCTCTTTACTTCCCGCAACCTTTCCCTCCTGGCCCTCACTGAGACCTGGCTGACGCCCCCTGACACTGCCTCCCCTGCTGCACTGAGTTACGGTGGCCTCCACTTCACCCATACTCCTCGCTCTGGCAACAGACATGGTGAAGGCGTGGGTTTCCTTCTTTCTAATAACTGCTCCTTCAACCCTATCCAACCCCCACCCTCCCTCATCTTCCCTTCCTTTGAGGTCCACTCGGTCCGTATCTACTCTCCCTCTAATCTCCAAATGGCCGTCATATACCGACCACTGGGCTCAGCCACTGCCTTCATTGACCAATTCTCCAGCTGGCTTCTTCACTTTCTCTGCGCTGACATCCCTACCATCATCATGGGTGACTTTAATATCCCTACTGACACCTGCCAGCCAGCAGCCTCCAAACTCCTGTCACTTACTTCATCCTTTGGACTTACTCAGTGGTCCTCCACAGCCACCCACACAGACGGACATACATTAGACCTCATCTTCACCCGCTTCTGCTCCCTATCTAATCTCACAACCTCTCCCCTCCCCCTATCTGACCACCACCTACGCACCTTCTCATCCCTGTCCTCTTCACCTGCCCCCTATGTTCAGCCACTGGCACATCCTCGCAGAAACCTCACACACCTAGACATTCACAGACTCTCAGACTCTCTTCTACCTCTGTCCTCCATATCTTCACTCCACGACACAGACAGCGCCACCGCTTTCTATAACACCACCCTCACATATGCCATAGACTCAGTCGCCCCTCTCACGAACGGCAAAGTGGACAAATCAATAGGCAACCCTGGCACAACAATCTCACCAAAAAACTTCGACAATCATCCAGGGTCTGCGGAGCGGCATTGGAAGAAAACACGCCTGCCAGACGACTTCACTGCTTTCAAACAAGCTACACTTGCCTTAAAAATAGCCCTCACCTCTGCTAAACAGACCTATTTCGCAAACCTTGTATCTTCATTATCCTACAACCCAAAACAACTGTTCAACACATTCAACTCTCTCCTCCGGCAACCACTGCCACCTCCAACTCCCCTCATCTCTGCCGAGGACTTTGCCACCTACTCCAAAAACAAGATTGACCAAACAAGGCAAACCTTTACTGTTCCACCACCCCAACCACTCCATATACCAGACTTCTGTCCTTCCCTACTAACCTCCCTCTCCAACATCACTGAAGGAGAGCTTACTCATCTCCTTTTCAAATCACACCTCACCACCTGTGCCCTCGACCCCATCCCTTCCCACCTGCTCCCCAACCTCACTACATGCTCATCCCAGCCCTAACCCATCTCTTCAACCTATCGCTATCTTCTGGTACCTTTCCCTCTGCCTTCAAACATGCCACCATCACACCCATCCTCAAAAAACAAACCTTGACCCAACTGCTATGCCCAGCTATCGCCCAATATCATTGCTCCCGTTTGCTTCCAACCTCCTTGAGCAGCATGTCCACACTCAACTTTCCTCCCACCTCTCATCTAACTCTCTCCTCGACAACCTCCAATCAGGCTTCCGACCCCACCACTCCACTGAAACTGCTCTGACCAAAATTACTAATGACTTACTCACAGCCAAAGCTAACAGACAGTTCTTCATCCTCCTCCTCCTTGACCTGTCCTCTGCCTTTGACACAGTCGACCACTTCCTACTGCTACAGATTCTTTCTTCCCATGGCATCAAAGACCTTGCCCTGTCCTGGATCGCCACTTACCTTTCCGACCGCACATTTAGCGTCTCCCACTCCCACTCTACCTCCTCATCCCGCCCTCTCTCTGATGGAGTCCCTCAAGGCTCTGTCCTGGTGCCCCTACTTTTTCCCATCTATACCCTTGGCCTAGGACAACTCATAAAGTCCCATGGCTTCCAGTACCACCTGTATGCGGATGATACTCAGATCTACCTCTCTGGCCCAGATGGGCACCTCTCTGCTGTCCAGAATCCCGGAGTGTCTATCAGCCATATCCTCCTTCTTCACCTCTCGCTTCCTAAAACTCAATGTAGACAAAACCGAACTCATCATCTTTCCTCCATCTCACGTATCTTCCCTACCTGATCTATCTATTATGGTAAATGGCATCACGATCTCTCCCGCACCTGAAATCCGCTGCCTCGGAGTAACCCTCGACTCTACCCTGTCCTTCAAACCACACATCCAAACTCTTGCCACCTCCTGTCACCTCCAACTTAAAAACATTTTCAGTCCCTTCCTCAGCCCTCAATCTACTAAAACTGTTGTGCATGCCCTCATTATCTCCCATCTTGATTACTGCAACACCCTCCTCTGTGGCCTCCCCGTCAACTCTCTTGCACCACTCCAATCTGTCCTCAACTCTGCTGCCCGACTAATCCACCTCTCCCCTCGCTACTCCCCTGCTTCTCCCCTCTGTAAATCCCTCCACTGGCTCCCAATTCCCCAACGAATCCAGTTCAAACTACTAACACTGACCTACAAAGCCGTCCACAACCTGTCCCCTCCCTATATCTCTGAACTAATTTCCCAATATCTTCCTTGACGTAATCTTCGATCCTCCCAAGACCTCCTACTATCCTCCACACTTATTCGTTCCTCACACAACCGCCTCCAAGATTTCTCCCGAATATCCCCATCCTCTGGAATTCCACGCCTCAACATGTACGATTATCCACCACCCTTGGATCCTTCAGAAGGAACCTGAAAACCCATCTCTCCAGGAAAGCCTACAGCCTGCAATAACCATTCCGCCTCGCCGCCACCACCTGAGCTGCCACCTCACCGCCATCACCCAAGCTGCCGCCTCGCCGCCACCACACTAGGTGCTGCCACGCCAACACCAGCAGAGCTGCCGCACCCCCGACCTTCTGTTTCTTCCCCATTATCCCGTAGAATGTAAGTCCGCAAGGACAGGATCCTCTCCCCTCTGTACCAGTCTGTCATTGTAAATTTGTTTACTGTAAACGATATCTATAACTTTGTATGTAACCCCCTTCTCATGTACAGCACCATGGAATTAATGGCGCTATATAAATAAATAATACTAATAATAATATAAGAATAACTGTTACTGTTATCATTTATCCACAGCCATATATGTAGGGGTCACTTTGACATTACTGAGACTGAGTTTGCAGTAAAAATCTTGAAATGGGTTGGATACAGATATATAGAGACCTCCGAGTGTCATATATGTCATTTCAGGACCACTCTAGGCTTTTCAGAACTTTTTTCTAATTTCCAATGATTCTCTTCTCTCTAATAAGAGCTGTTATGCTGTAATATTCCTCTATTATAGAGCCGTAACATGAGAGTGACCCTTTATGCATGTTGGGGAAAAAGCGTATGAGCTAGCTGGTATCCGTGGGGACTCGACCATATTTTCGAGCATGCCCAAGACACTCGGTTAGCATCCGAGCATGCTGAGATAACACCTTTCCCGAGCACCTTCGCTCATCATTAGCTATAATCCAATGCAGTGATATATTAACAATCTACAAATGATACTGACATTCTAAGGTCCGTTCACCACTAACAGCCTGTAAAATGATTGTTAGGACATGCAGAGGAATTCTGAAAATGCAGCAAGGTTCAAGTTTAGTCTATAAAAGTGTGTACCGAGCCGAATAAATAGTCTACACTTCAGATAAGGGACATAGGCACAGTTTTGTTAGGATAACATAGGCACTGTACACAAACTATATGACCGCTCCTCCATTCGATCAGATTCCAGTGCAATGGCAGACACTGGCACCAAGGGGCTCCTGTGCAAGACATGTATATGGGACCCTAATTGATTTTGGCTTGATCCATCAATGTCTGTACTCTGGAGAATTATCTCCTTGGGTTTCTCGATGGAATAGGATGATGGGATTTCCTATATTTTCATTTAATGCTTTTGTTATCTAGCTGCATCTGCTATCATCAAAACTAGGTGCAGCTGTTGCACCCCAGAGTCCGGTTGCCACGGTGACATTGCCTCCCTCTACACAGTGGTGATGTCATGTCTGGAAGCAGGAAGAGGTCCCCATGAGAGGTAGTACACAGCATCCGACATTTGTTTTAACCCCAGAACAAAAGGGGCGGAGCTTAATGGAGTGACAGTTGGTGGGAGGAGTTAGTGCTGAGGTAAGGAGATTGTTCTGGAAAAAGTCAGTTGGTCTGAGGAGAGGAAGAGGAGGAGTGGAGACAAGGGCTCTGGGAATTGCAGCTGTGTAAGAGCTGATCCCGGAGTGAAGCGCTGATAAAAAGGACGCCAGAGTCCTGGGCTGTGCGGGTGCTGTACGCCCCGACAGCCAAATCTGGAGGGCAGGGGACTGCAAGCTCCCTGACCACACCGAACACCTGGAGGTACCGCAGCAGACCAAGAGCTCAGGGCTGCCAGTGAACAGACAGTGCCTGTGATAGGTCACGCTGTTGCCATACAGGTTAAAGCCAACACGCAGGAAAGGGTCGCAGCTTAGCTACAAGCAGGAGGGACCAGAAAAGAGAGCGCAGCAGGAAGGCCTCTAACCCCACCTGGCAGGGTGGATCCCCTGAATGCTTTCCATGTGAGCCAGACTCCTGCTTCATCTGTAATTAGTGCCCTGCATTGCATTCTCACTTACCAAGAACTAAAAGATAAAGAAAAATGCACTTTTCTGTGTCCCTTGCTTATTCTCTGCACCTCAACGTTCACCACCACCTGAACAGACTGCCATATCTGCCCTGGGGCTCCGCTCTACCCGTGGAGAGCAGTAACATCTTTGCTGCGTCACCATCCGCCCCAGTGGACCTGAACCTCAGCGTCGGCCATATATAGCCGAACACCACGGGTGGCATCACAAACTAATTCCCCTACAAACTATCCCCACCATCATGTTTGACAATTTTATTGGACGCACAGGGCCACGGACCGGGTCACTGCAGCCGTGACTTCCCCTTTAAGAACTGCCTGGCTGGGTCCGAGTAACCCCAGGCCCCTGGGGGCGTTCCACAGCGAACAGAGCCTAAAAAGAAACAAAACATTTTTTTACTTGTTTTATATAGTAGAGCCCAAAATGAGTGGAGATCCAGGTCTAGGATCTGAGACCCCCAATGATCTCTCAATCCTGAGAGCAAGAATACTATACACAGCTATGTGCATGCTAAATCAGGAGCTGAGCCATTCTGCCCAGTGGGGACTCAGGACTTGGACCCCCATCGATCTACTAGGCTTTTACGAGACTCCAATATGTAAAAACTTGCAACTTTTAATTATACTGGCATGTCAAATAAATAATATTTATTCTGCCAGCATTTAAAAATACATATTATAATATTCTTTAATGCGTATGATAATTTACAATTCAAGATCTCTGCTTCTCGTCATACAATATAAAATCACTATATGTACAGGAAAAAACAAGTTATTGTCATGTGGTTACACTGTTATTTGAAAATGGATGATTTTTTTTTTTATTCTGCCATCAATAAGTTTACTTGCTACACCTGTGATAATGATTAAATAGAATTAATAATCGCACCATAAAAAGTAATAGATCTTTCTCATATATTAGATATTTTAAAGGAAATTTGTCAGCAGTTTGTTTGCTATGTAATCTGAGAGCAGCGTGATGTAAGGGCAGATACCCTGATTCCAGTGATGGATCGCTTGCTGGACTGCATGCTGTCATTTTGAAACACATCACAGTTTTCTCTGCTGTGGATCTAGCAGTGCTCATAACACTGAGCCATGTGTAACTCCGCCCACACCACTGATTGGCAGCTTTCTGTATACATTGACAAAAAGCTTCCAATAAGTGGTGGGAGTGGAGTTGCACAGAATAGTTGACTAGGAGGCATGAGACATCTAGTCCTGTAGTGATAATCTCCTGCTGATATTACACTGATTTTATTGAACAGCAACACACAGCCTAGTAAGTGAGACATTGCTGGAATCAGCCTCTTGGGCTCTGCTCTTAGATTACATAACATAAACTGCTGACGGATTCCATTTAAGATATCTATTTAATATCAATGAATGGAAGCATTAAAAGGCATTTATTAAGACTACTGCACCATCTAAATGGTATTGTAGTCTGTGAAAGTAGTGCAATTCCTCAGTATGGTATACTCTTATGGAAAAATACAGCCACATTCCTACATGTCTGCAAAACCAGGTTCTCCCATATCTATAAAGATTATAGTGGAGACTAGTCTAATCGACAGAAGAATTCAATATTAAAATCTATGAATACCTTTGTAAATAATTTTTTTATATTGTCCCAGTGCATTTAAAATATAACAATGAGGCAATTTACTATAGGTCTTAATTAAAAGTGTTACTATAGATCCTATGCAGACCCTTGTGTTGCCATGGTTACAGACTACAAATACTCCCCATGTTGTCAGTTTCTGCTGCTCTTTCACCTGTTTTACTCTTTGCTAACGTATATTCGGTAGGTTAGCATACCAATGGATGTATGGTTTAGAAAATCCTAAAACATATATTTTATAAATAACTTTTATTCAATGTTATGCTTTGCACTATTTTATTGCATTTACAGATTTTTTTTCAGTACTTTCATTTTCAAATTTGGACTGGAATTTATATTAAGCATGAAGGTTTATTGATGACTCCACTTTTGTTACTGTTATATACTATG
Organism: Oophaga sylvatica; assembly: GCA_033576555.1. Taxonomy (NCBI): domain Eukaryota; kingdom Metazoa; phylum Chordata; class Amphibia; order Anura; family Dendrobatidae; genus Oophaga; species Oophaga sylvatica. Next base: position 338,517,285 of record JARQOD010000005.1, read on the forward strand.
GATTTGGCATTTTGTGACTTTATCTCCCATTTTATAAAGGCCATATTAAGGCTATGGGAACATCAGCATATGTCAGATTTTCCCAGCCTGTATGCAGAATGTTATTATATCACAAAACCAAGCGCAAAGTTACTATGAGAAAACAAAAAACAAGAAACAAATATCCTAAAATAAAATAAAATAAAAAATATATTGCAAAAAATGCATGAAGGTAGTAATAATAATAAGGGTATTTGGTAAACATAATTTTGATCAAAAGAATATACAAGCCATCCCACCACGTCAGGCAACCCTTGTGTAATGGTCATGTGTTTGATATGCATTTATATTTTGCATACACATCAACTTACTTTTTCAGCTCATACCTAGTTTTTCATTTAGTTCTTAGTGCATCTTGTGCATATAAGGGTGTGACCGCCCTGTTTCTGAGCTGAAAAATCCATCCTGTCTGGCCTATGCTTTTACTGGTGGGTTCAGTCTGTCTGTCCTTGTTCACATTTGTCACTTGACAGGTGGAAAGGTTTTTAATACAAGGCTGTGTTTCCATGGTCCGGAAACACAGCGCTTTGGACGGAGCGGAAAGTCCAAAGCCCCGCCCCCTTTTGAATGCGCGGTCATTCCGGATGTGTTCGTGGAACACATCCGGAACACATGCGGAATGACCGCAGGGCTACATAGCACTGTGTTATTTCCCTTGCGGCGACGCAGCGTCTCCGCAAGGGAATAGGACATGCTGCGGTCTAAAAAGACGCGCCGCATATCCGTAAACGCAGGTCTTCCGCCTGCGTGTTTTGAAGCATAGTGGAGACGGGATTTCTTGAAATCCCCTCCACAATGCTGTAACATCTGGACGCTGCGTGTTTGACGCTGCGCCAACGCACAGCGTCAAACACGCAGCTAATCCGGACTGTTTCCGGACCGTGGAAACATACCCTAAGAGTTAGGACTGTCCCACAAAGGGTTGCCCTGACGTGGCGGGATGGCTTGTACATTCTTTTGATCAAAATTATGTTTACCAAATACCCTTATTATTATTATTACAACTTCATGTATTTTTTGCAATATATTTTTTATTTTATTTTATTTTAGGATATTTGTTTCTTGTTTTTTGTTTTCTCTGTGTAATGGTCATGTGTTAATATGCATTTACATTTTGCATACACATCAACTTACTTTTTCAGCTCATACCTAGTTTTTCGCAAAGTTACTATGCAGTAATATTATTATTACTGAGTTATGCTTTGGATGCTTTTTTGTTTACAAATTAATTGTTTTCTATGAAAATGCAACATATTCCCATTGAAAAGTTTGTAATCTCTTTTTGGCCATTACATTTATTAAAGAAATAAAAAAACAGTTTGTATTAACATTTCTGTGTGATTTACAAACTTTCTTAAGTATTGCATAATCTGAGCTACTACATGAAGCAATCTAAGGAGGAAGAGTTGCTTGCAGACATATGATTCTGGCAGAAATCCAATGTCTGATCCCACTGTAAACAGCTCATGTTCCCTATTTCCTTTGGAGATTCATAGTTTCCACACATTTTTCACATTCTAACATAATATGCTTCGCTATCGCTACACAGCAGTGTTTTTCCAACATGTCCAACTTAACTGAGCTGCATATATAGCCCATATCTGACCTGGGAATATGGGGCTGTATACTTTCGCACAGTAATGCAACATAAATTATAGACCCACTGTCTTCCATAGTATTCCTCGGAATGTGTTGCACTGGTGTGCTGCGATGTGCCTCAGGACAGAATTATGTTCGGGCATCTTAAGTACGTGCTGCTTCCGTCACTTTAAACCACGGATTTTGCTACTTTTATATTATTGATATAAGGGGCAAGTATATACTGTCAGGAGCATGCTAAGTAAACACCTGAGATTCCAAAGACATCACAATTTTGTAGCTAATATTCCAGCTTTGAAATGCCACAACTTTCTTTAACCCCTTCACCCCCAAGGGTGGTTTGCACGGTAATGACCGGGCCAATTTTTACAATTCTGACCACTGTCTCTTTATGAGGTTATAACTCTGGAACGCTTCAACGAATATTCTCGATTCTGAGATTGTTTTCTCGTGACATATTGTACTTCACGTTAGAAGTAAAATTTCTTCGATATAACTTGCGTTTATTTTGAAAAAAACGCAAATATGGCGAAAATTTTTAAAATTTTGCAATTTTCAAACTTTGAATTTTTATTCCCTTAAAACAGAGAAATATATCACACAAAATAGTTAAGAAATAACATTTTCCCATGTCTACTTTACATCAGCACAATTTTGGAACCAAAATATTTTTTTGTTAGGAAGTTATAAGGGTTAAAAGTTGACCAGCGATTTCTCATTTTTACAACAAAATTTACAAAGCCATTTTTTTTAGGGACCACCTCACATTTGAAGTCACTTTGAGGGGTCTATATGGCAGAAAATACCCAAAAGTGACACCATTCTAAAAACTGCACCCCTCAAGGTACTCAAAACCACATTCAAGAAATTTATTAACCCTTCAGGTGCTTCACAGGAACTAAAGCAACGTGGAAGGAAAAAATGAATATTTAACTTTTTAGCCACAAAAATGATCTTTTACAAACTTTTTTTTTATTTTCACAAGTGTAAAAGGAGAAAATGGACAGATAAGGTTGTTATGCAATTTCTCCTGAGTACGCCAATACCCAATATGTGGGGGAAAACCACTGTTTGGGCACACGGCAGAGCTCGTAAGGGAAGGAGCGCCGTTTGACTTTTTCAAACTAAAATTGGCTGGAATTTAGATTGGATGCCATGTCGCGTTTGGAGAACCTCTGATGCGCCTAAACAGTGGAAACCCCCCACAAGTGACACCATTTTGGAAACTAGACCCACTAAGGTACTTATCTAGATCTGTTGTGAGCACTTTGAACCCCCAAGTGCTTCACACAAGTTTATAATGCCCGGGCATGAAAATAAAAAATCCTATTTTTTTCCCACAAAAATTATCTTTTAGTCACTAATTTTTTATTTTCCCAAGGGTAACAGGAGAAATTGGACCACATAAGTTGTTGTACAATTTGTCCTGAGTACGCTGATACCCCATATGTGGGGGGGAACCACTGTTTGGGCGCACGGCAGAGCTCGGAATGGAAGGAGCACCATTTGACTTTTTCCAACCAAAATTGGCTGGAATTGAGATTGGATGCCATGTTGCATTTGGAGAGCCCCTGATGTGCCTAAACAGTGGAAACCCCCCACAAATGACCCATTTGGGAAACTAGACCCCCTAAGGAACTTTTCTAGATCTTTGGTGAGAAATTTGAACCCCCAAGTGCTTCACACAAGTTTATAACGTAGAGCCGTAAAATTTAAAAATCATATTTTTTCCACAAAAATGATCTTTTCACCCCAATTTTTATTTTTCCAAGGGTAACAAGACTCCAAAAGTTATTGTGCAATTTGTCCTGAGTGCGCTGATACCCCATATGTGGGGGTAAACCACTGTTTGGGTGCATGGCAGAGTTTGGAAGGGAAGGAGTGCCGTCTGACTTTTTCAACGCAGAATTGGCTGGACGCCATGTCGTGTTTGGAGAGCTCCTGATCTGCCTAAACAGTGGAAACCCCCATAAATGACACCATTTTGGAAACTTGACCCCTCAAGGAACTTATCTAGATGTGTGGTGAGAACTTTGAACCCCCAGGTGTTTCACTAAAGTTTATAACGTACAGCCGTAAAATAAAAAATCTTTTTTTTTTTTTACAAAAATGATTTTTTTCGCCCCCAATATTTTATTTTCACAAGGGTAACAGGAGAAATTGGACCCCAAAAGTTGTTGTCCAATTTGTCCTGAGTACGCTGATACCCAATATGTGGGAGAAAACTAATGTATGGCGCACGTCAGGGCTCGGAAGGGAAGTAGTGACATTTGGATTGCAACTTTGATGGAATGGTCTGGGGCGTCATGTCGCATTTGGAGAGCCTGATGCGCCTAAACAGTGGAAACCCACAAGTGACCCCATTTGGAAATAGACCCCACAAGGAACTTATCTAGATGTGTGGTGAGCACTTTGAACTCCAAGTGCTTCACAGAAGTTTATAACGCACAGCGTAAAAATAAAAATCTTTTTTTTTGCAAAAATGATTTTTTCGCCCCAATATTTATTTTACAAGGTAACAGAGAAATGGACCCCAAAAGTGTTGTCCAATTTGTCCTGAGTACGCTGATACCCATATGTGGGAGAAAACTACTGTATGGGTACACGTTGGGGCTCGGAAGGGAAGTAGTGACGTTGGATTGCAGACTTTGATGAATGGTTGGGGTCATGTCGCATTTGGAGAGCCCTGATGCGCCTAAACAATGGAAATCCCCAACAAGTGACCCATTTTGGAAATAGACCCACAAGAACTTATCTAGATGTGTGGTGAGCGCTATGAAGCCCCAAGTGCTTCACAGAAGTTTATAATGTACAGCCGTAAAAACAAAAATAATATTTTTTTTTGTACAAAAATGATATTTTCGCCCCCAGTTTTTTATTTTCCCAAGGGTAACAGAAGAAATAGGACAAATTGCACAATAACTCTTGGGGTCCAGAGTACGCTGATACCCCATATGTGGGGATAAACTACTATTTGGACGCATGGCAGAGCTCAGAAGTGAAGGAGCACCGTTTGACTTTTTCAACGCAGAATTGGCTGGAATTGAGATCAGACGCCATGTCACATTTGGAGAGCCCCTGATGTGCCTAAACAGCGGAAACCCCCCAATTCTAACTCCAACCCTAACCCCACACACACCCCTAGCCCTAGTCCCAACCCTAACCACAAACCTAACCCTAACCCACCCCTAATCCCAACCCTAACCCTAATCCTAACTTTAGCGCCAACCCTAACCCTAACTTTAGCCGCAACCCTAACCCTAACCCTAATGGGAAAATGGAAATAAATACATTTTTTTATTTTATTACTTTTCCCTAACTAAGGGGTGATAAAGGGGGGTTTGATTTACTATTTATAGTGGGTTTTCATCATTGGCAGCTGTCACGCTAAAAGACGCTTTTTATTGCAAAAATAGTTTTTGCATCGCCACATTTTGAGAGCTATAATTTTTGCATATTTTGGCCCACAGAGTCATGTGAGGTCTTATTTTTTGCGGTACGAGTTGACGTTTTTATTGGTACCATTTTTGAGCACGTGACATTTTTTGATCGCTTTTTATTTCGATTTTTGGGAGGTTAGAATGAACAAAAATCAGCAATTCATGAATTTATTTTGGGGAGGCGTTTTTATTGTTCCACGTGTGGTAAAATTGATAAAGCAGTTTTATTCTTCGGGTCAGTACGATTATGGCGATACCTCATTCATATAATTTTTTTATGTTTAGGCGCTTTTATAGAACAAAAACAATTTTATATAAAAAATAATTATTTTTGCATCGCTTTATTCTGCGAGCTATAACTTTTTTATTTTTTCGCTGATGATGCTGTATGGCAGCTCGTTTTTTGCGGGACAAGATGACATTTTCAGTGGTACCATGTTTGTTTATATCTGTCTTTTTGATCGCGTGTTATTCCACTTTTTGTTTGGCGGTATGATGATAAAACATTGATTTTTTGCTTTGTTTTTTTTTTTTTTAAGGGGTTCACTAAAGGGGTTAACTAGTGGGACAGTTTTATAGGGGGGGTCGTTATGGACGCGGCGATACCAAATATGTGTACTTTTATTGTTTTGGTTTTTTATTTACAGGAAGAAATGAATTTATTGGGGAATATTTTTTTTTTTTTTTTATTTATTTTGGATTTGTTTTTCAAAATATGTTTATTTTTATTTTTTTAACTTTTTTACTTTGTCCCAGGGTGGGACATCACTGTATTTTATCAGATCGCTGGTGTGACAGTGTGCACAGCACTCTGTCACACAGCGATCGCTCAGGCAGTGCAGCAGGCTTCTCAGTGCCTGCTCTCAGCAGGCACTGAGGAAGCCGCCTCCCTCCAGGACCCCGCGCCATCTTGGATCCGGGTCCTGGGAGGGAGGAAGCCCTCAGAACAGCGCTATCACATCGCGATGCTTCCCTGTGCCCCCAGTACACCGCGATCATGTTTGATCGCGGTGTGCAAGGGGTTAATGTGCCGGGAGCGGTCCGTAACCACTCCTGACACACAGTCACGGGTGTCAGCTGTGATAATCAGCTGACACCCGGCGGCGATTAGCTGCGCTCCCTCTGGGAGCGCAGCTGATCGCCTATAACGTACTATCCCGTCCATGGTCAGATTGTCACGGGTTTTATGGACGGGATAGTACGTCTAATGTCAGAGAGGGGTTAAAGGGAACTTGTCCTCGCCAAAAACCTGCTACTTACCTGCAGATATAATGGTAATCTGTACATAATTAGCATTTAAATCTTGCATGGCTGACTTACTGGGGCAGTGGCTACAGGAACAAAATGCATTTTTTTATCTTCCTGCATCCGATTGCTTCCAGTCATTGGGGTGCTGCAACATGAGCATGCTTTGGTCACTCCTTTGCATACTGACAGTCAGCTTTGCACACACATGCTGCACAAACACGCTGTACACATATGCTGCGCATACATTCTGCACACATACATGTTGCACAAACACACTGTACACACACTGCACATACTCTGACCACAACATTCTCTCCTTCATCCTCACAAATCCTCGACCACCCCAGCGCACTCCTACCTACCACACATTCAGAAACCTACAAGCCATTAACCCTCAGACAATTTCAGACTCCCTACACTCATCGCTGTCCCCAATCTCCTCTTTTTCCTGTCCTGATCTGGCTGTTCATCACTACAATGACACTCTTAGAAGCACCCTTGACCAAGTAGCACCGCTCACCCTCAGAACTTCCAAACACACAGTAAAACAGCCCTGGCTCACATTGCAAACTCAACTTCTTCAGCGATGCTCTAGGAGTGCTGAACGCCTTTGGAGAAAAACCCGCAAACCAGAAGACTTCATCCACTTTAAATTCATGTTAAGAACTTATAATGCTGCCCTTCACCTCGCCAAACAGACCTACTTCACCACCCTGATCTCCTCACTAGCCAACAACCCCAAGAAACTTTTTGACACTTTTCACTCCCTCCTCAGGCCAAAAGCACAAGCCCCTATCACAGACATTTGTGCTGACGACCTGGCCTCCCACTTTATAGAAAAAATAGATACTATCCATCAGGAAATCTGCTCTCAACCACCAAGTGCTGTGACTCCCATCCCTCCCTGCATTTCCCCTGGCTCAATTTCCACATTTGATCCCATCACAGAAGAAGAAGTCTCCAGACTCCTCTCTTCCTCTCGTCCGACTACATGCACTACCGACCCCATTCCCTCACACCTCCTCCAGTCTCTCTCTCCAGTTGTCACAACTCACCTAACTACAATCTTTAATCTCTCACTCTCCTCTGGCATTTTCCCATCCTCCTTCAAACACTCCATCATTACTCCACTACTAAAGAAACCCGCTCTCAACCCTTCCTGCACAAACAACTACAGACCGGTCTCCAATCTCCCCTTCATCTCTAAACTTTTGGAGCGCCTAGTCTACTCCCGCCTTACCCGTTACCTCTCCACTCACTCCCTCCTAGACCCTTCACAGTCCGGCTTCCGACCTCTACATTCGACTGAAACTGCACTCATCAAAGTGACCAATGACCTTCTGACAGCAAAACGTAACGGTGACCACTCTCTGCTCATTCTTCTCGACCTTTCTGCAGCTTTCGACACGATTGACCACCGTCTCCTACTGTCTAGGCTCCAGTCACTAGGTATTAAGGACACTGTTCTCTCCTGGTTCTCCTCCTATCTTTCTGACCGCTCCTTCAGTGTTTCGTTCTCTGGCTCCATGTCATCTTCTCTTCCTCTCACTGTCGGTGTACCCCAGGGCTCAGTCCTTGGCCCCCTTCTCTTCTCTCTCTACACGGCCCCAATTGGACAGACCATCAGCAGATTTGGCTTTCAGTACCATCTTTATGCTGATGACACACAACTATACACGTCATCCCCAGACCTTACCCCTGCTGTATTACAGAACACCACCGACTGTCTGTCCGCAGTCTCCAACATCATGTCCGCTCTCTATCTGAAACTTAACCTCTCCAAAACTGAACTTCTTCTGCTCCCTCCGTCTACTAACCTCCCTAAATCTGACATTTCCCTCTCCGTGGGTGGCACCATAATAACACCCCGCCTGCAGGCTCGCTGTCTGGGTGTTATGTTTGACACCAATCTCTCCTTCACCTCCCATATACAATCTCTTGCCCGCTCTTGCCGCCTACACCTAAAGAACATCTCTAGAATCTGCCCTTTTCTCACCATGGAAACAGCAAAAACCCTCACTGTAGCATTGATCCACTCCCGCCTGGACTACTGCAACGCTCTATTACTTGGCCTCCCCATTACTCGACTATCCGCTTTCCAGTCCATCCTTATTGCAGCAGCCAGGGTCATCCATCTGGCTAATCGGTACTTGGACGCGTCCGCTCTTCGCCAGTCCTTACACTGGCTGCCCATTCATTATAGGATCCAATTCAAAGTACTGATTCTCACCCACAAAGCTCTTCACAGTGCAGCACCCCCCTACATCTCCTCCCTCATTTCTATCTATAGGCCTAACCGACTGTTGCTCTGCAAACGACTTTCGACTAACCTCTGCACTAATCCGTACCTCCCACTCCCGACTCTAAGACTTCTCCCGCGCTGCGCCAATCCTCTGGAATGCTCTACCCCAAGAAATTAGGACTATCCACATTTTGCATGGTTTCAGGCGCTCCCTCAAAACACATCTGTTCAGAACGGCCTATCACATTCACTAATCAATCATTCTATGTGTAAGTGTGTGTGTGTGTAGCCCATTCACTATCTCCATCCATCCCTCACTCCCTCAAGAGGGCTGGACCATCATTGTAAATGCACCATTGTTTATACACACCTGTTCATTGTATCTCCCCCACCTCATTGTAGATTGTAAGCTCTCACGAGCAGGGTCGTCTTATTTTGCTTTAATTATTGTATTGTTAACGTTGTTACTTATGACTTGTGTTTTGAAACTGTTAAACTGTAAAGCGCTGCGGAATATGATGGCGCTATATAAATAAAGATTATTATTATTATTATTATTACATTATGCACACATGTACATGCTGCACATACCTCCTGCACACATATGCTGCACATACATGCTGCACACAAATGCTGCACAAACACGCTGTACACATGCAAAGGGTTGGCTGAGGGGTGAACTTACTGGCGACAGCTGCATTCTTTACTCCGGTTACCTCTATTTTCCTGGGGCATTCTTCACCCATTTCAGAGTATACGTAATAATTAGAATCAGAGTCCAGTATAAAGTCAAACAGTTCTGCTTTATTTTCTTCCAGGTACAGCACATCCAAGACACAATTAGCACGTCTTATACGGTACCAGCAATACATTCTCCACAACTCCACTTCTCTTCTACTACACCAGAATGGACCACAAAGTATTGACGGGATGAGGAGCCCGGTGAAAACGGCACTTCGATCTCTTTCCCTGGAGACTCTTCAATCCAGTCACGGAAATACACATCTACTAGGTCGTCCATCCCCTTCTGGTTATCCTGCCCGTATACTCGCTGGTGGCCCACTCGCTACTACGCTCATGCACGCACACTTCTGCTGAGCGTTCCCACAGTGGATCTTCCACTGCCACTTCTGCTACGTCAGCCCACAGACTCTGGCCAACGTTCCCACGGTGAATCCTTCACTGGTTGCACAGAGGTTGCTGGTACCTCTCACACTTCTTGTCTCTGCTACAGGGCCCAGGAACGTGGACGTCTTTACTCTAGCAAGGTCCACCCTGACTGACTTCCTCTACGAGGAAACCTTTCCCTGAAAAAGTCCCTAACCATTTGTCCCTACTCCCTACTGTACTAGCTGTGCTCAATGCCCCCATCTAAATTCGTACCAAGGTACTGCATTGGCTTATTTTATAACATGCTGCACACACTTGCTGAACACACATGCTGCACAACCACGCTCCACGCATATGCTGCACATACAGTACAGACCAAAAGTTTGGACACACCTTCCCATTTAAATATTTTTCAGCATTTTCATGACTATGAAAATTGTAAATTCACACTGAAGGCATCAAAACTATGAATTAACACATGTGGAATATACTTAACAAAAAAGTGTGTAACAACTGAAATTATGTCTTATAGTCTAGGTTCTTCAAAGTAGCCACCTTTTGCTTTGATGACTGCTTTGCACACTCTTGACATTCTCTTGATGAGCTTCAAGAGATAGTCACCGGGAATCGTTTTCACTTCACAGGTGTGCCCTGTCAGGTTTAATAAGTGGGATTTCTGGCCTTATAAATGGGGTTGGGACCATCAGTTGTGTTGTGCAGAAGTCTGTGGATACACAGCTGATAGTCCTACTGAATAGACTGTTAGAATTTGTATTATGGCAAGAAAAAAGCAGCTAAGTAAAGAAAAACGAGTGGCATCATTACTTTAAGAAATGAAAGTCAGTCAGTCCGAAAAATTGGGAAAACTTTGAAAGTGTCCCCAAGTGCAGTTGCAAAAACCATCAAACGCTACAAAGAAACTGGCTCACATGAGGACCGCCCCAGGAAAGGAAGAACAAGAGTCACCTCTGCTTCTGAAGATAAGTTTATCCGAGTCACCAGTCTCAGAAATCGCAGGTTTACAGCAGCTCAGATTAGAGACCAGGTCAATGCCACACAGACTTCTAGCAGCAGACACATCTCTACAACAACTGTTAAGAGGAGACTTTGTGCAGCAGGCCTTCATGGTAAAATAGCTGCTAGGAACCACTGCTAAGGACAGGCAACAAGCAGAAGAGACTTGTTTGGGCTAAAGAACACAAGGAATGGACTTTAGACCAGTTGAAATCTGTGCTTTGGTCTGATGAGTCCAAATTTGAGATCTTTGGTTCCAAACACTGTGTCTTTGTGCAAAGCAGAAAAGGTGAACGAATGGCCTCTACATGCCTGGTTCCCTCCGTGAAGCATGGAGGAGGAGGTGTCATGGTGTGGGGGTGCTTTGCTGGTGACACTGTTTGGGATTTATTCAAAATTGAAGGCATACTGAACCAGCATGGCTACCACAGCATCTTGCAGTGGCATGCTATTCCATCCGTTTGCGTTTAGTTGGACTATCATTTATTTTTCAATAGGACAATGACCCCAAACACACCTCCAGGCTGTGTAAGGGCTATTTGACCAAGAAGGAGAGTGACGGGGTGCTACGCCTGATGACCTGGCCTCCACAGTCACCAGACCTGAACCCAATCGAGATGGTTTGGGTGAGCTGGACTGCAGAGTGAAGGCAAAAGGGCCAACAAGTGCTAATCATCTCTGGGAACTCCTTCAAGATTTTTGGAAGACCATTTACGGTGACTATCTCTTGAAGCTCATCAAGAGAATGCCAAAAGTGTGCAAAGCAGTCATCAAAGCAAAAGGTGGCTACTTTGAAGAACCTAGAATATAAGACTTATTTTCAGTTGTTACACACTTTTTTGTTAAGTATATAATTCCACATGCGTTAATTCATAGTTTTGATGCCTTCAGTGTGAATTTACAATTTTCATAGTCATGAACATAAATGCTGCACAAACACTGCACACACATCCCGCACACACACTCTGCATATACATGCTGAACAGATGCTGCACACAAGTGCAGCACACACGCACTGCAGAGCAAGCTGTCAATCAAAGTGCCAGGGAGTAGTTGCAGTGCTCCCACTGTATAGTGAGCAGTGACTGTAACATTTCCCATCTCCACCTTGATGACTGGAAACAAACAGTTGCTGCATGCGTGTCGTTATTTGTAGTAACTTTTTCTACATATCTGTAGTGTGTAGTGTAGTACGGAAGTAACGGGTTCAAATCGAGGGGGTCAGGCTAAATATGTAATCAGATGGTTAAATGATTAAATTCAAAAGGCCATCTGAGAGTTATCAATAGAATGGACCTGGAATAAAAGTAGGGAAAAATAAAACCCAGGTCAGTCAAATTATAGGAGCACCAAAGTAGGTTAGCAAGTACTGGCAATGGAAGGGAGTCCCATGGGGATATAAATAGGGCAACTTATGTTGCTGTAAGGAGAAGTACCGAGCTGTGGGTACCTGTTCTGCGTCAGATCCGGAACTGCTGAGGCTGTCTCCTCTGTTGTCCGGGGGAAAGAATAAGGGACCAGACAAACCTTTGCACCAGGAAGTAGGGCCGTGGCTAAGTATCAGCAGCAAAAGCACACGCGGAAACAGTCAGTGTTGGCGGAGCAGACAGCGCGTGGCGTGGAGAGAGGAGTGCTCCATCCCTCGAGCACCGATACTGCGCAGGCCTGTGTCAGATCACTCCCGCCGCCACCAGCTGGGACTTGAGAGAGAGGACTGCAGTGTACCCGTAGACTACCAGAGAGCCAGGGGCCACACGCACCGTGTCTGTGAGCACAGCGTGTGCACCACCAAAGGGAAACCGGATACGGAACAGATACGTACACCCTGAGCTGCCAGTATATACTTGCCGGTCTACATTGAACCCGAATAGTGCTGTGGTTTTCTCATTCTCAGCTGCATCAAACCATGGACTAGGGGCAGCGAAAGGTATAGGAGACTGACCGCTGTTACCAGAAGATGGATCGTGGTTGCTTACAGGACCCTGTTGGCCCAGCACCACGCCAGTCAACGCAGTGCCATTGATTTCCTCGCAGCTCTCACAGCCTGAGGAACTGCAGATACATAAGTTACTTCAAAGAACTGCAGTTACCTTATCCATTTTTCTTGACCCTGCATTTCCTTTGAAATTGAACTGTTTACTCCTTCATTTAACTGTTTTACACCTTAAGCTGTTGAGTCACTAGTTTTGTGATGCAATCAGCGATCTCCCCAGCGATATCACTGTGTGTGACATTCAGCGACGATCAGCCCCCCTGCTGGGTATCGCTGATCGTCGCTGAATGTCCTGGACATTTTTTTGATTGTTGGTCTCCTGCTGGCCAGCACGCATCACTGCGTGTGGCAGGCAGGAGACCAGCGATCAGCTGGTAACCAAGGTATACATCGGGTTTTCAGGCGCCGGGCGGCACCTGGAAACCTGACGTGTATGTTGGATACCAGCGCGCTGCTGCAGGGGAGCTGGTAACCAAGGTACACATCGGGGTTCCAGGTGCCGCGCAGCGCCTGCAAACCCAATGTGTACCTTGGTTACCAGCTCCTGCACCAGCGGGCTGGTATCCAACGTACACTGCGGGTAACTAAGCGACGTTACCCGCAGTGTCGCTGTCCTGATCGCTGCCTGAGCTGCCTGTTTGACAGCTCACCAGCGATCATGTAGCGACACACCAGCAATCCTGACAAGTGCATATCGTTGTCGGGATCGCTGGTGTGTCGCTATGTGTGACGGGGCCCTTACCTTAACTGCTTATCTCCCTGCGTGGAGTATCCCATTGTTAGAGTAAATTTGTTAACCCTTGCTCTGCCTCCCGTGCCTCTCTGCATCTTGCAACCTCAAAATGCCATAGAGTGCTGACCATTTTTTCTATTGACTGACCAGCAGAACCAAGACTGATATGTGTAAAAATGTGATACACACCATCAAACAGGAGGGGGGAGCACTCTTCTGTGTAGCTGCACATTTGCTGGGCAGTAAGTCTGCCACCCAGTATGGAAGCACCTACTACCCCGTCTGCTGTCAGCGCACCCACAGGAACTGAGCAGACGCTTCTGACAATGGCGGACTCCAGCACATGAGCTGGGACAGGAATGTTGTAATAAGAAGCATTAGAGCCTCATCTCTTTCCCGAATGAATATCAACCTTATTATTAAAGTCAATGTCTGTTGCTATAATCAGCTTCATCATTAAAGTCAATGTCACCTTCACTGATTCCACTGTGATTGTGGTCCCTGTCTAAGTCATAGTCTCTATTATATGACCGTAATAAGACTTGATCTCAGTAGGTAATAAAAGGTAGCCTTTCATTGTGCAGGCACTAAACATTGCATTGTGTCATCAGTTTTTTGGGAAACAAAATAGTCTTTGACATGGCAGACTATGTTCTGTTTGTGCTGGATTATGAAGGTTTAGTGGCGTGATTTAGTATTGCATAAGAAGATATAGCATTCATTTCTTGTTTGCCTACAAGTACAATGCAGCACAGAATGTTCACTGCGAACAACTGACCACAAAGATCCTAAATAATGAGGATCGGTCATCACTCCTGACATTTCTGCTGTCAGTAACTGCTGCATTCTTTATAGAGTAAAAACTTTTTTTATAGAACTCTGCATTGCATTGTTCCTCTGATATTTCTTCTAGAAATGTATTAACTAAATTGACAACTGGATCTTACCAGTTTGGTTGTGTCCCTATCGACAGCATCCAATCAGTGCTGACATCATAAAAACAAATATATAAACAATTAAACATATATAATAGCACTCATCATAAAATAAAGCAAAAGAATAATGCAGGCAATCCTGATAAAGTCCAATAGCATGCTGATTTCTAAGTCTATTTGTAGCATGAGAAGGCAGGGAAGACAGTATAGTAAGAAGCAATGCTTATTTATAGCGACATAAGGCGCAGTTCACACTAATACAGTGCTGTCTGCTGGTATCCCCCCCAAAAAAAAGGATTCTGACGGGAACACAAAACAGCTCCAAACGAGCCATACACTTCACTGAAATTGATGGACACCTTGTGCTTGCCTGAAAATGACAACTACTGTCAGACGGAGGACAGTGTCCACAGTGAGTCCATTGGCTTCATTGAAGCAAATGGGTCTGTGGGGGTTCTGACATTGGAATCCTATTTTGGGGACTGACAGAAACTATGGTGTAGAGAGCCTAGTCTTCAACAGTCATGTAGGTATCACCAAGTGCAGATCCTCAATGACCAGGTCAATGGACAGTAACGCCTAGAATACTTTTACCATTAGAAAAAAATCTGCGTTTACTAATAATTACTTTTTCTCATACCCAACTCTTGAATCTCCAGTTAGGCAAAACCTGTTTTATTCAAACTTCAGACATAAGTTTCAGAAAATCAAGACCCCTATACAGTACACTATCCTGCACCATTGTTCTTCCAGTCCTTTGGGATTTCGGCAAGTTGTTTTTAAAAGAAAAATGCATAAAGGAGTGATCCATCTGGTGACTTTATGGCATGTTAGTAGGAGATGTCATTAATGTCAGATCTCAAAGACAGGTCCATGTCAGGAATGGACAGGTGGCAGATCACTTTAGTCTAATTATTTTGATGAGAATTCAGAAAATAATCAAACATTGAGTTATCTTGTCTTTTTCTAAATTGCTAGCCTATTCTTAGGAATGAAACCAAAAAGAAAAATGGAACCGAGACGCAGGTTACATAGTTCAAGTATCGAAGTATCAGGACAAAGAAGGTGTTAAAAAAATAAAATTACCTTTGTTAACAAGTACGGTAAGTGGTGGCACTGAAGGCGCTCACAAAAATGACACAAATAAGTAAAAGGTATTAAACAAGAATAATCCGATATGATTGAGACACAGCAGCATATGGAATATCAAAAAAGATAGTATCCATAAATCGGTCAGTAAAGTGCAACGTGCCAGCAGCAGAAAGGATATAAGTGAGCATCAATGTGCAGAGGGTAAATTCTAGGGACGGGATGACTGCTCAGTATACAATTACACAATAGAGGCCCGCATAGGGTGCCGTTCACACAAGGATACTGCACAGTGTCTGGTTCACAGCCTATTAATCACGCCCCTACTATTCGACTAGGCGGGCTGGCCAGTACACTCTCAATGCCACCAGTGTGAACACCCCTCATGCGAGACCAAGCGTGCTTGGGCTTGGCTGCACCCCAAAAAATAAAGTGCAGAAAATACAAAAATAGTGGGGTATAAGTTAATATTTTGGCCAAAATACGTAAGCTTGTAACCTACGCCAAAGGTCCCCACGCTTACAAGTAACTACACTACACTATCCAGCAAAGCCACTAAAGGAGACTCAATGTCTCAAAAAATTCAATATAAACAGCACAAAAAGGCAGCAACACTTAAGTCCACAGATCTCAGAACAAATGCACTACAGGGTGCAGCCAGCCCATAAAGCAAGATGTTAGCAGCACAGGTGCAAAATACCAGATTAAACAGCCACTCTCCACATACCCATTCAAGGAAGGGGTGACTGCCCAGTATACAATTACACAATAGAGGCCTGCATAGGTACCGTTCACACAAGGATACTGCACAGTGTCTGGTTCACAGCCTATTAGTTACGCCCCTACTATTCGACTAGGCTGGCTGGCCAGTACACTCTCCATGCGCACCATGTGTAATACCCCTCATGCGAGACCAAAACGTGCTTGGGCTTGGCTGAACCCCGAAAAATAAAGTGCAAAAAATACTTTTGGTCTCGCATGAGGGGTATTCACACTGGTGCGCATGGAGAGTGTACTGGCCAGCCCGCCTAGTCGAATAGTAGGGGTGTAACTAATAGGCTGTAAACCAGACACTGTGCAGTATCCTTGTGTGAACGGCACCCTATGCGGGCCTCTATTGTGCAATTGTAAACTAGGCAGTCACCCCCTCCTTGAATGGGTATGTGGAGAGTGGCTGTTTAATCTGGTATTTTGCACCTGTTCTGCTAACATCTTGCTTTAAGGGCTGGCTGCACCCTGTAGTGCATTTGTTCTAAGATCTGGGCAGGTGAGTGTTACTGCATTTCTGTGCTGTTTATATTGAATTTTTGGAGACATTGAGTTTCCTTAGTGGCTTTGCTGGATAGTGTAGTGTAGTTACTGGTAAGCAAGGGGACCTTTGGCGTAGGTTACAAGCTTACGTATTTTGGCCAAAATATTAACTAATACCTCACTATTTTTGTATTTTCTGCACTTTATTTTTTGGGGTGCAGCCAATACCAAGCACGTTTTGGTCTCGCATGAGGGGTATTCACACTGGTGCACATGGAGAGTATACTGGCCAGCCCGCCCAATCGAATAGTAGGGGCGTGATTAATAGGCTGTGAACCAGACACTGTGCAGTATCCTAGTGTGAACGGCACCCTATGCGGGCCTCTTTGTGCAATTGTATACTGAGCAGTCATCCCCTCCTTGAATGGGTATGTGGAGAGTGGCTGTTTAATCTGGTATTTTGCACCTGTGCTGCTAACATCTTGCTTTAAGGGCTGGCTGCACCCTGTAGTGCATTTGTTCTAAGATCTGGGCAGGTGAGTGTTGCTGCATTTCTGTGCTGTTTATATTGAATTTTTGGAGACATTGAGTTTCCTTAGTGGCTTTGCTGGATAGTGTAGTGTAGTTACTTGTAAGCATGGGGACCTTTGGCGCAGGTTACAAGCTTACGTATTTTGGCAAAAATATTAACTAATACCCCACTATTTTTGTATTTTCTGCACTTTATTTTTTGGGGTGCAGCCAAGCCCAAGCACGTTTTGGTCTCACATGAGGGGTATTCACACTGGTGCACATGGAGAGTGTACTGGCCAGCCCGCCTAATCGAATAGTAGGGGCGTAACTAATAGGCTGTGAACCAGACACTGTGCAGTATCCTTGTGTGAACGGCACCCTATGCGGGCCTCTATAGTGCAATTGTATATTGAGCAGTCATCCCCTCCTTAAATAGGTATGCGGAGAGTGGCTGTTTAATCTGGTATTTTGCACCTGTGTTGCTAACATCTTGCTTTATGGGCTGGCTGCACCCTGTAGTGCATTTGTTCTGAGATCTGGGAAGGTGAGTGCTGCTGCCTTTTTGTGCTGTTTATATTGAATTTTTGGAGACATTGAGTTTCCTTAGTGCAGTGATGGCGAACCTTTTTGAGACCGAGTGCCCAAACTGTAACCTAAAACCCAATTATTTATGATGAAGTGCCAACATGTGTCAAATGCCCCATCATGATCCCCTTCTTGTAGTAATATGCCCCATCATAATCCCTTTCATGTAGAAATGCCCTATCATGATCCCCTTCATGCAGAAATATGCCCCATCATGATCCCCTTCATGCAGAAATATGCCCCATCATGATATCCTTCAAGCAGAAATGCCCCATCATGATCCCCTTCATAGAATCATAGAATCATAGAATGGTAGAGTTGGAAGGGACCTCCTGGGCCTTCTGGTCCAACCCCCTGCTCAAAGCAGGATTCTCTAAATCATCCCAGACAGATGTCTATCCAGCCTCTGTTTGAAGACTTCCATTGAAGGAGAACTCACCACCTCTTGTGGCAGCCTGTTCCACTCATTGATCACCCTAACTGTCAAAAAGTTTTTTCTAATATCTAATCTGTGTCTCCTCCCATTCAGTTTCATCCCATTGCTTCTAGTCTTTCCTTGTGCAAATGAGAATAAAGATGATCCTTCTACAATGTGACAGCCCTTGAGATATTTGTAGACAGCTATTAAGTCTCCTCTCAGTCTTCTTTTTTGCAAGCTAAACATTCCCAAATCCTGCAACCGTTCCTCATAGGACATGGTTTGCAGACCGGTCACCATTCTGGTGGCTCTTCTCTGAACTTGCTCCAGTTTGTTGATGTCTTTTTTAAAATGTGGTGCCTAAAACTGGACACAGTATTCCAGATGAGGTCTGACCAAAGAGGAGTAGAGGGCAATAATGACCTCACGTGATCTAGACTGTATGCTTCTGTTGATACATCCTAGAATTGCATTTGCCTTTTTTGCTGCTGCATCACACTGTTGACTCATGTTAAGTCTGTGATCAATTAGTATACCCAAGTCTTTTTCACATGTGCTGTTACTTAGCCCTATTCCTCCCATTTTGTATATGCTTTTTTCATTTTTATTGCCCAGATGTAGTACTTTGCATTTTTCCCTGTTAAAATCCATTCTGTTAGTTGCTGCCCACTGCTCCAGTTTATGTATATCTTTTTGAATCCTCTCTCTCTCTTCTCTAGTATTAGCTACCCCTCCTAGCTTTCTGTCATCAGCAAATTTGATCAGTTTACCCTCAATTCCTTCATCTAAATCATTGATAAAGATGTTGAACAATACAGGGCCCAAAACAGAGCCTTGTGGTACCCACATTGAGACATTCTTCCAACTGGATGTGCAGCCATTTACAACCACTCTTTGGGTCCGATCACTAAGCCAGTTATGAATCCACCTAACAGTTGCCTTGTCCATTCCATACTTAGTCATTTTTTCAATAAGGATTGTGTGAGATACTTTGTCAAATGCTTTGCTGAAGTCAAGATATACTATATCTACAGCATTTCCCTGATCCACCCAGTCAGTGATTCTGTCATAGAAGGAAATTAAGTTAGTCTGACATGACTTATTAGTTACAAACCCATGCTGACTCTGTTTAATCACTTCATTCTTATCCAGGTACTTGCATACATGTTCTTTAATAATTTGTTCAAAGATCTTTCCTGGTATAGAAGTCAGACTCACCGGCCTGTAGTTCCCTGGGTCCACCTTCTTCCCCTTTTTGAAGATAGGAACAACATTTGCTCTTCTCCAGTCTTCTGGGACTTCTCCTGTTCTCCAAGAATTTTCAAAGATTATGGACAGTGGTTCAAGAATTTCTTCTGCTATCTCCTTCAGTACCCTGGGGTGTAATTCATCTGGACCTGGAGACTTGAATTCATTTATGTTAGCTAAGTGTTTCCTCACTGTCTTTCTGTTTATAGATATCCTGGATTCTTCTATTCCTTTAATAGGACAGTGAAGATCAGTTGATGTTACATTTCCTTTCTGAGAGAAAACAGATGCAAAATAGGAATTTAAAAGTTCAGCCTTCTCAACATCCTGACTTACCATTTCATCATTTTCATCCTGTAAAAATCCTATAGCATCTTTGACTTTTCTTTTACTTTTGACGTATCCCCAAAATCCTTTTTTGTTGCTTTTGACGTCACTTGCAAGCCTTAATTCATTGTCAGCTTTAGATAATCTGATTTGTGCCCTGCAGGTTCTGCAGATGGCATTATATTCTTCTTTAGATATGCCTCCCTCTTTCCATTTGATAAACATTTCTTTCTTCCTTTTTAGCATGTGTTTAAGTTCTATGTTCATCCATCCTGGTTTCCTTAAATGCTTCCCATTCTTCCCTCTTTTCGGAATTGTTAACGATTGTGCTTTGAGAATCTCATTTTTCAAGATTTTCCATCCTTCCTGGACATTTTTGTCCTTAAGGATATCCAGCCATTGGATCCCTCCAATTCTCTTTCTGAGTTCCTTAAAATCTGCCTTTCTGAAATCTAACCTTGACGTCTGAGTCTTCACAGGTCTTCCTCCTCTTGTTATCCAAAATTCTAAAATAGCATGGTCACTACCTCCTAGAGTCCCAGCCACTCTTACCTCCTCCACCATTTCCTCCCTGTTTATGAGGATTAGATCCAAGGTAGCAGATCCCCTTGTTTTCTCCATTACCTTTTGGAAGATAAAGTTGTCAGCAAGAGAGGATAAGAATTTCCTGGACCTGTTAGTTTTGCCTGAGAGAGATTCCCAACAAATGTCTGGATAGTTGAAATCTCCCATGACCACTATGTCATATTTTTTGGAGAACTTGGCCATTTGATGCATAAAGAGTTCATCCATATCTTCAGCTTGCACAGGCGGCCTGTAGTAAATGCCTACAATGGTGTCCTTTCCTTTGTTCTGTCCTTGATTCTTACCCAAACAGTTTCCACAGAACTCCCAGTCTCTGAAGCGTCAATCTCTGTGCAGATATACGCTTTTCTAACATACAATGCAACACCTCCTCCTCGTTTATCAAGTCTGTTTCTTGCAAATAAGTTGTATCCTTCTAGCCTTGCATTCCAATCATGTGTATCGTCCCACCAAGTTTCAGTGATTCCAATGACATCATACTTCTTCTCCTGCGTTAGTAGTTCCAGTTCTCCTTGTTTGTTGCCCATGCTTTGTGCATTCGTATAGAAACACTTTAGTTTGTGATTGGTTTCTCTTCCTTCAATATTTTTATTATGTAAATTTTTTTGTCTTTGTTCTTCCCTTCACTTCTAATAGCAGAAATCTCAATAGTATTTGTCAAGTGTATGGCTTTTGCTGGCGTTTTGCTTCCCTTCCCACATTGTTCTAGTTTAAAGCTCTCCTGATGAGTGTAGCAAGGCGACTTCCAAATACATGTTTTCCAGTCTTCGTAAGGTGCACCCCATCTCTAGCAAGTAGTCCATCGTATAGGTAATTCACTCCGTGATCCAGAAATCCAAATCCTTGCTGACGGCACCATCGACGTAGCCAGTTGTTCACCTGCAGAATCTTATTCCACCTCCTTGTTCCATGGCCATCCACTGGGAGGATGGAAGAGAAGACCACCTGCGCTCCCAGTTCTTTCACTTTCTTACCTAAGTTTTCAAAGTCACTGCAGATGGTTTCCAGGTCGTTTCTAGCGGTGTCATTTGTCCCCACATGTATTAGCAGGAATGGGTAGTCATCTTTAGGTCTGAAGAGTCCTGATATCCTGTCAGACACATCTTTAATTTTTGCACCTGGAAGACAGCACATTTCTCTTGAGGTTATATCCGGTCTGCAGATAGCGGCCTCTGTTCCTCTCAACAGGGAATCGCCCATGACAACAACTCTCCGTTTCTTCTTCACAACAGTTTTCTTTCTCCATTCAGGAGGACTCTGAGGGCGTACAAGGTTGTTTGTGGGCAAAGTCTTATCCTGATGTATTTCTTCATCGTTCTCCTGTGTAAGAGCCTGGTATTGGTTCCTGAGCAGAATTGGTGCTGACTGCCTCCTGATCCTCCTGCTTCTCTGGGTCACATTATTCCATTCCTCTGTTTCTTCAGGTGCACTTCGAATTTCTTCTCTTTCTGTACCATGAAGAGATAATTCTGCTCTGTCTAAGAACTCTTCACCTTCCTTAATGGTCTTCAATGTAGATAACCTCTCTTCCAGATTTTGCAACTTTTCCTCCAACAGGGACACAAGCTTGCATTTCTGGCATGTGAAGTTTGGCTTTTCCACTGGTAAGTCTATGAACATGTAGCAAGAAATGCAGCTCACCACATGGCTCCTAGCCTCTTCCATGTTGTTATTGTTCAAGAGATAATCAAGAGGTGAAATATAAGCCAAAACTCGCGCGCCGCTCGGCGCGCGGTTTACTGATGTCCTCCTTTCAGCTGCAACAGCCAAAATCCAGTGTTCCTTGAGCTCGCGGAGACTCTTCACTTATCCCAGAAGGCACTGGGAATATGCAAATTATCTCCTCGGGACTCCTCCCCTGGTTTACTGGTGTCCTCCTTTCAGCTGCAACAGCCAAAATCCAGTGTTCCTTGAGCTCGCGGAGACTCTTCACTTATCCCAGAAGGCACTGGGAATATGCAAATTATCTCCTCGGGACTCCTCCCCTGGTTTACTGGTGTCCTCCTTTCAGCTGCAACAGCCAAAATCCAGTGTTCCTTGAGCTCGCGGAGACTCTTCACTTATCCCAGAAGGCACTGGGAATATGCAAATTATCTCCTCGGGACTCCTCCCCTGGTTTACTGGTGTCCTCCTTTCAGCTGCAACAGCCAAAATCCAGTGTTCCTTGAGCTCGCGGAGACTCTTCACTTATCCCAGAAGGCACTGGGAATATGCAAATTATCTCCTCGGGACTCCTCCCCTGGTTTACTGGTGTCCTCCTTTCAGCTGCAACAGCCAAAATCCAGTGTTCCTTGAGCTCGCGGAGACTCTTCACTTATCCCAGAAGGCACTGGGAATATGCAAATTATCTCCTCGGGACTCCTCCCCTGGTTTACTGGTGTCCTCCTTTCAGCTGCAACAGCCAAAATCCAGTGTTCCTTGAGCTCGCGGAGACTCTTCACTTATCCCAGAAGGCACTGGGAATATGCAAATTATCTCCTCGGGACTCCTCCCCTGGTTTACTGGTGTCCTCCTTTCAGCTGCAACAGCCAAAATCCAGTGTTCCTTGAGCTCGCGGAGACTCTTCACTTATCCCAGAAGGCACTGGGAATATGCAAATTATCTCCTCGGGACTCCTCCCCTGGTTTACTGGTGTCCTCCTTTCAGCTGCAACAGCCAAAATCCAGTGTTCCTTGAGCTCGCGGAGACTCTTCACTTATCCCAGAAGGCACTGGGAATATGCAAATTATCTCCTCGGGACTCCTCCCCTGGTTTACTGGTGTCCTCCTTTCAGCTGCAACAGCCAAAATCCAGTGTTCCTTGAGCTCGCGGAGACTCTTCACTTATCCCAGAAGGCACTGGGAATATGCAAATTATCTCCTCGGGACTCCTCCCCTGGTTTACTGGTGTCCTCCTTTCAGCTGCAACAGCCAAAATCCAGTGTTCCTTGAGCTCGCGGAGACTCTTCACTTATCCAGAAGGCACTGGGAATATGCAAATTATCTCCTCGGGACTCCTCCCTGGTTTACTGGTGTCCTCCTTTCAGCTGCAACAGCCAAAATCCAGTGTTCCTTGAGCTCGCGGAGATCTTCACTTATCCCAGAAGGCACTGGGAATATGCAAATTATCTCCTCGGGACTCCTCCCCTGGTTTACTGGTGTCCTCCTTTCAGCTGCAACAGCCAAAATCCAGTGTTCCTTGAGCTCGCGGAGACTCTTCACTTATCCCAGAAGGCACTGGGAATATGCAAATTATCTCCTCGGGACTCCTCCCCTGGTTTACTGGTGTCCTCCTTTCAGCTGCAACAGCCAAAATCCAGTGTTCCTTGAGCTCGCGGAGACTCTTCACTTATCCAGAAGGCACTGGGAATATGCAAATTATCTCCTCGGGACTCCTCCCCTGGTTTACTGGTGTCCTCCTTTCAGCTGCAACAGCCAAAATCCAGTGTTCCTTGAGCTCGCGGAGACTCTTCACTTATCCCAGAAGGCACTGGGAATATGCAAAATTATCTCCTCGGGACTCCTCCCTGGTTTACTGGTGTCCTCCTTTCAGCTGCAACAGCCAAAATCCAGTGTTCCTTGAGCTCGCGGAGACTCTTCACTTATCCCAGAAGGCACTGGGAATATGCAAATTATCTCCTCGGGACTCCTCCCCTGGTTTACTGGTGTCCTCCTTTCAGCTGCAACAGCCAAAATCCAGTGTTCCTTGAGCTCGCGGAGACTCTTCACTTATCCCAGAAGGCACTGGGAATATGCAAATTATCTCCTCGGGACTCCTCCCCTGGTTTACTGGTGTCCTCCTTTCAGCTGCAACAGCCAAAATCCAGTGTTCCTTGAGCTCGCGGAGACTCTTCACTTATCCCAGAAGGCACTGGAATATGCAAATTATCTCCTCGGGACTCCTCCCCTGGTTTACTGGTGTCCTCCTTTCAGCTGCAACAGCCAAAAATCCAGTGTTCCTTGAGCTCGCGGAGACTCTTCACTTATCCAGAAGGCACTGGGAATATGCAAATTATCTCCTCGGGACTCCTCCCCTGGTTTACTGGTGTCCTCCTTTCAGCTGCAACAGCCAAAATCCAGTGTTCCTTGAGCTCGCGGAGACTCTTCACTTATCCCAGAAGGCACTGGGAATATGCAAATTATCTCCTCGGGACTCCTCCCCTGGTTTACTGGTGTCCTCCTTTCAGCTGCAACAGCCAAAATCCAGTGTTCCTTGAGCTCGCGGAGACTCTTCACTTATCCAGAAGGCACTGGGAATATGCAAATTATCTCCTCGGGACTCCTCCCGCATCATGATCCCCTTCATGCAGAAATATGCCCCATCATGATCCCCTTCTTGTAGTAATATGCCCATCATGATCCCCTTCTTGTAGTAATATGCCCCTTCATGATCCCTTCATGCAGGTATATGCCGCATCATGATCCCCTTCATGCAGAAATATGCCCCAAGATCCCCTTCATGTAGAATATGCCCCATCATGATCCCCTTCTTGTAGTAATATGCCCCATCATGATCCCCTTCATGCTGAAATATGCCCCATCATGATCCCCTTCATGCAGAAATATGCTCAATGATCCCCTTCATGTAGAAATATGCCCCATCATGATCCCCTTCATGCAGAAATATGCCCCATCATGACCCCCTTCATGCAGAAATATGCCCCATGATCACCTTCATGTAGAAATATGCCCCATGATCCCCTTCATGTAGAAATATGCCCCATCATGATCCCCTTCATGCAGAAATATGTCCCATCATGATCCCCTTCTTGTAGTAATATGCCCCATCATGATCTCCTTCATGCAGAAATGCCCCATCATGATCCCCTTCATGCAGAAATATGCCCCATCATGATCCCCTTCATGCAGAAATATGCCCCATGATCACCTTCATGTAGAAATATGCCCCATGATCCCCTTCATGTAGAAATATGCCCCATCATGATCCCCTTCATGCAGAAATATGCCCCATCATGATCCCCTTCATGCAGAAATATGCCCATCATGATCTCCTTCATGCAGAAATGCCCCATCATGATCCCCTTCATGCAGAAATATGCCCCATCATGATCCCCTTCATGCAGAAATATGCCCCATCATGATCCACTTCATGTAGAAATTCCATCATCATTTCCTCCTCCCCATCACTCCCATCTTTGGCCCTCTCCCCATCACTAGCCCTCTCCCCATCACTCCCAGGATTGGCCCTCTTACCATCATTGGCGCTCTCCCATCACTGGCCCTCTCCCCATCACTCCCATGATTGGCCCTCTTACCATCATTGGCGCTCTCCCCATCACTCCCATCATTGGCCCTCTCCCATCATTGGCACTCTCCCCATCACTGGCCCTCTCCCAATCACTCCCATCATTGGCGCTCTCCCCATCACTGGCCCTCTCCCCATCATTCCAATCTTTGGCGCTCTCTCCATCATTGGCGCTCTCCCCATCACTGGCCCTATCCCCATCACTCCCATCATTGGCGCTCTCTCCATCATTGGCGCTCTCCCCATCACTCCCATCATTGGCGCTCTCCCCATCATTGGCGCTCTCCCCATCACTGGTTCTCTCCCCATCACTCCCATCATTGGCTTTATCCCCATCACCGCCATCATCTCTCAACAGTGGCCACACTCCGCATACACACAGACACACACTCACCACACACACACAGACACACACACAGCGTCTCACACACACACACACACACACACAGCATCTCACACACACACATACACACAGCGTCTCACACACACACATACATACATACATACACACAGCGTCTCACACACACACACATACACACAGCATCTCACACACACACACACACAGCAGCTTCACAGGCACAGCGGCCAGACTCACCTCTCCGCGATCCAGCAGCTTCCTTCTTCTCACTTCCTCTCACACAGAGCGGCGCTGCCGGCCGGATGATGTCATTTTTCAGCTCCGCGGCCGCGCCGCTCAATGTGAGAGGAAGCTGCAGTCAGGGAATAACTGAGGCGAGGCCGCGTGCCATAGGTTCGCCATCATTGCCTTAGTGGCTAGTGTAGTAAATTCTTGGGATGGGAATAATAACACAGAATATATGTGTTCACAAAAGTCTGCAAATAGTACAATGAATGAATGCTGTATATCAGCCTTGAAAGGTGGTGGCCATAACTCATATCAGCCAAAACTGTTGACAGGTTCCCTTTAAGGTAAAATGGAAATCATATAAGTGGTTAATATGACAGTAGGGCACCACATTCAGATTGACAAGCACAATTTGCTAGGTTACTCCAAGCGTGATGTGTAATAGCTGTCCTTATTGCTTGTTAGTCATTTTTGCACTATTAAGTGGCATAGGTTGGCAGATATTCAAGTGAAAGAGGCATATTTCGCAATGGGGCATCCAGAGAATGCAGGTGTAAGCTTCCATAAATATTAATGCACATCATCTAACCTGACCCATATCTTCTTGTGCTGAACATTTTGTTCTTGAGCGTGCAATGTATTATTACTACATTAACATGAACCACGGGAACAGTTGCCTGATGTCATATTTGTTTGTTTTATCAAATGGTCACAGTCGTTTCAATAAATTTTGCGTAAATTATAGGGCTAAGCAACAGCACATGTGAAAAAGACGTGGGTATACTAATAGATCATAGACTGAACATGAGTCAACAGTGTGATGCAGCAGCAAAAAAGGCAAATACAATTCTAGGATGTATCAACAGAAGCATACAGTCTAGATCACGTGCAGTCATTATTGCCCTCTACTCCTCTTTGGTCAGACCTCATCTGGAATACTGTGTCCAGTTTTGGGCACCACATTTTAAAAAAGACATCAACAAACTGGAGCAAGTTCAGAGAAGAGCGACCAGAATGGTGACCGGTC
Source organism: Oophaga sylvatica (assembly GCA_033576555.1). NCBI lineage: Eukaryota > Metazoa > Chordata > Amphibia > Anura > Dendrobatidae > Oophaga > Oophaga sylvatica. The sequence continues at coordinate 338,544,511 of JARQOD010000005.1, forward strand.
TGCAAACCATGTCCTATGAGGAACGGTTGCAGGATTTGGGAATGTTTAGCTTGCAAAAAAGAAGACTGAGAGGAGACTTAATAGCTGTCTACAAATATCTCAAGGGCTGTCACATTGTAGAAGGATCATCTTTATTCTCATTTGCACAAGGAAAGACTAGAAGCAATGGGATGAAACTGAATGGAAGGAGACACACATTAGATATTAGAAAAAACTTTTTGACAGTTAGAGTGATCAATGAGTGGAACAGGCTGCCACGAGAGGTGGTGAGTACTCCTTCAATGAAAGTATTCAAACAGAGGCTGGACAGACATCTGTCTGGAATGATTTAGTGAATCCTGCTTTGAGCAGGGGGTTGGACCAGATGACCCAGGAGGTCCCTTCCAACTCTACCATTCTATCATTCTATGATTAATAAGCGAATGGAAGAAACTTTATGATACATCTTTATTTTAACTTGATTTTATGGACTACAAAGTGAACAAAGTCTATATACAGTACAATAAAAAAAAGATATTTACAAAGAACAGTTGTATCGTGTCAGCTTATTTTCATATTTACTAAAGAATAAAATAAAAAGGTTTAATATGCAGTAATAAAATGTTGACTTCTCAAATGCACGATGTTAAATACTCTGCAACATAGAATTTAAAATGCAAGATTTAACTTCTACATGAGGAAATGGGGAGAGTTCCAAGCCTGTGTGAGAAGGCTTACAGGCCATGCAATGCTCCTCTTGGAAAATAAATATGCAAATAACCCCTTCACCAAAGAAGAGATATTAAACTCTAGTGCCACATATTGGAAGTAGCCTAAAAGTCAATATTGTCCCTTTAACGAGCCTTGTTACATGACTTGCAAAGCAAGAGGTCTGTATGTACAGATTATGGGTAGCAATGAAGTGAAAACATTTCTGAAATGATTCTTCTTGATATGATTTTTTTGCTAGACAAAAACCTGGCATTTGAGCAGGGATGTGTAGACTTTTATATGCACTATATATATGTGCATAGTCCAAATATATGGGAATGGGCAACCATATAAAGTGTATGTAGGTCTGTCAACTGTCACACTGAATTTTGAACAGCTGATCCTTTTCTTCATAGGCTGTGTGCACACGTTGCGGATTTGTTGCGGACCTGCAGTGGATTTTCCGCAGCAGTGCTTTACAGTACAATGTTAAGCAATGGAGAAAAATATTGCTGTGCACATGCTGCGGAAAATTCCGCACGGAATCCACAGCGGTTTATTTTCCGCAGCATGTCAATTCTTTGTGCGGATCCCGAAGCGTTTCTACACCCATTTCATTATAGAAAAACGCAGGGGTAAAAACGCAGGAAAATTCGCATTAAATCCGCGTAAAATCGCCACAAAAAACGCACGGATTTTTACCTGCAGATTCTGCCAAGAGATTCAGAATCCACTCAGAAAATTTCTGAGCCCAATCCACAATGTGTGCACATGCTCTTATCGAGGCAAGACACAGCCGGAAGAGTCTGGTTGTGGCTCCCTCATGGAACACCGGAGTGCTCAGCTAAGTCCTTGGGAACATCATTTGATTGACAGCTATCTGTAGTGCATGATGGGGGCAGGGTAGCCAGGTATTTTATGACCATTTGTTTAGGTAAGGGCTTCTTCACATTTTCTTTCTTTTTGTTGGACAAAGGAATGGAATGAAAGGTAAGACAGTAGCATGACTTGATCATTTTTTACACCGCTTTTTTTAAACTAAACCACTAGTATTTTGCTTGTCACATATTAGTTGGGGTGACTTTGTAAAGTTAATGCATCAGAGCCCAGAACATTTCATGTCTCTATACAGAAGACTGGTGCAATTCATGGACTTAGGAAAAGTAAATATCAGTTGTAAGAAAAATATTTTTAATCACTAAGGTTTGGCTTATTTTAAGTCTTCAGGTCTGAGCATTTTTTCTTGATTTCATCTCCGCATAACAATATTTTTATTTTCCCGTGGATGTACTGTAGATGTGTAAGGGCTAGCTTTGCACAGGTCAAGTTGTATTTCCTAAAGTTTTATGCGAAAAAAAGAAAACTTTTGGGTCTCCACATTTCAAGATCCGTAATTTTATTCCTTCAATGTGGCTGATGAGTTCTTATTTTTTGCTGGAAAAATTGTAGTTTGCATTGGTATTACTTTCAATTCCTTTTTTTTACGTAAGGGGGTAAAGGAAAAAAAAATCAAGTCAGAAATCTATTTTAGGATTATTTCCCTGTCATTCATCGTGATTAATAATTTTATTCTACAGGTTGTAGTGTCTGTATATGTATCTGTATTTAATAAATGATTTTTTATCCAATTATTGTGCACACAATTTAGTATACAATGGTGAGATGTCCAGCTTTTTAGGATATTTTGGTCTACTTCACTTTGCCAGGCATGTCCTATTTAAGTCATTTCTTGATTGAGACCAAGTATGGCAGTAACCAGGCCTCTGTGTGGCTATGGAAATTGAATTGAGCTTCCCAAAGATATGATAAATCACAGTTAATTTATGTTTTAAGGGTGAGGGAAGCAATCACTTTTTCAAACAAGGCCCTGTAGGTTTGGATTTCTTTTTCCCTTGGTTTGGTGATCTGAAACATTTAAGTGTGCCAAATATGCAAAAGAATAGGAAATCAGGGAGGGGTAAACACTTTTTTACACCAGTGAATGCTTCTTAGTATATGCGGTTGTTACAACTGCATTTTATGAAAAGTCAACAAGAACATCTGAAATAAAGAGGCTGTAAAATTATGCTACAATGACTTGTTCAGCTTTAGCTCTACAAGTCAAAGATGCAAAGATGTTTCTTCTGTTCCCCAATTGTTTGATCCTGTGGCAGGATCTGGCAACGTATCACATGCAATGCATTCCTTTTATTCTTTTTATAACAAATTAGCAAATTATTCTATGTAACGATACACTATGAAAAATTATTTTCAAAAATAAATATTATTATTATTATTTATTTATATAGCGCCATTAATTCCATGGTGCTGTACATGAGAAGGGGTTACATACAAAGTATCATGATAAAAATATCAATCTTTCTCTGCTTTGGGTTTAATGGAATGAAATATTATAGTGACCTTCAGGACTGGGAAAATGTCCAAATATAGGAGATTCCTAATAGCTATGCTGTAAAGGTCACCATATAAATGTAGCTGTGAAAATAAGAGGAGTCTGTTTTACACGATAACACCTGTGTCTAATTTGGGTTTATAGCATGTTTTATTTATTTTTTATATATATATATAGTTTTTAGGCATATAGTTATTTGAATAACTCTTTTGATATTATTTCATGCTTTACAAAACTAAGGGGAAATAGGTAAAATCCATGGCTGGAAATCAAACACATCTACTGAATTTGTGTTTAATCTACAAACCACAAGGGCTCAGTTACTCACATAATGATTTAAACAGAAACATTCCAAAATAAATGAATTTCTGGAAAAATATTTTCCTATTTCATTTTTACCGTAAAATGCTGCATGAAACATTGTTCGGATTGAAAAAGCTGTAAACGATACTTGTCAAAATTTCCATGTCATAGCTCTTAATGAAATATGGAAAATTTCAATAACCTTTGGATTGTGTTCCCAAACATGGTCACATGTGAGGATATTGAATATATAGTTTTATAATAAGTTTTGGTTTGGGCTTTTGCATCAGGCAATACCAAATCCACAAAGAGGGGTTAGAGAGGCATACTCTATATATACTATGGACTGTATGGGCTTTGCGTGTTGCCAAATTGTACCTCTGTGCACCACAATATTCAACTCAAGAATACCTTTGCAATACAGCAACTGATGGCGTATACCACAACTGATGGATTCAATGTATAAGAAAAAAACTCGCTATATAATGATATAAACTTAGCATGGGAGGATCCCACATTTCTTATGCACAATTGTTTTACTATAATTCTCACCGAATCTTTGGACTTGACAAATATTTTACTACCTTTAAAGAGAACCTGTCAGCAGATTTTTGCTGCGTAGTCTGAGGGAAATATAGATGAGGGCTGAGACACAGATTTCAGAGATGTGTCATTTATTAGGCTGTATGCTGTTATTTCCACATAAGGAATGTTTTATCACCAGGAGATTATTACTGCCCAGAATAGATCGCTCATGGCAAGTGGTCTGACCACTCCTCTCCTCTGAAAAGGACCTTATTGTCAATAGAAAATGCACAAAGAAAGCTGTGGTGTGGACGGGGTTTGTTTTGTGAGCTCTGCTGCATGCTGCATCTAAAAACTCTGCTTGTATCACTACTGTTACACCCAGTAAGCTAAGTGATACATCGTTGGAATGGAATTAGGGTCTCTTTTCCTACATTACACTGCTATCAGATGAGGTAGCAAAAACCTAAATGACCGATTCCCTTTAAGAATGGATATAATGGAGGTATTGGCATAAGTTTTCTTAGCATAAGTAGTTTCACTGAAAAAGTGCAATCCGAGTACACCCATAAATATTGCCATTCAACATTTCCCCAAAAAAGTTGTAGCCAGTATTTTCTTCAATGCACCACTTTATTCGATGCCACTCACCTCCAAATCTGTGAAAACAGCACAGAAAGAATTCCAAAGAACCATATTGCACCAATGTCTGCGATATGATCACATATATCATATTTTTCTTCATGAAACACGTAAGCATCTGCTACAAATATACGTGCTCCATCTCATACTGTTTTACAAAGGGATCCTCCCATTGGAGCATTGCATTTAAATGAAAATATGGTGGCTGCTAAATCTTTACCTATTTCTCCCTCTGCCTTTCTTTGCTTTCTGTATTTTACATTGTTGTTGTTATTAATAATAATTTGGCTTTGTGCAGTTAAATGCATTTCTCATACTGTGTATATAAGAATGTAATAATGATACTTGTAGAAACCGTTCAGGTCTTTCACAGAGGACACATAACCTTGCCGTGGGCGTTAGAGCAGAGCTCGGAATCTGTTCCAATTGCAGACAGGTCCCTTGACTACACTTGTACTGATGATCTTAGAAAAGCAACCAATCAGGATCCTGTCTGCTTATTATGTCCGATGTTCTAATCTCAGGTCACCGGTCTGGTCCGAACCAGACACGACTCGAAGAGACTTACAATCTTCCTCATGCATTGGCCATTTTCCTGAATAAAAATAGCTTTCTTTAAAATGCTAAGCTGAAATGAGAAAGTGTTTCAGTGAATGTTGCATCACAACCCTTCAAGGATCATATTATTTGTAACCTAATGCTATCACTCCGAGTCCTGACAGGAAATTAAGCTTCGGCACCTGTTAATCTATTCATCAGTAATAAGTCTATGCAGACATATAACAAATAGTGTTGAGAGAACGTTCTCGGGTAAGGTATTATCTGAGCATGCTCGGGTGCTAACAGAGTGTCTTCGGGGTGCTCAAATAATATGTTCGAGTCCCTGCGGCTGCATGTCTCGCGACTGTTCGATGCCCGCAACACATACAGGGATTGCCTAACAAACATGCGAACGGCTGTGAGACATGCAGCCGCGGAGATTTGAACATAGTATTCGAGCACGCCGAAGACACTCTGTTAGCACCCGAGCATGCTCAGATAACACCTTACCCGAGCACATTCACTCCACACTAATAACAAAGCAAAATATTACCAAATAATTTCATACAATTCTGGTGTCTTCAGGAAATTTGCTGGCTAAAAGTTTGAAATATCAAATTATTAAGAATCTATTTGTAAAATCTACCTTTTTAACACATATGCAAAAAAGATAACCATATTGTAAAATGTAATCATATTATACCAGGAATGAGGAGCAGACATACAAAGAAGTGGGCCCCCGAGCAGGGCCGGCTCCAGGTTTTTTTGAGCCCAGGGCGAAAGAGTCTCAGTGGGCCCCTTAACACAGACCATGATTCACGATGCACAGATACAGCAGAGAAATATGGGTATAGTACAATGCCAAACACTTCACTTCTTCCATTACATGAGTGATATCTATTGTAAATTCTATAATAGCTCAAAAACCGCCAAATCCTCACAGCGCACAGTACAGACCGGACAGTACAGTCCTCCATACAATATTATGGGCACCACATAGTCTCCTCCTCATCACCCATATAATACCCCATGCAGGATGTCACCCCCCATCCCCCATATAATGCTCCATACAGAATACTGGACCCAATATAATGCTCCATACAGAATACTGGACCACATAAATTGCTCCATGCAGGATACTGGTCCCATATAATGCTCCATACAAAATATGGAGCTCTCCTCTGCACTGTGCTGCGTTCTGCACTGTTACGGCTCAGGAAATGGCGCTGTGGAAAGACTCCCCATTATCATCATCATTGCCTGCCCATTATCATCATCATTGCCTCCCCATCATCATCATTGCCTGCCCATCATCATCATCATTGCCTCCCCATATCATCATCATCATCATTGCCTCCCCATTATCATTGCCTCCCCATCATCATCATCATCATCATTGTCTCCCCATCATTATCATCATTGCCTCCCCATCATCATCATTGCCTGCCCAACATCATCATCATTGCCTCCCCATCATCATCATCATTGCCTCCCCATCATATCATTGCCTGCCCATCATCATCATCATCATCATCATCATTGCCTCCCCATCATCATCATCATCATCATTGCCTCCCATCATCATCATCATCATTGCCTCCCCATCATCATCATCACTGCCTCCCCCCACCACCATCACACATACAGCACTCTCTCACATACACACACAAAGCACCGCACTACATACACACACACTGATACACCCAGACACACACACACACACGACACACACACAGACACCTCACATCTGACCTGTCTGGCGTCCGCGCTCTCTCTGCCATAGCCGGCCGCTGAATGATGACGTCATTCAGCGGTGCTGCTGTGAGAGGAAGCGCAGGCGCCCTGCAGGGCCCCCTGGAGCCCGGAGCTGTGGCAGCGGAGGCACGGGGAGAGGTAAGTATTGTGCCAGCTGCTGCCGGGGCCCTGAGCATGGGGGGGGGCCAGTGGCTGCGCTGGTACCGCTCTCATCTGCTAACTGGACGCCGGGGTGCCCAATGGTGAGTGGGCCCCTCGCCTGCTCAGGGCCCCGGAACTTGCCCGAGTATGCCGGGTGCTGATGCCGGCCCTGCCCCCGAGCATCTGGGCCCTTTGCAGTCCAGTAGCTCATCATAATGCACAATTCTACCTGCTTTAGAGGTGGAAGTGCTCACCATACCACTTGGTCCCTGCCTGGAAACACTCAAAATGCATTGTGCATTATGGTCACAAAATCAATATATTGTATGCATAAAAAAATATTTTTATAAAGTTTACATATTTGGTATTGCCTTATGCGGAATGACCCAACCTATAAAACTGTCCCAAAAGTTATCCTCTTCAGTGAACATTGTAAAAAAAAAAAAAAAAGGGGCAAAAAAATGATACTTGTCCAAAGAGAAAAAAGGCAGCACTCACCGTTCCGGGCGTCTGTACTTTATTCGAAAGCAGGTAAAAACATTGTAGCAAGGGAGAAGAGGTGGAGACCAGGACTATGGCTGAAAGCGCTTCCACCGGTCCAAGACCAAAAATGATACTATATCATTATAACATTGAACAAAAAGTGGAATAAAACACCATACAAAAGACAAATGTAAATTAAAATGGTATCTCTGAAAACATAACCTTGCCCTGAAAAAAATAAGCCACACACAGCTCCATCAGCGAAAAAATAAAAAAGTTATAGCTCTCAGAATAAAGCGATGCTAAAATAGCTATTTTTTCCATGAAATAGTTTTTATTGTGTAAAAGCATCAAAAGAATAATAAAAAATAAATGTAGCATCGCTGTAATCATACTGACTCATAGAATAAAGCTGCCTTACCAAATTAATCACATACAGAATGGCATAAAAAAAAACTAAAAAAAACCCATTCCTGAAGTGCTGGTTTTTGGTCATTCTGCCTCACAAATATCAGAATAAAAGGCGATCAATTTGCCCTAAAATTGTACCAATAAAAATGTCAACTCATACCGCAAAAAAACAAGCTGTCATATGACTGTCAGCTGAAATATAGAAAAATTATAGCTATAAAATTATGGGAATGCCAAGTTTTTGCAATAAAAAGCTTTCTCTAGTGTGTGACAGCAGCCAAATATAAAAAAAGAAAAATATCTAAATCTGGTATTGCTGTAATTGCACCTACCCAAAGAATAAAGTTGCCTAATCAATAATACCACACAAGAAACTATGTAAAATAATAAATAAAACCAATTCTTCAGCTATAGTTGATTTTTTATTCTGCCTCCCCAAGATTGCAGTAAGGCTTGGCGCACATCTATCCTGTGCTCTACGCTGAGCACTAACACTGGGGTTTCCATGTAAATGTCTGAAATGCATGATTCTGATGGAACCCCGATGGAAGATTCTTTATGATGAGGCAGATGGAGACACTGTGGACGCAGTCTGGCACATGACTTGGCGTTGTCCATCTTTTTAGGCGTGCTTAAACGCGCAGTTCGCCACAGTTTTGTGCACTTCTGAAAAGAATGGCAATGCTGAACAGAGGGCAGACAGAGTCCAATATAACTATACTGCCTCATTATAGTAAATGGATTTCTTGGGGCTTCATCTGAATCACGTCACTTGGAGATTTAAATGGAAATCCCGATATAAGTGCTCAGCATAAAGCGCAGGATAAATGTAATCCCAAACGTTAAGTAAAATATTCCCAATAAAAGTTTCAACTCAATCCACACAATAAAACAAGTCCTCACTCAGGTCCATTATCTGTTAAGGAAATATATGGAGATTCCACGTTACTGGTAGTACAAAAGCTCTGAAAAAAGCGAAATGGCTCCTCCTAAAACAAATTCCGCAAATTCTGCGCTCGCAAATTCAAATGCACCCTTCCCTTCTGAGCCCCAGTGCGCCTAAACCAAATTTAGTGTCTTCATGTTTGGCATTTCTGTAGCAATGAGAGCCCACCTAATTTAAAGGGGAACATGTCTCCAGAAGCACGAACTGGGCATAACACACTGGGCACTACAACGTAATGACACAACAATGCACAGGCAATACAATAGCAGATTTGCAATTTTCACTCAGCAACATCCACTGCTGTTTTTTCTGGAAAGAACCCATGGAGTCAAAATCATCAGTACACTTTTAATAAAATCCCAAAGGGGTATAATTTCCAAAATGGGGTCACTTGAGTTCTGCTCTTCTAGCATTTAGGGGCTCTGTACATTGAGTCCACAAAAACTATTCTAGGAAAATCTGTATGGCTAAGCAGTACTGTACATCCACATGTGGGAAATTTTTCTACATTCGGCAGACATTGTGGGACAAATTTTGGTGCCATTTTTTACTCATTTCCCAGTGTGAAAATGTAAAATATGGGGCTAAAACGACAATTTGGTGGGAAAAATGTAATTATTTTTTCTTCACTGCCCAATGGTATAAAAATCTTTTACCTGTGGTGTCAATATGCTCACTGCACCCCTAAATAAATGCATTCATTGAGAGGTGTAGCTTGTAAAATGGGGTCACTTATGGGGGGGTTCTGCTGTTCTGGCACCTCAGGGACTGCAGTGCCAATGTGAATTGCACCCTCAAACTAGTCCAACAAAATCTGAATTAAAATATGCCGCTTCTTCCTCTCTGACTTTGCATTGCACCTCAAAACCAGTTTTTGGCCACATATGGGGTATTAGGGCACTCAGGAGAAATTATTCAACTAATTTTCGTGTCCATTTTCTCCTGTTATCCTTGTGAAAATGAAAAAAATTGGGGCTAAAACAACATTTTTGTGGGAAAAATATTTTCATATTCACAGATCTACATTGTAAAATTCTGTGAAGCACCTGTGGGTTCAAGGTGCTTACCACAAGTCTAGATAAATTCCATGAGGGTCTAGTTTCCAAAATAGGGTCACTTGTGGGGGTTTCCACTGTTTCGGCACATCATGGGCTCTCCAAATGTGACATGACACCTGCAGAACACTTCCTTTCTGAGCCCTGCCGTGTGACCAAACAGTAGATTTGTCCCACATATGGAGTATCTTTGTACTCTGGAGAAATTGCACAAAACATTTGCGTCCCAGTTTCTCCTCTTACCCTTGTGAAAATAAAAAAATTGTGGCTAAAAGAACATTTTTGTGGAAAAAAGTGTGATTTTTTTATTTTCACAGCTTAACGTTATAAACTTCTGTGAAAAACCTGGGTGTTCAAGGTGCTCACCACACATCTAGATACATTCCTTGAGGGTCTAGTTTCTAAAACGGGGTCATTTCTGGGGAATTTCCACTGTTTAGGCACATTAGAGGCTCTCCAAACGCGACATGAGGTCTGCCAATGATTCAAGCAAATTATGCATTCATAAAGTCAAATGGCACTCATTCCCTTTCTAGCCCTGCCATGTGCCCAAACAGTATTTTCCCCTACATGGGGTATCGGCATGCTTCCTGTTTTTTCCTGTTTCCCTTGTGAAAATAAAAAAAACTGGATCCAAAATAAATTTGCTGTGAAAAAAGGTAAGTGTTCATTTTTTCCCTCCTTATTGCTTCTGTTCCTATGAAGCAGTTGAAGGGTTAATAAACATCGTAATGTGTTTTTGAGCACCTTGAGGGTGTAATTTTTAGAATAGTGTCACTTTTGGGATTTTTTGTCATGTAGAGTCTACAAAGTCACTTCAGATATGATGTGGTCCTAAGAAAAAAATGGTTTTGCAAATTTTGTTGAAAAAAATGAGTAATTGCTGGTCAACTTTTAACCCTTCCAACTTCCTAATAAAAATAAATTGTTTCAAAAATTGTGCTAATGTAAAGTAGACATGTGGGAAATGGTATTGATTAACTATTTTGTGTGACATAGTTCTCTGATTTAAGGAGATAAAAATTAAAAGTTTGAAAATTGCAAATTTTGTGTAAACTAAAACATCATTTCACTAGATGGTAGATGGATAATTGGCAGCTTATTTAGACTGAACGATTATTGTGAAAGTAGGGTGCTTATTCATGATAAATGACCAGTGTAAATGGAACTTAAAGAAAATAGGTCAGTAGGTTTTTGCTATGGAATTTTAGAGCAGCACAATGTAAGGGCAGAGACTTAGGGCCCCGTCTCACAGAGCGAGATCGCTAGCGAGATCGCTGCTGAGTCACAAGTTTTGTGATGCAACAGCGATCTCGCTATGTCTGACACGTACCAGCGATCAGGCCCCTGCTGTGAATCGCTGGTCGTGTCAAAAATGCCGGGACTTTTTTTTTATCGCTGGTCTCCCGCTGGCCAGCACGCATCGCTGCGTGTGGCAGGCAGGAGACTAGCGATCAGCTGGTAACCAAGGTACACATCGGGTTTCCAGGCGCGGGGCTGTGCCTGGAAACCCGATGTGTACATTGGATACCAGCGCGCTGCTGCAGGGGAGCTGGTAACCAAGGTACACATCAGGTTTCCAGGCGCGGGGCTGTGCCTGGAAACCCGATGTGTACATTGGATACCAGCGCGCTGCTGCAGGGGAGCTGGTAACCAAGGTACACATCGGGTTTCCAGGCGCGGGGCTGTGCCTGGAAACCCGATGTGTACATTGGATACCAGCGCGCTGCTACAGGGGAGCTGGTAACCAAGGTACACATCGGGTTTCCAGGCACTGCGCAGCTCCTGGAAACCCGATGTGTACCTTGGTTACCTGCTCCCTGCATCAGCGGGCTGGTATCCAAGGTACACTGTGGGTTACTAAGCGACGTTACCCGCAGTGTCACTGTCCTGATCGCTGCCTGAGCTGCCTGTTTGGCAGCTCACCAGCAATCATGTAGCAACACACCAGCGATCCTGACAAGTTCATATCGTTGTCGGGATCGCTGGTGCGTCGCTATGTGAGACGGGGCCCTTACTCGTCTGCCTTGTGCAGTTTTGAAAAAATTCCTGATTTCTCTACTGTATATATCAGTACTATAAATGCTGAGCTGTGTATAACCCACATCACTGATTGTCAGATTTCTGTGTACACTGCACATTGTCAGTAAGCTGCCTATCAGTGGTGGGGCGGGGTCATACAGATTAGCAGGACTGCCAGGCACATGAAACCGATTCCTGCAGTAATTATCTCCTGCTTATAAAGTGCTGATTGTATTGAAAATACAGTAAGTTGCTGAGCAAGTGATTAATTCAAGCCAAAATGAAATAGCAACAGCTCTCTTCATAATAGAATTGTTAGGATTCCAGAATTTTTGTTTGATATACAATTAAAACTACTGTAACCTGACCGAATCTTGACAGAAGCCCAACTCTAGGTTTTTGGGGTTCATCAGAATAAGATATGATCATTTTTCCGCAAATAGTTCCAATTAACAAAACCCATGACTCTAATGTGAACACTTTAGTCTTAAATGATAGGTTTGTTAGATTATGAAATTTATTGGCAAAATTACAAAACTGTCATGACACACCAATTAAGAGTGCATCAGAACAGGAGGGTACATGACAATCAAGATCTGAGAAACAGTTGAGTGACAAACTCCTAAAAGGAGTTCTTTTTTTGTCTTTTATAATGTGTTAAATATATGAGGCGACAAACATAATTCAATAACAAGTGTATAAAGTATTAAAAGACAACATACAAGATTGTCGACAGATCAATAGAGAAAGTCAGAGTGAGTGGACATAAGTGCGCTGCTGATTCAAGAACGATGTTGGTGTCCTGAGGAAGGAGTCGGATTTGACCCCGAAACGCGTTGATAAATAAACCATCTTCAATTAATTTGCATTCGGATCCGTTCTAGAATCAGTAGCGCACTTGAAGTCCACTCGATCTGGCTTTCTCTATTGTAAACAAGTGTGTGGATATTGCAATGACTAAAAACTGTGCTATGATAGTGGTTGTATCACACACAACCCTTACAGGTGAGAATATTTCAACAAACTTCTAACCCTAATACCTAGAGGAGACCCTTTTGCGCTTTGTAGCTTCATACAAGATGACAAATGAAGAATCTATAAAAAAAAAACATTATATACAGTATCAAATAAAGTGTTATAAAAATAGGTCATCATCATCACTGAATGTAATTCTGTGCCACAAATGCTAACAGGCTATTGGCATTCTCATTCTTGTGGCTACACAAGTAATGGAAAAGTTTGAGAGCAGAAATCCAATATGCTGTCTTTTGGCATCGCTTGCCAATTGCATAAATGAGTCAGCGAGAATAAGTACATTGAGCTCCCAAAGAAAATGTTTGCTTACTAAATAAGATTCCCATTCACATTCTTGTTTAGAAAACTTTCGTTATGTCACTATTCAGTAATTATTAACTTTAAATAGGCCAGGCATGCACAATGAATTGTAGGTGACAATGTCACTGTTTCATTTCCTTTGATCATGTGAAGGCACAGGATATTTTTACATTGGTTATACATTCATTCTTTACATCAAAGTAATGGCAACTGCTGCCAAAATCATAAAGAAACTTGTCATTCTCCATATAAAATTGTGGAGAACTTTCCATAGAAATATGTTACATATAAAATCAGAAGTATGAATTAATAATAGACTTGGCCATTTACTTGCGGCCCTGTTATCTTTTTTGCACCATGTGTGAATGCAAAAGTTGCACCAATGCCTCCCATATAGAATAATGCAACCCATAGGCCTCCATTATGTATAATTAAGACCCACATAGCCCTTCATAATATATATATAATGCACCTGCTATACTATTCCATATAGTATGATGCATTCCCATAGTCCTCCATATAGTATAATGCACCACCATAGTCTTCCATATAGTATAATGCACCCTCATAGTTCACCATACAGTATAATGCATCCCCATAATTCTCCGTACAGTATAATGCACCCTCATAGTCCTCCATATAGTATAATGCATCCCATTGTCCTCCATATAGTATAATGCACCCTATAGTCCTTCATATAGTATAATGGACCCCATATTGTCTTCCATATAATATGATGTGCCACCTATAGTCCTCCATATAGTATAATGCACCCTCATTCTCCTCCATATAGTAATATAGTAAAATGCATCCAAAAGTCCTCCATATAGATACATACACCCCATAGTTTTCAATATGGTATAATGCACCCTATAGTCCTCCATATAGAATATTGTAACACCAAAGTTGTTATGATTGCACAAGCACAAGGGTGGCAAACAAATTAGGGGGACAAAAATCTAAACCTGACAGATTTCTTTTCAGACTGGTAAAAGCCTTACTCTGTCCCTGGTCTGTCCCTACCTGAAGGCGAAGCACGCTAAGATAATGCAATGGTGCCCCCACTTGATGGCATCTCACCCTGAATGCAGCTAACAGCACCTAGAATGGCTATGATTTATATACTATATGGAGGACTATGAGGTGCATTATATTATATGGAGGACTATGAGGTGGATTATACTATATGGAAGACTATAGGGGTGCATTATACTATATGGAGGACTACGGGGTATATTATACTATATGGAGGGCTATAGGGGTTGCATTATAAAACATGGAGGACTTTAGGTGCATTATACTATATAGAGGATTATAGGGGTGCATTATACCATATGGAGGACTATAGGGTGAATTACACTATATAGAGGACTATAGAGTGTGCATTATCCTATATGGATGACTATAGGAAGTGCATTATACTATAGGAGAACTATGGGGTGCATTATACTATATGGAGGGCTATGGGGAGTGCATACCACTATTAGGGCAGCATGGTAGCTCTATAGTTAGCACTGCAGCCTTGCAGCTCTGGAGTCCTGGGTTCAAATCCAATCAAGGAAAACATCTGTAGATTATCTTCTTGGTGCACAGATGAGGAACCTGGTTGTTTATTATTTTTGTTCTTTTACAGAGGACACGGGCTTTGATAGATTATAGGCGTAAAGGTGAGTATAGCTTTGTTATTATTGAATAGGGTGTTAAGTATCAAATAAATGACTTTATTCTTCTGTGTGTTTATTTCAAAACTTACTAAGGGGTCAGTAATGGGAGCGTCTTATAGACGCCTCAACATTACTAACCCCTGGGCTTGGGCTTGTCAGCTGACAGTACAAAACTGATATCAACCCAACCCTAGCATTCCACTTGCCACAACCACAGAGCAAGGGGAATGAGCAAGGCTAAGAGCCAGATTTGGTCCATCTTATGAATGCGCCATTTCCAGGAGAGCTGATGTTGGTAACCTGGGAGTGGGGGCCATATATCTGGCCGCTTCCCAAGCCATTAATATCAACTCACAGCTGTCTGTGTAGCCTTTGCTGGTTTGATTTTAGAGGGGACCCTATGTCATTTTTTTTTTCTGGAGTCCTCCACAAACTCAACAATAAGGGCTCACCAAACTCACCAAACAGCTGTAAACTTTTATTAATTGCCTGGAAACCTTTTGAGATATTGTCCCTTTTCCAATATTATTAACATCAGCCCCCAGCTGTGGGCTTTCCCTCTGCTGGTTCTGAAAATTATGCGTTTTTTTGCTTTTAATTCTAATTTTACGCAGGAGGTAAACATTGGGTGCTGAATACAATTCCCATCATTGTTGCCTGGTTGCGCTAATCTCAGGGAGAGCATGCAACAAAGATGAGAGCTGCCTTTAACAGCAAGCACCTGGGATCATCGCGAACTGTACCACTTTTTCCCAGTTGCCGGTCGGTGTCACGCTGATGGCACACAGATCTCATTCATGTGTCATCAGTGTGCACGTTTGCAGCACACAATTTGCCTGTGCTGCTCATAAAAACTGACATGTCTGGAGGCTTTTCACATGGATACACAGTCGGTGTGAAAAACCTGATATGTTCACACCACCATAGATTACAATGGGTGTGCGTATGTCCATATTTGCAGTCCTTAAAAAAAGGATTGCCTACAGACATAAAAAACGGACATGTGAAGAGTGCCTTAGGCTGTGTGCCCATGATGAGTTTTTGGTGAGTTTTTAATGCTAAATTATTTGCTTTGTCAAAAACACACCATCTTATAGTTCCATTAGAATTGATGGAATTTATAGAAATCTTCAGCTCACTATGCTTTATTTTGCTTAACCCCTTAGACAGAGCCATTTTGGACTTAATGTCCAGGCCAGTTTTTACAATTCTGACCACTGTTAATTTATGAGGTTATAACTCTGGAACGCTTTAACGGATCCTTCTTATTCTCAGACTGTTTTTGTACTTCATATTGTACTTCATGATAGTGGTAAAAAAAATTTGATATGACTTGCGTTTATTTATGAAAAAATCGGAAATATGGCGATTTTCAAAATTTAATTTTTTTGCCCTTAAATCAGAGAGATATGTCACACAAAAAATACTTAATAAATAACATTTCCCACATGTCTACTTTACATTAGCACAATTTTAGAAACAATTTATTTTTGTTAGGAAGGTCTAAGAGTTAAAAGTTGACCGTCAGTTTCTCATTTCTCAAATTTACAAAAACATTTTTTTAGCTATTTTTTTAATTGAAAGAGAAATTAAATGGCAAATCAGACTTTTTTCTTTTGCAGTCGCCGTTATTCTGTTAATAACAGTGATCGCAATACTGGGGTCGGTTAAAACTGACCCAAATCATGTTCTCTGGGGTCTTGGCTACCCCCGGCAGCCGAGAAAACTAGAGAAATTCTGACGCTGGAGGGCGCTATAACCTTAAACCTCAGCGCCGTTAATTATCGGCGCTGTGGTTTAAGTACCCTTAACTGCCGCCGTTAAAATGCATATCGGCAGTCGTTAAGGGGTTAATGTAAAGTGACCTGCGGTGATTGTTTCAAATCTGCAACTAGTCAATTTCTTTTGTGGGTACACTGAGTCTTATGTGCAGATTTCTCACATATACCTACATTCGATGCGGAGAATCTGCAGATAAGAAAATGCACATACGTTTTTAGTGTGTTTCTGTGACGGAAAAATGCATGTAATCCGCATATGACTGTATCAATAAAGATTTGTCAAAGTCACATACCAAGAAGTATCAAAAACAAAGCAGCTTTGTTTAAAACATGACATACCAAAAAGAGAAAAAAAAATGCAGCGTTAAAAACATGACAAAAATGCATGTAAAAAAACCTTACGAAAAAATGCAAGTTACCTAATTTTCATAATAGGTGCAGAAAATCTGCAACATCAAAAGCTCATTATGGGATTGTATGCCTTATAGAAAAACAAACTGACTAATAATTCTGCAGTGTGCACACCTTAATAAAGGGTGGTGATATCCTTAGGCCGCACCCTCCTCATTACACAAATACAAGTCACCTGATTTGCTTCATCCAATAATAATAATAAATATTCAAGTTTATTCAGCTTGAAGTTGAAATATCTGAATAAAAAGGATGATGTGGTCAAAGTGCTCACTTGCCTAATAAGTGTGCATACAGTGTTTAAAAGTTTATTGCTCATATATAAAAGTAATTATATACCAATTCTCACTTCCATTTACAGTAGGTTAACTAAGTAGCTTAGTCACGTCATATAGCACCTATAAAGTGTGCAATGATCACATTCCTAGTACATGACCACAATGACAGACAAATAACTAATCTGCCTAAAGTGATTAAATACAGGCCAGTTTCTTGTGACCAATAGGAAATGTAAGGTGGTTATTAAAGTGGTATTGCTAATATCAGATGAGCGTGAAATAACTCAGATAATTCAGTAATATGAACGAATATTTTAAATTTCAAGTTCAGCAGGTTTGTCGAATTTAAAAAAATTACCAAGTGACCTCACCATAGAAACAGATTGTACTCCAGTGGTAATTAGCAGATAGTTTAATGGCACTTTTCGTGTTTTTTTTTAAAATACTGTAATAAAACAACTGGTCCAAAAATGGTCCCTTTCTGACATTTGTGATAAGGCAAACTGTTCTATGGGAAATATTGACTCAAACTGAGTGTGTCACTGTTAGGCCGGTGTCACACTAGCGTTGAATACGAACGAGTGCTATGTGAGAAAACATCGCATAGCACTCGGACCAGTGTTAATCTATGGGGCAGTTCACATCACCGTTTTTTTATTGGGCGTATTCTGCGTGCGAGAGAAATCGCAGCATGCTGCGATTGTACCCATATATCGGCTGAGTCTCGCCAATGCAAGCCTATGGCTGGTTTCACACATCCGGCGGGGGAGCCTTGCGGCGCCCCCGGCATTTTGCCGCAGCGCCGCATCAGAAAACCTGATGCGCCGCATGCGGCTTTTTTCGCATTGACATGCATTAGCGCCGGATGGCGCCGCATGTCAGTGCGTTGCATGCGGTTTTGTCCGGATGCGGCGCAAATGTACATTGCGGCGCCCGGACAAAACGCTGCATGTAACGTTTTTTGTTTTTGCCGGATGGTTTCTGATGTCTCCAAGCATCAGAAACCATCCGGCAAAAAACCGCATGCGGCCGCCGGCGGTGCATCAGGTTTTCTGATGCGGCGCTGCGGCAAAATGCCGGGGGCGCCGTCAGGCGCCCGCCGGAAGTGTGAAAGAGGCCTATGGGTGTGAGAAAAAATCTGACACCACACGGGCCCATCAGTCTAGCTTGCGAGAAATACACACACATTTTCCTCATTTCAGCCCATTGAGCCATTAAATTCAACGAGGAAAATCAGTGAGAAATGTAAAGCCATACACATGTCATACACATGCCATACAGATGTCATACGGATACATTTATGCGAGGAAATCCATCATCGCATTGCAAATGGATTACACACGGATGACCATATGGAGAACAACCGTGCCACTCTCGGCCGAGAGGCTTGGACTGATTTTTCATACGTTAAGTGTGACCCCGGCCTTAGAAGTAGTATCATTGAGATGAGTGAAGTGCCATATGTTCTTTCTGATTCATCCCTACTAATATGCTTGCTGAAGGCAAAGGAGGCAATTGTGGCCTGAATTTGATAGTACCGAGCAGCTAACCTGATAGTGATAGTGGTGGTGTATTATTAGCCGAGGTATTGGGGTTTTATTCTTTAGCACTACCCTGTCCATTGCCATTCTTACTTTTCTTATACCATACTGTACATTTTGTGCAACACTATAATTCATTTTTAACAATTTCTTTTCAATTCCAATTTATTCAACTTTCTTTTGCCAAAAAGATGTAGAAAACTAGGCTAAGCAGGTATGTACAGGTACAGAAAGCAAAATGTGTCAACAGGCCGAAGCATAGATTTGGTGTGTATGGTTGTCATATTGGCTAGCAAAACAGAAGTGCAAAAAAATGCACAGTTAAATTTTTACAGTTTTCATTTTTTTGGGATATTTTTTCAACAACATTTAACCCCCTTTCAAAAAATGGCAAAAAGCGCTGTATTGGTGTGACATGTACAAATGTAAAAGTTGACAAGTAACACAGATTTGGATTTTTGAGAATTTTTTTGTATTTCTAAAAAACAATTATTCCTCCTATTACAAAAACTATTGCATGCGATATGCAAAAAATTCATTCAGCCTCTGATTGTCACCCTGTTACCACAACAGAGAGGAGCCAGAAGACTGCAGCGTCTTATTGCTCCTACTCCTGCACTGAAAAGAAGCACTTCACCTTCTTTTAAATGGTGTTTCTTTTGACAGAACAGGGGTTAATCGGCCATGTTGGGAGATCTGGGAGTCTTAGTTCTCAGCTGAGTTCGGTTAGCCACTCCTATCCCCATATAATCTGGGTCCTGATTGTAACACATCGTCAGAGCTAGCTTATGCTGCATGGCTTGGAGGTGAGGTGTTTTTTGATGCTTATATGAGGAGTTTGAAGGAGTTATCTGTGACTGATGAGTGTGTTTGCAAGTGTCTGATAATTCCCTTCTCTACTCTTATTTTGTTTTTTTCCCCATCTTCCGTTCCCCAGTGCATTCCTCTGTTATGGTGGGTGAATATTTGTATGCCTGGTATTTTCAGTTACCCCTTGTTCGTGTTGCCTTGTTTGTCAGGTTGGTGTACTCTGGTACACGGCAGCTCCCCTCTTCCCTGAGTGGGGGAAGGAAACAGTTGGAGGACTGATTCAGGAGATAAGGCAAGGGTGAAGGCCCCAGCAACTTCACCTTCAGAAGTATCCCGGGCATAGGGCAAGCTAGGGTGCCCTCCTAGTGTTAGGGACAGTGATGAGCGCCTGGTCTCGGGTCACCGACAGCTAAGTCGTGACATTGATTTCACTGATTTAAAATTTCGGGACCAGGTTTCAGAGGTCACAGCTCATCATCATGTATCATGATTTTCAAGGAATGGTCACATTCGGAAGCCCTGTTCTAGAATAAAGAAACTGGTACTCAAAGAGTCATGACGCATGATGATGTTCCAATGATTTACCATGCCATGACCTTCAAGGGCTGTTCACAGGCAGAAGTCTTGTTCTAGAGTGAAGACATTACTGTTGTTATGTGATATTAGAGAAAACTACAGTCTGAAAATTACATTATAGGGAGAAAGGAGGTATAAGTAGAATTACAATTCTCAGCATGCCAAGGCCATGTGACAGTGATATTACAGGAAGGGTATATGCTAACTAGAACTACAGCTGTCTCCCAGCATTGCTCAGATTCAGAGAGCACTAACCACATGAGAAAATGGTCTGTTTCAATTTCTTTCCCAGTCTCTGCACACAAGCTCCAGGCCTCAAGTCACGTGACACTGACATCATCTCCACCCATCTCCACTCCACTGACCAACGTGCCACGATGGAGTTTACAAAGGGCACAGACGCTTGGCCATGCAGGTAGAAAGCAGCTCTGATCTGTGAGTACTAGTAGTAGCACACAAGGGGTGTACTTACTTTTATGAGGAGATGCTAGCTAGAGTACAGTATGCATGGTATGGCAGCCATACTGATTTGTGCAGTAATAAAAATTGCTTAAAGAAAACTCTGAACACTAGCATGTGACTATGGGATAAAGAGGCCCTGAGGACCAGAGGGCAGGTATCGGATGCAACAGGTGAATTGGGACAGGTGAACATAAAGGTAAATGTTGTTTGTATTTTTCATAGTTAACCTGTTACATTTATTATGCTCTGGGGTCTAGAAAGACCTCAATGCACAAAAGGGAACATTCAATTTGCAGAGAATAAACTCACTGGGAATCGAATTTTCCAGTATCCATGCATTTTGATGATTTGAATCTCACCAGATCTGCTCATCTCTAGTCATTATCATGGATTAAAGGAAATCTGTCAGCAGTTTTTTGCTATGAAATTTGAGGGCAGCATGAGATAGGGGTTAAAACACTGGATTCAACCATTTGTCTTAAGTCAGGCTGTGTGCCTTTGTTTACTTACACTGAATGTTTTGTCACTAGGACATTATCATTGCTGTGACTAACTGGTGCAGTGCTAATCTGTCTCCGCCCCCCCTGTGATAAGCAGCTCACTGTCTATAGCCAATGTACATAGAGAGACTTTGTGTTAGAACTGCTGCACCCAATAAACTAAGTGATACAGTGTTGGATTCAGTGTCTCTTTCCCTATAGCATTCTGTTCTCAGATGAGGTAGCAAAATCCTGCTGATTCACTTTAAGGATACATTCAAAGCCCAAATTTTAATTTATCCAGGTACTATCAGCTTGTCTGAATTCTAAAAGAATATCTTTTACTACTGCCAATCAGACGAAACACAATAAAACAAGTAATGTTGCTGTCCAAAGAAACGTTTTTGTTGGTGCAAACCGAATGCTTGTAGCCATTGTGACTCTTTCCAGGTCCCCCCAAATCCGTTCTCCTATGAGTGATGCAGTAAACATAATGGTAAAATAATATTTTATTCTCAGAAACTCATTATCAACAATGTAGCATGAAATAAGGTAAGCAGTACAAACATAAAAGTACTTTTTCATCCTCAATATAACGTGATTCCGAATACAAGTTTGGCTACTGGGGAGAGAAAGGAATAATTTTCACGACTCCGAGGATAAGAATTTGTAGTGTAATGGGAGTGAGCATGTGAGTAATGACATTCAGTTTTAAAAGGGTTTTGGTTTAGGTCATTTTCATATGAATTAGGGAAAAATGTGAATTTTATTATGTGAAATTTATTGATGTTTCTAACACTTGTTAATTTTTATAAGGATATCTTTTTAAAAGGCTGTGATGGCTTTTAATCATTCCATGGCCCCTGAATTCAGTGGGCAACAGACTAAATGACGGATGCTAAATGAAATTTTTCACACTTTTTCAATCAACTTACAACAACTGACAAGCAAAAATACACACAAAGGAGAACCCTGCCTTGACACAATAATTAATGTTGCAGATAACATAAAGTAAGTTATATGAAAGTTATAATTGTCTTGTGGGAGCAATGATGATATATAGTCTATATGTTCTACGAGTCCAGATCCGCTTGCTCTAGCATTCATTCCTAAGATCCATCTCAGTTGCAATCTATAACAAGCAATGTTCCTTTTGCCTTAGCGGACTTTTTGTAATACTCACCTCTGCCAAATGAAGCTTTACAGTTCCCGTTTTGTACAGTAGGAACTTCCAAGCCTATAATCTTCAGTTTATGAATATGTGGATTATATTGCAACGCCTGGTGGTAAATCTCATTTTGGAAGATACAAAAAGAAATTCGATAACAACAAATGCTGCTTCACTGTCTGTGCCAGGGCTCCTGTGACCCTTGCTTTATAATACAATTAATGCAGGGGCAAAACTAGGAGAGGGTGAAGGTGGGACATATGCCCAGGTGCACAAGGTGCAAGATGTTTCCCAAGAAGTGGCATATTGTCACCCTCCAGAAATGTGTTTTAGCCATTCTTTGAGCCAGTTGATAAACTGACAGCCAACTCAAAGAACATGTAAAAGACGACTCCTGGAATTCAATTGTACTCGTGTCTTTCAGTTGTGATTACAGTTGAAGGTCTTCTCACTGGCACTTCCTGGGTCAATAAGACGTAGAGCTACGTAAAGAGGTCACAATATCACGTTGCTGTGATCACTCGTGTTCCACACAGGTGGAGGAGAAAACGGCGTTAAAGTAAGCACTCCAATAGAGCTGAAGAAATTAGAGTTTTATGAGGGAGGCATAGCATTAGGGAGCAGTATGGAGAGGAAGCAGTGTGTAGGCGAGGAGAGTGCATTTTGTAAAAAAAATTTTTTTTGCACACTTCCTTGTCCTAACAGTCCAATATTAGACCATATGTGCTACCTAATTACAGCTGATTGTTGCAGGTGCCCACTTTTGTGACGTTAAAATACCTAGCTTTTTCTGTCCTGTCATTTTTTTGTAAAAGGTTGTTACTTTTGCAATTGTACTCTCCCTTCGTTAACATTTTAGAGTTACATTGCATTTTTGTTCATTGGGAACACAATTAATAAATAATAAATTTAAAAAATGAATTTGAAATACAAAAAATGTTAAGATTTTCTAACTGTTTTAATAAATCAAATACCCCACAACTTCATTATGGGTTATTGCTGCAATTTAAGCCAATATTCCTACTTTGTTGCTACTTGGTTCTTTTTTGGGAAAGGGGAATTAATTTTTAACCAAAAATCTGCAAAAAGCATTACTACAGTAAGTTGTGATATTTAACAGTGGTGATATGTTTTGGCACAAATGTTTAACTCCTTAACGATCGCCGATAAGCCTTTTCACTGTGGCAGTTAAGGGTATTTAAACCACCACACCATGAATTCACGGTGCTGAGGTTTAAGGTTATAGCACACCAGCGTCAGAATTTGTCCAAGATCTCGGCTGCCGGGGGTAGCTGAGACCCCAGAGAACATGATTTGGGTTAGTTTTTACCGACCCTGGTGTTGCGATCGCCATTATTAACGGTATATAACGGCAACCGCAAAAAAAAAGGCTTATTTGCCAAAATAATATCTCTCTCCTCTGATGTGATCGCACATTAGAGGAGAGAGAAATAGGGTCCCTGATCCCCCCGGTACCTTCTGGTGCTCCAAGGCTCTCCTGTATCCCTTCATGGGTGCCGTCATCTTCTTCCGGGAAGAAAATGGTGGGCGCCTGCGCAGTGCGCCTGACGAGATCTGCATGCTGGCACGCAGCAACAAATAGGAGATTTTTCCTATTAGTTTTGGTCACTTTATGTTAGACCCTATCACAGTGATCAAAAAAAATAGTACCTCAACCTCCTCTTTATCACCCCCTTAGTTATGGAAAAATAATAAAATATAAAATGTATTAATTTCCATTTTCCCATTAGGGTTAGAGTTGGGCTAAAGAGAGTTAGGCTAAAGTTAGGGTTATGGTTGGGGTAAAGTTAGGGTTAGGGTTGGGGCTAAAGTTAGGGTTAGGGTTGGGGCTAAAGTTAGGGTTAGAGTTAGTGTTGGGGCTAAAGTTAGAGTTTAGGGTTAGGGTTGGAATTACAGTTAGGGTTGGGTTTAGGGTTAGTGTTGGGATTAGGGTTAGGGTTGAGATTATTGATAGGGTTGGGATTAGGAATAGGGGTGTGTTAGGGTCAGGTTTGTGGTTAGGGTTATGATTAGAGTTTGGATTAGGGGTGTGTTGGGGTTAAGATTATGGTTAGGGTTGGGATTAGGGTGTGTTGGGGTTAGGGTTGAGGTTAGGGTTATGGTTAGTGTTGGGATTAGGGTTAGGGTTTTTTTGGGGTTAGGGTTGGAGTTAAAATTCAGGGGTTTCCACTGTTTAGGCACATCAAGGGCTCTGCAAATGCAACATGACTCCCGCAGACCATTCCTTAAAAGTCTGCATTCCAAAGCGGTACTCCTTCCCTTCCGAGCTGTGCCATGTGCCCAAACCCTGGTACCCTTCATATATGGGGTATCAGCGTACTCAGGACAAATTGCACAACATCTTTTGGGGTCCAGTTTCTCCTGTTACTCTTGAGAAAATAAAAAATTGGGGGCTAAAATATAATTTTTATGAAAAAAATTTTTATTTTCACAGCTCTGCGTTATAAACTTTAGTGAAACATTTGGGGGTTCAAAGTGCTCACCACACATCTAGATAAGTTGCTTGGGTGATTTAGTTTCCAAAATGGGGTCACTTGTGGGGGGTTTCAACGGTTTAGGCACATCAGGGGATCTGCAAACGCAGCATGACGCCCGCAGACCATTCCATCAAAGTCTGCATTCCAAAACAGCGCTCCTTCCATTCCGAACTCTGCCATGCACCCAAATAGTGGTTTCCCCCCAATATGGGGTATCAGCGTACCCAGGAAAAATTGCACAACAACTTTTGGGGTCCAATTTCTCCTGTTACCCTTGTGAAAATAAAAAATTGGGGGCTAAAATGTAATTTTTATGAAAGAAATGTTTTTTTTTATTTTCACGGCTCTGCATTTTAAACTTTAGTGAAACACTTTGGGGTTCAAAGTGCTCACCACACATCTAGATAAGTTTCTTGGTGGTCTAGTTTCCAAAATGGGGTCACTTGTGGGGGTTTTCCACTGTTTAGATACATCATGGGCTCTCCAAACATGACATGGCATCCGATCTCAATTCCAGCCAATTCTGCTGTAATGCTGCTGCAGTGCAGTAAAGCGCAACCTCCACCAGTGGGAGCTGGTTGAGGGCGAAAAGGCTGCACTCACAGAGTAACACCACAAAGCAGCAGGCAGGAGCCGCTAGGTGGTGGAAGAGTAGCCGTACAAGCCGAGTCAGCAACGGGGAGGGAAGCGAAGTACCAGAGGTCACAGCATACTCGTGGTCAGAAGCAAGCCAGGGAAATCAGAGCCGATCGAGAGCAGGAATGACAGAGACAGAAGACAGTAAATAGGTCAAAGGACAAGCCGGATCAAATACCAAAGTGTCACAACACAGATAGCAAGTACCTAGACTAGCGAAGTCACAGGGAGAACTGGAACGGGACCTAGGTAAATGGGCAGAGGACAAATCAGGGTATAACGGATTCAGCCGCTGAAGTCAGAGGCAGAACTATAACTGACACTGTTTGCAGGTAACAGCGGACTAAAATAGCAACACCGCTCCCAAAACAAGGTATAGAAAGCTAACCCTCGCATGACTAGACTGGGGAGAAAATAACAAGAAACAAACCACGGCCTGGATCATGACATTTGTATTGAAAAAGTGATCCGGCGCTCCTTCCCTTCCGAACTCTACCGTGCGCCCAAACAGTGGTTTACCCAAACATATGGGGTATCATCGTATTATTGACAAATTGCCCAACAACTTTGGGGGTCTAATTTCTCCTCATACCCTTGTAAAAATAAAAATTTGGGAGCGATAAGATCATTTTTGTGGAAATATATGATTTTTTACTTTCACGGCTCTACATTATAAACTTTTTGAAGCACTTGGGGGTTCAAAGTGCTCACCACACATCTAGATAAGTTCCTTGGGGTCTAGTTTCCAAAATGGTGTCACTTCTGAGGGGTTTCCACTGTTTAAGCACATCAGCGGCTCTCCAAATGCGACATGGCATCCGATCTCAATTCCAGCCTATTCTGCATTGAAAAGTCAAACTCTTGGCCTGGTCATTAAGTAGCAAATTGGCTCTGTCACTAAGGGGTAAAATTGTCAAATTGAAAACATCCATAGAGTCAAAATTGTCACTATACCTGTAGATAAATTCTCAAAGGGGGGTAATTTCCAAAATGGGGCTACTTGAGGGGATACTGCTTTTCTAGCACTTAGGGGCTCTGTATATGGAGTCAAAATACTATTCTAGGAAAATATGCACTCTAGGTGGCAAATAGTGATCAGTCCCTGCTGAGTTTCGCCGTATGGCTAAGTAGCGCTGTACTGCCACATATGGGTTATTTATACCTTCAGCGGAGATTGTAGAACACATTTTTGTGACATTGTTTCTCATTTCCCAGTGTGAAAATGTAAAATCTGGAGCTAAAACAAAATTTTGCTTGTAAAAATGTAATTATTTTTTTCTTCACTGTCCAATGGTTCAAAATTCCGTGACCCACCTATTGTGTCAATATCATCACTGCACCCCTAGATGAATTCATTGAGACCTGTAGTTTGCAAAATGGCATCTCTTATAAGGGTTCTGATGAAAATATTTTTTTTTCATTTTCACAGATCAACATTGTAAAATTCTGTGAAGCACCTGTGGGTTTAAGGTACTCACCACACATCTAAATAAATTCCTTGAGGGGCCTAGTTTTGAAAATGGGGTACCTTGTGGGGCTTTTACTCTCTTTAGGCACATCAGGGACTCTCCAAATGTGCTAACACACCCACAGACCATTCGTCAAAGTGTGCATTCCAAAACGTCACTCCTTCCTTTCTGAGCCCTGCCATGCGTCAATACAGTAATGCTTATTCAGGAGAAATTGCACAACACATTTTGGGTCCATTTTCTTCTGTTACCCTTGTGAAAATAAAAAAATTGGGGCTAAAAGAACATTTTTGTGGGAAAAATTAGATTTTTTTTTATTTTCACGGCTCTATGTTATAACCTTCTCTGAAGCACTTGGGGGTTCAAGGTGTTCACCACACATCTATATACCATATTTTTCGGACGAAAAGACAAACTTTTTTTCCTCCAAATTTGGGAGGAAAGTGTGGGTGCGTCTTATGATCGGAATGTAACGTGGGGAGGGGGGCAGGGGGCAGCGATGGAGTGGGATCGCAGGAGGCAGGAAAATATCCCCTCCGCTGCAAGAATCCAGCGCTGGGGAAACCACTGGTCCCGATACTTAAAGTGCAGTGAATATTCATTAGCCGCATCCCCGCCCACCTGTCAGCTGAGCAGTGAGCGGGGAGCAGCAAATGAAAGAGCCACATGGTTTCCTCAGCACTGGATTCCTGGAGCAGCTGGGGAGATCTGTGTCCCAAGTAGAAGGAGGCGGCAGGAGCAGAGTGCAACAGGAGGCATCGCATACCTGACAGCCTGGGAGCTGTGCTGATGCAGACTGAATGCTCCTATGGAGGACCTGTGATGAGGTCATGAAGAGGGCGGGCTGGAGCATCACATGACCACACAAAGACCTGCCTCTTCATGATGTCATCACAGGTCCTGCAGACACACTGTGCAAGAAATAATTAATTAAAGGTTAGTAATACAGCACATAAAAAAATCACTCTGCCACTCCTGTGGTGGACTATAACTCCCAGCATGCCATAGGATCTTCAGGACATGCTGAGAGTTATAGTTCTCCATGGGATCTTAAAGCAGCACTCCAGTGTTATCAGTGCTGGAGTGTGGCTTTAAATATAAGCCCTATGCCCCCATTCATAGGCCGAGGTCACACATGCGAGAAATTTGCATCATTTTCGTGGAGTCTCTTGCATGAACACCTGGCACTGCCGCCAGCACTCGGACCGGAGCGTGCGGCTGCATGTATTTCTATGCTGCATGTATTTCTATGCAGCTGCACGCTCCAGTCGAGTGCCGGCGGCAGTGCCAGGTGTTCATGCAAGAGACTCGCATGAAAATCGTGCAAATTTCTCGCATATGTGACCCCGGCCTTATACTCGCCCTCCAGCGTCTTCACATAGTACTTTACAGACACCACACTGGTCCCGCAGCACCATCTCCTACCCGTAGCTTCCAACATAATAACATACTATTATATATAATAACACCACATATAATAGTATGTTATTTATGTTATTAAATATTTTACCACATTTTTTGCTTCAAATATATTTTTCCCTATTTTCCACCTCTAAAACCTGGGTGCGTCTTATAGTCCGAAAAATACGGTAAGTTCCCTGAGGGGTCTAGTTTCCATAATGGTGTCATTTGTTGGGGATTTTCACCAATTAAACACATCAGGGGCTCTCCAAACACGACATGGTGGCCGCTAATTATTGACAGCAAATTTTACATTCCAAAAGTCAAATGGTCCTTTCCAAGCCCCGCCGTGCGACCAAACAGTAGTTTTTGTCCACATATTGTGTGTTGGCATAATCAGGAGAAATTGCACAACAAATTTTATGGTGCTCTTTCTTCTGTTACTCATGTGAAATTGCAAAATTTGTGATTGAAAAAAACATTTTTTTGGAAATCAAGGGCTCTCCAAACGCGACATGTCCGCTAATTATTGCAACAAATTTTGCATTCAAAAAGTTAAATGGTGCTACTTCCCTCCAAAGCCCTGCCATGCGACCAAACAGTAGTTTTCATCCACATATTGGGTGTCGGCGTATTCAGGACAAATTGCACAACAAAGTTTATGGTGCTATTTCTTCTGTTACCCTTGTGAAATGAAAAATTTGGGGTTAAAAAACATATTTGTGGAAAAATGTGGTTTAGATTTTTTTATTTTCACGGCTCAAAAGTTATAAACTTTTGTGAAGGACCTTGAGGTTCAAGGTGCTCACCACAAGTCTAGATAAGTTCCCTGAGGGGTCTAGTTTCCAAAATGGTGTTACTTGGGGGTGGATTCCACTGTTTAGGCACATCAGTGGCTCTCCAAACATGACATGGGATCCGCTAATTATTCCAGAAAATTTTACATTCAATAAGTGAAATGGTGCTCTTTCCCTTCCAAGTCATGCCATGCACCCAAACAGTAGGTTTTGTTCACATATTGGGTATCGGCATAGTCAAGAGAAATTACACAACAAATTGCATGCTGCAATTTCTCCGGTGACCCTTGTGAACATGCAAAATTGGGGCTAAAAATCATTTTTGTGAAAAATGTGATTTCTTTATTTTTACGGCTCAGCATTATAAACTTCAGTGAAGCACTTTGGGGTTCAAGGTGCTTACCACACATCAAGACAAGTTCCCTGAGGGGTCTAATAGTGTCACATGTGGGGGGTTTCCACTGTTTAAGCACATCAGGTGCTTTCAAAATGCGACATGGCATCCGCTCATTATTCCAGCAAACTTAACATTCCAAAAGTTAAATGGTGCACCTTCACTTCCGAGCCCTGCTGTGCACCCAAACAGCGGTCTTCCACCACATGGGGTATCAGCGTGCTCAGGAAAACATTCTCAACAAACCTTTAGGTCCATTTTCTCCTGTCACCCTTGTGAAAATAGAAAAATTTGGGTCTAAATTAAAACTTTTGTGAAAAAAGGTTTAAGGTTCATCTTTACCTTCCACACTCCATTAATTACTGTGAAGCACCTGAAGGGTTAACAAACTTCTTGATTTTGGTTGTGAAATCCTTGAGGGGTGCAGTTTTTAGGATGGTTTCATTTTGGGTACTGTAAGGATTCCATATGTTAAATGGAACCTGTTCTGCCCTTGTCCAAGATGGAGTCTAGTACTTTGCACTGTCCTGGAACTTCCTGTCTGTCCTGCTACTTAAGTCCTGATCAGAAGATCCTTCTTGCCTGAGTATTTTGTTGCTATCTGCTTTTGAGCTACCTCCTGGCTTGCCTCTGGAGTTCCTGCTGCTGCTCTTTACTCGGTGCTCTGCCTCACCGCTTCCAGTAGCCTTCAGTCTTCTAAGCTGCTTCCGAATCCTGGCTGGGTTACCTACTGTCCTGACTTCTGAGACTGTGTCTGTTGTGGGCTTCTTTGTGGGACTTGAGTAGGACTTCTCAGCCCAAAAGGTACATTTAAGGACCTTCTCCCTGTTAAGCTCCATCCATGTATTTCTGGACTTCCATGAAAGGTGTCATCTCCTCTATCTGCATAGTTCTGGACATTTCTGTTTTGTGCTGTCACTTCGCTACAATTTCAGGAAAATTTCTGGTTATGTTATACTTCTTGATTTGTTAAATACGCTTACTTGTCTCAGCTTTGGTCTCAGGCTCGTTTTATCCCACGCAATCAGATTCCATAGTATCCACATAATTGTTACAGGTATTGTCTGTCATATAGACCCCTCAAAGTCACTTCAAATTTAATGTGGTCCCCAAAAAAATTGTTTTGTAAATTTTGTTGGAAAAATGAAATTGCTTGTCAACTTTTAACCCTTATAACTTCCTAACAAACAAAATTGTTTCAAAAATTGTGCTGATGTAAAGTAGACATGTGGAAAATATTATTTATTAACTTTGTTGTGTGACATAACTTTCTTATTTAAGGGCATAACAATGAAAACTTTGACATTTTCGCCAAATTTCCAGTTGTTTCACAAATAAACTTAAGTCATATGAAAGAAATTTTACCACGATCATGAAGTACAATAAGTCACGAAAAAATAGTCTCAGAATCAGTGGTATAAATTGTAGTCTTCCAGAGATATGATTTCATAAACTGACAGTGATCAGAACTGAAAAAATTTTGTTTACTTTTGCAAGGGTAATTAGAGAAAATGGACCATGCAATTTGTTGTGCAATTTCTTCTGAGCATGCTGATACCCAGGGCCGGATTAAGAACATGATGGGCCTGGAGCTGAAGGGGCGGGAAAGGGGGGGGCAATGGGTGGGGCCAAACACGCAATTCACAAAGGCCAAAAATGTAACGTAAAAGATATAAACAAAGTAAATATATGATACATGCCACTTTGGCGACCATTTTGGTCGCCATCTGCAGCACTGTAAAGAGGCCTGCTGTTTTCGGGGCCCCATTAGGGGCCTGCTGTTTCCTTGGACCCTAGGCCCCTGATGGGGCCTGCTGTTTCCTGGGGCCTGCAGTTTCCTGGGGCCCTAGGCCCCTGATGGGGCCTGCAGTTTCCTGGGGCCCAAGGCCCCTAATGGGGCCTGCAGTTTTCTTTGGAGCTAGGCCCCTAATGGGGCCTGCTGCTTCCTTTGGACCTAGGCCCCTAATGGGGCCTGCTGTTTCCTAGGGCCCCATTAGGGGCCTGCTGCTTCCTGGGGCCTCTAATGTGGCCCGCTGTGTCCTGGACCCCCCCAAAGCACACATGCGATTTGCACACTTAGTCATGTACCCACGAGCTGCTCTCCCTAATGCTCTCAATGTACAGTGAAAAACTGAGAGAAGCAGGAAGAGAAGCTCGATGTCACAGGACCATAAGTATAAAAATCGCATATGAGTGAAGTGTCCATGTGATGACTGCTGGAACCTGCAGAGCTGAATCCTGACATTGCAGCTTCTGAATTCTCACAACGAATGCACTGCACACTTTTAGGATTCTTCATTACCGGTGGCAAGAGTACACGGTCATGTCAGCACAAGCATGTGATTTATATACTTCTGGCCACATTCTGACTAGACGTGCCCGGCCTCGCTCCGTTCATTTTCATTGAGTGAGGCCACATGTCTAGTCAGCATGTGACCGCTTGTATGTAAATCACCGGCACGAGAGAATCCTAACAGTGTGCAGTGCGCACTGTGAGAATTCTGAAATTGACTCATTCTCATGTTTTTATTTATGTTAGGAGCATTAAAGGGGCTGTACATGTTTGTGCTGAGTCTGCAGTCATTCTATGTGACACAGACCTGGAGAACCCCTTTAATGCTCCTAACAAATAAAGACATGAGAATTAGTCAATTTCACAAATAATATTTACATCCAGGTACCTTATAGATGACGCTGTCTCTGGAGTCGTTCTCCTTTTCTTCATCTTGTCAAGATCCCATGATGAGTTTTCTCATCCACAGCCGTCTCTGCAGACCTCCATCTTCTCCGCTCTTCTGCACCAACTCTCCACACGATGCCCTTAAAGACAGAAGAGTCATTATAATGCCCCTAAATAAAAATATCTGCAATATACTGTCGCCTCACACTATTCCTCCCTCCTCATACTGTCTCCTCTCACATCACCCCTGTTCAGCATACTGTCTCCTCATATATTTACCCCCTCACTCTCTATACTGTCTGCTCACACATACCCCTGACTCCCCATACTGTGTCTGCACACATCCCATCACCCTCACTCCCCATACTGTGTCCACATGCATTCACCCGTTCGCTCCCCATACTGTCTGCACCCATCCCCCATACTGTTTCCTCATACATACTCTTCAGTACCCTCAAATCCCCCCACACATATTAAATGCCCCCATCGCCACTCCAAATCCCCCACACATAAAATAACCCCCCATCCCCACTCCAAATCCCCCCACACATACAATAACCCCCCATCGCCACTCCAAATCCCCCCACACATAAAATAACCCCCCATCCCCACTCCAAATCCCCCCCACACACATTAAATCCCCCCACCCCCACTCCAAACCCCCCCACACTTAAAAGAACCCCCATCCCCACTCCAAATCCCCCCCACACATAATGTATCCCCCCATCCCCACTCCAAATCCCCCACACATAAAAGAACCCCCATCCTCACTCGAAACCCCCCCCCCATACACACACACTCACACAGTATGTCCCCCATTTATCTTCTGTGGTATCTTCAGCTCCATAATGGAGCACACTCACCACAAATGTTCACCCTTCTGGGCGCCGACGACGAGTGACGTCAGCAGCGTGATCACATGACCTGATCACGCTGCAGACGTCGCTCTGACCCGGCGGTCAGAGCTTCAATTGTACTGGCGTCTGTATAGACGCCAGTGCAATTGATTCCTGGGAGCCGGCACGCAGCAGCTTCTCTGCGCCGGCTGTCAGCTTGACAGCCGGCACAGGAGCCGCCGACTCTCAGGCCGGGGGCGGCAGAACGCAGCCGCAGGGGAGACAGATGCAGCAGGGACGGGCCCCCTTCTAGCCCAGGCCCTGTGGCAGCTGCTTCCCCTGCTTCCACGATAGTTCCGTCCCTGGATGACAGGCTGATGGGCCTATCTCTAACAAGGGGCCTGGAGCTGCAGCTCCATCAGCCCCTACGTTAATCCGGCCCTGCTGATACCCCATATGTGGGAGGAAACCACTGTTTGGGCACACTGCAGAGCACGGAAGGGAAGGAGCGCCATTTCACTTTTTGAATGTAAAATTTGCTGGCATAATTAGTGGACGCCATGTCGAGTTTGGAGAGCCCCTGGTGTGCCTAAACAGTGGAAACCTCCCACAAGTGACACCATTTTGAAAATTAGACCCCTCAAATAACTTTTCTAGATGTGTGTTGAGCACCTTGAACCCTCAGGTGCCTCATAGAAGTTTGTAATGTTGAGTCATGAAAATAAAAAAATTTAATATTTCCTACAAAAATGATTTTTAGCTCCAAATTTGCTATTTTCATAAAGTTAACATGAGAAATTGCATCATACAATTTGTTGTCCAATTTCTCCTGAGCAAGATGATACTGAATATCTGGAGGAAAACAACTGTTTGGGTGCATGGCAGGGCTTGGAAGGGAAGGCGCTCCATTTGACTTTTTGAGTGCAAAATTTGCTGGAATAATTAGCAGATGATATGTCGTGTTTGGAGAGCCCCTGATGTGCCTAAACAGTGGAAACCCTCCACAAGTAACACCATTTTGAAAATTACATCCCTCAGGGAACGTATCTGGATGTGTATTGAGCACCTTGAAACCCCAAGTGTTTCACAGAAGTTTAGAACGTTGAGTCGTGAAAATAGAAAAATCTAATTTTTCCCACAAAAATCTTTTTTTAGCTCCAAATTTTGTATTTTCACAAGGTTAGCAGGAGAAAATCAACACCAACATTTGTTGTACAATTTCTCCTAAATTCACTGGCACCCCATATGTGGTCGAAAACTGCTTTTCAGACACAATGCAAAGCTCACATATTAGACCATATGTGCTACCTAATTACAGCTGATTGTTGCAGGTGCCCACTTTTGTGACGTTAAAATACCTAGCTTTTTCTGTCCTGTCATTTTTTTGTAAAAGGTTGTTAATTTTGCAATTGTACTCTCCTTTCGTTAACATTTTAGAGTTAATTGCATTTTTGTTCATTGGGAACACAATTAATAAATAATAAATTTAAAAAATGAATTTAAAATACAAAAATGTTAAGATTTTCTAACTGTTTTAATAAATCAAATACCCCACAACTACATTATGGGTTATTGCTGCACTTTATGCCAATGTTCCTACTTTGTTGCTACTTGGTTCTTTTTTGGGAAAGGGGAATTAATTGTTAACCAAAAATCTGCAAAAAGCTTTACTACAGTAAGTTGTGATATTTAACAGTGGTGATATGTTTTGGCACAAATGTTTAACTCCTTAACGATCGCCGATAAGCCTTTTCACTGTGGCAGTTAAGGGTATTTAAACCACCACACCATGAATTCACGGTGCTGAGGTTTAAGGTTATAGCACACCAGCGTCAGAATTTGTCCAAGGTCTCGGCTGCCGGGGGTAGCTGAGACCCCAGAGAACATGATTTGGGTTAGTTTTTACCGACCCTGGTGTTGCGATCGCCATTATTAACGGTATAACGGCAACCGCAAAAAAAAAAAAAGGCTGATTTGTCAAAATAATATCTCTCTCCTCTGATGTGATCGCACATTAGAGGAGAGAGAAATAGGGTCCCTGATCCCCCCGGTACCTTCTGGTGCTCCTAGGCTCTCCTGCATCCCTTCATGGTGCCGTCATCTTCTTCCGGGAAGAAAATTGTGGGCGCCTGCGCAGTGCGCCTGACGAGATCTGCATGCTGGCACGCAGCAACAAATAGGAGATTTTTCCTATTAGTTTTGGTCACTTTATGTTAGACCCTATCACAGTGATCAAAAAAAATAGTACATCAACCTCCTCTTTATCACCCCCTTAGTTATGGAAAAATAATAAAATATAAAATGTATTAATTTCCATTTTCCCATTAGGGTTAGAGTTGGGCTAAAGAGAGTTAGGCTAAAGTTAGGGTTATGGTTGGGGTAAAGTTAGGGTTAGGGTTGGGGCTAAAGTTAGGGTTAGGGTTGGGGCTAAAGTTAGGGTTAGAGTTAGTGTTGGGGCTAAAGTTAGAGTTTAGGGTTAGGGTTGGAATTACAGTTAGGGTTGGGTTTAGGGTTAGGGTTGGGATTAGGGTTAGGGTTGAGATTAGGGATAGGGTTGGGATTAGGAATAGGGGTGTGTTAGGGTCAGGTTTGTGGTTAGGGTTATGGTTAGGGTTTGGATTAGGGTTAGGGGTGTGTTGGGGTTAAGATTATGGTTAGGGTTGGGATTAGGGGTGTGTTGGGGTTAGGGTTGAGGTTAGGGTTATGGTTAGTGTTTAGATTAGGGTTAGGGTTTTTTTGGGTTAGGGTTGGAGTTAGAATTCAGGGGTTTCCACTGTTTAGGCACATCAAGGGCTCTGCAAATGCAACATGACTCCCGCAGACCATTCCTTAAAAGTCTGCATTCCAAAGCGGTACTCCTTCCCTTCCGAGCTGTGCCATGTGCCCAAACCCTGGTACCCTTCATATATGGGGTATCAGCGTACTCAGGACAAATTGCACAACATCTTTTGGGGTCCAGTTTCTCCTGTTACTCTTGAGAAAATAAAAAATTGGGGGCTAAAATATAATTTTTATGAAAAAAAATGTTTTTTTATTTTCACAGCTCTGCGTTATAAACTTTAGTGAAACATTTGGGGGTTCAAAGTGCTCACCACACATCTAGATAAGTTGCTTGGGTGATTTAGTTTCCAAAATGGGGTCACTTGTGGGGGGTTTCAACGGTTTAGGCACATCAGGGGATCTGCAAACGCAGCATGACGCCCGCAGACCATTCCATCAAAGTCTGCATTCCAAAACAGCGCTCCTTCCATTCCGAACTCTGCCATGCACCCAAATAGTGGTTCCCCCCCAATATGGGGTATCAGCATACCCAGGAAAAATTGCACAACAACTTTTGGGGTCCAATTTCTCCTGTTACCCTTGTGAAAATAAAAAATTGGGGGCTAAAATGTAATTTTTATGAAAGAAATGTTTTTTTTTATTTTCACGGCTCTGCATTTTAAACTTTAGTGAAACACTTGGGGATTTAAAGTGCTCACCACACATCTAGATAAGTTCCTTGGTGGTCTAGTTTCCAAAATGGGGTCACTTGTGGGGGTTTTCCACTGTGCAGTATAGCGCAACCTCCACCAGTGGGAGCTGGTTGATGGCAGGAAAGGCTGCACTCACAGAGTAACACCACAAAGCTGCAGGCAGGAGCCACTAGGTGGTGGAAGAGTAGCCGGACAAGCCGAGTCAGCAACCGGGAGGGAAGCGAAGTACCAGAGGTCACAGCATACTCGTGGTCAGAAGCAAGCCAGGGAAATCAGAGCCGGTCGAGAGCAGGAATGACAGAGACAGAAGACAGTAAATAGGTCAAAGGACAAGCCGGATCAAATACCAAAGTGTCACAACACAGATAGCAAGTACCTAGACTAGCGAAGTCACGGGGAGAACTGGAACGGGACCAAGGTAAACGGTCAGAGGACAAATCAGGGTATAACGGATTCAGCCGCTGAAGTCAGAGGCAGAACTATAACTGACACTGTTTGCAGGTAACAGCGGACTAAAATAGCAACACCGCTCCCAAAACAAGGTATAGAAAGCTAACCCTCGCATGACTAGACGGGGGAGAAAATAACAAGAAACAAACCACGACCTGGATCATGACATTTGTATTGAAAAAGTGAACCGGCGCTCCTTCCCTTCCGAACTCTACCGTGCGCCCAAACAGTGGTTTACCCAAACATATGGGGTATCATCGTATTCATTGACAAATTGCCCAACAACTTTGGGGGTCTAATTTCTCCTGATACCCTTGTAAAAATAAAAATTTGGGAGCGATAAGATCATTTTTGTGGAAATATATGATTTTTTATTTTCACGGCTCTACATTATAAACTTTTGTGAAGCACTTGGGGGTTCAAAGTGCTCACCACACATCTAGATAAGTTCCTTGGGGTCTAGTTTCCAAAATCGTGTCACTTCTGAGGGTTTCCACTGTTTAAGCATATCAGCGGCTCTCCAAATGCGACATGGCATCCGATCTCAATTCCAGCCTATTCTGAAATGAAAAAGTCAAACTCTTGGCCTGGTCATTAAGTAGCAAATTGGCTCTGTCACTAAGGGGTAAAATTGTCAAATTGAAAACATCCATAGAGTCAAAATTGTCACTATACCTGTAGATAAATTCCCAAAGGGGGTAATTTCCAAAATGGGGTTACTTGAGGGGATACTGCTTTTCTAGCACTTAGGGGCTCTGTATATGGAGTCAAAATACTATTCTAGGAAAATATGCACTCTAGGTGGCAAATAGTGATCAGTCCCTGCTGAGTTTCGCCGTATGGCTAAGTAGCGCTGTACTGCCACATATGGGTTATTTATACCTTCAGCGGAGATTGTAGAACACATTTTTGTGACATTGTTTCTCATTTCCCAGTGTGAAAATGTAAAATCTGGAGCTAAAACAAAATTTTGCTTGTAAAAATGTAATTATTTTTTTCTTCACTGTCCAATGGTTCAAAATTCCGTGACCCACCTATTGTGTCAATATCATCACTGCACCCCTAGATGAATTCATTGAGACCTGTAGTTTGCAAAATGGCATCTCTTATAAGGGTTCTGATGAAAATATATTTTTTTCAATTTCACAGATCAACATTGTAAAATTCTGTGAAGCACCTGTGGGTTTAAGGTACTCACCACACATCTAAATAAATTCCTTGAGGGGCCTAGTTTTGAAAATGGGGTACCTTGTGGGGCTAATACTCTCTTTAGGCACATCAGGGGCTCTCCAAATGTGCTAACATACCCACAGACCATTCGTCAAAGTGTGCATTCCAAAACGTCACTCCTTCCTTTCTGAGCCCTCCCATGCGTCAATACAGTAATGCTTATTCAGGAGAAATTGCACAACACATTTTGGGTCCATTTTCTTCTGTTACCCTTGTGAAAATAAAAAAATTGGGGCTAAAAGAACATTTTTGTGGAAAAATTTGATTTTTTTTATTTTCACGGCTCTATGTTATAACCTTCTCTGAAGCACTTGGGGGTTCAAGGTGTTCACCACACATCTATATACCATATTTTTCGGACCAAAAGACAAACTTTTTTTCCTCCAAATTTGGGAGGAAAGTGTGGGTGCGTCTTATGATCGGAATGTAACGTGGGGAGGGGGGCAGGGGGCAGCGATGGAGTGGGATCGCAGGAGGCAGGAAAATATCCCCTCCGCTGCAAGAATCCAGCGCTGGGGAAACCACTGGTCCCGATACTTAAAGTGCAGTGAATATTCATTAGCCGCATCCCCGCCCACCTGTCAGCTGAGCAGTGAGCGGGGAGCAGCAAATGAAAGAGCCACATGGTTTCCCCAGCACTGGATTCCTGGA
The DNA here is from genome assembly GCA_033576555.1 of Oophaga sylvatica. Classification (NCBI taxonomy): domain Eukaryota; kingdom Metazoa; phylum Chordata; class Amphibia; order Anura; family Dendrobatidae; genus Oophaga; species Oophaga sylvatica. The sequence continues at coordinate 338,583,436 of JARQOD010000005.1, forward strand.
GCAGCTGGGGAGATCTGTGTCCCAAGTAGAAGGAGGGGCAGGAGCAGAGTGCAACAGGAGGCATCGCATACCTGACAGCCTGGGAGCTGTGCTGATGCAGACTGAATGCTCCTATGGAGGACCTGTGATGAGGTCATGAAGAGGGCGGGCTGGAGCATCACATGACCACACAAAGACCTGCCTCTTCATGATGTCATCACAGGTCCTGCAGACACACTGTGCAAGAAATAATTAATTAAAGGTTAGTAATACAGCACATAAAAAAATCACTCTGCCACTCCTGTGGTGGACTATAACTCCCAGCATGCCATAGGATCTTCAGGACATGCTGAGAGTTATAGTTCTCCCATGGGATCTTAAAGCAGCACTCCAGTGTTATCAGTGCTGGAGTGTGGCTTTAAATATAAGCCCTATGCCCCCATTCATAGGCCGAGGTCACACATGCGAGAAATTTGCATCATTTTCGTGCAAGTCTCTTGCATGAACACCTGGCACTGCCGCCAGCACTCGGACCGGAGCGTGCGGCTGCATGTATTTCTATGCTGCATGTATTTCTATGCAGCTGCACGCTCCAGTCTGAGTGCCGGCGGCAGTGCCAGGTGTTCATGCAAGAGACTCGCATAAAAATCGTGCAAATTTTCGCATATGTGACCCCGGCCTTATACTCGCCCTCCAGCGTCTTCACATAGTACTTTACAGACACCACACTGGTCCCGCAGCACCATCTCCTACCCGTAGCTTCCAACATAATAACATACTATTATATATAATAACACCACATATAATAGTATGTTATTAAATATTTTACCACATTTTTTGCTTCAAATATATTTTTCCCTATTTTCCACCTCTAAAACCTGGGTGCGTCTTATAGTCCGGTGCGTCTTATAGTCCGAAAAATATGGTAAGTTCCCTGAGGGGTCTAGTTTCCATAATGGTGTCATTTGTTGGGGATTTTCACCAATTAAACACATCAGGGGCTCTCCAAACACGACATGGTGGCCGCTAATTATTACAGCAAATTTTACATTCCAAAAGTCAAATGGTCCTTTCCAAGCCCCGCCGTGCGACCAAACAGTAGTTTTTGTTCACATATAATCAGGAGAAATTGCACAACAAATTTTATGGTGCTTTTCTTCTGTTACTCTTGTGAAAATGCAAAATTTGCGATTGAAAAAAATATTTTTTTGGAAATCAAGGGCTCTCCAAATGCGACATGTCCGCTAATTATTGCAACAAATTTTGCATTCAAAAAGTTAAATGGTGCTACTTCCCTCCAAAGCCCTGCCATGCGACCAAACAGTAGTTTTTATCCACATATTGGGTGTCGGCGTATTCAGGAGAAATTGCACAACAAAGTTTATGGTGCTATTTCTTCTGTTACCCTTGTGAAATGAAAAATTTGGGGTTAAAAAACATATTTGTGGAAAAATGTGGTTTAGATTTTTTTATTTTCACGGCTCAAAAGTTATAAACTTTTGTGAAGGACCTTGGGGTTCAAGGTGCTCACCACAAGTCTAGATAAGTTCCCTGAGGGGTCTAGTTTCCAAAATGGTGTTACTTGGGGGTGGATTCCACTGTTTAGGCACATCAGTGGCTCTCCAAACATGACATGGCATCCGCTAATTATTCCAGAAAATTTTACATTCAATAAGTGAAATGGTGCTCTTTCCCTTCCAAGTCATGCCATGCGCCCAAACAGTAGGTTTTGTTCACATATTGGGTATCGGCATGGTCAAGAGAAATTACACAACAAATTGCATGCTGCAATTTCTCCGGTGACCCTTGTGAACATGCAAAATTGGGGCTAAAAATCATTTTTGTGAAAAATGTGATTTCTTTATTTTTACGGCTCAGCATTATAAACTTCAGTGAAGCACTTTGGTGTTCAAGGTGCTTACCACACATCAAGACAAGTTCCCTGAGGGGTCTAGTAGTGTCACATGTGGGGGGGTTTCCACTGTTTAAGCACATCAGGTGCTTTCAAAATGAGACATGGCATCCGCTCATTATTCCAGCAAACTTAACATTCCAAAAGTTAAATGGTGCATCTTCACTTCCGAGCCCTGCTGTGCACCCAAACAGTGGTCTTCCACCACATGGGGTATCAGCGTGCTCAGGAAAACATTCTCAACAAACCTTTAGGTCCATTTTCTCCTGTCACCCTTGTGAAAATAGAAAAATTTGGGTCTAAATTAAAACTTTTGTGAAAAAAGGTTTAAGGTTCATCTTTACCTTCCACACTCCATTAATTACTGTGAAGCACCTGAAGGGTTAACAAACTTCTTGATTTTGGTTGTGAAAATCCTTGAGGGGTGCAGTTTTTAGGATGGTTTCATTTTTGGGTACTGTAAGGATTCCATATGTTACTTGGAACCTGTTCTGCCTTTGTCCGATGGAGTCTAGTACTTTGCACTGTCCTGGAACTTCCTGTCTGTCCTGCTACTTAAGTCCTGGTCAGAAGATCCTTCTTGCCTGAGTATTTTGTTGCTATCTGCTTTTGAGCTACCTCCTGGCTTGCCTCTGGAGTTCCTGCTGCTGCTCTTTACTCGGTGCTCTGCCTCACCGCTTCCAGTAGCCTTCAGTCTTCTAAGCTGCTTCCGAATCCAGGCTGGGTTACCTACTGTCCTTTACTTCTGAGACTGTGTCTGTTGTGGGCTTCTTTGTGGGACTTGAGTAGGACTTCTCAGCCCAAAAGGTACATTTAAGGACCTTCTCCCTGTTAAGCTCCATCCATGTATTTCTGGACTTCCATGAAAGGTGTCATCTCCTCTATCTGCATAGTTCTGGACATTTCTGTTTTGTGCTGTCACTTCGCTACAATTTCAGGAAAATCTCTGGTTATGTTATACTTCTTGCTTTGTTAAATACGCTTATTTGTCTCAGCTTTGGTCTCAGGCTCGTTTTATCCCACGCAATCAGATTCCATAGTATCCACATAATTGTTACAGGTATTGTCTGTCATATAGACCCCTCAAAGTCACTTCAAATTTAATGTGGTCCCCAAAAAAATTGTTTTGTAAATTTTGTTGGAAAAATGAAATTGCTTGTCAACTTTTAACCCTTATAACTTCCTAACAAACAAAATTGTTTTAAAAATTGTGCTGATGTAAAGTAGACATGTGGAAAATATTATTTATTAACTTTGTTGTGTGACATAACTTTCTTATTTAAGGGCATAACAATGAAAACTTTGACATTTTCGCCAAATTTCCAGTTGTTTCACAAATAAACTTAAGTCATATGAAAGAAATTTTACCACGATCATGAAGTACAATAAGTCACGAAAAAATAGTCTCAGAATCAGTGGTATAAATTGTAGTCTTCCAGAGATATGATTTCATAAACTGACAGTGATCAGAACTGAAAAAATTTTGTTTACTTTTGCAAGGGTAATTAGAGAAAATGGACCATGCAATTTGTTGTGCAATTTCTTCTGAGCATGCTGATACCCCATATGTGGGAGGAAACCACTGTTTGGGCACACTGCAGAGCACGGAAGGGAAGGAGCGCCATTTCACTTTTTGAATGTAAAATTTGCTGGCATAATTAGTGGACGCCATGTCGAGTTTGGAGAGCCCCTGGTGTGCCTAAACAGTGGAAACCTCCCACAAGTGACACCATTTTGAAAATTAGACCCCTCAAATAACTTTTCTAGATGTGTGGTGAGCACCTTGAACCCTCAGGTGCCTCATAGAAGTTTTTAATGTTGAGTCATGAAAATAAAAAAATTTAATATTTCCTACAAAAATGATTTTTAGCTCCAAATTTGCTATTTTCATAAAGTTAACATGAGAAATTGCATCATACAATTTGTTGTCCAATTTCTCCTGAGCAAGATGATACTGAATATCTGGAGGAAAACAACTGTTTGGGTGCATGGCAGGGCTTGGAAGGGAAGGAGCTCCATTTGACTTTTTGAGTGCAAAATTTGCTGGAATAATTAGCAGATGATATGTCGTGTTTGGAGAGCCCCTGATGTGCCTAAACAGTGGAAACCCTCCACAAGTAACACCATTTTGAAAATTACATCCCTCAGGGAACGTATCTGGATGTGTATTGAAGCACATTGAACCCCAAGTGTTTCACAGAAGTTTAGAACGTTGAGTCGTGAAAATAGAAAAATCTAATTTTTCCCACAAAAATCTTTTTTTAGCTCCAAATTTTGTATTTTCACAAGGTTAGCAGGAGAAAATCAACACCAACATTTGTTGTACAATTTCTCCTAAATTCACTGGCACCCCATATGTGGTCGAAAACTGCTTTTCAGACACAATGCAAAGCTCACATATTAGACCATATGTGCTACCTAATTACAGCTGATTGTTGCAGGTGCCCACTTTTGTGACGTTAAAATACCTAGCTTTTTCTGTCCTGTCATTTTTTTGTAAAAGGTTGTTACTTTGCAATTGTACTCTCCCTTCGTTAACATTTTAGAGTTACATTGCATTTTTGTTCATTGGGAACACAATTAATAAATAATAAATTTAAAAAATGAATTTAAAATACAAAAATGTTAAGATTTTCTAACTGTTTTAATAAATCAAATACCCCACAACTACATTATGGGTTATTGCTGCACTTTATGCCAATGTTCCTACTTTGTTGCTACTTGGTTCTTTTTTGGGAAAGGGGAATTAATTTTTAACCAAAAATCTGCAAAAAGCATTACTACAGTAAGTTGTGATATTTAACAGTGGTGATATGTTTTGGCACAAATGTTTAACTCCTTAACGATCGCCGATAAGCCTTTTCACTGTGGCAGTTAAGGGTATTTAAACCACCACACCATGAATTCACGGTGCTGAGGTTTAAGGTTATAGCACACCAGCGTCAGAATTTGTCCAAAGTCTCGGCTGCCGGGGGTAGCTGAGACCCCAGAGAACATGATTTGGGTCCGTTTTTACCGACCCTGGTGTTGCGATCGCCATTATTAACGGTATAACGGCAACCGCAAAAAAAAAAAAAGGCTGATTTGTCAAAATAATATCTCTCTCCTCTGATGTGATCGCACATTAGAGGAGAGAGAAATAGGGTCCCTGATCCCCCGGTACCTTCTGGTGCTCGTAGGCTCTCCTGCATCCCTTCATGGGTGCCGTCATCTTCTTCCGGGAAGAAAATGTGGGCGCCTGCGCAGTGCGCCTGACGAGATCTGCATGCTGGCACGCAGCAACAAATAGGAGATTTTTCCTATTAGTTTTGGTCACTTTATGTTAGACCCTATCACAGTGATCAAAAAAAAATAGTACATCAACCTCCTCTTTATCACCCCCTTAGTTATGGAAAAATAATAAAATATAAAATGTATTAATTTCCATTTTCCCATTAGGGTTAGAGTTGGGCTAAAGAGAGTTAGGCTAAAGTTAGGGTTATGGTTGGGGTAAAGTTAGGGTTAGAGTTGGGGCTAAAGTTAGGGTTAGGGTTGGGGCTAAAGTTAGGGTTAGAGTTAGTGTTGGGGCTAAAGTTAGAGTTTAGGGTTAGGGTTGGAATTACAGTTAGGGTTGGGTTTATTAGGGTTGGGATTAGGGTTAGGGTTGAGATTAGGGATAGGGTTGGGATTAGGAATAGGGGTGTGTTAGGGTCAGGTTTGTGGTTAGGGTTATGGTTAGGGTTTGGATTAGGGTTAGGGGTGTGTTGGGGTTAAGATTATGGTTAGGGTTGGGATTAGGGGTGTGTTGGGGTTAGGGTTGAGGTTAGGGTTATGGTTAGTGTTTAGATTAGGGTTAGGGTTTTTTTGGGGTTAGGGTTGGAGTTAGAATTCAGGGGTTTCCACTGTTTAGGCACATCAAGGGCTCTGCAAATGCAACATGACTCCCGCAGACCATTCCTTAAAAGTCTGCATTCCAAAGCGGTACTCCTTCCCTTCCGAGCTGTGCCATGTGCCCAAACCCTGGTACCCTTCATATATGGGGTATCAGCGTACTCAGGACAAATTTCACAACATCTTTTGGGGTCAAGTTTCTCCTGTTACTCTTGAGAAAATAAAAAATTGGGGGCTAAAATATAATTTTTATGAAAAAAAATGTTTTTTTATTTTCACAGCTCTGCGTTATAAACTTTAGTGAAACATTTGGGGGTTCAAAGTGCTCACCACACATCTAGATAAGTTGCTTGGGTGATTTAGTTTCCAAAATGGGGTCACTTGTGGGGGGTTTCAACGGTTTAGGCACATCAGGGGATCTGCAAACGCAGCATGACGCCCGCAGACCATTCCATCAAAGTCTGCATTCCAAAACAGCGCTCCTTCCATTCCGAACTCTGCCATGCACCCAAATAGTGGTTCCCCCCCAATATGGGGTATCAGCATACCCAGGAAAAATTGCACAACAACTTTTGGGGTCCAATTTCTCCTGTTACCCTTGTGAAAATAAAAAATTGGGGGGCTAAAATGTAATTTTTATGAAAGAAATGTTTTTTTTTATTTTCACGGCTCTGCATTTTAAACTTTAGTGAAACACTTGGGGATTCAAAGTGCTCACCACACATCTAGATAAGTTCTTTGGTGGTCTAGTTTCCAAAATGGGGTCACTTGTGGGGGTTTTCCACTGTGCAGTATAGCGCAACCTCCACCAGTGGGAGCTGGTTGAGGGCGGAAAGGCTGCACTCACAGAGTAACACCACAAAGCTGCAGGCAGGAGCCACTAGGTGGTGGAAGAGTAGCTGGACAAGCCGAGTCAGCAACGGGGGGATGCGAAGTACCAGAGGTCACAGCATACTCGTGGTCAGAAGCAAGCCAGGGAAATCAGAGCCGGTCGAGAGCAGGAATGACAGAGACAGAAGACAGTAAATAGGTCAAAGGACAAGCCGGATCAAATACCAAAGTGTCACAACACAGATAGCAAGTACCTAGACTAGCGAAGTCACGGGGAGAACTGGAACGGGACCAAGGTAAACGGTCAGAGGACAAATCAGGGTATAACGGATTCAGCCGCTGAAGTCAGAGGCAGAACTATAACTGACACTGTTTGCAGGTAACAGCGGACTAAAATAGCAACACCGCTCCCAAAACAAGGTATAGAAAGCTAACCCTCGCATGACTAGACTGGGGAGAAAATAACAAGAAACAAACCACGGCCTGGATCATGACATTTGTATTGAAAAAGTGAACCGGCGCTCCTTCCCTTCCGAACTCTACCGTGCGCCCAAACAGTGGTTTACCCAAACATATGGGGTATCATCGTATTCATTGACAAATTGCCCAACAACTTTGGGGGTCTAATTTCTCCTGATACCCTTGTAAAAATAAAAATTTGGGAGCGATAAGATCATTTTTGTGGAAATATATGATTTTTTATTTTCACGGCTCTACATTATAAACTTTTGTGAAGCACTTGGGGTTCAAAGTGCTCACCACACATCTAGATAAGTTCCTTGGGGTCTAGTTTCCAAAATGGTGTCACTTCTGAGGGGTTTCCACTGTTTAAGCATATCAGCGGCTCTCCAAATGCGACATGGCATCCGATCTCAATTCCAGCCTATTCTGCATTGAAAAAGTCAAACTCTTGGCCTGGTCATTAAGTAGCAAATTGGCTCTGTCACTAAGGGGTAAAATTGTCAAATTGAAAACATCCATAGAGTCAAAATTGTCACTATACCTGTAGATAAATTCCCAAAGGGGGGTAATTTCCAAAATGGGGTTACTTGTGGGGATACTGCTTTTCTAGCACTTAGGGGCTCTGTATATGGAGTCAAAATACTATTCTAGGAAAATATGCACTCTAGGTGGCAAATAGTGATCAGTCCCTGCTGAGTTTCGCCGTATGGCTAAGTAGCGCTGTACTGCCACATATGGGTTATTTTATACCTTCAGCGGAGATTGTAGAACACATTTTTGTGACATTGTTTCTCATTTCCGATGTGAAAATGTAAAATCTGGAGCTAAAACAAAATTTTGCTTGTAAAAATGTAATTATTTTTTTCTTCACTGTCCAATGGTTCAAAATTCCGTGACCCACCTATTGTGTCAATATCATCACTGCACCCCTAGATGAATTCATTGAGACCTGTAGTTTGCAAAATGGCATCTCTTATAAGGGTTCTGATGAAAATATATTTTTTTCATTTTCACAGATCAACATTGTAAAATTCTGTGAAGCACCTGTGGGTTTAAGGTACTCACCACACATCTAAATAAATTCCTTGAGGGGCCTAGTTTTGAAAATGGGGTACCTTGTGGGCTAATACTCTCTTTAGGCACATCAGGGACTCTCCAAATGTGCTAACATACCCACAGACCATTCGTCAAAGTGTGCATTCCAAAACGTCACTCCTTCCTTTCTGAGCCCTGCCATGCGTCAATACAGTAATGCTTATTCAGGAGAAATTGCACAACACATTTTAGGTCCATTTTCTTCTGTTACCCTTGTGAAAATAAAAAAATTGTGGCTAAAAGAACATTTTTGTGGGAAAAATTAGATTTTTTTTTATTTTCACGGCTCTATGTTATAACCTTCTCTGAAGCACTTGGGGGTTCAAGGTGTTCACCACACATCTATATACCATATTTTTCGGACCAAAAGACAAACTTTTTTTCCTCCAAATTTGGGAGGAAAGTGTGGGTGCGTCTTATGATCGGAATGTAACGTGGGGAGGGGGGCAGGGGGCAGCGATGGAGTGGGATCGCAGGAGGCAGGAAAATATCCCCTCCGCTGCAAGAATCCAGCGCTGGGGAAACCACTGGTCCCGATACTTAAAGTGCAGTGAATATTCATTAGCCGCATCCCCGCCCACCTGTCAGCTGAGCAGTGAGCGGGGAGCAGCAAATGAAAGAGCCACATGGTTTCCTCAGCACTGGATTCCTGGAGCAGCTGGGGAGATCTGTATCCCAAGTAGAAGGAGGCGGCAGGAGCAGAGTGCAACAGGAGGCATCGCATACCTGACAGCCTGGGAGCTGTGCTGATGCAGACTGAATGCTCCTATGGAGGACCTGTGATGAGGTCATGAAGAGGGCGGGCTGGAGCATCACATGACCACACAAAGACCTGCCTCTTCATGATGTCATCACAGGTCCTGCAGACACACTGTGCAAGAAATAATTAATTAAAGGTTAGTAATACAGCACATAAAAAAATCACTCTGCCACTCCTGTGGTGGACTATAACTCCCAGCATGCCATAGGATCTTCAGGACATGCTGAGAGTTATAGTTCTCCCATGGGATCTTAAAGCAGCACTCCAGTGTTATCAGTGCTGGAGTGTGGCTTTAAATATAAGCCCTATGCCCCCATTCATAGGCCGAGGTCACATATGCGAGAAATTTGCATCATTTTCGTGTGAGTCTCTTGCATGAACACCTGGCACTGCCGCCAGCACTCGGACCGGAGCGTGCGGCTGCATGTATTTCTATGCTGCATGTATTTCTATGCAGCTGCACGCTCCAGTCCGAGTGCCGGCGGCAGTGCCAGGTGTTCATGCAAGAGACTCGCATGAAAATCGTGCAAATTTCTCGCATATGTGACCCCGGCCTTATACTCGCCCTCCAGCGTCTTCACATAGTACTTTACAGACACCACACTGGTCCCGCAGCACCATCTCCTACCCGTAGCTTCCAACATAATAACATACTATTATATATAATAACACCACATATAATAGTATGTTATTTATGTTATTAAATATTTTACCACATTTTTTGCTTCAAATATATTTTTCCCTATTTTCCACCTCTAAAACCTGGGTGCGTCTTATAGTCCGGTGCGTCTTATAGTCCGAAAAATATGGTAAGTTCCCTGAGGGGTCTAGTTTCCATAATGGTGTCATTTGTTGGGGATTTTCACCAATTAAACACATCAGGGGCTCTCCAAACACGACATGATGGCCGCTAATTATTACAGCAAATTTTACATTCCAAAAGTCAAATGGTCCTTTCCAAGCCCCGCCGTGCGACCAAACAGTACTTTTTGTCCACATATTGTGTGTTGGCATAATCAGGAGAAATTGCACAACAAATTTTATGGTGCTCTTTCTTCTGTTACTCTTGTGAAAATGCAAAATTTGCGATTGAAAAAAATATTTTTTTGGAAATCTAGGGCTCTCCAAATGCGACGTGTCCGCTAATTATTTCAACAAATTTTGCATTCAAAAAGTTAAATGGTGCTACTTCCCTCCAAAGCCCTGCCATGCGACCAAACAGTAGTTTTCATCCACATATTGGGTGTCGGCGTATTCAGGAGAAATTGCACAACAAAGTTTATGGTGCTATTTCTTCTGTTACCCTTGTGAAATGAAAAATTTGGGGTTAAAAAACATATTTGTGGAAAAATGTGGTTTAGATTTTTTTATTTTCACGGCTCAAAAGTTATAAACTTTTGTGAAGGACCTTGGGGTTCAAGGTGCTCACCACAAGTCTAGATAAGTTCCCTGAGGGGTCTAGTTTCCAAAATGGTGTTACTTGGGGGTGGATTCCACTGTTTAGGCACATAAGTGGCTCTCCAAACATGACATGGCATCCGCTAATCATTCCAGAAAATTTTACATTCAATAAGTGAAATGGTGCTCTTTCCCTTCCAAGTCATGCCATGCGCCCAAACAGTAGGTTTTGTTCACATATTGGGTATCAGCATGGTCAAGAGAAATTACACAACAAATTGCATGCTGCAATTTCTCCGGTGACCCTTGTGAACATGCAAAATTGGGGCTAAAAATCATTTTTGTGAAAAATGTGATTTCTTTATTTTTACAGCTCAGCATTATAAACTTCAGTGAAGCACTTTGGTGTTCAAGGTGCTTACCACACATCAAGACAAGTTCCCTGAGGGGTCTAGTAGTGTCACATGTGGGGGGGTTTCCACTGTTTAAGCACATCAGGTGCTTTCAAAATGCGACATGGCATCCGCTCATTATTCCAGCAAACTTAACATTCCAAAAGTTAAATGGTGCACCTTCACTTCCGAGCCCTGCTGTGCACCCAAACAGTGGTCTTCCACTACATGGGGTATCAGCTTGCTCAGGAAAACATTCTCAACAAACCTTTAGGTCCATTTTCTCCTGTCACCCTTGTGAAAATAGAAAAATTTGGGTCTAAATTAAAACTTTTGTGAAAAAAGGTTTAAGGTTCATCTTTACCTTCCACACTCCATTAATTACTGTGAAGCACCTGAAGGGTTAACAAACTTCTTGATTTTGGTTGTGAAATCCTTGAGGGGTGCAGTTTTTAGGATGGTTTCATTTTTGGGTACTGTAAGGATTCCATATGTTACTTGGAACCTGTTCTGCCATTGTCCGATGGAGTCTAGTACTTTGCACTGTCCTGGAACTTCCTGTCTGTCCTGCTACTTAAGTCCTGGTCAGAAGATCCTTCTTGCCTGAGTATTTTGTTGCTATCTGCTTTTGAGCTACCTCCTGGCTTGCCTCTGGAGTTCCTGCTGCTGCTCTTTACTCGGTGCTCTGCCTCACCGCTTCCAGTAGCCTTCAGTCTTCTAAGCTGCTTCCGAATCCAGGCTGGGTTACCTACTGTCTTGACTTCTGAGACTGTGTCTGTTGTGGGCTTCTTTGTGGGACTTGAGTAGGACTTCTCAGCCCAAAAGGTACATTTAAGGACCTTCTCCCTGTTAAGCTCCATCCATGTATTTCTGGACTTCCATGAAAGGTGTCATCTCCTCTATCTGCATAGTTCTGGACATTTCTGTTTTGTGCTGTCACTTCGCTACAATTTCAGGAAAATCTCTGGTTATGTTATACTTCTTGCTTTGTTAAATACGCTTATTTGTCTCAGCTTTGGTCTCAGGCTCGTTTTATCCCACGCAATCAGATTCCATAGTATCCACATAATTGTTACAGGTATTGTCTGTCATAAAGACCCCTCAAAGTCACTTCAAATTTAATGTGGTCCCCAAAAAAATTGTTTTGTAAATCTTGTTGGAAAAATGAAATTGCTTGTCAACTTTTAACCCTTATAACTTCCTAACAAACAAAATTGTTTCAAAAATTGTGCTGATGTAAAGTAGACATGTGGAAAATATTATTTATTAACTTTGTTGTGTGACATAACTTTCTTATTTAAGGGCATAACAATGAAAACTTTGACATTTTCGCCAAATTTCCAATTGTTTCACAAATAAACTTAAGTCATATGAAAGAAATTTTACCACGATCATGAAGTACAGTAAGTCACGAAAAAATAGTCTCAGAATCAGTGGTATAAATTGTAGTCTTCCAGAGATATGATTTCATAAACTGACAGTGATCAGAACTGAAAAAATTTTGTTTACTTTTGCAAGGGTAATTAGAGAAAATGGACCATGCAATTTGTTGTGCAATTTCTTCTGAGCATGCTGATACCCCATATGTGGGAGGAAACCACTGTTTGGGCACACTGCAGAGCACGGAAGGGAAGGAGCGCCATTTCACTTTTTGAATGTAAAATTTGCTGGCATAATTAGTGGACGCCATGTCGAGTTTGGAGAGCCCCTGGTGTGCCTAAACAGTGGAAACCTCCCACAAGTGACACCATTTTGAAAATTAGACCCCTCAAATAACTTTTCTAGATGTGTGGTGAGCACCTTGAACCCTCAGGTGCCTCATAGAAGTTTTTAATGTTGAGTCATGAAAATAAAAAAATTTAATATTTCCTACAAAAATGATTTTTAGCTCCAAATTTGCTATTTTCATAAAGTTAACATGAGAAATTGCATCATACAATTTGTTGTCCAATTTCTCCTGAGCAAGATGATACTGAATATCTGGAGGAAAACAACTGTTTGGGTGCATGACAGGGCTTGGAAGGGAAGGAGCTCCATTTGACTTTTTGAGTGCAAAATTTGCTGGAATAATTAGCAGATGCTATGTCGTGTTTGGAGAGCCCCTGATGTGCCTAAACAGTGGAAACCCTCCACAAGTAACACCATTTTGAAAATTACATCCCTCAGGGAACGTATCTGGATGTGTATTGAGCACCTTGAACCCCCAAGTGTTTCACAGAAGTTTAGAACGTTGAGTCGTGAAAATAGAAAAATCTAATTTTTCCCACAAAAATCTTTTTTTAGCTCCAAATTTTGTATTTTCACAAGATTAGCAGGAGAAAATCAACACCAACATTTGTTGTACAATTTCTCCTAAATTCACTGTCACCCCATATGTGGTCGAAAACTGCTTTTCAGACACAGTGCAAAGCTCAGAAGAGAAGGAGCGCCATATTACAGTGCAGATTTTACTGCACTGGTTTGAGGGTTCCATTTTACATTGGCAGAGCCCTGAGGTGCCAGAACAGTGGAACCCCCCATAAGTGACCCCATTTTAGAAATTAAACTTCTCAATGAATTTATCAAGGAGTGCAGTGATTATATTGACACCACAGGTGTGTCACAGAATTTTATACCACTGGGCAGTGAAGAAAAAATAATTTACATTTTTACCACCAAGATTGTCCCCTAAGTTTTACATTTTCACACTGAGAAATGGGTAACCATGGCACCAAAATGTGTCCCACAATTTCTTCCGAATGTAGAAATACCCAATATGTTGATGTACAGTACTGCTTAGCAACACGGCGAGACTCGGGTGGGACGGAGTGCTATTTGCCTCCTGGAGCGCAGATTTTCCTAAAATAGTTTACTGACTCCATATAAAGAGCCCCTAAGTGATAGAAAAGCAGTATCACCTTCAAGTGACCCCATATTGGAAATTACACCCCTTTGGGAATTTATCTACATGCGTAGTGATGATTTTGACTTCATGTGTGTTTTTCAGAAACAAGCATTAGAAGATGCTGCTGAGTGAAAATTGCAAACTGCTGTTGTAGTGACCAGCATGCTATAGTGGCCAATATGTTGTAGTGACCAGTACATTATGCCCAGCTCACGCTTCTGGAAACATTCACCTGTAAATTAGATGGGCTCTCATCACTACAGAAATGCCAAACATGTGGTCGATAAATGTGGTTTAGACACACTGGGGTTCAAAATGGATTTGGATTTGGGAGTGCAGATTTTGCTGAATTTTTTTTTGGGGGGAGCAAGGAGCCATTTTGCTTTTCCAGAACCTTTGTGCTACCAGTAACGTGGAATCCAACTATATTTCTGTTAACAGATGACGGACCTGAGTGGTGACTTGCTTTTTTTGTGATCTGCATTAAAGCTTTCATTGAGAAAATTTAACATAACATGTAGGATAATATTAGTCTGGAGCTCTATGCTGAGCACATACTTTGGGGTTTCCATCTAAATCTCCGAGTGATGTGACAGATGAATCCCCCAAGGGATCCATGCATTATAATGAGGCAGCAGAGTTACTGTGGACTCCGTCTGGCCTCTGTTCAACATTGTCCTTCTTTTCAGAAGTGCACAAAACTGTGGTCGACTGCTCTTTTATACTCGCTTAAAAAGACAGACTCCGCCGGATCACAGGCCAGATGGGTCCACCCATGCCTCCATCAGCCTCATACTAGGTAATCTTCCACCGGGATTCCATCTGAATAACGTATTTCAGAGATTTACACAGAAACCCTGATGTAAGCGCTTAGCGCAGAGCGCAGGATAAATGTGAGCCAAGCTTTGCCGCAATCTTTGGGAGTTAGAATGAAAACATCAACAGCAGGAGAAGAATTGGTTTTATTCATTTTTTTACACTATTTCTCGTGCAGTATAAGTGATATGGCAAATGTATTTTTCAGGTCGGTGCAGTTACAGCGATACCAGATTTATATCGGATTTTTATGTTTGGCTGCTGTCACACACTAAAAAACTCTTTTTATTGCAAAAACTAGTTTTTGCATCACCACATTTTGAGAGTCATAATTTTTTCATATTTCGGCTCACAAAGTCATGTGAGGGCTTGTTTTTGCGAGACGAGTTGATGTTTTTATTGGTACCATTTTTAAACAAATTACATTTTTTGATCGCTTTCTATTCCAATTTTTAGAAGATAGAATGAACAAAAACCAGCAATCCAAGAATAATTTTTTAGTTTTTTTTATTAACGTTCTGTATGAGGTAAATTTGGTAAGGAAGCTTTGTTATTCGGTTATAACTTTTTCATTGTTCCACTGATGGAGCTGTGTGATGATTTGTTTTTTGCAGGACAATATGATGTTTTCAGCGGTACCATTTATTTTTACATTCGTCTTTTTCATCGTGTTTTATTGCACTTTTGTTTTTTCGGTATGATGATAAAGCATTGTTTTTTGCCACGTCTTTTATTTTACCTTTTTTAGAGTGTTCACTGAAGGGGTTAACTAGTTGGACAGTTTTATAAAGCAGGTCATTCCGGACGCGGCAATATAAACTATTTGTACTTTTTTTGTATATTTTTTACAGAAATAACTGCATTTATTGGAATAATATTTTTTATTTTTTTGTACTTTAGTTGGGGATTTTTTTTATATATTTTTACTTTTTAAAAATTTTTTTTTTTACTGTTTTACATTGTCCCATCCTGGGACATCACTGTATTGTGACAGATCGCTGATCTGATGCTCTGCAATGCTTCTGCACTGCAGAGCATCAGAGCAGCGTCTGACAGGCAGGGAAGGAGGTGTGTCAGTTCTTGCTTTTTGCAGGCACCCATAGGCCACCTTTCCTGATGGACCACGTGGCGATCTTGGGGCCAGGGGTCTCCATGGAGACCATGAGGACAACGTGATCGCATCGCGTTGTCCTGATGGAAGCACACAGGGAGCCCCCTCCCTGAGCGATCTCCTCAATGTCGCTGTCACTATTGACAGTGGCATCATAGGGAATAAACTCCCTTGATCAGAGCTAGCACCAATCGTGGCCATTGCTGCAGGGTTTCAGCACTCACACAGAGCTGACACCCATACCTGATCGCTGCGGCACTTAGCGTGAGCCCCTGTGATCATGTCGCCATACATGTACTGCACTTTGTGGGAACGCAGCTCCCACAGTGCCGTACATGTACGGCGCATGTCAGGTAGGGGTTAAAAAAATTACTTGCCCTATTAAGGCAGTAAAATGTGTCTTTATGGATATTTTTAAAGTTCAGAATAATGTGCAAAAAAAATTAAAACTGCACATTGAATGTATCTCATGGTTTAGATCAGTGTTTCCCAAACCCTATCCTCGTTGCCCCCAAGAGATCATGTTTTCAGGATTTCTTCAGTATTGTGAGAGAACCTGTGGCAATTACTGCTGCCTTGATAATAACCTGATCTGTAGGGGGCCATGAGGACTAGAGTTTGGGAAATACTGGTCTAGATGTTGAAATTACATAGTATATAAAACATAGACAAGGATTCTATTGAACTGATTTTTCATGGTGCACATACTGTATATCTGCAAAACAAGCACCCTTCCTTTAGCCGGATGACTTACAGAAGCCCGAGAAGGGTATTACATTTCCATATTGGGCTTGAAGAAGTAATGAGACAGGAAAGGGGGCTTTGAATAGAACACCAGGATCACATTGAGGGGGTAGACACATGCAAGGAAATGTGTCAGACACAAAACTACATTAGTTCACAGTTGATCCTGGGCAACTTGCCATGACTGCACAGCAGGTGGAAAGATATGAATCCTAACTTATATAACAAACCAGAATAAACCGTGAGCTCAGCAATAACAACCTAGTAAGGCAGAAAAAACACAAGTGTAAAACGACTACAATTGATTTACGCGTATAAAATATATATTTTTCTCCATTCATCCTTTTGCAATTATTATTGGTCTTATATGTTTTACTAACTAGGGATCCCCATTCATGTGGCTAGGAAAAGGATATGCTGGCCAAGTCAGTTCATTGTAAAAAGAGCTGCACATTTTTTGGGGAAAATAGGGAAACTAATCATTAATTGATCATATTGCTTTGTTGTATTAATCAATTGTTATATTATATTTGTATTATCATATACAGTTTATATACTGCAGTGTATTATATTCTTTGTTTTAGGGCTCACTCCCATGAGTATATAAATCTGACAAGTACAATGCAGGAAAACATTGCATTGCAGTATGACCAATGTTAGTAAATGAGCCAGGGCTCATCTGATAATCTTTCCTCAGTTCTAATCGAACTGAGGAAAAAATATTGCAGCGTGCTGCGAGTGGATACTAAAATCGATTCGAACTCTCCAATGCAAGTAAATGGGTGTGAGAAAAAAATCGCATGAAACACGGACCATGCGTGTGCCGCATCTCAAAGAAAACCAGACATTTCATCAGCCAAGTAAAGTAAATTCACATCCCAAACCATCATAATAGAATAGATAGATAGAATAGAGATACAAATTAGATAGAATAAATATATAGACTAGATACAGCGACAAATGCGATAGAAAAAGCAGAGTAATATGTCCAAAATATGATGTATAAAACGGTATAAAATTATTACATGTTAGCAAAAACTATAAGTCAATTATAGAGACAATACAGAGAGTGGCATATACAACCATATTACATCAAATAGGCATTTTTACTTAATAGTAAAGTGCACAGTGCTTATGTAGAACTAAGAGAAACTGAGAGATAGTGGGGGAGGTATGAATACTTCACAGTGAGCCTGTGCCTGAAATCAAATCAAACCTAATATACTCAAGTCTCACTATGTCCCCGCAGGCTCTTACCCATAATGTACTGAGAAGGATGGCACGCCACCAGCCCCAACGCGCGTTTTGCGTCGGCTTCCTCAGGTGACCATTATACTAGACTGTTGTGAATACTTTGGAGGCGACTTCTGAGCTGGGGCTCCCTCCGGTGGTTGCTGAGGGTAATGAACTAATTACTGAATGGCCTTCAGCTGTCTCTAAATGGTATGATATAAGTGACCTGAGTTCCCATCAGCCTTGCCGGTAATCAATTGTTCCTCCTGGTCTTGCTTGGAGCACCGCTTGCTTTCCTGCTCTCATTCAGATAAGTGTTCTGTTGTTTTTTTCTTTTGTTGGATTTTCACTGCTGGTTTGCTGCTTGCAGTGGACTACAGCCTGGTCCCCTTTTAGGGTCTGGCGCTGCAATTGTGCTCATTTGTGTTTGCACTTTTACATTGTTCCTTTGTCACTTTTTATTTGCTGAGTTGTTGTGAGTTACACCAGAGATCTGATTTAGGTGGTAGAGATCGTGTGAGCTCAGGTTTTTTGTTAATCAGAAGTGTTGGTATTTTTGTCAGGGTTTTTTTGGGTTGCAGTCAGAATTCTTTCCTTTACTTTTCTATCTAGACAGATTGGGCCCCAGCATTTGCTCATTCTATTTTCTGTCTGTGTCCGTGTTTTCTTCTTGTCTAACCGCCATTACATGTTTGGGGGCTTCCTATTTCTTTGGGGATTCTGCTCCAGGACAGATAGCTTTCATCTTTCTGCCTTTAGGTGTAGTTATCTCTCCGGTTGTGACGAGGCATCTAGGATCACCGTAGATACGCTCCACGGCTACTTCTAGTGTGGCGGTTAGTTTAGTGTACTGCAATCCAATAGTTTCCAGCCTCTCTGGTGTATTACTACTTTGGCTATTTTTTTGCAAGTTTTCCTCAGCTACCGAACCATAACACTAGACCAAGCATTAACTATACCGTTCCCATGTGACCGATACAGTGATAGATACAGTTACAAGCAAAATAGTAACAATGTTTTGAACTGTTGATATTCACGCTCCATACTTCACCATCCACTAGTGTTTTGATCGTGGGACTACCATAATTTTATAGACAATCATCTTGCCTATCTCACACATAAATATGACTTGCAACTATTTAGCCTGTGATTAGTTATGCAGATTATTGTCATGTCACTGCATTCTTACTGTTTTGCTCCTGGTGGAGGAAAAAACTTTTTTTTTCTGTATACTACAAAATACAACCTGTTCTTACATTCCCTAATAGCCCAGTGTATTATTAGATTGATTCCCAAGTGAAAGATCACTGGATCAAATAGAAGAGCAGCCATGAAGAAGATTTCCCAAGAAAAGAGAAGGGCATCATCCATCTCACCAGTCTCTTGGACAAGAAAATTTCCAAACTGCATCATATGAGTGCCATGACAGTTGGAAGAATATGAAATGAAGTCTGTTCATCCATTCAGAAGTCAAGAGGTGGACGTCCAGGAAAATATCGGAGTCACCAAGTCGGCTCATCACTTGGTCTATCATTTCTGGTGAGACAAACACGGCAGTGGAGTGGCTCATACGCTTCGTAACAGTGAAAAAAGAAGAAGCCTCAACTTCAATATTGACATAAGAAGCGTCCACTTGAATTTACAGAAAAGTGGACAGTGAAAGATTGGAAACAGGTGATTTGGAGCAAAGAGATGAAAGTCAATAGACTAGGCTCTGATGGGTGCAAATGAGTCTAGAAGAAACAATTGAAAAAGGGACTAACCGATCAAGAATAGAAGGAATTGTCATGTTCGGTGGAGGAAACTTGATGATATGGGGTTGTTTCAGAGCCAAGTCGATGGATATTTGACCAGGATTGATGGTGGTCTCAATGCTGAGCTATATGTGAGTACCCCACAAGATTAATAACTTCTTACACTTGAGTACTATGGGTATGAAAAGGATGACATAATGTTCCAGCAGGACAAAAACCCGAAGCATATGCTAAAAGTGGTGAAGAAATGGTTTAATGACAATGAAGTAGAGGTGCTGGATTGGCCTTCACAGTCCTCAGACCTCCACCCAATCAAACACTTGAGGGTAAAGTAGAAAAAAAGCTGTATATATACTCAAGTGAGTGAACCAGTATGCACCAACTTTGGGAACATGTAGAAGAGACCTGGGATAGGATTTTGATAGAGACATGTTTGAATCTGATCGCGAGCGTGCCCAGAATGATTCAGGCAGCACTGAAAGTAAAAAGTTAGGTTTACAAAATACTAACAAAATAATGAAACTTAAAATTTTGAAATTTAGGAGCAAAACAGTAACAATGCAGTGACATGACAAGAATCTGCATAACTAATCCTATGCTAAATAGTTGCAAATAAAATTTATGTATGAGATAGCAAAGATGATTCTCTATAAAATGATGGTCTCACGTTTGAAACAATAAATGGTAAGATATGGATCAAAAGTTCAAAACATTGTTACCCTTTTGCTTTTCAGTGTATATAGGTAGATGACATGCAGAAATTTGATATCACAAGCCCCCTACGTATAATAAACTAGCATCCATTTAGTGCCGTTGATGTTCATTTTAAACCTGTTAAATAAATAATTTAAAAAAATGATGAAGGGTCAACCCCATTTTTAATGACCACCTAAGGGAAAGTAGACAGATGAGAGCTGATATTAATGGAGTGCGAAGATCCATGATTAACCTGCCAATCCCAACATAAAAATACCAGCCAGCAGCCACCCCAGAAATGGGGCATTTATCAAAAATAAAATCCAGAAAATCACATTGTATAAATTGTATAAATTTATTTATATTTTGCAGTGAGAAATAAGTATTTGATCCCTCTGGCAAACAAGACTTAATACTTGGTGGCAAAACCCTTTTTGGCAAGAACAGCAGTCAGACGTTTTTTGCAGTTGATGGTGAGGTTTACGCACATGTCAGAAGGAATTTTGGTCCACTCCTCTTTGCAGGTCATCTCTAAATCATTAAGATTTTGAGGCTGTCGCTTGACAACTCGGAGCTTCAATTCCGTCCATAAGTTTTCTTTGGGATTAAGGTCTGGAGACTGGCTAGGCCACTCAATAATCTTAATGTGCTTCTTTTTGAGCCACTCCTTTATTGCCTTGGATGTATGTTTTGGGTCATTATCTTGCTGGAAGATCCAGCTACGACCCATTTTTAATGTCCTGATGGAGGTAAGGAGGTTGTCACTCAGGATTTTACGGTACATGGCTCCATCCATTCTCCCATTGATGTGGTGAAGTAGTCCTGTGCCCTTAGCAGAGAAACATCTCCAAAACATAATGTTTCCGCCTCCATGCTTGACAGTGGGGACAGGGTTCTTTGGGTCATAGGCAGCATTTCTCTTCCTCCAAACATGATGAGTTGAGTTAACGCCAAAGAGATCAACTTTTGTCTCATCTTACCACAGCACCTAGTCCCAATCACTCATATAATCATCCAGGTGTTCATTGGCAAACTTCAGATGGGCATGCACATGTGCCTTCTTGAGCAGGGGGACCCGGCGGACACTGCAGGATTTTAAACCTTTTCGGCATAATGTGTTACAAGTGGTTTTCTTGGTAACTGTGTTCCCCGCTGCCTTGAAATCATTAACAAGTTCCCCCTGTGTAGTTTTAGGCTGATCTCTCACCTTCATGATGATCAAGAATAACCCACGAGGTGATATTTTGCATGTTGCCCCAGATCGATGTTGATTGACAGTTATTTTGTATTTCTTCCATTTTCTTACTATTGTACTGTAGTCTCCTTCTCACCCAGTGTCTTACTTATGGTTTTGTAGCCCACTCCAGCTTTTTGTAGGTCTATGATCTAGTCCCTGACATCCTTATAAAGCTCTTTGGTCTTGCCCATGTTGTAGAGGTTAGAGTCTGACTAATTTATTGAGTCTGTGGACAGGAGTCTTTTATAAAGGTGACTATGTAAGACAGCTATCTTTAATGCAGGTAACGAGTTGATTAGGAGTGTCTAACTTGTCTGTAGGAGCCAGAACTCTTAATGTTTTGTAGGGAATCAAATACTTATTTCTCACTGCAAAATGCAAATAAATTCATATAATTTCTACAATGTGATTTTCTGGATTTTATTTTTGATATTCTATCCCTCAATGTTAAAATTAACCTACCCTTAAAATTATTGACTGTTCATGTCTTTGTCAGTGGGCAAACTTACAAAATCAGCAAGGGATCAAATACTTATTTCCCACACTCTATCTATCTATCTATCTATCTATCTATCTATCTATCTATCTATCTATCTATCTATTATCTATCTATTATGTATCTATCTATAAATAACAAAGACTGGAGCAGCATAGAAAAATTACAATTGGGTGCAATCCTCTTCAGCAATAATCCAATACTTGCCAACTTCAATATCCAAAAAATAGGCAGCACTCCATAGATAGATGCAGATAGTGGATATTTTATTAAACCC
Source organism: Oophaga sylvatica (assembly GCA_033576555.1). Lineage (NCBI taxonomy): Eukaryota > Metazoa > Chordata > Amphibia > Anura > Dendrobatidae > Oophaga > Oophaga sylvatica. The sequence goes on from JARQOD010000005.1 coordinate 338,605,383, forward strand.
ACATAAAATGGATTTTTTAAGTTTTTCGTTTTTTCTATGTGGAAAAATGTGTAGAAAAATATTTTTTCTATAATATTTCTTCTTTAATAAACTCATGGCTTAATTCACCAATGATTTTTATCAGTCCTCTTGGATATATTCTCTTGAAGGGAAATGAAGACCAGGGAATGGGTCCTATTTACCTTAGTGGCAACGGGGTTGAGGGAACTGGACCATAAGGCCCAGGATACCTCCCCTGTTAGCTACCGGTGGTGGGGAGTCACCCTTAGCGGGGGACGGTCCCGCTTATCGGGGTTAAAATAGGTGCCCCATATCCCAAATGGTACGAAAACCCTGTTAATGTGTCAGTCGAATACAAAGTAACATAGAGCAATGTGGCGCTGAAATGTTACATCTATTAATATATCGCACATTTTGAGAATACCAGGATTCGAGGAGAATAGAGAACGATATGGTCATTAATATATATGACTCTGCTATTACGATATTATTTTGTGATGAATTGCCTGAGTGTAATAGTTTGAATAGTTTTTGCCACATGCAAGATGGCGGTATAGTGAGGATAACGTGCTAGTGCACAGGCGCATTAGTAAGAATGACACACATGCAATCTAAGTGGCTGAAGACTTCTCTGATGCTACGATGACGTGCACAGACATGCGCAGTGGCTTCTACTACACGCTGGGTGAAGCGTCTATGGCGTCCTCCTCATGGAACATGAATACACCTGATGATGATTTTTATGTCACAGCTGCTCAAAATATGTGAGGATTGCTAATTAAGCAAGTATATAATATTTAATACTGTATAAGAGGCACTGTGACCATGATTGATGGTTAGTGACAGTGATAAGAATTTTCCATACATTTGGACTCACTGTGTGAGTGATCTGACTAATGTGTGAAACAGTGTTTTTGTATGAAATATTAATTGAAGTAATGATTAATTGTCCAACACTGACTCTATAAATACCTGCATAGATGTGCTAATCAGTGCTTGAGAAAGGCTCATGGAGCTGAAACGTCAAGCCATTTTATGTGGGTTTAATAAAATATCCACTATCTGAATTATCTATGGAGTGCTGCCTATTTTTTGGATTTATCTATCTATCTATCTATCTATCTATCTATCTATCTATCTATCTATCTATCTATCTATCTATCTATCTATCTATCTATCTATCTATCTATTGGTCTGTGTGTCTGCCTATGTATCTATTTAATCTATCTATATACAGTACAGACCAAAAGTTTGGACACACCTTCTTATTCAAAGATTTTTCTGTATTTTCATGACTATGAAAATTGTAGAATCACACTGAAGGCATCAAAACTATGAATTAACACATGTGGAATTATACATTACACTTTACAAAAAAGTGTGAAACAACTGAAAATATGTCTTATATTCTAGGTTCTTCAAAGTAGCCACCTTTTTCTTTGATTACTGCTTTGCAAGCAGAAAAGGTGAACGGATGGACTCTACATGCCTAGTTCCCACCATGAAGCATGGAGGAGGTGGTGTGATGATGTGGGGATGCTTTGCTGGTGACACTGTTGGGGATTTATTCAAAATTGAAGCAGTGAGCGGTCCAGCTCACCCCAAACCATCTCGATTGGGTTCAGGTCTTGTGACTGTGGAGGCCAGGTCATCTGGCGTAGCACCCCATCACTCTCCTTCTTGGTCAAACAGCCCTTACACAGTCTGGAGGTGTGTTTGGGGTCATTGTCCTGTTAAAAAATAAATGATGGTCCAACTAAACGCAAACCGGATGGAATAGCATGGTGCTGCAAGATGCTGTGGTAGCTATGCTGGTTCAGTATGCCTTCAATTTTGAATAAATCCCCAACAGTGTCACCAGCAAAGCACCCCCACACCATCACACCACCTCCTCCATGCTTCACGGTGGGAACCAGGCATGTAGAGTCCATCCGTTCACCTTTTCTGCGTGCAAAGCAGTAATCAAAGCAAAAGGTGGCTACTTTGAAGAACCTAGAATATAAGACATATTTGCAGTTGTTTCACACTTTTTTGTAAAGTGTAATGTATAATTCCACATGTGTTAATTCATAGTTTTGATGCCTTCAGTGTGATTCTACAATTTTCATAGTCATGAAAATACAGAAAAATCTTTGAATGAGAAGGTGTGTCCAAACTTTTGGTCTGCACTGTATCTATTCTTTCTATTCTATATACTGTATATTCTACATATCTATTCGTTTCGGGCTGTAAATTTACTGTACTTGACTGATTAAATGACAGGTTTTCTTTGAGATGCGTGAGTAAAAATTGCACTGCAATTTTTTTCTCACACCAATTGACTTGCATTGGTGAGTGCAGTCCAATTCTTGCATACACTCGCAGCATGCTGCTATTTTATCCCAGTTGAGCACTGCCTAATTTACTAACATTGGTCGGAGTGCAATTAAATGTCTTCACGCATTGCACTCATCCGATTTATACTCTCGTGTGAATGAACCTTAAGGCCATCGTCATACTAAGGAGGAATACGGATGAGTGAGAGGCGTGAAAACCACGCATTACACAAGGACCAATGTTTATCTATGGGGCAGCTCTGATCATGCGTATTTTTCTCGGCCGTATCTTACGGTGCAAGACACCCGCAGACATGCTGCGATTGTACGCGTATTACGCCCGTTGTACGCCAATGAAAGTCTATGGGTGCGAGAAAACAACGGATTACACACGGACCAGACGTGTGACTTGCGAGAAATACGCAAGACTTCTGCAGCTCATAGGAAATGGTGCAACACATGCTGCAGGAAGCTGACACATGCAAATTAGCTCAAAAAGAGCGCCAGACATCCCGGAAGAACGCCTCCACGGAGTCGGCCATGATGCCTACGCTCATCAATGTGGAAATGGTGAGAGTCTTGCTGCAGGAGAGGCTTCGAAATTTGGCACCAAAGAGATGCAGATTACGCAAGGAAACAGGCGGCATGGAGGCGCTTCTAGCACAGAATTTGGCCACATTTTTTTATTTTTTTTTTTTTGCGGCAAAATGTTAGTATAGTCACATCCTACTAGGCCCCCATGACTATATAACATGTATGTATGTAGAAGAATTTTGCTTTTTGCAGCTAGCTAATTGATTACATTATATGTGTCATTGCAGTGGATGATGTTATGAGAAGATGGAGAAGCATCCGCGACCAGTACCGGCGGGAACGGCAGCAAAGGTCCAGGAGAGGGTCTGCGGCACCAAAAAAAAAATATATGTACTTTGACTGCCTTGGATTTCTGGCTCCTATTCTGGATCTGAGACCATAAGTATATACATCACACTACATACCACATATGCAGTTTAGGCTGACCTCTCCAACATGTTCTAATCCCCTTTAATTTCTGAACAGCTCTGAGGATCCTCCTGCACGGGTGCCTACACCTCAACCCATTCCCCCACCGAAACAACCTTGGCAACAACAGGGTCAAATGGCTGGCTATAATCCAACTTCCCAATATGGCCACTTGTGCAGATCCAGTGCTGGAGGCTGGTCCCAACCTGGATGTGTTCAACATGGTCATATTGGGGGGTATGATTCTCGTGGGTATCATCTTACACAGGAATATAATCTCCCTTATCTGTATGGCAATGTGCCCACAAACCAACCTTACCGTGGCCAGATGTTAGCTCAAGGCCCACAAAATCCACCCCAACAGGGTGATGGTCAAGGTGGTCATCCAAGCCAAACACACAGAGATGCTGGGAACCCGCCAACCCCACCACCCACATATCACCAGCTGTGATTTTTTATTAAACTTATATTTTATGATTTAAAAAGCAGTTAGTAAATGTTTTCTATTTACTTTTTAGAATTGAAAGTCCTCAGTGGTTGATACCTTTTAATGGCTAACTGAAAAGATGGTTTCAAATTGCAAGCTTTTGAGACTACTCAGGTCTCTTCATCAGGCAAAGACTAATACAAAATCTGAAGAATCACATATTTGTACACAACACAGCACAGAAAAAAATGCAATAGATGAGACAAGTGACGTGAAGCAGAACTGTCATTATGGGAGAGGGATGAACAGTTGTGGCAATAAATATTGGACTAGTTCATAGATAAGGAGTGTGAAAGTTTTATTGCCCTCTGATTGGGGTCTGGTAATGTTTTGTGATGTTCTCACAGGGTCTTTGAAGCAAATTCCTTAATTGATGTAATAGGCCATAAATCCATGTGATAGGTTCATTCCAGCATTGAGAGTGTCAAAGGTCACCATCAATTTGTATTCGCAAACTCTCCTGGGTCTCTGAGATGTGAAATCACCTTTCAGTACAAGTAATTTCATGTCCAACATGCTATGACCGGGGATGCAAAAGTGTTTGGCCACAGGTAAATCCATTCTTTTTTCTCTTATTGTGTGGCGATGAGTATTCATCCTTGTTCTAAGTTTTTGCCCTGTCTCCCCCACATACAGACCCCCAGTTGGACATTTTGTACAAATAATTAGGTACACCACATTAGATGTGATGCAGCTGAAAGTACTATTTACTTTAACGTTCTGTTGTGTCAAAGACATTTGCAGTAATCTAGATGCCTCTAAACAACATATGCTAGCAATATGCTCTTCAGTAGGCATAGTCTATGTTTATTATTAGCATAATCTGTATTTATTGAGAGAAAAGTTTGCTCTTTGTGAACATTTATTTTGACACAGTGTTGTGTAACGCATATTTGCACTCATCTGAATGCCTACAAAGACCATATGGTACTTAGATGGTGGTATATGGGCTAGGGGAAAATATTATTATTTCGTTATATGTTATCATTTATCCCAATGTTTGTTATTTTTTCCCCATCCATTTTAAAAATTGTTGGCTTAATGCATCATTGCATTAGTCTAGTCTTAGAACCCAACCATATGGAGCAGATATGGTGCTCACTAGTGATAGTGAAAGTTTGTTATTTATTAATATTTTCTTTGACTCCATGTTGGCTATTGCTTATTTTCAGTAGTCTAATCTTGTGAACCAAACATATGGGTAACATATGGTCTTCACTATACATAGTGAACGTTTGTTATTTTCTGTACATACTATGATTTCCTGCAATGTTTGTAAATTTTTTGTCATTTAATTTGACTCACAGTTGTCAAATGTATCTTTGCACTTGTGTAATGTGATCAATCCGACATATGGGTCACATATGATCAACACTACCCATATTGACCATTGGTTTTTGTTTTTACATACAATTATGTATCAAATCATTTGTAATTTGGTCATGCCTTATTTTGGTACTTGTGTAAGAATGCACACTTACACTATTGTGCTGTAAATACATATACCATATGAAGCAAATATGGTAGTCACTACCTCAAGTGGAAGTTTTCACATATAAATATTTTTTGTTATAACAAGTTTGGAGTCTTTTTTCATACATTGTTGTACTCAAGCACCAAAACATCTGTTATGACCATTAACACCAGACAGACACTATGCAATTTGGAAAGTGGCATTGCTCCTCAAATCCCCTGGCAATCCTCTTGCAGTCTTCCATCTTTGGCTCAGGCATGACCAGTGTATGCAGTCTGTCCCAGAGTTGTTAGCAGGTATCATGCACAATGCCAGAGATGGTGGACCTCCCAATCCGAAACTCTAGATGGACTGCGGCATAGGATATGCCAGTATTTAGGAACCTACAAGTATCCAAATGTCGAGAGAGCAATCATGACACATGCACAAAGGTAGAACAAACGCACTATACATAACCATTACATCATGTCATTTACAAACAATCCTAAGTAAAATTGACCACAAGTCAAAGGTTTCTGACATTTTTACATACACATAATAGTTCTGGTAGTTGTAGGTGATATATGGGATATATTGAGGATATTTCAGCTACAGACATAAGGGTAAAGAGACACTTGTGGGAAAACACATCATCAACAGACAGTATGTAGGTGAGGAATACATATTGTAGAGTAAGGAGAAGTCGCTCCTCTGCAGAGATAGCTTTGCGCATCCTGGTATCCTGGTAGGTGATCCCAGGGCGCACAATCTCCAACAAAACATCAAATGTGGGAATGGTCATACGACAAAACACGAAAAACTTGTCTGGATGAGTCCACAGAGATGAATAATGCCGGTGAAAATGGCCTTTTGTGAGGCGTAGCCTCAAATGCGGATGCACCCAAATTCCCCTCCTCCGCCGCGGATCAATGATCACTGGGTATGGCTGGCCAAAGCGGCGGGACAAAAGCCAGTTGTACAACACTCGATCAGCTTGGGTGAAGTGAAGAGTGTCAGACATGCTGGCAAGCAAGCAGCAGTAATCCAACACAAGCACACCACAAAAATGGCAAGATTGGGGGTTACAACCTGATGCAGAGCCAAGAAATAGCCTTGCTGATGATGATTTGAATGAGTTTCAGGCCTAAAAACCGTTAAATGTCCATTTTGCAAGGCACCGAGAAAAATACGCTGTACGGATGCCATACGGATTGCATACGGATGCTTACATGCGCAAAATACGCAGGCACACCCTGACAACGGATGAAATACGGATTGTTGTGCCGGCAACATTTTGGCATTTTACTCTCGTACAATACGGTCCGTATTTTTCTACGGTAAGTGTGACGCCGGCCTTAGACTGAGACTCTTTGGGCACATTCCATATCAGAGGGAAAAAAAGGCAGGAGTGCCATCTACTTGTGAACCTGTCCTCAAAACCTGTTATTAGGTCAAATGACTATAGGAAGGAATAATGTGTATTTTGTCAGTCTCTGTGAATACGCTTTGCTCTTAGTACACCAAGACAGTTACCATTTTGGGATTACCTAAAATGAAACAGTATCTTCTCTTTGGAAACTTTAGGTTTATTTGTGCATTTGGCTTGCCCGTATTAAAAAGTCATCTCCATACTGGACAAATGGGTTTAGTGAATCCCTGTGATACTGGATAGAGCAAAATAAGAGTATAAAAACTTACAAAATGGCAGAATATTAACAAAGGTAACATGTGAAATGCATTGCCTTCTGATATCCAAAAATTTGTATAAATATTTTTTCTAAATACACTCAGAATCACTTACTATACCTATTTTCTCATCTAGGTTATGTCAAGTGCTTTTTCTGCAGCATGTTGGCATGAAAAATACTGGGTACATTACTCACGTTCTAAGGCCGGTTTCACACGTCCGTGTCTCCAGTACGTGTGGTGACAGTTTTCACACGTACTGCAGACACGTACAGATATAGACACATTATATTCTATGTGTCTATGCACATGTGCGTGTTTTCACACGGTCCGTGTGTACGTGTGCCAAACACCTGGACATGTCCGTTTTGACACGGACCGGAAAATGTCCCGCACATGTGCACACGGAGAACTGTTCACATAGTACTCTGTGTGCGTGGATGGCCGCTGGGGAACTCGCGGCTACTGTAAGCCGCTGTCCCCCTGCAGCTGGTGCTGAAGCCGGCTGTAATTCCCCCTGCTCTGCCTTTGAGCACAGGAGAACGAAGAGCTGTGTATTAATATACCGCTCAGCGTTCTCCTCTGCTCGCAGACAGAGCAGGGAGAATGATGTCTGCCGGCTTCAGCACCAGCTGCAGGGGGACAGCAGCTTACTGTAGCCGCGAGTTTCCCGGAGGCCGTCCGTGTGTCCGTGTGATACTGATGCGGCACACGGGTGGCACACGGTTGCCACATATGTGCCGCACATAATACACACACGGACACTGATATCTCCGGTACCGATTTTTCCGGTTATGGAAATATCAGGACGTGTGGAACCGGCCTAAGATTGTTTTTCATTACGTTTTTTACCTTTTTGTGCATTCAACTTATTGGTAAAAAAGATGCAAAAAAAACGCTAAGGAATTGACATACTGCGATTTTTTTAAAAACACGAAATGCAAGTAAAGAATACACAATGAGACTTTAGAAATCTTATTTATTTCGCTGATACTGGAAAACACTGCTGTTTACCACATAAAAAACATGCATAGAAAAAAATGCACCAAAAATGCTATGTGTGAACTATCCCTTCCACTGATTTATAAAATACATTTATGGTAATGTTCATATGGACCATTATGTTTTCTTTTCCTAAACCATCAGCAAAGAAAAATGTACTAAATAATATTATTGCAGTCATAAACTAACATAAGGACAGTTAAAAGTTGAATTACGGTAAGTGAAAAAAAATGAATTTTTTAAATATTACCCCCTCCTTATAGCGTCAGAAGGAACTCACAATGAAAGCATTATTGTTTGCTAGATGCTCTTTTACCTTTCTTGGAAAAGCAGATTTAGAAAAGCGGTTTAAATTAATCTGGAGGCATAAAACAGTGCAATTTCCCTAAGCTGTCTGGGAAACCTCTGACCTCTTATATGATGCTTCACGCTTTCTCAAGGCTAAAACATATACAATCCAGGGTCACATCTAACATTGTGATGGACATCAACAGATGATAGGAAAAATAGCACATGTTGTTTTTGTGTTATTGATGGGGTAATCACCACACCTAGGCAAGCCACATGGATGAGGAAAAACATCAGATCAATTAAAGTCTTTTCATAGGTAATGTTCCACCCAGTAACAATTACTATCATTGTGGCTATTTATATTCATGAAGATGTACATAACAAATTATGACCAGACTTCACGTGCTGTTAAAAGGGTGTGAAAGTGATGATGATATCCTATAACTTTCTTGTGTTGTTGTTTTGAGTATTCATGATTATGCCTTTAGCTTTGGGAAATTCAGCATAATGACAAAATATATGTGTGTAGCCCTGGTATGTAAGGCACACAGGATCTGGAGAATGCACAGTAAGGTAACAGTTAAAGCTTGACACTCACTTACACTTCAGACACACCCACAGGGGTGTATAGGGGAGTGACGTGTAGCACAGGAGAGAGTCAGTCTAGCTTCCTGTCATCGTACAGAGCAGTCAGGGCTAGTTCTTCTTAGACAGTGAGGATTCCTGTCAGAGCTCTGGGTGAGCAGAAGATTAGTTCCTGCCAATTCAACGAAGTGGAGTCTAGTAACGGATGACTAGTTATCATCCCGAGTCTAGTCAGAGTTACCTTTTACTCAGTCTGAACTTTGAGGAAACTGAGAGTTACTCAGTGAGACCAAGGAAGAAAACTGACTTTCTATCTTCACGCTTCAGTGCTACATTGAAAGCAGAAGCAGGGCGAAGGGCATAGTGGGAAGGATTCAGAAGTGCCTTAAGGATCGGATTATCCTGCACATTGTCACCGGTCACTGGGGACCGAAGCGTCACTATAGCTCCAGGCATAGTGATAGAAAAGCCAGAGTCTTACTGGACCTTAGGTTGCAGAAAGCCGCCCTTAGAGTGCCAGTACGTAACCGAGTCAGGAGAACAAGACTTCTGAGTCCGGCGCGCGGCAAAAGAAAGTACTTAGTTCACCACTTATAAGGCTCTATCACAAAACCGGCCGGGCAGTACAGCTAGTGGGAAAAGCTGAAAACTATAGAGTTAACTTAGCTACAGGCAAGCTTGGACTCACTCATCATTTGGAAAGAGAAGGAGGCCTGTAACCTGCTCAACTGTTACCGCTATGTGCATTCATCCACCCCGAACAGCCTCCCTGGGACCTGCCTGAACAACTTAAAGTAAAAGGTATGGAAAGAAGCTTCTATGTGTGAGACTGAGTTATTTGATTGCATCCCTGCACAACCCCACCATAACTATCGACCTGAGGGAAGAGTCCCACCTGTAGGGGACCCGACATCTAGCTGCCTCACCATCCCCTCAGAGATCTACAGCAGCGCTGGTCTTAGTGATCAGAGAACTACAGGTGGCGTCACGAACTGTATATATACCTATCCCCTGTAAATATACCCCCCAACATACGCCTGACCGCCAGGGCCACAGACCGAGCCAGCGCTACCTGTGACAACCCCATAGACTTCCATGGGCTCGGCTCTGAGTACCCCATTGCTCTGGTAAACCACAATTGTGGTGCGGGTCGAGACAACTTGGCGTCACGAACAGGATCCGAAACTTGCAGAATTGCGAGCCCTGTGTGCCTGTGGAGTGTTTTGGTGAAAAAGACTGTTGCTATTGTTTGGCGCCAAATACCGCCATATTTGCCGCCATATTCGCGCCCTGAGGCGCTGGAGAAGAAGGTGGGCGTACCTGAAGGAGCGCGCAAAGTCTTGGACACGCCCCCGGCTCTGACTCAGCGGCAGGTCCTGCGACAGGAAGTGGACGCTCTGACATCAGAGCGCCTGCGACGAAGGTCCTGTTCCTACTGCTGTGCCTGGGAAATAGCAGCTTCTGAAACCGGTAGGCTCCGTTTAACCAAGGGGGCGCTAATATGTTGCAACAACCGGCCGACAGTGCGGCCCCAGCCGGAGGACCCGACTCCGCACCACGTGGCGTTGTAGCGCCAGATGGGGGCGCAGGCCCAGCACTCAGTCCGGTGGTCCCGCTCATGCCACTAACGCTTCCATATATGCCTGGGGCGAAATGGCTTCCCCAGTACAGCGGCGAGCCAGGCACTTTAGCAGGATTCAAACGGAAGATATGCAGTGTCCTGGAAATGTACTCTATGTCTGAGAGGCAAAAAGCTGCAGTATTAATAGGGCAGCTAACTGGCGCTGCTGAGAGAGAAGTGGAGACTTGGGCTACCACGGACCAGGAGTTGGTGCCTGCAATCCTCTTAAAGTTACAGGCCATTTTTGAAGATCGCACCGAAACAGATCTCCGGATGGCATTCTATAACTGTTCACAGCAACCAAGTGACAGCATAAGGGACTATGCCTGCCGACTACAAGGGGCCCTGAGAGCCCTCAAGCAGGTTAATACCATAAGTGTCATTGATGAAAATAAGATGCTGAAAGAACAATTTGTGCAGGGACTGAGGTCCCAAGCGGAACGCAGAACTGTGAATTGGTGGTCTTTAGATCACCCTGATGCTACCTTTGATGCCCTAAAGGACATGGCAATAAAAGGGCTGCGGCCCCTGGGCAAACCTGAGGTGGCAACCCAACATCGTCAGGGTGAAGTCACTCTGGAGCCGGCGGCAACCCCCTTTTCCTCGCTAGTGGCCGAAACCAAAACGCAGGTGACACCCCCTAGTGAATTGGACTGTCTGCGCTCAGAGGTGCGCCAGCTGACTAAAAATCTGGCTGCTGTGATGAGTGCCCTGCAGCTGCGGAAAGAGGAAGAAGGGAAGATCTTATTAGCTGATTGCCCAGAAGACGTCCCGTGGATGAACCGGAGAAGAAGGAAGACGTCGCCCCCCTGGAGGAGGACAACGCCACCCCCAGGAGCGACCTCTGATCAACACCCTCCTCGTCGGGAGATCACCTGTTACCGATGCAACCGGAAAGGTCATATGTCTCCACAGTGTCCTTTAAACGGGCAGAACCTGGGTCCGAGGGCCAACACCCAGGAGGAGACCCGTCAGGCCCCCTAGACTGGAACCGCAGGTATGTGGGTGGACGACCCTACCTGTCTATCATTCTAGATGGTATTGCTGTTCCGGCATTGTTAGATACTGGGTCTCAGGTGACTCTAATACCTGATGCCCTATATACTAAGTTCTGGTCAATGGACAGTCTTAAACCCCCGAGCCCTGACTTTACAGTGTATGCTTCTAATAGTCTTCCTGTAGAAGTACTCGGGACAAAATGTGTAGATGTGAAAGTGGGCAGAGAGGAGTTGAAAGACCAGGGGCTTCTGGTAGTAAAGACTGTAAATGAGGAGAACGGTTTAAATATAATTTTGGGTACTAACATTATCAGTAATTGTTTGGGAGAAGTTGTGTTCTTACTCCAACAGCTCGCTGAGATTGCCCGACCAAGGCAGAAAGGAGTAATCCAAAGAGAGATCCGGGCCCTGGTGTGTCAGCAGCAAGCGAAGCTTACAGACGGCGAAATTGGTAATGTACGGGTCACTGACTCGAATCCCATTGTGATACCCCCAATGAGTGAAATGATAATCTGGTGCAGGGCAGCCATAGGTCTGAGAGGACAGAATTACCAAGCTGTAGTAGAACCCCACCATTCAGAACATAGACCTACACTTATGACTGCTAGGGGAGTAGTGGAAGTGGTGAATGGAAGAGTACCGGTGCGGCTTCTCAACTGGGGAGATGATGAGGTAAACTTACCCCGTTATGCAACCATTGCTAAACTACATGCTGTTGACAATAATTCTATTCTTCCGGCTGAGTCCTTAGACTCCCGCCAAATAGCGGAGGACAATGACCCGGCAACCCAGGTGGCGGAATGGTGTCAGCAACTCCATGTTGGGACGGACACCACTCCCGCTCACCAGAAGCAAGGGGTATTACGGGTGGTGCAAGAGTACGCCCAAGTATTTAGCAAGAATCCACTTGATTTTGGGATAATTAAGGGAGTACAACATCATATCCCTACAGGCAGTCATCCTCCCATCAAAGAGCGGTATAGGCCTATACCCCCAGCCCATTATCAGAAGGCTAAGGAAATGTTGCGAGATATGAAAGAAGCCGGAGTAATCAGGGATAGTTGTAGTCCCTGGGCAGCACCTCTAGTCCTGGTTAGAAAGAAAGATGGTAGCTTGAGAATGTGTGTGGATTACAGGCAGGTGAACCGCATAACACACAAGGATGCATACCCGTTACCACATATAGAGGAGTCATTAGCTGCTCTGAAAACGGCTAACTACTTTTCTACCCTTGATCTGACTAGTGGATACTGGCAAGTGGCTGTGGCTGAGGAGGATCGTGAGAAAACGGCTTTCACCACCCCAATGGGGCTCTGTGAGTTCGACAGAATGCCGATTGGGCTCAGCAGTGCCCCAGGAACATTTCAGAGAGTGATGGAGAACTGCCTGGGACATCTCAATTTTGAAACCGTGCTGCTATACTTAGACGACGTCATCGTGTACTCCAAGACATATGAGGACCATCTGAAGCACCTGGCAGAAGTATTTGAGTCCCTGTCCAGGTACGGGATGAAGTTGAAACCCTCAAAATGCCATCTACTCAAACAGAAGGTACAATATTTGGGGCACATCGTCAGTTCGGAAGGAGTAGCGCCGGACCCAGAGAAAGTCACTGCCATCCAGAAGTGGCCGGAGCCGAAGAACCTCAAGGAAGTGTGACAGTTCCTGGGACTAACGGGTTACTACAGAAGGTTCGTGAAAGATTACACGAAGAAGGCAGCGCCTCTACAGGACCTCCTAGTAGGCCAATCCCTAAAGAGCAGAAATCCTCCCTTCAATTGGGGTAAGGAACAGGCTGAAGCATTCCAAAGATGAAAGAGATCCTTACAGGCGATGAGATCTTGACGTATCCTGATTAAAGCCAACCGTTCCTGCTGTACACCGATGCTAGTAATGAAGGTTTAGGAGCAGTTCTCAGTCAGAAGCAGAATGGCCAAGAAAAAGTCATCGCTTATGCCAGCAGAAAACTCAGGCCAACTGAGAGGAATCCGGAAAATTATAGCAGCTTCAAGCTGGAGTTTCTGGCGCTGGTCTGGGCCATTACTGAAAGATTTAAGCACTACCTGGCCTCCAACAAGTTCACGGCGTACACAGACAACAACCCGCTAACGCACCTGGAAACGGCCAAGTTGGGCGCCATGGAGCAGCGTTGGATGGCTCGGTTGTCTAATTACCAGTTTACTATGAGGTACCGGGCAGGCCGAAAGAATGCTAATGCTGACGCATTGTCCCGAATGCCGCATGACTCTGACATGGAGGAAGAATCGGACGACCTGGAAGAAATTGAGCTACCTGCGTTCCATCGAAATGGGGTAGTCCACGAGCATCGAGTCTACAGAAAGCAGTATGGTGCAACGTTAAATCCTTTACCCCATCACAGCTGGAAAGAGACTCAGGACAGCGATCCAGTGGTCAGCCGTATCAAGGAGTTGTTAAGACAGGAAGGTTCCTCCTTGGAAAAAGATGCACCTATGTCAGCAAAGCTCCTGTGGAACGAGAGAAGCAGGTTATTCCTATACCGTGAGAAGTTGTGCAGGAGATACGTCAATCCCAGGACCCACGAGATGGTCTGGCAAATAGTGGTCCCCAAGGCAGACGTCCAAATGGTGTTGGAAGCATACCATGATCAAGCAGGACACTTTGGCTGGAGAAAGCTGGAGACCCTGTTGAGGTGCCGGTTCTACTGGGTAGGGATGCGCAGCTCCATTGAGAGGTGGTGTCGGAACTGTGGACCCTGTGGTCTCAGAAGAAAGGACTACGGTAGTCAGAGGGCACCCCTGCAGCCTATCCGGACGACTCGTCCCTTGGAGATTGTGGCCCTGGACCACGTCAAACTGTCGCCAAGTAGATCTGGATACTCATACGCCTTGACCATGGTGGACCATTACTCTAGATTTCTGGTGGTTGTACCAGTTAAGGATCAGACAGCAGTGACGGCAGCAAGAACCTTTCAAGCAAGCTTCTGCAGACCGCATGGGTATCCGGAGCAAGTATTAACCGATCAAGGACCTGCTTTCGAAGCTGATCTATTCAAGGAATTCTGTCACATGTATGGGTGTAAGAAAATTAGAACAACACCATACCATCCTCAAACCAACGGTCTTTGCGAGAAAATGAACCACATTGTCCTTGATTTGTTGAAATCCATACCGTTGGAAGACAGAAATCGGTGGCCGGACTTACTACCTGATTTGGTTGACTTGTATAACCATATACCTGTAAGTTCCACTAACTGCACTCCAGCCTATCTTATGAGAGCAAGGCCCGGAAGACTACCAATGGATTTAGAACTTGGAGTGGTAGAACCAGAGGCAGATGACGCTATTGAAAACTGGGACATCAATCGGCAAGAGCAATACAGAAGAGTGCAAGTCTGTGTAGAAGAAAGTCTCAACAAGGTACGGGAAAAACAGGAAGATATTTACAACAGGAATGCTCCTGCCAAGCCTTTGATGCCTGGAGAAGTGGTATTGAAAAGGAAAAGGAAAATGCACAAATTGGATAACCAGTGGGAGCAAGAACCCTACGTCGTACAAGATTCCAAATATGACAATAGAAAAGTTTGTATCATCAGTAAGGACGGAGGAAGAACAATATCCACTGTGTCCAGAGACCATTTGAAATTGTGTCCAGAACCCTTAAAGTTTCGTGAAGAGAACTCTGTCATCAATCAAGAAGAAAGAAAAGAAGAGGTCATACACACGGATCTGGGAGATTTCCCTGCAGATTGGCCGAGACTGGGAGATGCTGTAATAATTCCGGTGTTGCAATTTTATCAGCCACAAGAGGAAGTTCTACCTCCAGTTGTGCCCATGGTGCCAGTTGAGCCAGTTCAGGAGTTACCTACTCCAGCAGCACCCCAACCTGCGGAACCTCAAGAGGAAGAATCATCGGAAGCAGCGCCCCATGCTATGGGAACCCCTGGTGAAGCTGACTCACACCGCCCAGCCATCAGTACGCTTGCCAGATCCATAGAAAGATTGAGGCAGTTCTATAGTTTGCCGTTACGTAGAACAGTTGGGTTAGAGATTAATATATCTGAAGCTACTCCACGTAGATCAGAACGTACAACGAAAGGGAAGATACCTATTCGTTATCAAAAGTAGTCCTAGCAAACTAGTTTACTAAGTATGGATAATTGTATAAAGTATTGTTATGATATGTAAATTACTTGAAAATGTTTCATGATGGACTCTGAGGCTGAGGACTGAGCCAGCCCAAGAACTGATCTTGTATATAGTTGCACTTTGTGCATTCTCTACCAGCACACCTACCTCTGAACATAAAACCCGTATGGTGAGGCACTGAGTGAGGTCTGCATTCAGATGTCCTGCAGCCCACCCAGGACCCACGTTGAAGGTTTGGTGCGGGTCCTTCACAAGAATATCGTCATCTATTTATATGAAAATGTCTATTTAGTATTTTGTATTTTTCTATGCCTATTGTTATAATGCAACGTTCAAGAAATCCGTACCTCCCTGATGGGAAGAGTTTAAAATGTTACTTGTTTAAATGGAAAACAAAATGTCTTTCTTCTTATATTTCACAGCCCGGGAGTGCTGTATTTTACCAAGGGGGAATGTGTAGCCCTGGTATGTAAGGCACACAGGATCTGGAGAATGCACAGTAAGGTAACAGTTAAAGCTTGACACTCACTTACACTTCAGACACACCCACAGGGGTGTATAGGGGAGTGACGTGTAGCACAGGAGAGAGTCAGTCTAGCTTCCTGTCATCGTACAGAGCAGTCAGGGCTAGTTCTTCTTAGACAGTGAGGATTCCTGTCAGAGCTCTGGGTGAGCAGAAGATTAGTTCCTGCCAATTCAACGAAGTGGAGTCTAGTAACGGATGACTAGTTATCATCCCGAGTCTAGTCAGAGTTACCTTTTACTCAGTCTGAACTTTGAGGAAACTGAGAGTTACTCAGTGAGACCAAGGAAGAAAACTGACTTTCTATCTTCACGCTTCAGTGCTACATTGAAAGCAGAAGCAGGGTGAAGGGCATAGTGGGAAGGATTCAGAAGTGCCTTAAGGATCGGATTATCCTGCACATTGTCACCGGTCACTGGGGACCGAAGCGTCACTATAGCTCCAGGCATAGTGATAGAAAAGCCAGAGTCTTACTGGACCTTAGGTTGCAGAAAGCCGCCCTTAGAGTGCCAGTACGTAACCGAGTCAGGAGAACAAGACTTCTGAGTCCGGCGCGCGGCAAAAGAAAGTACTTAGTTCACCACTTATAAGGCTCTATCACAAAACCGGCCGGGCAGTACAGCTAGTGGGAAAAGCTGAAAACTATAGAGTTAACTTAGCTACAGGCAAGCTTGGACTCACTCATCATTTGGAAAGAGAAGGAGGCCTGTAACCTGCTCAACTGTTACCGCTACGTGCATTCATCCACCCCGAACAGCCTCCCTGGGACCTGCCTGAACAACTTAAAGTAAAAGGTATGGAAAGAAGCTTCTATGTGTGAGACTGAGTTATTTGATTGCATCCCTGCACAACCCCACCATAACTATCGACCTGAGGGAAGAGTCCCACCTGTAGGGGACCCGACATCTAGCTGCCTCACCATCCCCTCAGAGATCTACAGCAGCGCTGGTCTTAGTGATCAGAGAACTACAGGTGGCGTCACGAACTGTATATATACCTATCCCCTGTAAATATACCCCCCAACATACGCCTGACCGCCAGGGCCACAGACCGAGCCAGCACTACCTGTGACAACCCCATAGACTTCCATGGGCTCGGCTCTGAGTACCCATTGCTCTGGTAAACCACAATTGTGGTGCGGGTCGAGACATATGGACCTTAACAATCCATGAATAAAAAATATGCAGAAGTGAAAACTTTATTCTATTGTTCACTGAAATGATACCGATATACGGCCTGTGTTTCTGAGCATTGAAGACACCACCAATCATGATCAAATCTTCAACTTTGTTAGCTGAAATTCAGCCTCAAAGTTGAAAGGGGCCTCCACCATGTTTCACTGCTGCGTCCAGATACTCATTATGCTGTCAGTTCTAAAAACCTGAATTGGACATGGTCTGGTGGAGCCTTCTCATTTTTACAGCAGAATATGGCATTAGATAGATGTATTCTGCATGCATTTATTTTCTGTTACTGATACTGCAGTGCTATATATACAGTTCTGTGCAAACGTTCTAGGCAGGTGATGAAAAAATCCTGCAAAGTTAGCATGCTTTCAAAAACAGAAATGCTAATATTTTATTTTTTTAATTCGTAAAATAAAAAGTGAATGAACAAAAGAAAAATCTAAATCAAATCAATATTTGATGTTACCATTAGCGATGAGCGACTTTGCCTTTTTTCGGGTCGAGTCGGGTTTCGGACCACCCGACTTTCGCAAAAGTCGAGTCGAACGAGATCTGCCGACTAGCTCACGGCAAAAGTCGGAGGTCGACAAAAAAATGAAACCTGACCCCCATGCAAGTCAATGGGGAATAACAGCTGGCCCCCCCGCCCACGTCCTCTTCCACCATACGTCCTCATGTTTGGGAAAATGTACCCAAAATACCAGCAGATATATGGTACTGTATCAGTAGCGTTCAGCTGTATACAGTGTTGGGGTAATTTTAAATATTTCCGGAGTCACACACAGATGCTCACTCAGTATGGATTTGACCAGAATACAAAAAGCAGAAAAAGTGTACTGTATCAGAAGCGTACAGCTATATACGGTATAGGGGAAATTGTAAATCTCTGTATATATTTCCAGAGTCACACATAGATAGTCAGCATGTATTTGTCCATGAGACCAGCCGGTACATGGTAGTGTGAGGAGCGTACAGCTCTATATGGTGTGGGAAAAAATGAACGCTCAGTAACTGTGCAGAAAAAAAGAATAAAACTATCATTGCTGTGTAAAAAGCAGTCTGCACAGCAGTGTACACACAGCAATACAGCTATCAGGCAGCCTAATAACCAGCGCTGCTGCGCACAAGAAAATCCTCCCCTGTCACTGCACACTAACTGTACAGCACAATTGCTATCAGCACAAGCACAGAAGAACTTCTCTTTCCAGCCCTAACTCTCTCCCTACTGATAAACAGCATTAGCAACCTCTCCCTACTGCTAAGATCAGCAGAAGTAAAATGGTGGTCGGCGGTCAGGGCTTTTATAGACACTATGATGCCCCCCAAAGCAAGCCAATCACTGCCCTTCTGTAAGATGGTGGTGGATGCTGCACATGTCATCTCGTTGCCCACAGTGTACGTCCTTGTTCATTGGCTGAAAAAAGGTGCCTGAAAGCATTCTGGGAAAACCGACTTTGGCACTCGTTTCGACGACTGCATGGCCGACCTCACACTATGGTCGTGTTTTGGCCAACGAAACCCGACTTTGGCGAAAGTCAGCAACTTTTGAATCTGACCGACCTGTTTCGCTCAACTCTAGTTACCACCCTTTGCCCTCAAAACAGCATCAACTTTTCTAGATATACTTACACACAGTTTTTGAAGGAACTGAGCAGGCAGATTGTTCCAAACATCTTAGAGAACTAAGCACAGATCTTTGATGTAAGTTTGGGCATATCTTTCTGTCTTTTCATGTAATCCCAGACAGACTTGATGATGTTGAGACTAGGTTTCTCTATAGGCCATATTATCATTTTTAGGACGCCTAGTATTTCATTATGCTGAAGATAGTTCTTAATGATATTGGCTACATGTTTGGGGTCGTTGTCCTGCTATAGAGAAAATTTAGAACCAATCAAACCCTCCCTAATAGTACTGTAAGATAGATAAGTCGCTGCCTGTATTTCTCAGCATTGAGGACACCACTAATTCTAATCAAATCTCCAACTTCGTTATCTGAAATTCAGCCTCAAAATTGCAAGGGATCTCCACTATGCTTCACTGTTGCCTCCAGAAACTCATTATTTCGGCAAACAAACTGATTTCTGTTACAGTAAGCTATTTCACATTTTGACTCATCAGTTCATAGCTCCTGCTGCTATTTTTCTGCAGCACAGTTCTTTTATTTTCATGTATTATCAAGCTACTTGGCCTTGTTTTCATGTCAAAGCTATGGTTTTTCACAATTGTTTCTTGAAGACCACTTCTGGCCAGACTCTAATGGGTGTAGCTTAGTCCTACTGGTTGCTTCCAGTTCTTAGCTGATAGCACTACATCTTCAAAAGGAAGTAAGCATAACGTGGTTTTCATCTGCTGCACTAAGTTTAGGGTCAACAAAGGCAGTTTCTCATTTAGATATTGTAGATAAAGACCCAGTTGTATTTATATTGTATTTATAGTTAGGAGGTGTCATTATATCAAATAGGGTCAGAAATATTCAAGCTTGGTGATTTAGTGTTTGTTGTTTCAGCTGTTGCTTTGCTTCATTTACCACACAGCCAAGTGGTGCAGTTGGAAAAGAAAGAGAGCTGTGCTTCCTTAAGTATGAGTGGACACAAAGTGCTGATTTCCATCCTTTCTAGTGAGGATGGTGCTGTCAAAAATGTGTCATCTTACTGCAAAGTAAGAAAAATATATCCTTTATACAAGAATTCATGTATATACTGAGCATGTTTGAAAGGAGGCCGTGGAAGTCCTGTTTGAAGTTTGAAAAAAGCCATGCAAGGGACACAGCTAACCTGTTTAAGAAGATACTTTTGACTCAGATGAGATCAAAATAGAACTTTTTGAGCTAAATGCAAAATGCTATGTGTGGCTTGAAACTAACACTGCACATCTCACTGAAAACACCATCCCCACTGTCATGTTGGTGGTCGCATCATGCTGTGAGGATGTTTTTCTTCAGCAGGGGCAGAGAACCTGGGCTGACTTGATGGAGTGAGCTAAATACAGGGCAATCCTGGATGAAAACCTGTTAGAGGCCGCAAAAGACTAGTGACTGGAGCGTAGGTTTACCTTCCATCAGGACAAAGACCCTAAAAATACTGCCTGAGATATAGTTGAATGGTTTAGATCATAGTATATTTTTGTGTGTGAATGGCCTAGTCAAAGTCCGACTTAATCTCATTAAGAATCTGTGGTAAGACTTGCAAATTGCTGTTTACAGACATTCTCCATCCAATCTCACTAAGCTAGAACTAGTTTGTAAAAAAATGGGCAACAATGTCAACCACTAGATGTGCAAAGCTGGTAGAGAAATACCCCAAAAGTCTTGCAGCAGTAATTGAAGCGAAAGTTGGTCCTCCGAAGTATTCACTCAGAGTAGCTGAATACAAAAGCACATAAAAAAAATTTTCATATTTATATTTTTAAAATATTTAGATAACCGTGTATCAATTCCTTTGCACTTCACAAAAACGTGATACTTTCTGTTGGTATATCACATAAAATTTCAATAAAATGCATTTAAGTTTGTGGGTGTAACATGAAAAAATGTGGAAACGTTCACTGGGTATGAATATTTTTTCAAGTTTTTTAAGGCACTGTATATACATATATATATATATATATATATATATATATATATATATATATTGACGGAGAGGCAGCATTGGGTCTGTGTTGGTGGGTTTGTTATTATTTATTTGCTATGAGCAAATAAAAATCCTGAATAACCTGTTTAAAGGGGTAATCTCAAGTTTGTATGTTATCTGTTATGCTTAGGATAGGCGATAAAGTTCCTATTGCTGGGGTTCTGACAGCTGGTACCCCCTCTGATCCCAAGAACTGGGACTGTAAAGTACCCCATATGAATGGAGTGATTGTTGTTCATGTCCATTCATATGTGGCTCCTCAAATAATCCCTGTAAGGAAGGGTTCAGAGCATGACCAGAAAAAAGCAAAATTCTCTAAACCTTGCATTACGCCTCAACTGAGGGATGGTGATATAGTATGTGGGCTAGTGGGGTTTGTGTCAGGGATGCGTTTAGTACCATTCCAGGCCTGCTTGCAACTGTGTTTTCGAGAACTCATGAACAAGTTGCAGGGAAACCTAGGGTGCCAGGAAGTCTGTTTGCGATTAAATAAACCAATATGGAGCATGTTGTCTTAAAAAAAAAACAACTTTACTATATTCTCGCGAATAACAGTAGTATAGTACAATATAGCAGGCTTGGCAGGTACAATACATTCTTTGCTGCACAAATAAGCTTGATGGTTGTTAGCCACCTTGGGTAATATGGAACACTTTAACATTATGGGACACAATTTCAACAATCCATCACAAAAAAACATTTTCTACTGTGACCACCTCAACAGTTAAACAGACTAACATATAATTACCATATTTTTCAGATTATAAGACACACTGGACCATAGGATGCATCTACATTTTAGATGAAGGAAAAAAATAAAATTAATGCAAAAACTGTGGTTATGAAGCACTGTTATGGGGGAAATCTGCTGCTGACCCTGCTATAGGGGTAATGTCCCCCAATTCTGTACTATCTCCCATCCTGGTATATGTATGATTTCCATCCTGGTATACAGTATATGGCCCCCCTCATCCCCATCCTGGTATCAATGACCCCTCATCCTGTTGGAATATGTTTGGTGCAACAACTCCATTCCTGCCTATGAGGTTTAGTTGCTAGCTTTGTATGCTGTTTATAAAATTAGAACAAAAAAAACTCTCAAAGGCTCACACAGGGAGAGCATGTGACTGTAGTTTCTGTTTTTTTCCTGTGTCTGTGTATGAGAGAAGTAGCCTGCTGTAGATGCTGAACAGATACAGACACACAAATGATTTATTCCTGATCTAGTAAGCTTATCATATATTGTTCCTGATTGTTCCTGAATAAAGAAGCCCTGTTGTCACACGTTTGGAGGAGTATCCTGAATAATCCGCTGCCAGCAGGTTATGGGCCAAGAGTGACACAGAACCCCAGAGTAAGAGCAACAGAAGTCCAAAGCAAAAGCAGCACAGAGCAACAGAGAAGATGTCCACTAGCAGCAATCCTGACACAAAGCACTATAGGGTGCACCAAAAACCAGATATTAGTCAATGCGGGTGCAAAAACCATGCATGGAAAAAATGAGCCATAAGTTTGAAAAAGAGAAAAGATCAAGCAATAAATGGTTTGCACACCTGAATGAATATCAAATATACAAATCACAATTTATTAGGGAAACAACACACACAATAAATCTTAAAATCATTTAAAAACACAAACAAAATCAAATCACGACACCCTGACCCAATATACATGTGTAATGATATTACAACCTCCTATTGCACTATAACACTGGTATATGAGACCATGTGTATTAGGGTGCCAAGGAAAAATGAACTTTGCAAATTGGTAAGTCTTACCCCTCAAATTTGTTCCTTTTGACATAAGGATTCACCATGTAAAATATGTTGACATTAAATTTAGATTTACCACTTGCTCAAGGCATGTGAATTATTCCATGTTTCTCATTTTCCACATTATTGTGCACACAATAACCACTAAAATGTAACCACTAACATTTAAAAAAATTAAAAAAAAAACAAGAGACTAAAAGTTAAAATCACCCCACTTTCGCCCCATTTAAAATTAAAGGGTTAAAAAAAATATACAGTACAGACCAAAAGTTTGGACACACCTTCTCATTCAAAGATTTTTCTGTATTTTCATGACTATTAAAATTGTAGAATCACACTGAATTAACACATGTGGAATTATACATTATACTTTACAAAAAAGTGTGAAACAACTGAAAATATGTCTTATACTCTAGGTTCTTCAAAGTAGCCACCTTTTGCTTTGATTACTGCTTTGCACTCAGAAAAGGTGAACAGATGGACTCTACATTCCTGGTTCCCACCGTGAAGCATGGAGGAGGTGGTGTGATGGTGTGGGGGTGCTTTGCTAGTGACACTGTTGGGGGATTTATTAAAAATTGAAGCGGTGAGCGGTCCAGCTCACCCCAAACCATCTCGATTGGGTTCAGGTCTGGTGACTGTGGAGGCCAGGTCATCTCGCGTAGCACCCCAGCACTCTCCTTCTTGGTCAAATAGCCCTTACACAGCCTGGAGGTGTGTTTGAGGTCATTGTCCTGTTGAAAAATAAATGATGGTCCAACTAAACGCAAACCGGATGGAATAGCATCTGCTGCAAGATGCTGTGGTAGCCATACTGGTTCAGTATGCCTTAAATTTTGAATAAATCCCCAACAGTGTCACCAGCAAAGCACCCCCACACCATCACACCACCTCCTCCATGCTTCACGGTTTGAACCAGGCATGTAGAGTCCATCTGTTCACCTTTTCTGCGTGCAAAGTAGTAATCAAAGCAAAAGGTGGCTACTTTGAAGAACCTAGAATATAAGACATATTTTCAGTTGTTTCACACTTTTTTGTAAAGTGTAATGTATAATTCCACATGTGTTAATTCATAGTTTTGATTCCTTCAGTGTGATTCTACAATTTTCATAGCCATGAAAATACAGAAAAATCATTGAATGAGAAGGTGTGTTCAAACTTTTGGTCTGTACTGTATATATACACATTTGGTATCGCCGCGTACAGAAACGCCCGATCTATCAAAATATAAAATCAATTAATCTGATCGGTAAACGGCATAACATACCATACATAATGCGGGATATTCATGACGATATATACTAAACAAACATTTAAAACTGCAATATGATGTGCCATTGAGTAACTAGTAAATGATAACTAATCTTAAAAAAAGAAAATGATAAAATATCTATGAACAAAAAGGAACAAAATTAGGAGGTAAGACCTTCAAAAACTTGCTACTTAATTTTTACCATGCATTTTCTTGGCACCCTAATGTTTATATATCACGTTCAATAAACAGGCAATAATTATGATAGAATCAAAACATAAGGAAGCATACACATGTATACAACTGTCCAAATATAGCTGAATAAAGAACACTAGCAGCAATCCTGTCAAGTTCTCAGTGCCAAGCCTCACTAACCAGAACTACCAGTCCTGGAAATTCAAGGTGAAGATGCTGCTCATAAGAGAGTATGTGGAAATATACTCAGGAACAAGTGCCTCATCCATTACCAGATGATTGGCTAGGGAAGGATGAGAAAGCACAAAGCACGATCTCCCTCAGTGTAGATGATAATCAGATTGTGCATATATGCAAGTGTGCAACTGCAAAGGAGATGTGGGATGAGTTACAGAAAGTGCATGAAAGATCCAATCTCAGCAGTAAGCTTTATCTCATGAGAAATCTGTATCAGTCTAAACTATGTGATGGACAGAAGATGTGTGTAGCCCTGGTATGTAAGACACACATAAAATCCTGGAGGATGTGCGGAGAGGTAACAGTTTAATGCTTGATATCCATTCACTCCATCACACACTTGGACACACCCAGAGGGTATATAAGGTAGTGACATGCAGCAGAGCGGAGTTCTGTTTCCTGTCTTCGGACAGAGGAGTCTGAGTCTGTTTCCAGTCTGCATCTGTTTCCTGTCTGAGAAGAGCTCAGATCAGTGGAGATCAATCAGTCAGTGAAGCAGGGTAGCTCACCTGATGAGAAAGAAGAGTTAGCAACAGAAACTTCAGTCGCCTGTCTCAAGGACAGTGAAGTTCAGTCGATGTGTTCCTGAACTAGGAGAATACTGAGAATCTGTCAGTGAGCTCCAAGGAAGAAGTAAGAAAGGATTGACTTGTACTATCCTAGGAAGTGTGGAGTGCTTATTTTAAGAGCGCGAGCAGGGCGAAGGGCGCAGTGGAAAGAATTAGAGAAGTGCCTTAGATATCGGATTATCTGCACTATTAGCCGGTCACTGGGGACCGAAGTGTTGCTATCGCTTCACGCATAGTAACGGAACAACCAGAGTCTTACTGGACCTTAGGTCGCAGAAAGCAGCCCTTGAAGTGTCGGTACGTAACCGGAGTCAGGGAGAGTGGGAACCTTGAGTCGATGCAGGACAACAGTAGGAACTCAGCTCTCTCACATTATATGGAAGGCTCCACCACAATGCTGACCGGGCAGTACAGCTATGGAGTTAGCTGGAGTATTCGGAGTTAACTTAGCTTCATGCAAGTTGGACTCATCATATTGAAAGTAAAGGAGGCCTCTAACCTGCTCAGCTGTTATCTCGAAGCACATTCTCCACCCCGACCAGCTCCCCGGGACCTGCCTAAACATCTGACAAGTAAAAGGTATGGAAAGACGCTGGACGGTGTGAGACTGATTCATTTAACTGCACCCTACATCATTATAACCATAGACTCAGAGGGACAGTCCCACCTGTGGGGGACCCAACACCTAGCTGCTATAACATCCCCTCAGAGTTCTATTCAGCAGCGCTGGTCTTAGTGACTAGACAACTACAGGTGGCGTCACGAACTGTTATCTACCAAATCCCCTGTAAATAATCCCCCATCATCGCCCTGACCGCCAGGGCCACAGACCGAGCCACCGCTACCAGTGACAACCCCCATAGACTTCCATGGGCTCGGCTCTGAGTACCCCATAGCCCTGGTAATCCACAATTGTGGTGGCGGGTCAGCACAAACTTGGCGTCACGAACAGGATCCGAAACTTGCAGCATTGCGAGCCCTGTGTGCCTGTGGAGTGTTTTGGTGAAAAAGACTGTTTGTGCTTTTGGCGCCAAATACCGCCATATTTGCCGCCATATTCGCGCCCTGAGGCGCTGGTGAAGAAGGTGGGCGTACCTTCGTGGGCGTGTACCCCCCTGAAGCGCGAAAAGTTATGGCCGCCCTCTCCAAGGCCTATTACAATGTGAGATCCAGCCCCACTGCAAAAGAAATACGCCTCCTCTTCATCCTCTATGCGAAGAGGAGGAGACGCAAATCCCGCCTCCACGGAAAGGACCAGAATGTTCCTGTTGGATACCACAGTGAGATCTGGACCGAGATGGCGGAAGGACAGGAGAATCAGTGCCCATTACCAGAGGACTGTCTGCCTGTGCTGGAGCTGTCCCCAGATCGGGACACCGACCCCGCCATGATGGAGCTGCGGAGGGAGAACGCAGAGCTGAAGAAGAAGCTGCAGAATCGTGCAATTCGACAAGAGACGGAGAGACGCTGGCGCGCCCAAACACAGCGGCTGCTGTGGGACGCCATGTTCTCTCCCACAAGTGAAATACCGTCTCTTGATACCCCTCTACCACTGGATTATCCTAAGGCCCTGATGGAAAAGGCTGCGGAGCGACTGGAGGCGGACACCAGATATGCTGTACCTGATCCCACCGAAGGAGCGGTGGAGGCGAAGGAGGCTGAGGAGGTCCTGCCCGTTCCGGAATGCCAGCCAGGTCAGAGGGCCGCAGCGGATTACCGTTCCCCGGCAGGGACACCGGAGGGGTCCTGCCCATCGTCGCCAGACGTCGACTGGGATGCAATGGAGCGGATTGATGACGTCACGTACGCTGTCCAGTGGGAAAGAGAGATGCAGTGTCGTGAAGAGGAGCAGCGACGCCGGCAGGAGGAAGAGCGAGAGGTGCAGCAGAACCGACAACGCCAATACGAGCAGTTGGTCGCGGACAAGGAGATGGTCCGCAAGGACAAAGGTACCCTGCGGGAACCGCGGCATCAGGGGTGCGTTGTGGAATTCCAGCTCCGCAAGGGCTGGGGTTTCATCCGCGAGCCGGGACTTTATCAAGGGGTTTTTGTAAGCCGCCGAGATGTGGAGTCCCACCTGCCCATCGGTCATCCGGGTAGGGACCTAGCTAATGGGGACATAGTTAGTTATACACGGCACTGGGGTCTGAAGGGGTGGTATGCCCTAAACGTGTCTGTCGTCAGCGACCCCGTCCCCGACGCCGGTAACGTCACCACTACCGCAGCGTCCCCGTTTCGAGCTCAAATAGCACCGGGCCGTGCCCCAGTATCGCCCCCTGCTGGCCCATCGCAATCTACGACGCGATCGGCATCGCTACCTGCTCGCATCTCTTCACCCAAGTCTTCCTTTGTATCGCAAACTGCGGTTAAATTTGAATCGCTACCTGCAACGCAAATTGAGACGCAATCGGTGTCTCACAAGGAGAAAGCACCCGGCGTGCCCCAATCGGTTCGCACAAAAACTGTAGCGACCCAAACCCTGATAGCAGGTCACGACCTGTTTGTCATGTGCTCTAAGGAGCATCGCATTGTTCCAGCCCCCGGGGTGGAAAATGTAGTTGAAGTAATTAAAAAGTAAAGACCGGTAGGATCCAGAAATGGGTCTACCGCATGTAACGTTGTAGAAAGTTTGAGAATTTTTGCCAGATTTGCACTTTATTGCCAAATGTATGATGATGAGATATATCTATGTTTTCTATAATAAGTAGAATACCCGGCTGGGTACAAGAATGAAAATTTGAAAAAGTTGAGTGCATGGTTTTGCATCAAATACCCTGGTTGGGTAAAGTGAAATTAAAGTTAAAACAAGTATATATGTAGATATATAATGTAAATATTGAAGTGAAATGTACGTATGTATTTTTAACCATGTCATGGACTGAGAGGCTGAGGACTGTGCCAGCCCAGAACTTATCCTGTAAATAGTTGCGCTTCAGTGCATTATATTGGTTTTACACGAAGCCACTATTACACAACTACCTCAGAAGAAAAACCCGTGTGGTGGGACCAGAAAGAGGTCTGCAATAAAGTCCTGCAGCCCACCCAGGACCTACGTGGGAGGTTTTTGGTGTGGGTCCTCCAAAAGAATAAAGTCAAGTATTAATGTGAATATTTATTGAGTGTCTTGATGTTTTGATACTTTTGTATTTTCCTACTGTACAAAATGCAACGTTTAAGAATCCTCACCTCCCGGATGGGAAGAGTTGTAATGTTTATTGTTAATGCAAAACAAAAATGTCTTTCTTTTTGTATTTTACAGCCCGGGAGTGCTGTGTTTTACCAAGGGGGATGTGTAGCCCTGGTATGTAAGGCACACATAAAATCCTGGAGGATGTGCGGAGAGGTAACAGTTTAATGCTTGATATCCATTCACTCCATCACACACTTGGACACACCCATAGGGTATATAAGGTAGTGACATGCAGCAGAGTGGAGTTCTGTTTCCTGTCTTCGGACAGAGGAGTCTGAGTCTGTTTCCAGTCTGCGTCTGTTTCCTGTCTGAGAAGAGCTCAGATCAGTGGAGATCAATCAGTCAGTGAAGCAGGGTAGCTCACCTGATGAGAAAGAAGAGTTAGCAACAGAAACTTCAGTCGCCTGTCTCAAGGACAGTGAAGTTCAGTCGATGTGTTCCTGAACTAGGAGAATATTGAGAATCTGTCAGCGAGCTCCAAGGAAGAAGTAAGAAAGGATTGACTTGTACTATCCTAGGAAGTGTGGAGTGCTTATGTTAAGAGCGCGAGCAGGGCGAAGGGCGCAGTGGAAAGAATTAGAGAAGTGCCTTAGATATCGGATTATCTGCACTATTAGCCGGTCACTGGGGACCGAAGTGTTGCTATCGCTTCACGCATAGTAACGGAACAACCAGAGTCTTACTGGACCTTAGGTCGCAGAAAGCAGCCCTTGAAGTGTCGGTACGTAACCGGAGTCAGGGAGAGTGGGAACCTTGAGTCGATGCAGGACAACAGTAGGAACTCAGCTCTCTCACATTATATGGAAGGCTCCACCACAATGCTGACCGGGCAGTACAGCTATGGAGTTAGCTGGAGTATTCGGAGTTAACTTAGCTTCATGCAAGTTGGACTCATCATATTGAAAGTAAAGGAGGCCTCTAACCTGCTCAGCTGTTATCTCGAAGCACATTCTCCACCCCGACCAGCTCCCCGGGACCTGCCTAAACATCTGACAAGTAGAGTTGAGCGATACTTTCCGATATCCTAAAGTATCGGAATCGGAATGGTATCGCCGATATCACTAAAAAATCGGCGATACCCGATACCGATACCGGAAGTCCCATGTAAGTCTATGGGAACAAAATATCGCAACTAAAAAAACCCCATTCTTTCCTTGTAAACACTAAATATACACACATAGAATACATATATATATATATATACATGTCATTGTGACATATATATATACATATATGTATAGTTTATACACTTCTACATAGTAAAATATCCTTTGATTCAATTGCCGGGTAAAGCCGGCTTCAGTGAAAAGACAGAAGCACCCGACATGAAATGACACTTGGTGTACATAGGGTTAACCATGTCTTTTCATGTCGTTTGCTATCTGATTTGCACAAACAATTAAATCAGACTATGTGTGCAAAATTTCACACCTGTAGGGGTTAATTAAAGGTGTAAATTCGTTGTAAAAAAAACGGACTTTTTTGCTACGAATTTACACCTTTAATTAACCCCTACAGGTGTGAAATTTTGCACACATAGTCTGATTTAATTGTTTGTGAAAATTAGATAGCAAAGGACATGAAAAGACATGGTTAACCCTATGTACACCAAGTGTCATTTCATGTCGGGTCACCCGACATGAAATGACACTTGGTGTACATAGGGTTAAACATTTCTTTTCATGTCCTTTGCTATCTAATTTGCACAAACAATTAAATCAGACTATGTGTGCAAAATTTCACACCTGTAGGGGTTAATTAAAGGTGTAAATTCGTTGTAAAAAAAACGGACTTTTTTGCTACGAATTTACACCTTTAATTAACCCCTACAGGTGTGAAATTTTGCACACATAGTCTGATTTAATTGTTTGTGCAAATTAGATAGCAAAGGACATGAAAAGACATGGTTAACCCTATGTACACCAAGTGTCATTTCATGTCGGGTTCTGCATTTTCACAAAAGCCGGCAATTGAATTAGCGGCTATTATACTATGTAGAAGTGTATGAACTACAAATATAAATATATATATATATGTGTCACAAATTCAATGACATGTATATATATATATATATGAGGTGTAAAATTGCTGAAAAAAAATGCGTGGGCTCCCGCCCTATTTTCGCAACCAGACAGACAAAGCCAGTGAGTGGGGGCAGATAATAATAGCCCAGAGAGGGACCATTATTTTTGGCCCCCCCGGCTACTTAACATCTGCCCCCAGACACCCCAGAAAGGGCAAATCTCTAATTAGATTTGCCCTTTCTGGCACTTTGCCCGTCTATTCCCATTGCCCTGTAGCGGTGGCGAATGGGTTAATAAGGGGTTAAAATGACCTTGCAATTGAAAGGTCACTTTAAGCCAGGTTAATAATTGAGAGCTGTCAATTAGACAACTATCAATTATTAATCCTATTGTATGAAAGAAAAATCAAACACACACACTTTAATAAAAAAGAAGTTTAATGAAATAATCACACAGTTTTTGACCATATTTTATTTACCTGCTAAAACCATTTCCTGTAATAAAAATAAAATAAAAAAGCAAAATTATTCTTACCTATCCCATGCACAGTCAGGTCCCACGGTGAAATCCTTCAGAAAGGGTTAATGTTTACTGCAGGGACCGCAGCTAATGCTGCAGCCTCACAGTAAACCCCAAATGAATGAGTTCCTCTCCTGCCTGACAGGAGAGTAAAGGCTGGGTGTCACATAACGATACACCAGCGATCCCGACAACGATATGCACTTGTCAGGATCGCTGGTGTATCGCTACATGATCGCTGCTGAGCTGCCAAACAGGCAGCTCAGGCAGCGATCTGGGACAGCGACACTGCGGGTAACATCGCTTAAGGGCCCGTCTCACATAGCGATATCGCTACCGAGATCGCTGCTGAGTCACTAGTTTTGTGACGCAGCAGCGAGCTCACCAGCGATATCGCTGTGTGTGACATTCAGCGACGATCAGCCCCCCTGCCGGGTATCGCTGATCGTCGCAGAAATGTCAGGACCTTTTTTTGATCGCTGGTTTCCCTCTGACAGGCACGTATCGCTGCGTGTGACAGGTGGGAGACCAGCGATCCGCTGGTAACCAAGGTACACAGCGGGTTTCCAGGCACCGCGCAGCGCTTGGAAACCCGCTGTGTACCTTGGATACCAGCTCCCTGCATCAGGGCGCTGGTATCCAAGGTACACAGCGGGTTTCTAGGCACAGCCCCGCGCCTGGAAACCCGCTGTGTACCTTGGTTACCAGCGGATCGCTGGTCTCCCGCCTGTCACACGCAGCGATGTGTGCCTGTCAGCGGGAAACCAGCGATCAAAAAAAGGTCCTGACATTTCAGCGACGATCAGCGATACCCGGCAGGGGGGCTGATCGTCGCTGAATGTCACACACAGCGATATCGCTGGTGAGCTCGCTGCTGCGTCACAAAACTAGTGACTCAGCAGCGATCTCGGTAGCGATATCGCTATGTGAGACGGGCCCTTAAGTGGAAAGCTTAATTGATTGCTTTCCACTTTCACTTCAGGTCAGCCAGGGACACAATCAGTGACGTCAGAGGGAACTGATTAACAAAAATAGGGGTTCCCTTCGAAAAAAAAATGGCGTGGGGTCCCCCCTATTTTTGTTAACCAGCCAGATGAAGCAGACCGCTGAGGCCTGGATTTTCAGGCTGTTAAGGAGCCAAGATCCATGGACCTTGCCAGCCTGATAATACCAGGCCACAGCAGTCTGCATATCTTGGCTGATTAACAAAAATAGGGGATCCCCTCGAAAAAAATTGGCGTGGGGTCCCCCCTATTTTTGTTAACCAGCCAGATGAAGCAGACCGCTGAGGCCTGGATTTTCAGGCTGTTAAGGAGCCAAGATCCATGGACCTTGCCAGCCTGATAATACCAGGCCACAGCAGTCTGCATATCTTGGCTGATTAACAAAAATAGGGGATCCCCTCGAAAAAAATTGGCGTGGGGTCCCCCCTATTTTTGTTAACCAGCCAGATGAAGCAGACCGCTGAGGCCTGGATTTTCAGGCTGTTAAGGAGCCAAGATCCATGGACCTTGCCAGCCTGATAATACCAGGCCACAGCAGTCTGCATATCTTGGCTGATTAACAAAAATAGGGGATCCCCTCGAAAAAAATTGGCGTGGGGTCCCCCCTATTTTTGTTAACCAGCCAGATGAAGCAGACCGCTGAGGCCTGGTTTTTCAGGCTGGTAAGGATCCAATATCCATGGACCTTGCAAGCCTGATAATACCAGGCCACAGCAGTCTGCTTAGCTTGGCTGGTTAACAAAAATAGGGGATCCCCTCGAAAAAAAAACGGCGTGGGGATCCCCCCTATTTTTGTTAACCAGCCAAGTAAAATGCAGACTGCTGCGGCCTGGTATTAAAAGACTGTCAAGGCCCATGGATTTTGGCCCTCAACAGCCTGATAATACCAGGCTACAGCAGCCCCACATTTGGCGCATCAAAAGATGTGCCAATTGTGGCACTTTACCCGGCTCTTCCCACTTGCCCTGTAGCGGTGGCAAGCGGGGTAATAAGGGGTTAATGTCACCGTTGATTGCACGGTGACAATAAGCCCGGTTAATAATGGAGAGGCGTCAATAAGACACCGATCCATTATTAATCCCAAAGTTATTAAATGTATAAAAAAAAGACAAAGCAAGAAAAAAGTCTTTTAATGAAATAAAAGAGACAACACAGTTTTCATTTTTTTTATTACTCTCTCATTCCTGCGACGCCATCGATCTCCTGTAAAAAAAGAAAAAGAACAAACCAACAGTATACCACCTGTCCGACGCAGTCCAGAACGACAGTCCCACGACGATCCAGCTCTGCTACATCGCAATGACAGGCAGAGCCTGTCATCGCGACGCAGCACAGCTGATTACCTGCTTCCCCGGCGGTGACGTCATCGGACTGACTGCTTTACGGCCGGGATTACCCAGCAGTCACTGCAGTTATCGCGAGAAACTGCATGTGACCGCCGGAGAAAGAAGATGGCGGCCATGAAGCAGTCCGGGATGTGACCGCCGGAGATCTTCTGCCAGGTAAGTGCCGCTGACTCCTGACAGACCCGACCGACGGACACTGACAGTGACAGTGACAATCCCGATTCCGGTATCCGATAAGACGAAAATATCGGAACTCGGAATCGGAATTCCGATACAGCCAATATCGGCCGATACCCGATATTTGCAGTATCGGAATGCTCAACACTACTGACAAGTAAAAGGTATGGAAAGACGCTGGACGGTGTGAGACTGATTCATTTAACTGCACCCTACATCATTATAACCATAGACTCAGAGGGACAGTCCCACCTGTGGGGGACCCAACACCTAGCTGCTATAACATCCCCTCAGAGTTCTATTCAGCAGCGCTGGTCTTAGTGACTAGACAACTACAGGTGGCGTCACGAACTGTTATCTACCAAATCCCCTGTAAATAATCCCCCATCATCGCCCTGACCGCCAGGGCCACAGACCGAGCCACCGCTACCAGTGACAACCCCCATAGACTTCCATGGGCTCGGCTCTGAGTACCCCATAGCCCTGGTAATCCTCAATTGTGGTGGCGGGTCAGCACATATGCAGGACTATATAAGAAACACCCTAGAGATTGTGGAGCGTCTCAGGGGAATTGGAGAAGAAATTAAAGATTTTCATGTTGCTGTTCTTCTATTAAGTGCTCTTCCAGAGAGTTCTGACACACTCGTGACTGCATTAGATGCACGGCCAGATGATGAGCCGACACTAGAGTATGTTAAAGGCAAACTTGTGGATGAATTCAAGAGAAAAACGCAGCATGTAAGCAGCAGTAATGAATCTAGAGGAGAACAGCATTAAAGACACAGGATTTCCCTAAATATAAGAGCAATCTAAGGCTAGTTTCACACATCCGTTTTTCCCCTTGCGGCGCCCCCGGCATTTTCCCGCAGCGCCGCATCTGAAAATCTGATGCGCCGCATGCGGCTTTTTTCGCATTGACATGCATTAGCGCCGCATGGCGCCGCATGTCAATGCGTTGCATGCGGTTTTGTCCGGATGCGGCGCAAATGTACATTGCGGCGTCCGGAAAAAACGCTGCATGTAACGTTTTTTTTTTTTGCCGGATGGTTTCTTATCTCTCCAAGCATCAGAAACCATCCGGCAAAAAAACGCATTTTGGGCGCCGGAAGTGTGAAAGCTTTTCACATGCGGCGCTGCGGTAAAATGCCGGGGGCGCCGTTTAGGCGCCCACCGGATGTGTGAAAGAGGCCTAAGAGAAACTCCTGAATGTTTTGTCTGTAAAAAGCCCGGCCACATTAAAGCAGACTGCAGAATTTGGAAAGCAGGAATGAGTCAGCTTAAAAAGCCGAACAGTCATCAAAGGGTTAAAACAGCTGTAAAGGAATATTCTGCATGTGTTGACGCTGCATTTAATGCCAGTAGAGGCCCATCTGCAAAGCACATAGGGTGTATAGATCCTGGTGCAAGCAGTCATATGACAAATAACAAGGATTTCTTCACTGACCTTAATGAAAGCAAGTCAGAAAAGGTCATCTTAGCTAATGGTCACTATATGACTTCAGAAGGAGTAGGAAACGGTTACCTCCCCTGTCCAGTTTCCTCAGCACAAAGCAGAAGGATGTTCTCTATGTTCCCAACCTTGAGAGCAATCTTCTGTCAGTAAAGAAGCTCATGCAAAAGGGAAATGTAGTTACTTTTAAAGATAACAACTGCATCATCTCAAAGAAGGGTCACACTCTTGCAGAAGGAAAAATCCAAGATGAACTTTATCAGCTAAAATGCAAAAAAAGAGTGTAAAGGGCTAGACAAGATCTACATAAGAACTGTATTCATGTATGGCACAGATGTCTTGGGCACAGAGACCCAGAAGCAGTAAGGAAGCTAGCTCAACTTGCAAATAGTATTAAAATCAACCAGTGTAGTCAAGTGATGAAGTGCACTAGCTGTCTTTAAGGGAAAATGTCCAGAAAATCCTTTCCTAAAATAAGCACCACTAGGTCCGCACAGCCTCTGGATCCGATACATACAGATGTATTTGGTCCAATGAGTGTTCAACTCCTAGCAAGAAGAGATTTTTTCTCACATTTATTGATGACTACTCCAGATATACAGTCGCCTACCTGCTTCACAGTATGGATGAAGTTCCACAGAAACTTGAAGAATATCTTGCTGTAGTGTTTAACAAATTTGGAAGAATGACAAAAGCCCTGTGTGCAAATAATGGAACCGAATATATAAGTGGTAAGGTGCAAACCATTTTGAAAAAGGAGTGAATCGTGTTCCAGACTACCATTCTATATAACACAGAACAAAATGTCATTGCAGATAGAAAGAACCGTACTCTCTGTGAAAGTGGAAGAAGTATGTTGTTTGATTCAAATCTACCGGGCAGCATGGTGGCTCAGTGGTTAGCACTGGAGCCTTGCAGCGCTGTAGTCCTGGGTTCAAATCCCACCAAAGACAACATCTGCAAAGAGTTTGTATGTTCTCCCTGTGATTGCGTGGGTTTCCTCCGGGTACTCCAGTTTCCTCCCACATTCTAAAGACATACAGATAGGGAATTTAGATTGTGAGCCCCATTGGGGACAGCGATGATAATGTGTGCAAACTGTAATCATGTCTCATCAAGATAAAAAAGAAATTGAAAAGCTAGGTGAAATTCTCAACCAGAACTTTGAGACTAAGGACCTTGGAAATGTGACAGAGAGAGGAAGATGGGAGTTTTCTTCTCAACCAAAGTTCTAAAATTTCTGCAATCCGAAACCAGTTTGGAATGTCAGAAGCCAAAGATGCATCAACACCAATGGATCCGTCATACTTAAAGTTGGAAGGAGAAGAGAGTTACAGTCAAGCAGTGGGGGCACTTCTATACATAGCAACCACAACTCGTCCGGATACCACAGCTACAGTCGAATATCTCTGCCTACTTGTAAGCAAGCCATGCCAAAGAGACTAGAATGCAATTAAGAGAATTAAGAGAATTCTTCAATATCTTAAAGAAACTCAAAGGCTAAATCTTAAGATATCTGCGTCAGGAGATCTCACTCTCAGAGGTTATGTGGATGCAGATTGGGCTGGAGATTTAAGTGATCGGAAATCAACAAGTGGTTACTTGTTCAAGTTAGGAGAACATTCCAACATTTCTTGGTTCAGCAGAAAACAAGTGTCCGCTGCATTATATTCTACAGAAGCAGAATATACTGTATGTCTGCTGCTTAAGCAAGTCAAGAAGTAATTTGGTTGAAACAACTTTTGGAAGCTTTCGGCAAGCCATTAGCTCAACCAACAGTTATCTATGAGGACAACCAAGGATGCATTAAACTTGTCAGCAGTGAGAAGATTAGTGCAAGGACTAAGCACATTGATGCAAAAGATCACTACTTACATGACTTAGTGGAACGTGGTGTACTTGAGTTTGTTTATTGCGAGTCTGACAAGATGATAGCTGATGATATGAAAAAGCCATTATCAAGAGCCAAGTTTGTGGACTTCAGAACCGCAATGGGACTAACAGGATAAGTAGTTGTTGAGTGGGGGTGTTGAAACAGTACATTATAGTAGGCTTGGTGGATACAATACATTCTTTGCTGCACAAATAAGCATGATGGTTGCTTGCCACTTTGGGTAATATGGCACTTTTTAATATTCTGGGAAACAATTTCAACAATCCATCACACAAAACATTTTCCACTGTGACCACCTTAACAGTTAAACAAACAAACATATAATTACCATATTTTTCAGATTATAAGACACACTGGACCATAGGATGCATCTAGGGAGGAGGTAAAAAAATTAAATTAAAACAAAAACTGTGGTTATGAAGCACTGTTATGGGGGATCTGCTGCTGACCCTGTTATAGGGTAATGTCCCTCAATTCTGTACTAATATCCCCCATCCTGGTATACATATGATCTCTAACCTGGTATATATGGTCCCCTCATCTCCATCCTGGTAACCATGACCCCTCATCCTGTTGGAATATGTTTGGTGCAACAACTCCATTCCTGTCTATGAGTGTTTAGTTGCTAGATATGTATGCTTTGTATAAAGTTAGAGCAAAAAAAACTCCCAGAGGCTCACACAGGAAGAGCATGTGGCTGTATTTCCTATTTTTCCTGTATCTGTGTATGAGAGAAGCAACTTGCTGTAGATGCTGCACAGTTAGACACACAAATGATTTTTTCCTGATCTATTAAGCTTATCACATTTTGTTCCTCTTTTTTCCTGAATAATGAAGCTCTGTTGGCACATGCTTGGAGACTATCCTGAATAATCCACTGCCAACACATCTCCATCCTGGTATCCATGGCCCTCATATCCACACCCTGATATCCATGGCTCCCTTATCCCCATCCTGGCATCCGTGGCCCCATATACCCATCCTGGTATCTATTGCCACCATATCTCCATCCTGGTATCCATGCCACCATATCCCCATCCTGGTATCCATTGCCCCCATATCCCCACCCTGGTGTCCATGGCCCCCATATCTCCATGCTGTTATCCATGGCCACCATATCTCCATCCTGGTATCCATGGCCATCATATCCCCATCCTGGCATCCATTGCCACCATATCCCCATCCTGTTATTCATAGTCACCATATCCCCATACTGGTATCCATGGCCACCATATCCCCATCCTGGTATCCATGGCCCCATCAAGGTGCAGACATACAAAAAAAATTATTATACTCATCTTTCTTCCTTCCCCTTGCAGCCCTGTGTCCTGTGCCGATGCCAGCAGCTGATTTCAGCATGTAACAGCGCATGACGTCACTGCCATATGCCCTCACATTCTGAGATCAGCTGGCGGAATATTCACTGCTCCCACACCCGGGACTATGGGCATGGGGAGCAGTGAATATTCATTCTCTGTTTTACAACCAGCCACTGGCTTCCTGCAGTGACTTGTTGATCACGTGTTTCCACTATTAAAGAGAATGCATATTCACTGCTCTCCACTCCCATGCGTGTGGGGAGAAATGAATATTCATTCTGTTTAATGGCGGGCACAGGTGTTAGCTTCAGCAGCTGCAGCTGCCTCTTGTGACCTGCTGCTCAGTCGCTGTCAGCCCCCCATCCATAGCCAGACTATAAGATAAAGTACATCTGGACTATAAAACGCACCCCCCATTTTCCTCCCAAATTTTGGAGGAAAAAAGTGCATCTTATAATATGAAAAATACGGCAACTATTGAGATTTTTTAGGAGAATTTTTAGTAGAGGGGCATTCACTCTTCCATATTCTAATAGATCCCCCACCCCACCAGAGACTACTTGTCTATACTCCCGTCAACCAAATAATATCTTCAGACCAACAATCCAGGTCATGTTACATGCGACAGGGCAGACAACTTCTTGTTATACTCTATTACTAGTTGCTCTCAAGCTGAAGCTCAGTTCAGCCCCTACTTAACACAGCTATATTAGGGCCAACCAATATTGCTATAACCAAAAGTATCTGGCTGAATATGTGAGATGCACCTAAATATCACAAGATAAACACAAAAAAAACCAACAGAAAAATGGTGCTACAAAATATCTCACAAATCTTTCAACTTCATTAAATATAAAATATTAAACAGATTTTGTTAAAAAAAACAGAATAGCTCAATAGAGGTCTAACAACAAACCTCCCAAGACTAAACAATATAGTGTTAGCATGCTGCCCACATATCTATTGCTGTAGTGGTTAACATACAGTATACATCAAATAGAAGAGTATAGGATGCAAACTTATACAGCAATGATGTGGAACCCTGCTAGGAGAAGTGGTATATAGTATATATATACAGATACTGAGAATTACAGCCAGAATACAGGACAGCGGAAGTGGATATGAAGAAAAATTAAAGAGCTGGTGATGATAGACCAGGGCTGGCAGCCCACTATGTTTGTGAGGGCTGCTGCAGCCCACCAAGAATCTGCACCGCTAGGACAGATGGCCAATCTAGGCCTGGTTGTAAGACCTGTCATTTTAACAGTAGAGGTCCCAAACTCACATCAGCCTGTTTAACAGTGTTTGTCACAACAATCTAAGACAAAATAACACCCTAAGACAAAATATAGTGCTTGCGAACCAAGCTTCTTTAGACGTAGAAAAGGATGTGAGGGCTCCCATAGAATTGATTATGATTGAGGGGTACACTTTGAATTCTTATTCACTACAACTTTATGAAATTGAAATACCTCTTAATGAATGGTATACAGGCTAAACAAGTTAATATCTGTCTTTGGTAACATGAACCTATGTTGGTCGATATCGTGAACTATTTTAGATTTGATGAATCTCTTGGGAATACCTTCATTAAACCCCTCATCCCAGAATATTTTCCTAAATAACAAAGCAATCAAAAAAGCTATATCACAGAACACTGGCAGGCACTTTGTTATATAACAGTGCCCAAACATTTAACTAGGTAATGCTGGTGCCTTTGCATACATTCACATGTATAATTTGAGGTGTTACAAAGGCCAGTCATTCCCCTGAGCATTTTAGAGAAAAATACACCTAGCTGCAATTGTGCAGCCAGGCTCTGATTCATGCTGCCTGTGCTTTAAAGAATAACTATAGTTCTAATTTTTTTTTTTATTTAACCCTGCTGTTCTGTTCGGGTCAAAATGACCCGTTTTGGAAATTAGATATTATTTTATTCATTCATTTTTTGATTTTGAAACTTGTGGTTCCTTCTATTTTCCTAATTTACGGGGTTCATACTAAGGGTACTTTATTTTTTTTTTCGGTGCTTTACTTTTTGCGCTACAGTTTTTTATACACTTGTTATGTTCGGGTCAAAAATGACCCGTTAGCCTTTTATACTAATCTACAGCCATTTTTTGAGTAAAACAAAGGATTTTTAGTTTATTTTGAGACTACTTATTGCATCTACTATTGTTTATCAAGTTATCTAGTTGCTTTAGGTGCACAGATGGACATAAATGGATGGATACATGTATACAAATGATTTCAGTACAAACCATACGCATTGTCTTTCAGTACAATTTTTATTGCTGTTCCTCTACAAATAAATCAATTCAGTTTTCAAGATTGCAAAAGAAAATAGTTTCTTTTCCTTGTGAACTGACAAGCTAATGAGAATGTATTTTGTTGTGTGTTATCTTAGCCTTGCAGAAGGTGCCTGTGTGTCTCTGCCCTTATCTTGTCAGTATAGTAGT
The DNA here is from genome assembly GCA_033576555.1 of Oophaga sylvatica. Classification (NCBI taxonomy): domain Eukaryota; kingdom Metazoa; phylum Chordata; class Amphibia; order Anura; family Dendrobatidae; genus Oophaga; species Oophaga sylvatica. The sequence goes on from JARQOD010000005.1 coordinate 338,645,699, forward strand.
TCAGTCAGACATTCCAAGGCTGTTGGAGAGAGGAGCTGGAGTCTGGAGCTGCACACAGAGTTTACCTCACAGCTTTGAATACATGGTACCGTAGTATTTATGACTGAAGTTTTGCAAAATGATGCGAAAACGTGGATTGAAAAAAAATAGATTAGTAGAAACCTTTTTTTGAAAAAAACTGAAATTTTTATTTTTTTCTGATTATTTTTTACTATTTTTTTTTAAATTCTTTTTATACTGTTAAAATTTATTTTAGTTTTAAGTTAGTTGTACTAATAGTTACCTAAAGTTGTTGTTGATGTTGTTGTAAAAGATATAGTTGATTATTTAAGCACAAGTTTGTTACTTTGGTGTAAAATGCAATTAGGCTGTTTTACATTAATCAACACAAAATTTAAAAAAATTAAGTTTTTTTATTCAATTTTTCTTTGATAATGAACAACTATGATCACACACAGTATAATAATGCAACAGGTATTCAAAAAAACTTTTCAGTGGCTCAAAACAACATTTTAATAGGTTCGGGTCAAAAATGACCCGAACATAACAAGTGTATAGTAAACCCGAACAGAACAGCAGGGTTAAATAGCACATGTAAAAAGAAGCAACTTTGTAACATATCTTATCAGAGAAATTTGCTTCCTTTTCTGCCAGAATTGTTCAGTCATTATCAAAATTTTCAATTCTGAGGGTAAATCTTTATTTAGTGAAGACAGACTTCCTCGTTACTGAGACAGGATCTTATAACCTCCATGCCCATATTGGTGGCTTCGGAGGGTTGATCCTACTGACAGATTCCCTTTAAGTCATCAGATCAATGTTCATTAGGATCAGAACTGATCTTCCTAAACCATTTTCTCTATAAATATTTGTCTATATTCTATTTATCAGATTACCGGTATATGATCATTTAAGTTACAAGTAACAAAGATTCTTCTGTATAATGAAAATGGTGATTTATGACCATCAGCATCATCTTTGTTCTGACAATGATGACGATTGATTCTGTTTGCCATTCTTTGCCAGGATAGAAATTCTAAAAATAAAAGCTCAGTTGAACTTCAACCTGTATGGTTCACACACAGAAAATGAAATAGCTGCAGACTGTGTCCTGAAATAATATTATCCTATCAAACCATTCTTCAGTTGCAAATTTGAGATTAGTTAATTTTAATAAAAGAAAACAAAATAATAACTAACTTAAGATGTTGATTTTATTTAGTATTTTTTTAGTCTGCAGGCCAAGGATAAATGAGTAAAAAAATAAATATAATTCTAGAATAAAATGTGACTGTTTATTCTACTTCTATTTTTGAACTTTTGTCAAGTTGTCAATGTGTTTATGTGCTCTTCTGCTTCAAGGTGACTGCCAAGAGATAGTTTTGTTAGCGGGCTGAATGGTGAGAATGAAGGAGCCTTCATGCTCTTCAAAATGATTTAGCCATCAGAATCTATATATATTGCATTTGGAAGAGACTCTTGCATTCTTGACCATTGTGCAGCCACAGGGGCCACTGCACCGCACCGCAAATGGTATGTCCTGTGTATCTATTAAAGAGCTTCACCAATGCTCACCCAGATATATGGATGATGCCCCAACCCCATAAACGTTCCTCTTCAGTCACTTCAATTCTATTAATACCTCACATAGACTTCATTAATATGTACATATTATGGCTCATCGCTTGAGTTTTATTCTTTATGTTAAGAATGGGACCTGATCCAGTGAAAGAGAAGCAAGGAGAACTTTACAAAATCAAATATTTGGAAAAAATGTCCTTGCTTTATACTTTTATGACCACATCAATTCTTGGCACAAAATATACAGATTTAATGCAGAGCCATATTATTGGAATTTGAAAGTGGCGTAACAAGAGCTTTATGTTGCGAGACTTCAAAATACAAATTACAAGTATATGAATTAAAAAATGAATCTCTTAGATCTGCTTAGGCTGATGTACTCACCTCATATGCGACGTACCCACACAACATGCTAGAGAGACTGTGCAAGCAGCACACGATAGTGGAGTTTCAGCTGCAGCACGCATGGGTGAGTTGCTCTGTGGAACAACACCAATTCAAGACCAATGAGTGGGCCTCCATGTTTGACTTGTATGCCGAGTTGTGCTGCTTCGAGTAGTCCATGAACATGGCCACTTCTATGCTTCCTTGTTCCTTGATAAAAAGCTTTAAGCAATAATGGATGTGGTAGTGGCATAGGCTGAAGATGAGGAGAAGGAAGATTAGTTCAAAGATATATGGGGGAGATAGTTTTTGGACGGCTTTGTAGATCAGTGTTAGTAGCTTGGACTGGATACATTGTGGAATTGGAAGACAATGAGGGAATTTGCAGAGGGGAGAAGTGGAGGAGTAGTGAGGACAGAAGTGGATTACTAGGGGAGCAGAGTTAAGTACTGGAGAGGTGCAATGATGCTATGGATGATGATGAGGTCCTAGACACCACATGGAATAAAGGCCACTCGAGTGACGAGGGCAGTTAAGAGGAAGAGGTGCTGATTATGCTGCCCCAGCTGCACAGCAAAAGAGGGATCAGTGTACAAATGCACCATGCGTACCCCTAGCCAGCACGTCGGCTGCTACTGGCCACGGCGCCAGAAAACTGAGCTCAACAAAGCCTGCTTAAAGGAGCTCCCTGACAATACATGTGTGGTTTGCATGCTGTGCTGTCAAGAGACTGAAGTATATTAGTAGGGTAGCAGAGTTAACGACAGACTGGAGAGGTGCAATGATGATATGGGGGATGATGACGTTCTAAACCCCACATATAATAAAGGTCATTCGAGTGACAAGGGCAGTTCATAGGAAGAGGTGCTGGTTATGCTGTTCCAGCTGCACAGCAAGAGGGATCAGGGTACAAATGCACCATGCAAGGCCCTAGCCGACACGTTGACTGCTACTGGCAACGATAACAGAAAACTGAGCTCAGCAAAGCCAGCTCAAAGGAGCACCCTTACAATACATGGGTGGTTTGTGTGCTGTGTCATCAGAGACTGAAGTAGATTAGTAGGGTAGCAGAGTTAAGGACAGACTTAAAATATGCAATGATACGATGGGGAATGATGAGGTCCTAGACCCCACATGGAGACACAGCCATCTGAGTAGAATGGGCTTTTCAAAGGAAGAGGTAGTGATCATGCTGCCCCAGCTGCACTGAAAAATAGGGAGTAGGGTGCAAAAGAACAGTAGGCAGCCCCTTGCCAGTACGTTAGCTGCTACTGGCCACAGCGCCGACGAACTGATCACACCAAAAAACCAAATGACAATACACAGGTGGTTTGCAAGCTGCACCATTAGAGACTGAATCGATGCATAAATGTTCTTAACCTAAGTAGCACCTGCAGAACAAGGCATCTGAATGTAATGAATGTAAAGCATGAGCTACAGTAGAGTACACAAGTGAAAAAATAGGAAAGATCTGAGCCACGTATTGCTCCTTTTCCTGCTGCAGTTTTGGCCTCTTCCTCCCCCTTCCAAGCAACATGGCCACCTGGCTCCCCGCAAAGAGAGAATGTGACAGCACCACCACCAGCAGTAGAGTTGAACGAAACAGGTCGGTCAGATTCAAAAGTCGCCAACTTTCGCCAAAGTCTGGTTTCGTTGTCCGAAAGACGACCACAGCGTGAGGTCGGCCATGTGGTCGTCGAAACGAGCGCCAAACTCGAGTTTTCAAGAATGCTTTCAGGCGCCTTTTTTCAGCCAATGAGCAAGGACGTACACTGTGGGCAACGAGATGACATGAGCAGCATCCACCACCATCTTAGAGAAGGGCATTGCAGCGATTGGCTTGCTTTGGGGGCGTCATAGTGTCTATAAAAGCCCTGACCGCCGACCGCCATTTTATTTCTGCTGATCTTAACAGTGGGGAGAGGTTGCTGACGCTGTTTATCACTAGGGAGAGAGTTAGGGCTGGAAAGAGAAGTTCTTATGTGCTTGTTCTGATAGCAATTGTGCTGTACAGTTAGTGTGCAGTGACGGGGAGGATTTTCTTGTGTGCAGCAGCACTGGTAATTAGGCTGCCTGCCAGTGACAGGGGAGGATTTTCTTAGGTGCAGTAGCGCTGGTTAATAGACTGCCTGCTAGCTGTATTTCTGTGTGTACAGCTGTATAGAGCTGTACGCTCCTCACACACTAACGTGTACCGGCTGGTATCACAGACAAATACATGCTGACTATCTGTGTGTGACTCCGCAAATATATACAGAGATTTACAATTTCACCTACACTGTATGCAGCTTTTTGCTTCTGATACAGTACCCTTTTTCTGCTTTTTGTATTCTGGTCAAATCCATACTGAGTGAGCGTCTGTGTGTGACTCCGGAAATATATACAGAGATATAAAATTACCCCAACACTGTATACAGCTGAACGCTACTGATACAGTACCATATATCTGCTGTTATTTTGGGTACATTTTCCCAAACATGAGGAAGTATGGTGGAAGAGGACGTGGGCAGGGGGGGGGCAGCTGTTATTCCCCATTGACTTGCATTGGGGTCGGGTTTCGTTTTTTTTGTCAACCTCCGACTTTTGCCGCGAGCTAGTCAGCTGATCTCGTTCGACTCGACTTTTGCGAAAGTCGGGTGGTCCGAAACCCGACTCGACCTTAAAAAAGGCAAAGTCGCTCATCTCTAACCAGCAGTGTTAATGAGCATTGCCACACCATTCCATTGAAGCATTCAGCTGTACATCGCCCAAAAAAATATTATACATGTGGCCTCACAATTGATTTTTACAGTGCTAACAATACATTTGGATCCCAGTGATATGGTTCCCTACCGCCACTACGTTTCCAGGCGGGCCATCTTTGCACTGCATAAACATGTTGCAAACAAATTTAGGTGTGCATGTCGCAACACCATAATAACTTCTACAGACACAAAGGTAGAGTAAAATCATTTTTAACCTCTTCACCCCCAAGGGTGGTTTGCACGTTAATGACCGGGCCAATTTTTACAATTCTGACCACTGTCTCTTTATGAGGTTATAACTCTGGAACGCTTTAACGGATCTTCGCAATTCTGAGACTGTTTTCTCGTGACATATTGTACTTCACGTTAGTGGTAAAATTTCTTCGATATAACTTGCGTTTAATTTTGAAAAAAACGCAAATATGGCGAAAATTTTGAAAATTTTGCAATTTTCAAACTTTGAATTTTTATTACCTTAAAACAGAGAAATATGTCACACAAAATAGTTAAGAAATAACATTTCCCACATGTCTACTTTACACCAGCACAATTTTGGAACCAAAATTTTTGTTTGTTAGGAAATTATAAGGGATAAAAGTTGACCAGTGATTTCTCATTTTACAACAAAATTTACAAAGCCATTTTTTTTAGGGACCACCTCACATTTGAAGTCACTTTGAGGGGTCTATATAGCAGAAAATACCCAAAAGTGACACCATTCTAAAAACTGCACCCCTCAAGGTACTCAAAACCACATTCAAGAATTTTATTAACCGTTCAGTTGCTTCACAGGAGCTGAAGCAACGTGGAAGGAAAAAATGAATATTCAACTTTTTAGCCACAAAAATGATCTTTTACAAACTTTTTTTTTTTATTTTCACAAGGGTAAAAGGAGAAAATGGACAGATAAAGTTGTTGTACAATTTCTCCTGAGTACGACAATACCCCATATGTGGGGGAAAACCACTATTTGGGCACACGGCAGAGCTCGTAAGGGAAGGAGCGCCGTTTGACTTTTTCAAACTAAAATTGGCTGGAATTGAGATTGGACGCCATGTTGCATTTGGAGAGCCCCTGATGCACCTAAACAGTGGAAACCCCCCACAAGTGACACCATTTTGGAAACTATACCCCTAAGGAACTTATCTAGATCTGTTGTGAGCACTTTGAACCCCAAATGTTTCACAGAAGTTTATAATGCCTGGGTGTGAAAAAAAAAACAATTTTCCACAAAAATGATTTTTTAGTCCCAAATTTTTGATTTTTCCCAAGGAAATTGGACCCCAAAAGTTGTCCAATTTGTCCTGAGTACGCTGATACCCCATATGTGGGGGGGGAACTGTTTGGGGGCACGTCAGGGCTTGGAAAGGAAGTAGTAAAGTTTTGGAATGCAGACGTTGATGGGGGTCATGTTCCGTGTGCAGTGCCCCAGATGAGCCTAAACAGTGGAAACCCCCACAAGTGACCCCATTTTGGAAACTAGACCCCCTAAGGAACTTATCTAGATCTTTGGTGAGCACTTTGAACCCCCAAGTGCTTCACACAAGTTTATAATGCCCGGCATGAAAATAAAAAATCCTATTTTTTTTCCCACAAAAATTGTATTTTAGTCACTAATTTTTTATTTTCCCATGGGTAACAGGAGAAATTGGACCACAAAAGTTGTTTTCCAATTTGTCCTGAGTACGCTGATACCCCATATGTGGGGGTAACCACTGTTTGGGCGCATGGCAGAGCTCGGAATGGAAGGAGCGCCATTTGACTTTTTCCAACCAAAATTGGCTGGAATTGAGATTGGACGCCATGTTGCATTTGGAGAGCCCCTGATGTGCCTAAACAGTGGAAACCCCCCACAAGTGACCCCATTTAGGAAACTAGACCCCCTAAGGAACTTATCTGGATCTTTGGTGAGCAATTTGAACCCCCAAGTGCTCCACACAAGTTTATAACGTAGAGCCGTAAAATTAAAAAATCATATTTTTTCCACAAAAATTATATTTTCACCCCAATTTTTATTCTCCCTAACGGTAACAAGACTCCAAAAGGTATTGTGCAATTTGTCCTGAGTACGCTGATACCCCATATGTGGAGGTAAACCACTGTTTGGGTGCATGGTAGAGTTTGGAAGGGAAGGAGCGCCGTTTGACTTTTTCAAAGCAGAATTGGCTGGATGCCATGTCGTGTTTGGAGAGCTCCTGATCTGCCTAAATAGTGGAAACCCCCGACAAATGACACCATTTTGGAAGCTAGACCCCTCAAGGAACTTATCTAGATGTGTGGTGAGCACTTAGAACCCCAAAGTGGTTAACAGAAGTTTATAATGTACAGCCGTAAAAATAAAAAATCCTTTTTTTTTTTTTTTTTTTTTTCAAAAATGATTTTTTTCGCCCCCAATATTTTATTTTCACAAGGGTAACAGGAGAAATTGGACCCCAAAAGTTGTTGTACAATTTGTCCTGAGTGTGCTGATACCCAATATGTTGGAGAAAACTACTGTATGGGCACACGTTGGGGCTCGGAAGGGAAGTAGTGACGTTTTGGATTGCAGTTTTTGATGGAATGGTCTGGGGGCGTCATGTCGCATTTGGAGAGCCCCTGATGCACCTAAACAGTGGAAACACCCAATAAGTGACCCCATTTTGGAAAATAGACCCACAAGGAACTTATCTAGATGTGTGGTGAGCACTTTGAACCCAGAAGTGCTTCACAGAAGTTTATAGCGTACAGCCGTAAAAATAAAAAATCCTTTTTTTTTACAAAAATGATTTTTTCGCCCCAATATTTTATTTTCAAAAGGGTAACAGGAGAGAAATTGGACCCCAAAAGTTGTTGTCCAATTTGTCCTGAGTACGCTGATACCCCATATGTGGGAGAAAACTACTGTATGGGCGCACGTCAGGGCTCGGAAGGGAAGTAGTGACGTTTTGGATTGCAGACTTTGATGGAATGGTCTGGGGGCGTAATGTCGCATTTGGAGAGTCCCTGATGCGCCCTAAACAGTGGGAAACCCCCCACAAGTGACCCTATTTTGGAAAATAGACCCCACAAGGAACTTATCTAGATGTTTGGTGAGCGCTATGAAGCCCAAGTGTTTCACAGAAGTTTATAACGTACAGCCGTTTAAAAAAAAAAAAAATCATTTTTTTTTACAAAAATGATATTTTCGCCCCCAGTTTTTTATTTTCCCAAGGGGTAACAAAGAAATAGGGACAAATTGCACAATAACTCTTGGGGTCCAGAGTACGCTGATACCCCATATGTGGGGGGTAAACTACTGTTTGGGCGCCATGGCACAGCTCAGAAGTGAAGGAGCACCGTTTGACTTTTTCAACGCATATTGGCTGGAATTGAGATCTGATGCCATGTCACATTTGGAGAGCCCCTGATGTGCCTAAACAGTGGAAACCCCCCAATTCTAACTCCAGCCCTAACCCCAACACACCCCTAACCCTAATCCCAACCCTAATCATTACCCTAACACAAACCTAACCCTAACACACCCCTAACCCTAATCCCAACCCTAACCTAATCCTAACTTTAGCGCCAACCCTAACCCTAACTTTAGCCGCAACCCTAACCCTAACGGGAAAATGGAAATAAATACATATTTTTAATTTTTTTTATTTTTCCCTAACTAAGGGGGTGATAAAGGGGGGTTTAATTTACTATTTATAGCGGGTTTTTATGAGTGGCAGCTGTCACGCTAAAAGACGCTTTTTATTGCAAAAAATAGTTTTTGCATCACCGCATTTTAAGAGCTATAAATTTTTGTTATTTTGGCCCACAGAGTCAAGTGAGGTCTTATTTTTTGCGGTACGAGTTGACATTTTTATTGGTACAATTTTTGAGCACGTGACATTTTTTGATCGCTTTTTATTTCGATTTTTTGGAGGTTTAGAATGAACAAAATCAGCAATTCATGAATTTCTTTTGGGGGAGCGTTTATACGTTCTGCATGTGGTAAAATTGATAAAGCAGTTTATTCTTCGGGTCTTTACGATTACGGCGATACCTCATTTATATAATTTTTTTATGTTTTTGGTGCTTTATAGAATAAAAACAATTTTATATAAAAAATAATTATTTTTGCATCGCTTTATTCTGCAAGCTATAACTTTTTTATTTTTCCGTTGATGATGCTGTATGTAGCTCGTTTTTTTGCGGGACAAGATGACGTTTTCAGCGGTACCATGTTTATTTATATCGGTCTTTTAATCGCATGTTATTCCACTTTTTGTTCGGCAGTATGATGATAAAGCATTGATTTTTTGCTTTGTTTTTTTTTTTTTTTTTAAGGGGTTACTAAAGGGGTTAACTAGTGGGACAGTTTTATAGGGGTGTCGTTACGGACGCGGCGATACAAATATGTGTACTTTTATTGTTTTGTTTTTTTTATTTACAGAAAAAATGAATTTTTTGGGGAATATTTTTTTTTTATTTATTTATTTTGGAATTTTTTTTAAACATGTTTATTTTTTTTTTCTTCACTTTATTACTTTGTCCCAGGGTGGGACATCACTGTAAAATGTCAGATCGCTTGTGTGACATTGTGTACAGCACTCTGTCACACCCGCGATCGTTCTGGCATCGCTGCAGGCTTCTCAGTGCCTGCTCTCAGCAGGCACTGAGGAAGCCGCCTCCCTGCAGGACCCGGCGGCCATCTTGGATCCGGGGTCCTGCAGTGAGGAGAGTCCCTGGAACAGTGCGACACATCACGCTGTTCTGAGGGTCTCAGGGGAGCGCGCAGGGGAGCCCCCCCCTGCGCGATGCTCCCCTGTGCCCCGGGTACACCGCGATCATGTTTATCACGGTGTGGGCAGGGGTTAATGTACCGGGAGCGGTCCGTGACCCCCCGGCAGCGCAGCTGATCGCCTATTTACGTACTATCCCGTCCATGGTCAGATTGCACGGGTTTCATGGATGGGATAGTATGGGCTGATGTCAAAGAGGGGTTTAAACACACAAATCATACAGACACAGCGGTAGACTGAAACTATTTTTTATGCCCAAAAAATGGCACAGACACATTGACAGAGTAGAATTATTTTTTAGCCACACTACCACATAAAAAATGACTGCAGAGCAAAATTATTTTCTTAAACACACTACTTGTACAGATATAGCAGCAAAGTAAAAATATTTTCTACGCACTACTCGTACAAACACAGCAGTAGAGTAAAAATATTTTTTAAGCCCACAAATGGCACAGACATAGCATGAGAGTAGATTTTTTTTCCCACACTACTTACATAGAGACGGCTGCAAAGTAAAAATTATTTTTTAGGCACACTACTTGTACAAACACAGGGTAGAGTAAAATTATTTTTTAGGCCCACAAATGGCACAGACACGCGACAGAGCAGAATTTTTTTTTTAGGCGTATGCATAAAGCAGAGCTGCAGAGTACACAGGGGGTTTTTTTTTCAACAGTACCCCCACAGAAGGAAGTGAGTGAACGAGTCTTGGGGGAACTGTGTTTTCCACAGGAAAAGGGTCAGAAAAAACACAGAGGCTTAAAGACCAGTACTCCAAGGGCGGGTTTGCAGAGCATCAACAGAGGTAAAAGGCCAGTACACCAACAAAAGGGGTTGCGGTAACAAGAAGTTTTGTCTCAGTACTCCAACAGGTAGGGTTGCAGAGTACACACAGGGTTAAAGCACTTACCCTACAGGCATGGGTTGCAGAGTACACACAGGGTTAAAGTCAGTACTCCTACAGGCAGGGGATGCAGGAAAACCCCAGAGACTTTAAGGCCAGTGCTCCATATTTTAGGGGCAGTTTAAACCCCAAAAGGCTGAAAGCACAGTGTCCCACGGATGGGAAAGGGAGAGTACCACAAAGGCTTTTTGGCCAATTCTACCCCAGGCATGTTAAGAGTCAACAGAGGGTTTTAATGACGTACTTCCAGGGCAGGGGTGGGAATACACCGAGACTTTAAAGGGGACAGTTTTCCCCCAGAGGGGTGCAGAGTAACCCCCTAGGCTTAAAGGCACAGTGCTCCCGTGGTTGGGGTTGCGAGTACCACAAGCTTTTTGGCTATTATTCCCCCGTGGGTTGCGAGTAAAGAGGGGAGGCTTAAAGGAAAAAGTACTCCCCCAGGAGGGTTGCAGATTTCACACAGAGGCTAAAAACCCAATATCCACAGGCGGGATGTAGAGTCACCAGAGGCTTAAATGACAGTACTCCCCAGGCGGGGGAGGTCCACAGAGGAATGTATGCACAGACTCCCCCAGGTGGAAATTTTTCAGAGTTACACAGGGAAAAAACACAGTACTCCACGGCGGGGTTGCAGAATACCCAAAGGCACAGTACTCCCCAGGAAGGGGGTGCAGAAA
>JARQOD010000005.1:338656842-338716022 GCA_033576555.1 Oophaga sylvatica
GGTCTATTGGAGGGGAGAAATGAATATTCTTTTCATTTTAACAGTGACACGTTCTGTACTGCGGGCTTCCCTGCGGCATCACATTACCCCTACTGAAGGGAATAATATTCACGCTTTTCACACTCATAAATATGGTAATATCGTGACGAATGATACATGGTGACCATATATGCTTTACTGCATTATATTCTATGGGGGGACTGCATTCTTCTTTGGGTACTCATTATACCTATTGGGGGGGGCTGCTTTATACGTTGGGGTCAAATTATTTCAAGGGGACAGCTTTAAAATCCTAGGGGGACATGGATGTAAAAACCAGGGGAGGTATGGGAGTGTATAACCTAGGGGGAATAGGGAAACTATTTACTAAAGGCCTATGGAGTTAAACTAAAACTATGGGAAGGGGTTTAAATTAATGGGCAAGGGATCTAAACAAGGGGGACAAGTTATATACAAAACAATGGGATTTTTAAACTAAAAGGACATTTTATTAACTATAGAGGACAGAGGGTCTTTATACTAAAAGCTAGGGTGATTTCAACTGGGGGACTATGGGGTGTATTAAACTATAGGGAGGACTCAGGGAGAAAAATGCGCCATCAAAAGTGTTTGGGATTTTTATCCCGGGAAAAAAAATCTTGTTCCATCACGCACCCCCCCGGGAAAAACTGCAGAATGCGCAAATGATACGTTTTGGGGACTGATCGAACAACTATTTTGTTTTTCCCCCCCATCATTTTTCTTCACCGTGAAAAGGGGCTGGGAAAAAAGGGGGGCGAAGACCTCAATTTTGCGATCACACCTTAGTGGCCTGAAATCAGTCATGTATAGAACCAAATCTTCTGTGGATGGTGCAATTTGTTACATTTGGGGCCCCATTTTAAACTTTTTCCAGGGGGCCCCCTTTGCCAAAAAAACCGGTCCTGAATACAGAATACCCCATCTAACCAAGACAGAAGAACACTCTATACATCGTTGTCAGAGGAAAAGTAAAGAGCTAAATAAAATTTGCATACATTGACCAATTTTGATTGCAGAAAAATGACACTTCAGAAAATCCCGATACGGTTTAACCTATCATGCCTAGAGGGGAATGCTTCAGCACAGCCTGTACAAGGTTAACACGGTACATACTTTTTTAAATATTTTTTTAAGACGTAATTTCCCTCACTTCAATTTTAACCAAAATTTTTTCAAGACAAAAGGCATATCCCTTTTAGCAAAAAATATTGATTCTACGATTTATATTGCGCCATTAGGGGACCAATGTGACTGACTGTATTATTTCCCTAGAACCTTTTAAAATTAGCAGCTGCATCCTCCAACATTAAACGCGGTACTTTGCTGCTAACTATGAGGATATAAGTTACAGGTTACTGCCATTTGTAAAGAATAGGCCAATAATCCAGAAATATTATATTACTATTTACTTGGATTTGAATTTGGAAATGGTTAATTTATTAACCCGGCCTTATTGATTGCAGGAATTCCATGGCTCGATATGTAGGTGAAATATTTAATCCCTATTGTTCTTAAAATACGAGAACACAGTAAAAGATGAAAACATTTTGTACTGTAGACATTTCAATTCATTTATTAATGTTATGTAACTTGTTTGCCCTTAAGGCTTCACTGTGTGCACAGACATAAGGTGGCTTTGTTTCAGTACAGTATTAATACCTGGCGAATAAAAGAAATGCCTCCACTGACAGATGACTATTTGATTGTGAAATGCCAAGCGTTAACCCTTACAATTGCAGTATGATATGACCTACATTTATAATGCTGCTATTATGACAAAAGTCGATAAAGGGGTTGTCCATGTTTGGTGACTGCAGACATATGAATCCTCACATCACACATAACATGCACTGTCATGATTCTCTGGGGTGGGTGCTCAGACCGCAACAATGCAGTATGCAAACTTCCGGCCACATTGCCACTAGACATGTAAGATCTCTATTAATACAAGTGAATTGAGCAAAGTTGTGCATGTCTAGTCAAAATATGGCCGGAAGTATGCATATACATATACTTTTTGTCACATGGCTACCTGCTCTTGCCGGCGGCATTGTAGAATCCAGATAGTGTGCACTATGCGATGGGAGGATTTACAAGTCTGCAATCATACAGACTCACTACAAACTTGCATAGAAACCTGGAAAACTCCTTTAGGCCGGCGTCACACTGCCGAGTTTGATGCGAGTTAGTTGCACGACTTTCTCGCATCAACACCCGGCACGGCCTCCCGCTCTCGGACCCGAGTGTGCGGCTGCATAGAAATACATGCAGCCGCACATTCGGGTCCGAGAGCGGGCGGCCGTGCGACTAACTCGCAACAAACTCGGCAGTGTGACGCCGGCCTTACAGAGGTTGTCTCAATTCCTTAAATAGGCAAAATTGGAAATTGTTTGCAAAAAAAACAATATTTTTGAAATTTAGTGCTTAATAAAACTTCGCTCTGCTTTGAAGAACAGAGGGATTTTTATTTTTGTAGTTTACTGCCAATTCTGTAGCCTATTCAAGGTGGCCTGCTTCCTAGGCAATTTGGGCACATTGGCAAGATGTTTGTTGTTTTGTTATACAGCATACAAACACAGCCCTGAAGCAGGCCTCATCACTGTAACAAGCCAACTTCAGAGGGATGAGAAACGTAGTATGTCATGAAAATGAATGAGGTCTATTGTGCACCAAAAAAATACACTAAAATTATGGCACAAGCTTCTGCCACAAAATAAGCTACCTAATAGGTGGTGTAAACTTAGCCTAGATAGTTTCAAATTCTTTATAACACATGGATCACTTTTTCTTTATTATTTATTTTAAAAGCACCAATTAATCCCAGGGGGCTATACATGTAAAAAGGGTTACCTACTTATTACATACGTGTAAAATATCTAATACATTTATAAAATATACTAAACTAAACAACAGACTGGTACAGAGGCGGAGAGGACTCTGACTTCACAGACTTGCCATCATCATGGTAATGGGGAAGGAGACAGTAGGTTGGGGGGTTGGAGCAGCTCCAGTGGTGATGAGGTGGCACGGTGGTTATTGCAGGCTGTAGGCTTTCCTGAAGATATGAGTTTTCAGGTTGCGTCTGAAGGTTCCAAAAGTGGGAGACAATCAGATGTGCAGATGCACAAAATTCTATAGGAGGGGGAAGATTTGGGGAAAAAAAAGATGAATCTGATGAAATTTAAGAATATTTATTCTAAGTTTACTCTGAGAGTTAAGGTACTGCCACACTAAACGTTCCCGCTAACGTTCACGATAACGACGCATACTAATGCGATCGTTTTTGTGATCGTTTTAATGTCGCTAGTAGCTGCCAAAGTGGACGATCTCGTTAACGACGCATAAGCGGTTAGCGATCTCCTTAACGACTTTGGCGGTCGTTGGGACGTGCCACACTGCATGTACTGTGAAAGATCACGACCTCGATAGGCGTGACTGAGCGCAACCTTTTGCACGCCCCTCATCACAGATTGGTGGTCACTATCTAATAAATATTTGTCACAGCTCTCTCGCTTTGTGATTGGATGACCGCGTCATAAAAGACGACGTACCAGCACTCCTTTCCATTGCTCTCGAGCAGAAGCGGTTCTTTCAAATCTCCAGCAGTCTACGGCGTTGGTTTTTTTGCGATCCAGTCTGTGGCGTTATATCCTCTGCGATCCAGTTTGTGACGCTATTTTGTTTCCCAATTTTCTTTTTTCAAAATCACAAAACAAGTTTTGTAAGGTAGGTATTTTTTTGTCACATTTAATTTTTATTTTTTCTTTAACTTTACAGATCCATTTTTAGATCTCTGCTGTTGTTAACCATTGTCGTCCATCCATTTTTTTTGCGTAATTGTTCCTCTACGATTTTTTTATTTTTTTGCCATTGTTTTGTTCTGGCACGCCCACAACCACCATTTTATGATCCCAGCTCTGTCAATGTTTACTCCTGCTGCGCCCACAACCACCATTTTGTGATCCCTGCTGTTTTTTGCGTAATTGTTCATCTATGATTTTTTTTATTTTTTTTCCCATTGTTTTGTTCGGCCCCCGCCCACCACCACCATTTTATGATCCCAGCTCTGTCAATGTTTACTCCAGCTGCGCCCACAACCACCATTTTATGTTCCCTGCTGTGTTCTATGTTGTAGGCTATGTAAGCGTTTTATTTAACCATTGTGCCGTTCTCACAATCATTTTTTTATTACAGATGGCTGATAAGCAGGAATTTATGCGGGAGTTTATCGAGCTGTACCGCTCAATGCCGTGCCTGTGGAAAATTAAGTCGGCTGATTACTGTAACAGGCTTAAAAAGAAGGACGCATACCAAAAACTGGTGGAGCTCTGCAAGAACCGTTACCCAGATGAACCGGCGGATGAGTCATCGGTGAAAAAACGCATTCAGGCCCTCCGCACAGTGTACAAAAAAGAGCTCAATAAAGTTATAAATTCTACCAAATCTGGAGCGGGGGCCGAAGATGTTTATGTCCCCCAACTGTGGTACTTTGATCTGTTCGCATTCACAAGGGACCAAGAAGTACCCAGACAAGGGACATCCATGTCGGATCTAGACCCGGTGATCCAGCCAGACACCCCTGTCATACATGTAAGTACCTTTGTATTACAACACATTTTAATGTACATGCCAAAGTGGACTTAAATTAAAAAAATATAATTGTGAAATGTAGATAAAATGGCAGAATTAATCCCTTCATGTACTGATAATTTATCTAGCTCAACGGTTGAGGCCTATCCATTTACAAGTGTCGTTTTCACATTTTTGCTGTTTTTTTGGTATAGTGTGAAGATAAATTTCTTTGTCTTTACAAGTGTCGGTTTCACATTTTTGCTGTATTTGGGTTTTATAGTGTGAAGATTAATTTCTTTGTCTTTGTGATTTACCATTTGTTTTTTGTTCATGCAGGACACAGAAGAGGCAGTCTCCACACCTCCAACTGAAGAAGACAGCATGGCGTTGATCCAAGATGAAGTAGTCGAGCCACCATCCTCATCTGTGCGGAGCCGGTTTTCACTATCAGGAAGGAAAAGGAAGGCTCCCACCACCTCCACCACCTCGGCTACTCCTGAATTGGTGGAAATTGCTAAAAGAGTGCTTACGGCAGAAAAAGACCAAACTAAAATAACTGGCTTTGCATACTTCGCTAATGAGAGGCTACCTACACTGGATCCTGTACAGCGGATTCATGCAGAGAGACTCATGTTTGAGGTACTGACTGAAGCGTCTTTTGGAAACCTGGATAACAGATATGTCGTCATGCCAAGACCGCAGTACCCGGACTACTCATGGCCGCACAATCCTGTGCCGAACCCAATTGGGCTAAATCCTGCAAACACAAACGTTGGTGCTCCCCCTTATTTTTATACACCGCAGAGGCAGCGTGGTAATGGCAACGATCCATCTTACCAGCAGTTGTAGGTTTTAAAATTTTTTACAAAAGTTTTTTTGTTGTCTATATTTTTTTACATCGTTACATTTTTTAATAAAAATCTTATTTATCTAATGAATTGTGGTTTTTATTCTTATGTGATGTCAACTATTAAAATGTTGTATTTTTATTACATCTACTTGTCACACATGGGGTCATGGGACTACCAGCTATCATAGGTGTTCCATCATAGGGAAAAAATGAAATGAAAAAAAATTCAAAAATTAACATTTCTTTTCAAGGCCCCTGGTCACACTAGCGCTAAAACCTTATACTAAAAAATAATACACCACACCTGCGTAGATAAACGTTCAATATATCATATATATTTTTTTCATATATATGTGTTGATATAATGGTGTTTTTTAAATTAAATGTAAACAAACAAAAAAAAACAGAAAGATAAGAATAAAATAAAAAATTATAAACAAGATATTTACAAAATATAAAATAATAAAAAAAAAAAAAATTACTGAGGGCGGCCCCGTAGTCCAGCCACTGCCCTCTCCAGCATCACCCCGTGCTCCAGCAGTGCAGCCATGGCGCTGTTCACAGCTGCCACTGTTGTGTGCATTCTCGCCATCAGCCGGCGGTGGGACACCAACAGGTCCTGGGCAGTTGGGATTTCTGTGGAGGTAAAGGTAACAGTTAATAGTGAATTCTGTTGCAACATCAACATGTACATGTTATGTTAATTAACACTTACGGTTTTCCTCTGAGGACCCGCTGACCGCCCACCCAGAACCGGTTGCTCCGCCGGCTAGGGAAACACAGAAAAAAAAAAATTATATCACAACAGCCATTACTAGAGTTGAGCGATACTTTCCGATATCCTAAAGTATCGGAATCGGAATGGTATCGCCGATATCACTAAAATATCGGCGATACCCGATACCGATACCGGAAGTCCCATGTAAGTCTATGGGAACAAAATATCGCAACTAAAAAAACCCCATTCTTTCCTTGTAAACACTAAATATACACACATAGAATACATATATATATATATACATGTCATTGTGACATATATATATACATATATGTATAGTTTATACACTTCTACATAGTAAAATATCCTCTCTGATTCAATTGCCGGGTAAAGCCGGCTTCAGTGAAAAGACAGAAGCACCCGACATGAAATGACACTTGGTGTACATAGGGTTAACCATGTCTTTTCATGTCGTTTGCTATCTGATTTGCACAAACAATTAAATCAGACTATGTGTGCAAAATTTCACACCTGTAGGGGTTAATTAAAGGTGTAAATTCGTTGTAAAAAAAACGGACTTTTTTGCTACGAATTTACACCTTTAATTAACCCCTACAGGTGTGAAATTTTGCACACATAGACTGATTTAATTGTTTGTGCAAATTAGATAGCAAAGGACATGAAAAGACATGGTTAACCCTATGTACACCAAGTGTCATTTCATGTCGGGTTCTGCATTTTCACAAAAGCCGGCAATTGAATTAGCGGCTATTATACTATGTAGAAGTGTATGAACTACAAATATAAATATATATATATATGTGTCACAAATTCAATGACATGTATATATATATATATATATATATATATGAGGTGTAAAATTGCTGAAAAAAAATGCGTGGGCTCCCGCCCTATTTTCGCAACCAGACAGACAAAGCCAGTGAGTGGGGGCAGATAATAATAGCCCAGAGAGGGACCATTTTTTTTGGCCCCCCCCGGCTACTTAACATCTGCCCCCAGACACCCCAGAAAGGGCAAATCTCTAATTAGATTTGCCCTTTCTGGCACTTTGCCCGTCTATTCCCATTGCCCTGTAGCGGTGGCGAATGGGTTAATAAGGGGTTAAAATGACCTTGCAATTGAAAGGTCACTTTAAGCCAGGTTAATAATTGAGAGCTGTCAATTAGACAACTATCAATTATTAATCCTATTGTATGAAAGAAAAATCAAACACACACACTTTAATAAAAAAGAAGTTTAATGAAATAATCACACAGTTTTTGACCATATTTTATTTACCTGCTAAAACCATTTCCTGTAATAAAAATAAAATAATAAAGCAAAATTATTCTTACCAATCCGATGCACAGTCAGGTCCCACGGTGTAATCCTTCAGAAAGGGTTAATGTTTACTGCAGGGACCGCAGCTAATGCTGCAGCCTCACAGTAAACCCAAAATGAATGAGTTCCTCTCCTGCCTGACAGGAGAGTAAAGGCTGGGTGTCACATAACGATACACCAGCGATCTCGACAACGATATGCACTTGTCAGGATCGCTGGTGTATCGCTACATGATCGCTGCTGAGCTGCCAAACAGGCAGCTCAGGCAGCGATCTGGGACAGCGACACTGCGGGTAACATCGCTTAAGGGCCCGTCTCACATAGCGATATCGCTACCGAGATCGCTGCTGAGTCACAAGTTTTGTGACGCAGCAGCAAGCTCACCAGCGATATCGCTGTGTGTGACATTCAGCGACGATCAGCCCCCCTGCCGGGTATCGCTGATCGTCGCAGAAATGTCAGGACCTTTTTTGATCGCTGGTTTCCCTCTGACAGGCACGCATCGCTGCGTGTGACAGGCGGGAGACCAGCGATCCGCTGGTAACCAAGGTACACAGCGGGTTTCCAGGCACCGCGCAGCGCTTGGAAACCCGCTGTGTACCTTGGATACCAGCTCCCTGCATCAGGGCGCTGGTATCCAAGGTACACAGCGGGTTTCTAGGCACAGCCCCGCGCCTGGAAACCCGCTGTGTACCTTGGTTACCAGCGGATCGCTGGTCTCCCGCCTGTCACACGCAGCGATGCGTGCCTGTCAGCGGGAAACCAGCGATCAAAAAAGGTCCTGACATTTCAGCGACGATCAGCGATACCCGGCAGGGGGGCTGATCGTCGCTGAATGTCACACACAGCGATATCGCTGGTGAGCTCGCTGCTGCGTCACAAAACTAGTGACTCAGCAGCGATCTCGGTAGCGATATCGCTATGTGAGACGGGCCCTTAAGTGGAAAGCTTAATTGATTGCTTTCCACTTTCACTTCAGGTCAGCCAGGGACACAATCAGTGACGTCAGAGGGAACTGATTAACAAAAATAGGGGTTCCCTTCGAAAAAAAAATGGCGTGGGGTCCCCCCTATTTTTGTTAACCAGCCAGATGAAGCAGACCGCTGAGGCCTGGATTTTCAGGCTGTTAAGGAGCCAAGATCCATGGACCTTGCCAGCCTGATAATACTAGGCCACAGCAGTCTGCATATCTTGGCTGATTAACAAAAATAGGGGATCCCCTCGAAAAAAATTAGCGTGGGGTCCCCCCTATTTTTGTTAACCAGCCAGATGAAGCAGACCGCTGAGGCCTGGATTTTCAGGCTGTTAAGGAGCCAAGATCCATGGACCTTGCCAGCCTGATAATACCAGGCCACAGCAGTCTGCATATCTTGGCTGATTAACAAAAATAGGGGATCCCCTCGAAAAAAATTGGCATGGGGTCCCCCCTATTTTTGTTAACCAGCCAGATGAAGCAGACCGCTGAGGCCTGGATTTTCAGGCTGTTAAGGAGCCAAGATCCATGGACCTTGCCAGCCTGATAATACCAGGCCACAGCAGTCTGCATATCTTGGCTGATTAACAAAAATAGGGGATCCCCTCGAAAAAAATTGGCATGGGGTCCCCCCTATTTTTGTTAACCAGCCAGATGAAGCAGACCGCTGAGGCCTGGTTTTTCAGGCTGGTAAGGATCCAATATCCATGGACCTTGCAAGCCTGATAATACCAGGCCACAGCAGTCTGCTTAGCTTGGCTGGTTAACAAAAATAGGGGATCCCCTCGAAAAAAAAACGGCGTGGGGATCCCCCCTATTTTTGTTAACCAGCCAAGTAAAATGCAGACTGCTGCGGCCTGGTATTAAAAGACTGTCAAGGCCCATGGATTTTGGCCCTCAACAGCCTGATAATACCAGGCTACAGCAGCCCCACATTTGCCGCATCAAAAGATGTGCCAATTGTGGCACTTTACCCGGCTCTTCCCACTTGCCCTGTAGCGGTGGCAAGCGGGGTAATAAGGGGTTATTGTCACCGTTGATTGCACGGTGACAATAAGCCCGGTTAATAATGGAGAGGCGTCAATAAGACACCGATCCATTATTAATCCCAAAGTTATTAAATGCATAAAAAAAAGACACAGCAAGAAAAAAGTCTTTTAATGAAATAAAAGAGACAACACAGTTTTCATTTCTTTTATTGTACTCTCATTCCTGCGACGCCATCGATCTCCTGTAAAAAAAGAAAAAAAACAAACCAACAGTATACCACCTGTCCGACGCAGTCCATAGTAACGACAGTCCCACGACGATCCAACTCTGCTACATCGCAATGACAGGCAGAGCCTGACATCCCGGCGCAGCACAGCTGATTACCTGCTTCCCCGGCGGTGACGTCATCGGACTGACTGCTTTACGGCCGGGATTACCCAGCAGTCACTGCAGTTATCGCGAGAAACTGCATGTGACCGCCGGGGAAAGAAGATGGCGGCCATGAAGCAGTCCAGGACGTGACCGCCGGAGATCTTCTGCCAGGTAAGTGCCGCTGACTCCTGACAGACCCGACCGACGGACACTGACAGTGACAGTGACAATCCCGATTCCGGTATCCGATAAGACGAAAATATCGGAACTCGGAATCGGAATTCCGATACAGCTAATATCGGCCGATACCCGATATTTGCAGTATCGGAATGCTCAACCCTAGCCATTACACATAAGACCTTACAAAGTTCTCAAACTTGCCTGAAGCTTATATAATGTGCGTTAATTACCTGATGGGGAGCCTGCATCCGTTTGACGGGATGATGCTGGAGAAAAGCCATCATCGGTGCAGGGCTGGATGACCCCAACTGTGGAGGGGGGGTTGCTGCCGGGGAAGGGGTAGACAGGTATGGTGAAGATGGTGGAGGCGGAGGGGTAGGTGATGGAGGTGAGGGGTAGCCGGGGAAGGAGATGATGGAGGTGGAGGGGTAGCTGGGGACGGTGGAGAAGCTTGAGCTGGTGAAGGTGGTGCTGTAAATAAAATATACAATTCAGACTCCCCATTATCATAATCATTGCCTTCCCATCATCATTGTCTCCCCATTAATATCATCATTAGCATTGCTTTCCCATTATCATTGCCTGCCCCATCACTGCTGGTACTTCCATCACTACTGGTCCTCCCGTTACTGCCAGTACTTCCATCTATGCCTGTAAACCCCCTCACGACTGGTACTCCCTTCACTGCCTTGCCCCATCACTGCCAGTATTCCCATCACTGCGGGTGCATTGATATAGGTAGATAAGGCTACTTTCACACTTGCGTTTTTTTGCGCTATCGGACGCATGCGCAATGTTCCCCTATGTTTAACATGGCGGGCGCAGGGTCTAGCGCTTGCACGCGTTCATGTGCGTTTGTCGTGCGCTGTGCATTTTCCCGGTGTGCGCCCATATGCGCTAGACGCTACATGTTGCATTTTTTTTCCCGTCAAAACAAACAGAGATGATTGAGACAGAGATGATGGAGACAGATGATAGAGCCAGAGATGATGGAGACAGAGATGATAGAGCCAGAGATGATGGAGACAGAGATGATAGAAATGTGACACATAGACAACGCATGCGCTAAAAAATAAATACTCACTCAGAGGCCTGTGGAGCTGGGCCCGGATGCTGGCGACCCTATCGCGTGAGCGGTATCGCAGGTCCGCCAGCTTCTTGCGGATTTGTGCTCTTGTGCGCCGCACATTAAATCTTCTCTGCAGGCCCCGCCGGATTCTCTGCAGGCAAACCCTTTTGTGGCGCATTGGATGCGCCACAGGTTGCCTGCAGTGGTAATCCCAGAGGTCCGTTTTCTGTATCAGATAATGGACCTCATCATCAGACCATTTAGGCCCGCGCTGTCTCACCGCCGCCATTGCCGCCACTACAAACAACAGCGCATTGGGCAACGCCAGCGTCATGACGTCACAGCGTGCGCACGTTACGTGCGACCGCAATCGCGATGCAAAACGGTATTGCGATTGCAAAGTGACCGCAGCAGTCATGCGCCCAGCCAAGCACAGATATGAGATGCTTTTGCGATCGCAAAACAACTTCCAAGCTTGGCGATCAAAATGGCGTCTCATATCTGTATGTAAAATAAATAAAGCAGACGAAAAAAAAAAAAAAGGTTAAAAACCATTATCAAGCAACATCACAAACAATATTTACCTTGAAACCCACCACTGCGCCACAAACAGGATCGCAAAACTCCGCCACATGATACTATCCTCGCAACAACGCACAAAGAGACCCATAAAGTGCTCTGGAAACAATGGATGGGGGCGCAGTTATTATAGCTGAGGTGATGTTGTGTGGTCACCAATCGGAGCTGAAGGGCGTTAACAAAACAAAACAAAGTCCCGCCTGCGCCGCTGACTAATGCGTCGTCAACGAGGTCGCACATCGTTCACAAAAGGTGCCAAACACAGAGATTCAGGCTCACCAGCGGGACGCCAACGATCAAAATACGGTCCAGAACTCTAGTGAACGATCAACGAGATCACAGCAGGGGCCACGTCGTTGCTACATGCCACACACAACAACGTCGCTAACGAGATCGCTAAATAGTGACGTATTTTAGCGATCTCGTTAACGATCTTGTTTAGTGTGGCATACCCTTAAGACGGTAATGATAAATATTCCCTATCAGATTAGTCTGTTTACTTCTTAGTAGGTTAGATCAATTTTCTAGGCCAGTGAGATGAACACAATTTTCACATCCATTTATAAATATGAATATCAACCAAATGACTCTATTGATATTCTCATTTTTTCATTAGGTGTCATATACATTAAAAAAAATAGTCTTAAATCCATTGATTTGTGTAAAGACAGGACTTTTTCCTTTAGAGTTTACTTTAACATCTCTAATATTTACAGCCAAAATCTTCCCTGCAGAATGTAACCTTTTTTAGTAACATCAGAAGTATTCACACCGGAAAAGATATTAACATACACTGGAGCCAGAGCCGTCCTAGCTAGGTGGATGATGAGGCCTGTCTAGGACTGACTACCATTTACTATCAACAATGATTACTTCCTGTGCAGAAGTCAGCTGTTTCCACACAATGGCCACTGTTTCTAGACTCCTGGCGCCAAACCAAGGTCAAAACTCTTCTATTGTGCTCCCTGTCTTATGGAAATTTTTAAAGAACTTCTCAAAATTTTCTCCAAAAATTATATTTACCGCTTTCGAGCTCCCTCCTATGGTTTATCAGAGGAATTGAATAGCTCAGTAAGACTATTCCTATTTGGAAAAGTGAAGATCTAGTAATAAACTGCAAACGGTGTACAGAAGAATCATCCTGCAATTCATCCTCTGTGGTCACCAGGAAAGCTGCATTTATATGTTACAATTCATGAAACCACTTACAAAATAACCCTGTGGTTTGAAAAATTAATAGTTGAACATTTCCATTATAACTATTCCACAAATTTCACAATTTTCACAGCTAATTTATTAATTCACTTTAACCCCTTTCCGACATCGTGCGTAAATTTACGCCGATGTCAGACTCCCTCACTTTGATGTGGGCTCCGGCTATGAGCCCACATCTTTCCCCAGCACGTCAGCTGTTTTGAACAGCTGACATGTGCCCGAAATAGCTGCAGGTGGAATCGTGATCCACCCGCTGCTATTAATTCTTTAAACACCACTGTCAATGGCTTCCAGCATTTGTGCTGAAAATCCACCCATCAGTGACACCCGTCACGTGATCACGGGTAACCGATGGGTTGGCATGACAACCAGAGGTCTCCTGGAGACCTCTGTGGTTGTCACTGCTTGATTGCTTTGAGCAAGTGAGGTGTTCTGCTACATACAGGTGATGTGATCATCGCCTGTTTGTAGCAGATCGGATTGGATTATGGCAGCTTCTAGTCTCCCATGGAGACTATTGAAGCATGTCAAAAGTGAAAAAAAAATGTTTTAAAAAATATTAAAAAAATAAAAAAAGTAAAAGTTCAAATCACCCCCCTTTCGCCCCATTCAAATAAAACAGTAAAAAAATCAGAATCGCCCGATCTATCAATAAAAAAAGGATTAACGCTAAATGGCGTAGCGAGAAAAAAAGCAAAAACGCCAAAATTACCTTTTTTTGGTTGCCACAACATTGTATTAAAATGCAATAATTGGCGATTAAAAGATTGTATCTGCACCAAATGGTAACATTAAAAACATCAGCTTGGCATGCAAAAAATAAGCCCTCACCCAACCTGAGATCACAAAAAATGGAGACGCTACATGTATTGGAAAATGGAAAAAAATTTTAACAAAGTTCGGAATTTTTTTTCACGCTTAGATAAAAAAAAACCTACATATGTTTGGTGTCTATGAACTCGTAATGACCTGGAGAATCATAATGGCAGGTCAGTTTTAGCATTTAATAAACATAGTAAAAAATCAAAACAAAAAACAACTTGGGATTGCACTTTTTTTTTAAATTTCACCGCACTCTTAATTTTTTTCCCAATTTCAGTACACAAGATGTTAAAACCAATGATCTCGGTCAAAATTACAACTTGTCCCGCAAAAAAACAAACCCTCACATGGCCATATTGATGGAGAAATAAAAAAGTTATGGCTCTGGGAAGAAGGGGAGCGAAAGTTGAAAATGCCAAACCGAAAATACCTCCGGTCATTAAATATTTTTGGTGATTTTTTATCGGATTCCCTGCTGCTGGAATTCCACTCGTCTACTAATCCCTGATTCACCTCAGTGTCCGTACAGTGGACTCTCAAAAGGTGAGCTGAATTTTGAGTTTTTTTTCTTTTTTTTGTCATATGGTGGTACAGTAAACACATATAGTTGCATACATAGTTAGATAAGTTGTAAGAAGACCTAGGACCATCGATTTCAATCTCTCTTCACTAATTCTACATTTTGTCACTAAATTATCTACAGTCTAACCAACAATGTTATGTGTATGGATCTCTGTTAAAGTGAACCTGTCATATAATTTATCCCGACTAAACTGCTCTCATTGTCGTAAAGATTATGTGACATGTATCCCCCTTTCTAAAGCTAAACATCCGAGTCAACAATTAAAAAATCACTTTTAAAGATGACTTACCTCCCTGGTTTCCAGTCATATGGGTGGTGCTTGATACCGTTTCAGTGACAGACCTCCAGATACTATTCACGCCCTTCTCATTTTGATTGATAGGCTGCACAGACCCGATGTCACGCTTATATTTGTGGTAGTTCAGTGCCTGCACACTTACAGCCAGCTACCTAGGCATACACATTGAAGCTGGGTGTACATCCACATATTTATTTGGGATCTGCACATGCTCTTGAAGCTCCAGATTGTCGCAAGCTTCGTGCATGCTATGAGTGAGCGTCGTTCACACTGTGCTGCTCATGACGCTGCCATTTATGATATTTCCAGGTATATCAGCTTGACCTTGGCACTTTTCAGCCCATCAATCAAAATGAGGAGGGCATGAACAGTGTCTGAAGCTGATGAAGAGGTATCTAGAACCACCCATATGACTGGTAGACGAGAAGTTAAGTAAGCATTAAAAGTTTTTTTTTATATTTTCTGGAATAAGTAGGATATTATATATCTAGGAAAATACATTGCATGGTTTGTTTAATAAGATCTGGGTACATGCAACAATGTTTGTACAGCTGAAGTTAACATTTAAGGCTCATCAATGTCTAATTTTTTGATTGCCTATACCACATGAATTTGATAGTGATCCAAGGGAAAAAAACACTTAAGCAATGAACAAGGTTCAGCAAAGTAATAGCAAACATATAGGCCCGTGAATTATCAAGACTAGCATTTTGGATACTAGCCTTGATGAATATTAGACTGCATTAAGATCCGACAAATGCATTAAGAGAAGTGCGTCTCTTTAATGGATGTGGGTGAATATTTCAGTTGCTGTATGCCCCTGATAGGAATGCACTCCAGTTAGGGACTGGCCTATGGCTTGACCAAGCAGTGCAAGCATTTTTTTACCTCTTCTATCACCCTTATTGCCTTATTGATCAAAAGCTTGTGAGGGCTCTCACTCCTCTTTTTTGAATAATTGAATGGTGTGTTTCTCTGTAACACCTTTTATGTTCATCTGCTGAACTAAATATATATCATTATTACTATTGTTATTGATGCCATTTGTGGCTTAAATTATGATGAATTTGCCAACATTAACATTCTATTATTTTCACTTGTAACGTAATTCACTCTGAGGCATTTCACCTGCTGGCTAAGGGACCATTTGCACTGTAAGATTATCATGAATGAGCGACCCTATGAATGCTTATTTCACAATTACAGTATTTCTAACCTAAACAAACTGCCTTACACCCAACGAACTAGAAGAATGCTCTTCAGTTGAGTGCAGGGCCAGTTTTACACAAAGTAACGCCCTGGGCAAAAGTTTAAAGTGGGGCCCCAAATGCTCACACATTGCACCATCACACAGAAACATTTCGGTTGTATTTACATGCGCTGATCTCAGGCCATTAAACGAGCGCAATCGACAATATTGAAGATGTTCAACACTTGTTTCCCGGCATCTTTACACCGGCTGAAGAAAAATGACAGGGACAGAGCGTTCATTAGTAGTTCAGTCTGTCCCCATACAGTATCATGTTATCAGCAATATTTCTGCAGTTTTCACAGGGCAATGTGCTGCTGAGAACAATGATTTCTGTTCCAGCATAAAACATCCAGTCACTCGATAAATAGGCAGCATTTTTCTTGTTTAGTACAATGCACCCCACAGTCCTCCACATAGTATAATGCACCATTACTCCTCCACATAATATAATGCACCCCTTAGTCCTCCACATAGTATAATGTGCCCCATTGTCCTCCACATAGTATAATACACTGCCCATAGTCCTCAATATAATATAGTGCATACCGCATAGTCCTCCATACAGTATAATGCACACTCTCCATAGTCCGCCATATAGTATAATACACTCCCCATAGTTCTCAATATAGTACAATGCATCCCATAGTGCTCCATATTGTATAATACACAACCCCAAAAATAGTCATCCATATAGTACAATGCATTCCCCATAGTAAAATGCAGCCTATAGTCCTTCATATAGTATAATACACTACCCATAGACTTCCATACAGTATATTGCACCCTGTATGTAGTCCTTCATACTGTATAAAACAAGAGTATTATATACAGAGTACACATAGTATAATGCACTCCCCATAGTCCTTAATAGAGTACAATGCAGCTCAATAATAGTACATACAGTATAATACAGTCTATAGTCCTTGATAGATTATAATGCAGCCCCATATAGTACATAGAGCATAATGCACTTCCCATAGTCCTCGATAGAGTATAATGCAGACCCATAGAGTATAATGCAGACCCATAGAGTATAATGTAGAGCCATAGAGTATAATGCAGCCCTCATAGAGTATAACGCAGCCCCTATAGAGTAAAATGCAGCCCCGATAGAGTATAATGCAGCCTCCATAAAGTATAATATTAAGCCTCCATTGATTATAATGCAGTCCCCATATAGTATAATGCAGCCCCATAGAGTATAATGCAGCCATATAGAGTACAATGCAGCCCCCCACAGAGTATAATGCAGCCTCTATAAGTATAATACAACCTCCATAGAGTATAATGCAGCCCTCATAGAGTATAATGCAGCAAGTGGAGATCGATGAAGTAACGTCATTGTGCCTGTTGCGTCAGACATCAGATGCAGAGGGGAAATGATGATGGGAGAGGGATTGTCACCTATGATGCCGATACAGTAAAATGCACAATGCGGGGGCAGAGCCGCTGCTGCCACCAGGCCCCCCCTGACTAATGGGTCCCATAGCGGCCGCGTGGTGTGTGCTATTAGCGGCACGCCATTGAGTGGGTGAGTGTGGGCCCTAGGCAAATCCCTAGTTTGACTGCCCCTAATGCCGACCTTGGTTGAGTGAAATGATCTTTTGTTCTTCACATTCTCAGCAGCACATTGTCATATATAAACAGGACTCATACTGCTGAGAACAATGGCAGCCAAGCCCCCTTAACAATCTGTTACCCATTGGTCAATGATTATCTGAAGGTCGTTCTGCTAGTATAAACAGGTTATTAAAACAAGTTGCTGATCTGCAATCCTTTTGTGTCGTTGGTTGGCTACCTTTGGTTCTAACTTTCCAAATGCCACTATATTGTTGTGGTCAAGATATTTAAATCAAAAATCCTTTTTGATACTTGTCAAATGATACATTGATCATATTGATCAATTATATAGAGAGATTGTGATTATGACTACAACAGAGGAACAACAATAACTTATTATTTTACTATATCTAAAAAAAATTATAATGTTACACTGTAAATGGAAATCTAGTTATACAAAAAGTAGGAAAAATAAGAAACAAACCATCATTGCTCTATGATTAAACCTAAAATCATTCAGAAGAATAAAATGAAAAAATTAAGCCTTCCATTTCATAATTGTCTTAATTGTGGTTAATTATACCATTTCATTGGGCAAGGATTACATGAAATTGCTGGGTCTCTTTATAATCCAGGCCTTTCCTGCAACATCAAAACATAATGGACAATGTTTTGTGTCTTTCAGTGCTCATATAATGAAATACTCAACAGTTATAGGACTGGTCATTCATGCACTGAAGTCGATTGGTCAAGACTGATAAATAAACATGCAGTGATACCCTATAAAGGTTTAGATATATGCAAGCAAAATTAAATTAATTTTTTCACATTAACCCATTCACAAAAAATCCTGTTTTCACCTTCCTCACTAGGCCAAATTTTTCAATTCTGACCAGTGTCACCTTATGTGGTAATAACTCTGGAACACTTTAACTTATCCAGGCGATTCTGAGAATGTTTTTTCGTGACAGACCGAACTTCATGAAGGTGGTAAATTTCCTTCAATATGATTTTTTTAATGATAGCATAGAAAATTTGACAAAAAAAAGAAAATTTCTCAATTTCAAACTTTTAATTTTTATGTCCTTAAACCAGATAGTTATACTACACAAAATACCGTAATTAATAATTTGCTTTGCCAGGAGTTTTTAATGTTCATGTTGAAAAGTTAGGAAGGGATTCGTCAACCAAAAACATATAAATGTAGCATCAATGAACAAACCTGAGTCAAGGTTAGCGTGAGCCACTTCCCAACAACAGAGCCACAAAAAATGTGGCTACCTTAAAGGGGATTTTAAAAACATATTTTGAGTCAGTTTAAGAAAATTAAAAACTGTAACATGTACTGTATGTTTCACCAATGTTTCCCATCTCTTGTCTCTGCTCTTCTTTTTGAGATAGGTGTGTTATTAAGTCTTGTCCAGTGGACCTACCCTGTGTATTGCTACATGTTATCATTTTTGGGGAGTACTTTTTCTCTATGAGGAGACCTCCATCTGGCCTAAAGAATCTAACACGCCAATCAATGCTTTCTGGAAAAAAAATGTCCACTTTAGTGCTACTCTAAAAAAAGAAAAATGCTAACTATTGAATGCTACTTGAATGTACGTGTCCAATAATTACAATATCCATCTAGCTTAGAAGCCTTGAATTAGGTATCAAAACTTTGAAACTCCAAGGAATCTGGAAGATGAACCTTCCTGGGCAATTGTGCGTTTTGCTTTTTCTTATGGTCCTGCCATATTTAAAGGAGTTTCCACTACTTGGAGAACCTCTTCTCAATTACTATGTTCCACTATGTAAAATAAAAAAAAGTCTGTACTCACCTCCGGTACCGGCGTCATTTAAGAAACATCAGCACAAGGTCTCCAGCCACTTATTTTATGTCATGTGAGCCCTACAGCCAATCAGCAGCCGATAATGGATCACTTCACTCTCCCTTTCTTTGGACAAAATGGACATCTGGAAGAAGTGTGACTTACTGCTGCTGCTTTCTCAATGCCTCTGGTTGTCCATTACGTCTAAAGCAAAGGAGAGTGAAGTGTTGACTGTAGTTACTGGAAGGGCACCGGCAATGGAGGGGAGTATAAGCTGTTTAATATACATGGGGGAATATAGTAATTGAGAAGTGGTTGTCTCAGTAGTTGACAACCCATTTAATCAGGAATGAAAGAAGTTATTATTAATATGGAGTTGTCAGACTTGGCTGTGATCATATCATTACACATTCACTAATAATTATAATTCTATAATGTTATACCGTATTTTGCGGTTTATAAGAGGCACCACAAATTTTGAGGAGAAAAATAGGAAAAAACTTTTTTTAATAAAATGATTGTGCTTCTTATAATCCATGTTTCTTATTGCATACCGGGGTGGTGGCTGTGGTGAAGTGGGGTCCCATCATCGCTGCTGTAGGAGGTAGGAGTGGGGGCAATGCTGCGGACCCCAGACTGGGAGAAAGGGTGTTCGGATGTGCAATGCTGCGGGTGTTTATTAGTGCGGGGGGCGCAGCCGACATTTTGTGAAAGGCGGGAGCCCCCGCATTTACATGGTTTACTATGCAGTGGACTCCAGGAAAACGACTGCCAGGGGTGGCACATGCACAGATGGAGATCTTGGCATTGAGATCTCATCTCCCGAGATCTTGGTGCCGAGATCTCCATCTGCGCATGCGCTGCCCCCGGCAGCCATTTTCCCGGAGTCCACCGCATAGTAAACCACGGAAGTGCGGGGGCTCCCACCTTTCACAAAATGTCAGCGGAGCCCCTCACCACCGAACACCTGCAGCGTCTCATATCCAAACACACCCTCATCCCAGCCTGTGGCCTGCATCAACCCTCCACTCTTGCCTCATCCAGCAGCGACCCTGGGACTCTGCTGCTCCACAGCCAGTAAGGCATATTCGCATTATTAGAGGCGCCCCCATTTTCCCCAAAAATTTTGGGGAAAAAAGTGCGTCTTATATTCCGAAAAATACAGTATATTAATCAGTGACAGACAGGACAATATATTATAAGCTTGCAAACATTCCCCTCTTGCATTATTATTTTGGAGCCTTGTGTTTTATTGTTTATAGTAGTCATTATACCCCATAACTTATTGTGTTGGGTAAAGTGGAGTTTGAATTAAAATTATTGTTATAAAACTATAGGATTTACTTTAGACAGCAATGTGATATATCTTTAGATGTTATGTTACTATAGCGTCAACTGCTCAGTCATACGTCTGTGGCACTACTGGAGCTAATATTGCCTCTAGGCATGGAAATCTTTCCTGCATGCATACAATTTATAGACCAGATGGATGACAGCCAAGATTCGTTACATAATTCAATTCTGTGTGTCAGCAGAAGTCTGAGAGAGTATTTCTATAAGGATATAGAATTTGTATCTCAAACACTGTTGATGAGAAAGCAAGATGGAATGTATCTGATAAGAATTCCAAAATGTTCCCAGCAGACATCTCTGACTCCCTTCTAAATGTAAACAGTCAGTGTAACAAAAAAAACAAGAACAATTCCCCAGGCACTTCAAATGCTGCATATTTTCTTTTTTTCATTACTTTTTTTGTACATATTTCCAAAACAAGTAAAATCCTTGATGCAAGCATAGGATTACAATAAAATGAATTGTAATTATTGTCATGATCCCCTCAAACTGATATTACTCATAGAAAGTAAAAAAAAATAATCCCCTAACAGTTACAACTGTTTTAGGGTTTAAATAGTAGTTTTAAGGCCGGAGTCACACTAGCGTATGGCATCCGATGCAAGAGTGTAAGGGGTTACAGAGGACAGTTTATACCTGCACCTGCTTCTATGTTCTTGAAAGTGTTAGTACATCAGATATGTTTGGTATATTCAATATGTTCCATTGTGTATGTCTGATATATACCTATACTGTATATATATTGTTTTGTCGTATAATGCCTTATATCATAATGCTGCTATGATGTATAATACAAATATTCCTTGTGTTATGTGTAGGGTAAGTGTAGGAATTAGATTAGCCCACTAGAGGGGGCACGATAGATTTAGATAGGAATTAGTTAGTTAGGAGGGGCAAACTGGGGATAAGTTAGAAGGAGCTTCCTGGAATCAAGTAGTAGGACTTGGGAGCCCGGACAGGGCAGTTGTGCCCTCCAAGGTTAAACCTGAAGAGCCCAGTTCATCCAGGGCCTAGGAGCTAACAGTCACCCAGGAGGTGGAGGAATACAGGGCAGAATCAACATGGTGATAGCTAATTACGTGGGATCAACTCCAAATGTTCGGGGCGAAACGGACAGGGGACTCCTGAAGCGAGTTAGGTTTGCCAGACAGAAGGCAATGGTACGACCCCACGATATTCCTGAAGGAGTGAGGGACAGCACAGAGAAAGCAAATGCTATGCTTTGTGAAGGTTCTTGTGCTTTACCTGTGACTGAACTGGAGGAGCTGTGTAAAGAACTGAGTAAAGTTGATTTGTTGAAGATGGATACGGACTCTGCCTGTCATTGTGTGCAGATGAAAGGGAAGAAGCCTTGGCAGATCAGAAAGGACCCTGACAGACGAGAGAGCAGACTAAAAGGTAGTCTACAACAGAGACAATGTATTTATGGGATGCCACGGTATGACAAAGCACCCATTGAGAGCCAGGCCTTCTGCCCTGGCCCCCATTATAACAGCATGGTATGCAATATGCTAATAACCCTCGGCTCCAGCTCTGCTGTGAGCTTGAGCCAAGTGTGATGCTATTGTCCTGCGGTTCACACAGGTGCAGAGATGGAGAAAGTAATTTTTCCATCTCCTCCATGGCCTGAATCAGTGTATATGGGACAACACTGGGATGACATCCGAGTGCAGTCCGATGTTTCACACACATTCATAGACTTGTATGGGTGCGAGTGAGCCGAGTCTCGCTGGCAGTTGCAACATGCTGTTATTGTTCTCTCATGTCGAACCGGTATAAGAAAATAATTGCAAATGTGAGCTGCCCCATAGAATAACACAGGGCAGTCTTTTATCGCAAGAGTAAGTGTGAATCGGTACACCATAGCTCATCCAATTTCTGCATATGGGCGGTGCAATAAAACAGCACTAGATTAAAGAGGTCCTTTCACTGGATTTTGTCATTTAAACTCCTGCAATTGGTGCAGCTCAATTGACTCTGTAGCCATTTTTCTTTTAATTCTGTGTGCCTTCATTCCAAAGTTATGCTCCCTGGTAATAATGTTGCAAAATTTTCCTTCAACCAAGTGGTTATATACCACAGAACTTCTCCGTAAGCATTTACCATATTTTTGGACTATAAGTCTCACTTTTTTCCCCAAATTGCGGAAGAAAAATGGGGTGGCACGTCTCATAGTGTGAATTACAGGGGGTCAGCGGCTGTAGAGCGGGGGTCACATGAGGCAGCAGAAGAGTCGTCGCTGTAGGAGGCAAGCGGTGCTAGGAGTGTTGCAAAGCTGCGGGTCCTGGGATAGGAGAAGAGGGTGTCCTTGCGATGGGAGGCAGGAGTGAAGTTCTCATTGCAGACATTGAACTCACAGTGGGTTTCAGGAAAATGGCATCTATTGTCGGCACATGCGCAAATTTAGATATTGGTTCAATGATGAACCGACATCTGAATCTACTCATGCACCGCCTCCAAAGCAAAGAAATGGGTCACAGATTAATGTACAGTGCCTTGCAAAAGTATTCGGCTCCCTGGAACTTTTCAACTTTTTCCCACATCTCCTGCTTCAAACATAAATATAGCACCAGTATTGAGGAGCGAACCCCCGGATGTTCGGGTCTGGTGGCTTCGGACGAACAGTTAAAAAAAAGTCAGGTTCGGATACCAGAATAGTACCCAAACCCTGACCCCATTCACATGAATGGGAGGCCCGAATATTCATTGTTTGCCACACTGTCATCTGCTGTCAGATGACAGCGTGAGCCTGCAGTTGTGACTGGAGGTAAAAAGATTACCTCCTATCACAGAGTACTACTCCTATCAGCCTTCAACTGCTGTCGCTGATAACAGCGAGACCAGGCGACTGCTGATGGGAGTATTTATGGTCGCCGCCTATAAATAAATAATTTAAAAAAAATGACCTGGGTTTCCCTGTATTTTTTATAACAAACCAGGCAAAACTGACAGCTGCGGGCTGCAAACCTCAGCTGTTAGCTTTATCATGGCAGGTTATTAAGAATAAAGGGGTTCCCACACCATTTTTTTTATTACTTAAATAAATATTTTTTTTAAAATGGAATGAGGCCCCCCATTTTTGATTAGCTAAAGCATACAGCTAGAGGCTGGTATTCTCAGGGGGTCTGCTAAGGGGTCATGGATATTGACCTCCCCAAGCCTAAAAATAGCAGCCTGCAGCCACCCCAGAAAAGGCACATCTATCTCAGTTACTAGCAGTGACATCAGTGGTGATGGTTTTTTATTTTTGTTTTTTTACAGGACACCAGGGCTTCAATGGAGTAAGCATTAGATGAGTATTATTGTTGTTCATTATTTTCTGTATTTTTTTTTTACAGGGGACAAGGGCTTCAATGGAATGGGCATAAGGTGAGTATAACTGTTTTGTTATTTTTAAATGAAAAAGTAAAACTATGTATTTTTGTTTCAAATAAAGGTAAATAAAGATAAAATCTTCTCTGGAGTTGTCTCTTTCTTGTCCTCTTAATCTTGTCTAGATGCCATAATAACTTTTCACACCCACAACTTGTCTCTGTAGACCTCTCTCTTTTCCGGTCTTCTGCAGCACATCCCTAACAGTGCCCTTAAAAATAACAGAGTTATTAACCCCTTTCTGCCATATGATGTAATATCCCGTCCATGTGCCTTGGGACTTACAGTAATTCCCAAGAACGGGATAGTATGTCATAGTCGATCAGCCGTGCTCACGGGAGGAGCATGGCCGATCGCGGCCGAGTGTCAGCTGATTCTCACAGCTGACCCCCGGCACTAAGTGCCAGGAGCGGTCACGGACTGCTCCCGGCATTTTAAACCCCTGACACACTACAATCAAACATGATCGCAGCGTTTCGGTGGCTGCTGAGGGGCTGACAGCTCACAATGACATCTGGGTCTCCAGACCTGAGGGACTTCCTGTCATGTGCAGTGATAACCAGGAAGTCTCTCAGCTCAGTGTAATAGAAGCTGCAGCACTGACAGCTTGCAGAAAATGAGTGTCCCAATTATTTTAAATAATTGTAAAAATATTTTAAAAAATAAAAAATAATAATAAAAAAACCCAATATTTATTCTATCAATAAATAAATATTTTAATAAAAAAAAAATCTAAACAATAAAAGTACACATATTTGGTATCACACCGCGTCTGTAACAACCCGCCCTATAAAACTGTCCCATTAGTTAACCCCTTTAGTGAATACCAATAAAAAACACAAGGCAAAAAAAAATGCTTTATCATCATACCGCCGAGCAAAAAGTTGAATAACATGCCATCAAAAAGACAGATATAAATAAACATGGCACAGCTGAAAACGTCATCTTGTAAATCAAACCCCCTCTATCATCCCCTTAGGGAAAAATAATAAAATAAAAACAATGTATTTATTTCCATTTTCCCGTTAGGGTTGGGGCTAAAGTTAGGGCTAGGGTTGGGGCTAAAGTTAGAGTTATGGTTAGGAATAAAGTTAGGGGTAGGGTTGGGGCTAGAGTTGGGGTTAGGGTTTGGATTATGGTTTGAGTTGGGATTAGGGTTAGGGTTGGTATTAGGGTTAGGGGTGTGTTAGGGTTAGTGTGCAGCCCAGCTACGCAGGCACACAGGAAAATCCAGGAAAGTGCACTGGAAGGTAACAGCCAAAGCTTGATATGCATTCACTCATGTCACTCACATTTAGACACACCCATAGGGGTATATAAGTTTGGTGGGTGTCAGCATAGTTAGTTAGTGTGTGTCAGCTTCCTGTCTTAGGACAGTGATTCAGCACAGTTAGCTCCGGGAGGCTCAGGAGTGAGTCATCCCTTGGATAGTTACCTGTCTGAGATAGTCAGTCAGATTGGTTTCCTGCTGAGTTCAGAGCAGAGACTTCAGCCGCCTGTCCCAGGACAGTGAAGTTCAGTCGACAGAGGTCCTGGACTAGGAGAATACTGAGAGCTGCTCAGCGAGCCCAAACAGGGAATCTGTGATTCGACTTCTATGCAGCAGTGCTTATGTTAAGAGCAGAAAGCAGGGCGAAGGGCACAGTGGAGAAGACAGAGCAGTGCCTTAGGTATTGGATTACCTGCACTAAATCACCGGTCACTGGGGACCGAAGCGTTGCTATTGTTTCAAGCATAGTGACAAGAAAACCAGAGGCATCTGGACTATAGGTCGCAGAGTGCAGCCCAAAGCGTCAATACGTAACCGGAGTCAGGTGGAACAGGGACTTTGAGCCTGATCAGCAAAAGTAAGACTTAGTTTCATCATTAGAAGGCTCCACCACAACGTTGGCCGGGCAGTACAGCTATAGAGAAAGCTGGAGTTTAGAGTTAACTTCGCTTCAGGCAAGTTGGACTCACCTACATATGAAGTTAAGGAGGCCTCTAACCTGCTCGGCTGCTACCTGAAAGTGCACTCTCCACCCCGACCAGCTTCCCGGGATCTGCTTGAACCATCATCAGTAAAAGGTATGAAAGAACTACCTTGTGTGTGACTGAATTCTTATTGCACCCTGCATCATCATCCTATAGACTTCCAGGGACCCGTCTCACCTGTGGGAGACTTACTACCAAGCTGCCCCATAACACCCCTGTGAAAGTCCTCATAGCACGCTGGTACAATTACCAGAAACCGACAGGTGGCGTCACGAA
Source organism: Oophaga sylvatica (assembly GCA_033576555.1). Taxonomy (NCBI): domain Eukaryota; kingdom Metazoa; phylum Chordata; class Amphibia; order Anura; family Dendrobatidae; genus Oophaga; species Oophaga sylvatica. The sequence goes on from JARQOD010000005.1 coordinate 338,683,030, forward strand.
CTACCTACCTAATAATCCCCTGTAAATATCCCCATCGCATTGACCGCCAGGGCCACGGACCGAGCCACCGCTGCCAGTGACAATCTCCCATAGAAATCCGATGGGCTCGGCTCCGAGTACCCCATAGCCCTGGTATCCACAATTGTGGGCGGTCAACAATTTTGGCGTCACGAACAGGATCGAAACTTACAAGATCGTAAGCCCTGTGTGCCTAAATTGAACTGTTTGCTGTATGTCACTATTGGCGCCAAAATACCGCCATTTTGCCGCCAATTTGGCCCCCTGAGCGCTGGTGAAGAAGGTGGGCGTACCTTCGTGGGCGTGTACCCCCCTGAAGCGCGAAAAGTTATGGCCGCCCTCTCCAAGGCCTACTACAATGTGCGATCCAGCCCCACTGCAAAAGAGATCGCCTCCTCTTCATCCTCTATGCGAAGAGGAGGAGACGCAAATCCCGCCTCCACGGAAAGGACCAGAATGTTCCTGTTGGATACCACAGTGAGACCTGGACCGAGGTGGCAGAAGGACAGGAGCAGCTATGCAGTGCAGCAGTGGTGGGCAGGCCCTGCTCCCCAGAAAAGCTGTTGCTTGAACCGGAGCCATCTCTAATACAGGAACTTCAGCAAACCATGCTGGAGCTGCAGAAAGAGAATGTGGTGCTCAGAAGATTAATCCAGCGTCATGCAGACATGCAGGAGACAGAGAGACGCTGGCGTGCCCAGATACAGCGGCTGCTGTGGGACGCAGTGTTCTCTCCTACAAGCATAATGCCGTCACCTGAATTCCCAAGTTCCCTGCTGAAGAAGGCTGAAGGACGACCGGAAGCCGGCTCCAAAAGTGCTGATCCCGACTCCACCGATGAAGCGGCGGGAGAGAAGGAGGCTGAGGAGGCCCTGCTCGTTCCGGAGTGCCAGCCAGGCCAGGAGGCCGCAGCGGAGCACAGTTCCCCGGTAGGGACACCGGAGGAACCCAGCCGTCTGTGATGGAGCAGCGACAGCAGCAGGTTAGTGCGTCCCCAATTGAGCATTGTGCACACCTGCTTCCTGCTCTGCATCACACCAGCATTGTGCATCGGCATCGCCCCCTGCGTACACCTCCGATCGCAATCTGCATCCAACTGCTTCGCAACCAGCGATCCACATGCCCTGCTCATCGTCGTCGCAATCGCATCGCCTCCTGCTTACTCAACGCAAACCAAGTCGCAATCTGTACAGCAGCCCCAGGTCTCAGTCCAGCGCTGCCGCCTAAACCGCCAAACTGCGACCAAGTTAGTATCGCAAAATGTTGTGGCACCTGTAGCGACGCAATCGGCGTCCCACAAAGAGGAAGCACCCGGCGTGCCCCTAGGGTTCGCACAAGGACTGTAGCGACCCAGACATGATAGCAGGTCACGACCTGTTTGTATGCGCTCTAAGGAGCATCGCATGTTCCAGCCCCGGGGTGGAAGAGTAATTGAAGTCTGCAAGAAAATGTGAAGACGGTAGGACCCAGACAGGGGTTTACCGTATTGAAGCATGTACAAAGTTGAAAAGAAAGTTCGCATAATTGCACTTGAAATGTATGTAATGTTTACATAAATTGCCATTTTTGCACTTTTGTATTATTGTATACTGATGTTTGATATATGGAATAGAATACCCGGCTGGGTAAAGAGAATTCAGGAATTTTGAAGAAATTACATAGTGTGCATAAGTTTGCATAGTATACCCTGGTTGGGTAAATACCGTGAGAGGTATAATGTGAATTTAGGAAGTTAAAGAATGTGTTGATTGCATAAGTGAAGTATATATATAGATATATAATGTGAAGTGAAATGTATATATGTGTCCTTAACCATGCATGGACTGAGAGGCTGAGGACTGTGCCAGCCCAGAACTTATCCTGTAAATAGTTGCACTTCGGTGCATTGTCTTGGTTTTACATAAAGCCACTACAATTAACTACCTCAGAAGAAAAACCCTGTGGTGGGGCCCAGAAAGAGGTCTGCAATAAAGTCCTGCAGCCCACCCAGGACCTACGTGGGAGGTTTTTGGTGCGGGTCCTCCACAAGTATCTTGTATATATGAAATGTCTTGATATTTTGATACTTTTGTATTTTTCTATTGTACAATATTGTAACGTTAAAGAAGTCCTACCTCCCGGATGGGAAGAGTTATAATGTTTATTGTTAATGCAATACAAAATATTCTTTTTGTCTTTTACAGCCCGGGAGTGCTGTGTTTTACCAAGGGGGGATGTGTAGCCCAGCTACGCAGGCACACATGAAAATCCAGGAAAGTGCACTGGAAGGTAACAGCCAAAGCTTGATATGCATTCACTCATGTCACTCACATTTAGACACACCCATAGGGGTATATAGTTTGGTGGTGTCAGCATAGATCAGTTAGTGTTGTCAGACATCTTCCTGTCTTAGGACAGTGATTCAGCCAGTTAGCTCCGGGAGGCTCAGGAGTGAGTCATCCCTTGGATAGTTACCTGTCTGAGATTAGTAAGTCAGATTGGTTTCCTGCTGAGTTCAGAGCAGAGACTTCAGCCGCCTGTCCCAGGACAGTGAAGTTCAGTCGACAGAGGTCCTGGACTAGGAGAATACTGAGAGCTGCTCAGCGAGCCCAAACAGGGAATCTGTGATTCGACTTCTATGCAGCAGTGCTTATGTTAAGAGCGGAAAGCAGGGCGAAGGGCACAGTGGAGAAGACAGAGCAGTGCCTTAGGTATTGGATTACCTGCACTAAATCACCGGTCACTGGGGACCGAAGCGTTGCTATTGTTTCAAGCATAGTGACAAGAAAACCAGAGGCATCTGGACTATAGGTCGCAGAGTGCAGCCCAAAGCGTCAATACGTAACCGGAGTCAGGTGGAACAGGGACTTTGAGCCTGATCAGCAAAAGTAAGAACTTAGTTTCATCATTAGAAGGCTCCACCACAACGTTGGCCGGGCAGTACAGCTATAGAGAAAGCTGGAGTTTCAGAGTTAACTTCGCTTCAGGCAAGTTGGACTCACATGTACATTGAAGTTAAGGAGGCTCTAACCTGCTCGGCTGCTACCTGAAAGTGCACTCTCCACCCCGACCAGCTTCCCGGGATCTGCTTGAACCATCATCAGTAAAAGGTATGAAAAGAAGCTACCTTGTGTGTGACTGAATTCTTATTGCACCCTGCATCATCATCCTTATAGACTTCCAGGGACCCGTCTCACCTGTGGGAGACTTACTACCAAGCTGCCCCATAACATCCCCTGTGAAAGTCCTCATAGCAGCGCTGGTACAATTACCAGAAACCACAGGTGGCGTCACGAACTACCTACCTAATAATCCCCTGTAAATATTCCCCCATCGCATTGACTGCCAGGGCCACGGACCGAGCCACCGCTGCCAGTGACATCTCCCATGGAAATCGATGGGCTCGGCTCTGAGTACCCCATAGCCCTGGTATCCACAATTGTGGGGCGAGTCATTAGGTTTGTGGTTAGGGTTATAGATAGGGTTGGGATTAGGCTTCGGTGTGTGTTGGAGTTAGGGTTGGAGTTAGAATTGGGGGTTTCCACTGTTTTGGCACATTAGGGGCTCTCCAAACGCGACATGGCGTCCAATCTCAATCCCAGCCAATTTTGGTTTGAAAATGTCAAATGGCCCTCCTTCTCTTCCGAGCTCTGCCATGCGCCCAAACAGTGGTACCCTCCACATATGGAGTATCAGCGTACTCAGGACAAATTGGACAACACCTTTTGGGGTCCAATTTCTCCTTTTACCCTTGGTAAAATAAAAAATTGGGGACTAAAATATCATGTTTGTGGAAAAAATATGATTTTTTTTCACGGTTCTACGTTATAAACTTTTGTGAAGTACTTGGGGGTTCAAAGTGCTCACCAAACATCTAGATAAGTTCCTTAGAGGGTTTAGTTTCCAAAATGGTGTCACTTGTGGGGGTTTACACTGTTTAGGCGCATCAGGGGCTCTCCAAACACGACATGGTGTGTGATCTCAATTCCAGCCAATTTTGCATTCAAAAAGTCAAATGGTGCTACTTCCCTTCCGAGCCCTGCCGTGCGCCCAAACAGTGGTTTTCTCCCACATATGGGGTATCGGCGTACTCAGGAGAAATTGCACTACAAATTTATCTGTCAATTTTCTCCTTGTACCCTTGGTAAAATAAAAAAAATTGTTTGCAAAAGATCATTTTTGTGACTAAAAAGTTAAATGTTCATTTTTTCCTTCCACATTCCAAAAATTCCTGTGAAGCACTGAAGGGCTAATAAACTTCTTGAATGTGGTTTTGAGTACCTGAGGGGTGCAGTTTTTAGAATTGTGTCACTTTTGTGTATTTTCTGCCATATAGACCCCTCAAAGTGACTTCAAATCTGAGGTGGTCCCTAAAAAACATGGTTTTGTAAATTTTGTTGTAAAAATGAGAAATCGCTGGTTAACTTTTAACCCTTATAACCTCCTAGCAAAAAAATAATTTGTTTCCAAAATTGTGCTGATGTAAAGTAGACATGTGGAAAATGTTAATTAGTAACTATTTTGTGCGACATATTTCTCTGTTTTAAGGGCATAAAAATTCAAAGTTTGAAAATTGCAAAATTTTCAAAATTTTCGCCATATTTGTTTTTTTCATAAATAAACGAAAGTCATATTGAATACATTTTACCACTATCATGAATTACAATATGTCACAAGAAAATATTCTCAGAATCACCAAGATCCGTTGAAGTGTTCCAGAGTTATTACCTCATAAAAGGACAGTGGTCAGAATTGTAAAAATTGGCCCGGTTATTAACGTTCAAACCACCCTTGGGGATTAAGGGGTTAAAATGCCCTCTGTACTATAAATAAGCCTCCCATGGTATATGGACTCCAAACTGTCTGCCTTTTGAACCACAGCCTACTGTATATCACGGCTGTTCCCTCTCTAATTTTCCATTACACTTTTTATCTATAAACACTGTCCCCCTGACTTGCTAACCTCTCTCCTTACTGTGCATCCATTTCACACTGTCCCCTCTTCATATCCATTTTGTACCCCCTCTTCACACTATACCCTCATATTGCTTACCACGCTAGCCTCTTCAAACTGTAACCACTCCTCACACTGTCCCCCTACACAGTATGGTGGTCACCAAGGCCACCCATATTGTATAATATCCATAACCACCCCATAATATATACTTTGGTCACAACAGCCCCCAAAATAGAGTATAATATCCAAAACAGCTCCCCATGTATAGTATGAGATCCCCCCTGCATCCCCAAACAATTATTATAGCCTTCATGGCACCGCACGCAGTATGTTATCCACCACAGCCCCCTATCCAGTATGGTCACCTCAACCCCCAGTATAATATCCTTCACAGCCCACATACTATATAGTATGGTCACCGCAGCCTTTCATATACCTTACTGTCTCCCACACTGCTCTTCATTTGCTGACCCTGCACAGCTCCTCATTTTCTGTCACCACCTTCATAGCCCCTCATTTAATTGCCCTCTGCACATCCCCTCATTTTGTGGTACCATGCAAAGCCACTCATTTCATGATCCCCGAAACCCCTCATTTCATGGCCTGCCAACCCCCCGCAATTCCCCGCACAGCTCCTCATTTCAAGGTCCTATGCATTGCACTTCATTTCATGGTCTCATGCACAGCCCCTCTTGTTATGGTCCCCCACACAGCTGCTCATTTCATGCCCTACCACACAGATCCTCATTTTATCAGTATGGCTGTGGTCTGTGTCAGGTTCCTGCAGGGTTAGCTGCAAGACAAGCCCCTGGAAGGCGGTGGATTCCTACTGGGAGACCAGTTTGAGAATATTTAGGGATTTAGGAAGTGAGCAGTCAGTGCTGGAGAGGAAGTGAAAGGGTGAGCACAGGGAGACCAGTGGTAAAATTACAAGGCTCAGCATGAAGAGGGACTGATTACAGAGGCAGCAGGACAAGGCAAGTAGAGACCCCTGCAAAAGAAAGGCTTACAAGTCCGGGAATCATACTGTCCAGAGAGCAGGGGGCCTTGGGACAAAAGAGCACCCTGCTGTGTGTACTGACACAGATAGCAATGACTCTATGAGAGGCCCCTGGGACTGATACAAGCAAGGAAATATGTCTCGACCCCGCACCACAATTGTGGGTTACCAGGGCAATGGGGTACTCAGAGCCGAGCCCGTAAAAGTCTATGGGATTGTCACAGGTAGCGGTGGCTCGGTCTGTGGCCCTGGCGGTCAGGCGTATGTTGGGGGGGTATATTTACAGGGGATATATATACAATTCGTGACGCCACCTGTAGTCTTCTGGTAATTTGTACCAGCGCTGCTGTAGATCTCTGAGGGGATGGTGAGGCAGCTAGATGTCGGGTCCCCTACAGGTGGGACTCTTCCCTCAGGTCGATGGTTATGGTGGGGTTGTGCAGGCATGCAATTAAATAACTCAGTCTCACACCGTCAGCATCTTTCCATACCTTTTTACTTGTAAGATGGTTAGGCAGGTCCCAGGGAGGCTGATCCAATGGAGAATGAGTTTCGAGATAGCAGCTGGACAAGTTAGGGGCCTCCTTTACTTTCACAAAGATGAGTCCAACCAGCATGAAGCGTAGTTCCCTCTATAAACTCCAGCTATTTCAAAGCTGTACTGCCCGGTCAGTGTTGTGGTCGGAGCCTTCCTGCGAGAGAGCTGAGTTCCTATTCTTGCTGATCAGGCTCAAGGTTCTCACTCCCCCTGACCCCAGTTACGTACCGACACTCCAGGGGCTGCTTGCTGTTACCTAAGGTCCAGTAAGCATCTGGGTTTTCTACCACCATGCGTGAAGCTATAGTGGTGCTTCGGTCTCCAGTGACCGGTGACAATGTGCAGGACTTCTCCAATCCTATAGCACTCAAAATTCCTACCACTGTGCCTTTCGCCTTGTCCGCCTTGTAGCATAAGCATTCCTCACTTCAAAGGTTATAAAAGTCAGTCCCTTTCTTAACTTCTTTCTTGAGCTTGTTGCCAGAATCTCAGTAATCTTCTAGGCAGGAGCACGTCTCTGAACCTTCACCGTCCTTGGGACAGGAGACTGAAGTATATCTGCAACTCACTTCCCTCTTCTTAATAGAATGTCTCAGTCTGTCTATCAGTGGGGCACAGCTCTGACCAGGCTGAGGTGAACTGGCTCACCTGTACTGGCCTCCACTTTCTGAACTGCACAAAGAATCCCTCCTCTGTCCGAAGACAGGAAGCTGACTCCTCAGAGTCACTGACTGAACTGCACTCAACACTCCCTGAATCCTGCATGTCACTAGACTTTATACCTGTGGGTGTGTCTAAGTGTGTGTTGAAATGAATGTTCATTGAGCATTAAACTGCTATCTCTCCACCCATTCTCCAGGGTACTGCGTGTGCCTTCACACCAGGGCTACACATTCCCCCATGGTAAAAGACAGCACTCCCGGGCTGTAAAATACAAAGAGACAGAAATTTTGTTTATGCATTAAACATTAACTCGTCCCATCCGGAGGTAAGGATTTCTTGAACGTTGCAAACAAAACATTAAATATAGAAAAATACAAAATATTAAATATACATTTTCATATAATAAACGGCAATATTCTTGTGAAGGACCCGCACCAAACCTTCAACGTGGGTCCTGGGTGGGCTGCAGGACATAGGAATGCAGACCTCACTCAGTGCCACACCACACGGGTTTTATTATTCAGAGGTAGTTGTGGTGGTTTTATGTAAAACCAAGATAATGCACAAGGTGCAACTATATACAAAATCAGTTCTTGGGCTGGCTCAGTCCTCAGCCTCGAAGTCCATTGTAAAACACAATAAGAAAAAGACACAGATATAAATACATTTCTAATATGCATTAAATTTTCAACTTTTTACTTTGGTACCCAGCCGGGCATTCTACTAAATATAGAAAAACATAGAAATTATCTCTAGCAATAAAGTGCAAAATTGGGCAAACATTCTCAAACTTTTTACAACATTACATATGGTAGACCCCTGTCTGGATCTTACCGGTTTTTACTGTTTAATTATTTCAACTACATTTTCCACCCCGGGGGCTGGAACAATGCGATGGTCCCTAGATCCCATGACTAACAAGTCGTGACCTGCTATCAGAGTCTGGGTCGCCACAGTTCTCGTACGAACCTCTAGGGGCGCAACGGGTGCTTTCTCTTTATGAGACGCTGTCTGCGTTACAGTAATATCCACTTTCTCTCGCGATGCAGAAATAGTCGCTGTGCGCGTCGTCGTGTAGACCGCTGATTGCGATGCTGACTGAGTCGCAGGTTGCGATGTAGTAGAAGATAATGAAGAATATACAGGCGGTGCTTCCATTTGCGAGGAGCCTACAGGGGGCGATGCTGGGGCACGGCCTGGTGCTGTTTGAGCTGGAGACGGGGACGCTGCGGTAGTGGTGACGTTACCTGCGTCGGGGACGGGGTCACGGACGATTGTGACATTAAGGGCATACCATCCCTTCATACCCCAGTGTCGTGTATAGGTGACAATGTCTCCATTAATTAGGTCCCTCCCGGGATGACCTTGCAGTAGGTGGGATTCTACATCACGTCTGCTGACAAATACCCCTGGGTAGAGGCCCGGTTCTCTAATGAAGCCCCAGCCCTTCCGGAGCTGGAACTCTGTCACACACCCCTGCCGCCGCGGTTCCCTCAGAGTACCTTTTTCTCGACGGACACTTTCCTTGTCCACGATCAGCTCTGCATGCTGCCGCTGCCGGTTGCGCTGAGCTTCCCGCTCTTCCTCCTGCTGGCGTTGCTGCTTCTCCTCGCAAACGCTGCCACTCACGTTCCCACTGGGCGGTGTAGGCGACGTCATCCAGGCGCGCCATCTCGTCCCAGTCCACGTCTGGTAACGACGGACAGGACCCCTCCGGTGTCCCTGCCGGGGATCGATCATCTGCTGCGGCCTCCTGGCCGGGCGGCGTTCCGGAACTGGCGGTACCTCCTCAACCTCCTTCGCCTCCACCGCTTCACCAGTGGGATCAGGATCGGTACTTTCGGGGGCAGCCTCCGGTTGCTCCTTTGCCTTGGGCAGCAGAAGTTTTGGTAACTCGAATTGTGGGGGGTCGTTGAGAGGGGAGGACACCGTGTTCCACAGTCGCCACTGCATCAAGTTACGTCGGCGTCTCTCGATCTCCTCAAATCCAGGTTGGTGCTGGACCATCTTTTTCAGTCGTGCATTCTCCTCTTTAATTTCCAGCAATGCTTGCTGCAGGTGCAGGACCACGGATGATTCCGGTGCTGGTGGCAGCTTGGCTGGGGCACGGGGCCTGCCTTCCTCCGCTTCCCTGCTCGGCTGCACACGTCCTGCTTCCATGATGTTCCAGAGCGTTCTTACATCTTCCTCCAGAGACGTCCGGTCTCTTCCATGGAGGCGGGGTTTGCGTCTCCTCCTCTTTGCAGGAAAGGTGAAGAGGAGGCGGACCTCCTTTGCTGTAGGGCAGGATCGCATATTGTAATAGCACTTTGAGAGGGCAGGCATTTTCTTCGCGCCACAGGGGGGTACACGCCCACGAAGGTACGCCCACCTTCTTCTCCAGCGCCTGAGGGCGCGAATATGGCGACAAAGATGGCGATTTTTGGCGCCAAAAGTGCAAACAGTCCTTTTTCACAAAAACAACTCCATAGGCACACAGGGCTCGCAATTTTGCGAGTTTCGCATCCTGTTCGTGACGCCAATTTTGTCTCGACCCCGCACCACAATTGTGGGTTACCAGGGCAATGGGGTACTCAGAGCCGAGCCCGTAAAAGTCTATGGGATTGTCACAGGTAGCGGTGGCTCGGTCTGTGGCCCTGGCGGTCAGGCGTATGTTGGGGGGGTATATTTACAGGGGATATATATACAATTCGTGACGCCACCTGTAGTCTTCTGGTAATTTGTACCAGCGCTGCTGTAGATCTCTGAGGGGATGGTGAGGCAGCTAGATGTCGGGTCCCCTACAGGTGGGACTCTTCCCTCAGGTCGATGGTTATGGTGGGGTTGTGCAGGCATGCAATTAAATAACTCAGTCTCACACCGTCAGCGTCTTTCCATACCTTTTTACTTGTAAGATGGTTAGGCAGGTCCCAGGGAGGCTGATCCAATGGAGAATGAGTTTCGAGATAGCAGCTGGACAAGTTAGGGGCCTCCTTTACTTTCACAAAGATGAGTCCAACCAGCATGAAGCGTAGTTCCCTCTATAAACTCCAGCTATTTCAAAGCTGTACTGCCCGGTCAGTGTTGTGGTCGGAGCCTTCCTGCGAGAGAGCTGAGTTCCTATTCTTGCTGATCAGGCTCAAGGTTCTCACTCCCCCTGACCCCAGTTACGTACCGACACTCCAGGGGCTGCTTGCTGTTACCTAAGGTCCAGTAAGCCTCTGGGTTTTCTACCACCATGCGTGAAGCTATAGTGGTGCTTCGGTCTCCAGTGACCGGTGACAATGTGCAGGACTTCTCCAATCCTATAGCACTCAAAATTCCTACCACTGTGCCTTTCGCCTTGTCCGCGCTTGTAGCATAAGCATTCCTCACTTCAAAGGTTATAAAAGTCAGTCCCTTTCTTAACTTCTTTCTTGAGCTTGTTGCCAGAATCTCAGTAATCTTCTAGGCAGGAGCACGTCTCTGAACCTTCACCGTCCTTGGGACAGGAGACTGAAGTATATCTGCAACTCACTTCCCTCTTCTTAATAGAATGTCTCAGTCTGTCTATCAGTGGGGCACAGCTCTGACCAGGCTGAGGTGAACTGGCTCACCTGTACTGGCCTCCACTTTCTGAACTGCACAAAGAATCCCTCCTCTGTCCGAAGACAGGAAGCTGACTCCTCAGAGTCACTGACTGAACTGCACTCAACACTCCCTGAATCCTGCATGTCACTAGACTTTATACCTGTGGGTGTGTCTAAGTGTGTGTTGAAATGAATGTTCATTGAGCATTAAACTGCTATCTCTCCACCCATTCTCCAGGGTACTGCGTGTGCCTTCACACCAGGGCTACACAAATAGGGTATCAGGGACATAGCAACACACATGGACTCGAATGACCCTAAAACTAGGAAAATGCAGGCATTCCAAACTGCTCCCCGTTCCTTTGCCATACCTGTTGCTGTGAACAAAATGTTAACTGTAATTCTGGAAAAGGAGCCGACATATTGTATGAAAGGCGATGAAGAATGCATTACTTGTTGCTCCCTGTTCACCTGTTTGGCCAGGCATAAAAGGACATTGTTTGTAAGAACTGATCTGGCTTCCTGACTGAAAAGGATAAATTGAGCAGTTCTACACCAAGCATATGAGAATGGATGGTGGAGATAGCAGATTCATGAATAATGTCAGACATCCACACCTACAACAATCAATTTTCTGTAACTTGCCCCGGCGTGGAAAGGGGGGCCCACTCACATGACTACCGCTGAGGACCAGCTTACAGCCCCTCATTTCATGGCTAAAAAATCACATAATCCAGGCTCACTGTCCATCGTCTCCTATCCTGTATAGCAGTGAGCGCTGGATGGGTCGATAATGTCACTGCATCGCACTGATGTCCCCTGCTTGCACTGCCTCCAACAGGCCGGAAGTGGCCTGTGTTGTGCTGGAGTTCCTGATGGAGCTGAATACAGGTCCTCTGCTGCTGTCCCGGCGGCATCACATCAATTTTATTTGCGTCTTACTGACGCAAATACAACTGAGCGCAAGGAGGAAGTGACGGCTGGGGTGCAGGCAAAGAAAGGGGTGGGTGGTGTCAGTGACTAACCCTGCTCACCTGTGTGTCTGCGCCCCAACTGTCACTGTGCTGAAGGGTGCCATGCAGTGCAGGCATTCAAAACATTTTTCCAAAGGGTGCCCCCCTCGGGTAGGAAAGAGGTAGCACCCTATAGTATATATGCTATGATGAACAAGATGTTTTATTTGAAACTGTGTCAGCCTGTCATACATCAACAAGCACAGATACATAGACTGAACAGCCAGACCCAGTTCCACCTGGACTGTGTCCTTCCTCCAGCAGATACCCTGAGACCCAAGCCCTTTGACTTCTGAGCATGCAGATTGAACTACTGCATTAGCAAGAACTTGCCCAGTTAGCCATAGGTGTACTGTCTTTTGCAGTGTCTAGTGTAATGTTGAAGAGGGTATTCAGCACGGAAAGAGGCTTTATCTTCCTCAGATGGGGAAAACCTTACATTTGTCAAACTGAATCAGGCATGAACCAATGCAGATTTTATTTCACTTGTGACTAGAGTTGAGCGATACTTTCCGATATCAGTAAGTATCAGATCGGAATGGGTATCGCCGATACCCAAAAAGTATCAGCGATACCCGATACCGATACCGGAAATCCAATTAAGTCTATGGGAACAAAATATCGGAATTAAAAAAAACCCATTCTTGCCTTGTTGGTTAATTGTACATGAAGGAAAACAACAAAGAGTAATGTAGAATGTATTGGGGGAGGTTGAGGAGACATTAAAGGCATAGATGTTTAACCCAATCAAATGGAATAGCATTAATATTTTTTTTTTTAAAGATGTTCGGATTGATGAAGAAATTGACAATGTTGTTAACTTTTTTATATTTTGGCAAATATGTATGTTTCACAACTTCCATGCTCTTCACCTTTTTAACTTTTGCCACACTTTCTCCTTCATAATCTTCAGCAGCATCATCTTTTTCATCAAATTATTCTTCATCTTCACCTTCTTTATCTTCTTCTTAAACTTCTTGCTATTCATCTTTTTGTTAACATTACTCATATTGTTCTTATTAAACTATTATTCTTCTTCATATTCTACTTCTTCATCTTCTTCCTCTTCATCTTCTTCATCATATTCTTATTTGTGACAGAGATTCTTGTACTTGTAATCTGTAAAAGTATGAATTTTTCATCCTTCCGTTCTTGCTGTCACAAAAGATTTAAATTACAACAGTATTTGTCCGTGTTCAGTTTAGCCTGCAGCAGCAGGCATTTTCCAGGGGCACCACGAGGAGGAACGGACTCACCCCATACACTGCTTAGTCTTCTTCTGCTTATAATTTAGAGCATATATTTTGCTCTTCCTTTTGGTCTTATACTTCATGTTCTTCTGCTTTTTGATCTTCTGCTTATTGTTCTTCTGTCTCTTTTTCCTGTATCTTGTAGTTTGTCTTAACTTTCTTTGTCCTGTTGGTGATCTTCTTCTGGGTAATCTTTTATTTCTTCTTTGTGATGGTGTTCAGGCTGGTTGGCTTGATGCTCGTCGTCCTTGTGGTCGTCATCTTCTTCGGGGTGGTCATCAGGGTCGTCGTCTTCATTGTTGGAGATCCAGAGTGATTACCCAAAAAAACATTTAAAAAATCTTCAATTTGTAAATGTAGCTGAAGGTACAAGAAGGCTGACTAACTTCCGAGAACCAGCTGACGTTACTGGAACCCGGACGGGTATCAGATGGTACAAGAGACAATGGAAGTAACGAGGACCAGCTGACTGTGCTGGAACCCGGAGGGGCAGCAGAAGGAAAAGAGCCAATGGCACAACCGAGGACCAGCTGACGTTACTGGGACACGGTTACTAAGCAGGAGGTACCTGTGCTCCAAAGCACTACCAAGGACCAGCAGACGCTGCTGGAACTCGGATACCGAGATGGAGGCACCTAGGCCAAAGGCACTGCGGAGAACCAGTTGACGGTACTGGAACCCGGACGGGTAGCAGAAGGTACAAGAGCCAATGCAAGTAACGAGGACCAGCTGACTGTGCTGGAACCCGGAGGGGCAGCAGAAGGAAAAGAGCCAATGGCACAACCGAGGACCAGCTGACGTTACTGGGACACGGTTACTAAGCAGGAGGTACCTGTGCTCCAAAGCACTACCAAGGACCAGCAGACGTTGCTGGAACTCGGATACTGAGATGGAGGCAACTAGGCCAAAGGCACTGCGGAGAACAAGCTGACGATACTGGAACCCGGACGGGTACCATAAGGCACCCATGAAAATGTAAGTTGACAGGCCGCAAGCCGTCCGCAGTTACCGAATCACACAGTCCTACGGTGGGTGCTTGTCCTATTGTCACAACTGAAACAGCCTTTATTTACATATCCCACAGCACACATAGGAATCACCTAAACTGCAGGCACCATAGACTCGGCTAACGCGAATGCAACACGACAGGACAACTTATTGGAGGCTAATTGACGTTGACACTGCCAGGAAACAGCTGTCGTGCTGTAACCAGGCTGGGCAGGAGTCAGTACCCGTGCCAAGTACTTCCGAGCAACAACTGGCGTTGTTGGAGCCCAGGGATGAGAAGAGAACAGGGTGGAGGCAGCAGGACTGTTGCCGTACACACAGCAGGGGAACAGCTGACATTACTGAACCCCAGTAACACAGGAGCAAGTGTTGACTGTGCTAACAGCACTTCCGAGCAAAAACTGGCGGTGTTGGAGCCCAGGGATGAGAAGAGAACAGGGTGGAGGCAGCAGGACTGTTGCCGTACACACAGCAGGGGAACAGCTGACATTACTGAACCCCAGTAACACAGGAGCAAGTGTTGACTGTGCTAACAGCACTTCCGAGCAACAACTGGCGGTGTTGGAGCCCAGGGATGAGAAGAGAACAGGGTGGAGGCAGCAGGACTGTTGCCGTACACACAGCAGGGGAACAGCTGACATTACTGAACCCCAGTAACACAGGAGCAAGTGTTGACTGTGCTAACAGCACTTCCGAGCAACAACTGGCGGTGTTGGAGCCCAGGGATGAGAAGAGAACAGGGTGGAGGCAGCAGGACTGTTTGACGTACACACAGCAGGGGAACAGCTGACATTACTGAACCACAGTAACACAGGAGCAAGTGTTGACTGTGCTAACAGCACTTCCAGGCAACAACTGGCGGTGTTGGAGCCCAGGGTCAAGGAGGATGTTTAAATACTAGATCAAGTATTTTCCTTGTTACGTGTCAATTAAAAATGTCTATACTCCAAACAAGAGAAAGATAACCTTTACTACCATAAGATGATGATTTAAGTTTAAAAAAATCTAGATAAATAAAGAATTGACAAACATAAACGCATACATTAACATGTTGAACAGCAATGCAAACCACAAAATAAATTGGTTAAGGAATCTGCTATACGGTTGTAAATAAAAGCATACAAGTACATATCAGAATACATTAATGATGGATAAGTAAGAGTATGTACACCATTTTTATTGTATAGACAATGAATGTCTGACTTCAAAACATCATCAGCATTACAAGTTATCTGTGAGATTCATAAAATGTTACATTTGCTGAATAATGTCACTAAACAGTTTATAAAATTTATACAATTTCCATCATGTAATACTCATAATATGTGCCAATAATCATTTTTATTAACAAACATAACCTTTAAAAAGTGCATAGTGCATAGTGAAAATTGCTATTTATGCCTGACTGTCAACTTGCAAGCATGACAACGGATAGATAAGGTATATATAGATGAGATTGCATAGCCACAGATGGTGAATGGCGATGTAATACTGTACCTCAATAAAGTGTGCTCACTACTACATAAATTTTTTTTATATAGCTTTATAAACAGGGTACGTGCATGTATGCTTGCGCCTTTGTTTGGACGCACAGACTGCCTTCCTGCTGTGACGCGTTGGGTAGTGAACAGTTGTGTGCAGTGTTTACTGTAGTCTGAGGTTTTCATTTTTGGAGTGCAGATCACGCTCCAGTTAGTTCTTCAACCACTGCTGGTTGTAGTCTGCTGAGCGTGTGTCACTGCCTCATCCTTGAAATTTTTCTCTAATTGTTGCTGCTCCATTCTATTTCAAATAACTCAAATCTATTAGTGTGACGCGCTTCCATCCGTATCCAATACATTGGTTGCAAACACTATAGAAGTACACAAAGGGGCCTTTCACACCTAGTGAACAGTTGTGTGCAGTGTTCACTGCAGTCTCTGCGGAATAACCACACTTAGGCCTTATAACTTTTCTGACTTTCTTTATCAATCTACCAAGATGAAGAAGGCAGGGAGTAAGGCACATGGTCGTGGCCGTGGAGTTTCAGCAGGGAGAGGACGTGGGGATTCTGTGGCTGCTGCTGCCGCCCCCAGTGACACAGCATCCACCAGTTTTCCCCGTGAGCGTTCCTTTATGCGCACTTTTGTAGGAGGTCGGCATACCCCCCTGCTGCGGGAAGAACAAATTGAAGCCGTTGTTGGTTGGATGGCAGCCAATGCATCAACTTCAATTGCTTCCACCTCCTCTCAGGACCACAGCACTGTTGAGCAACCATCTGTCTCTTCACCGCCTGCCAAATTGCCCAGGCAGTCAGAGAGTTCTGTACAGGAGCCAGCTGAGTCTCTGCTTCTGTACTCAGAATCTGTTGGCTTGCAAACAGGGGCCCAGCCAAGCAGCATTCTGGAATGTGAAGAAGAGGGAGTATGCAGTGATGCGCAACAGCTGTGTCTCTCTGAATCTGAAGAGGCGGGTGAGCCAGTGCCGATGGTCAGCACACCGCAGAACGCATCTGATGATGATGAGACTCAGGTGCCAGTTTCTGTTGAGCATGGTGCTGGCCAGACCACCCAACAGCAGCAGGTGTTGGAAGAGGGTAGTGGAGATGATGAGGTCCAAGACCCAACATGGCGTGAGGAACTGGAAGGTGGTGGGAGCAGCTCTGAGGAAGAGATTGCCCCCAACGGTACAAACAGGAGGGAGAGTTAGGCTGCAGACTCGGTTGCCTGTAGCCTCCAGTTTGGCACCTGTTCGGAGCAGTTCTCTTCCAAAAGTCAAAACGGGCGCTCCCAGGACTTGCACTGCGTGGTCCTTTTTTGACACACTTGCAGATGATATTTGCTATGTCAAATGCAAGCTGTGTAATCAAAAAGTAAAAAGAGGTAAAAGTGTCAGTAACCTCAATACCACTAATATGTGGAAACATGTGCGGACAAAGCACGTAGTTGAGTTACAAAGACACACTGGAGATGTAGGCCAACCTACAGCAGCACCTACATCTTCAGGTCGTGTTGGAGCCTCTTTATTATTATTATTATTATACATTTATATAGCGCCATTTATTCCAAGGTCGCTTTACATATGAAAAGGGGAAAAATATAGACAGGTACAATAAACATGTGCTGGACAAGGGACACACAAGTACAGAAGGAGAGAGGACCCTGCCCGCGAGGGCTCACAGTCTGCAGGGATGGGTGAGAATACACTAGGAAAGGGTAGAGCTGGTCGTACGATGGTTTAGTACACTGAGGATCATTGCAGGTTGTAGGCTTGTCGGAACAGGTGGGTCTTCAGGTTTTTCTTGAAGGTCTCTGTTGTTGGTGAAAGTCTGATGTTTTGCGGCAGGGAGTTCCAGAGTATGGGGGAAGCCCGGGAGAAGTCTTGTATGCGGTTGTGGGAAGAAGAGATGAGGGGGGGTCGAGAAGGAGATCTTGAGAGGATCGAAGGTTGCGTGTAGGTAGGTAGCGAGAGACCATGTCACAGATGTATGGAGGAGAAAGGTTGTGGATGGCTTTGTATGTCATGGTTAAGGTTTTGAACTGGAGCCTCTGGGCAATAGGGAGCCAGTGAAGGGCCTGGCATAGGGGGGAGGCTGGGGAATAGCAGTGAGACAGGTGGATTAGTCGTGCAGCAGAGTGAGGATGGACTGGAGTGGTGCCAGAGTGCTCTTCCTCCAGCTCACACACAGCTGGTTCGGCTTCCTCACAGGATCGCCATGGAAGAACCTCGGTCACTGTTGTCCAGAGACAAAGTGTTATTCCACCCACAGCAGCAAGTTCCCTGTCATCCTCACACTCCCAGGCCACAAAACAGCCATCGGTAGCACAGGCATGGGATAAAAGACGGCCATACTCGGCAAACCATCCACGAGCACAGGCTCTGAATGCTGGCATTGCAAAACTCCTGTCCCTTGAAATGCTGTCATTCAGGCTGGTGGAGACTGACAGTTTCCATAACTTTATATCATTGGCAGTCCCACAATACAATGTGCCAAGCCGATTTCATTTCAGCAGGCAAGCCGTCCCTGGTCTGCAAAAGCATGTTGAGGAAAAATTAAACATGCGCTACTAAACGCTGTCAGTAGCAAGGTCCACCTGACCACCGATGCGTGGACCAGTACCCATGGCCATGGACGATAACTTTCCTTCACTGCCCATTGGGTCAATGTTGTGGAGCCGGGTACTGACCTTGCGAGTGGCGCTGTACGTGTTCTGCCAACTCCAAGGATTGCAGGAATCAAGTCTGTACACATTGACTCCTCCTCCTACTCCAGTTCCTCAGAATCATCGCTGCAGGAGCCGTCACGGTCTACCTCCACATGGACCCGTGAACGCTTACCTGTTGCGACCGATATGAGCACAGCCGTGGACAAACGTCAACAGGCCGTCCTGAAATTAATTTCCATGGGGAATCGAAGCCACACAGCGCAGGAGCTCTGGAATGCCATCAAGCAGGAGAGCGACGTGTGGTTTTTGCCAGCGAATCTCCAGCCAGGCTTGGTAGTGTGTGACAATGGCCGAAATCTGGTGGCAGCTCTGGGCCTTGGCAACCTCACTCACATACCATGTCTGGCACATGTGCTCAACTTGGTCGTGCAGAGTTTTTGGAGGGACTATCCGGATCTTGATGCACTGCTGCACAAGGTCCGCCTATAGTGCGCTCACTTGCGACGTTCCAGCATGGCCAGATCGCGCATTGCAGCTCTGCAACGCAGATTTCGCCTTCCTGAACATCGCATCATATGTGACGTACCCACCAGGTGGAATTCCACGTTACATATGTTGGAGCGGTTGTGTGAGCAGTAGGCAGCAGTAATGGAGTATCAGCTGCATCAGGCGCAATCAACTCGCAATTTGCGCCGTTCACACTTCACCACTACTGAGTGGGCCTCTATAATAATAATAATAATAAGCTTTATTTATATAGCGCCAACATATTCCGCAGCGCTTTACAGTTTAACAGTTTCAGAACACAAGTCATAAGTAACAACGTTAACAATACAATAATTAAAGCAATATAAGCCACCCATGCTCGTGAGAGCTTACAATCTACAATGAGGTGGGGGAGATACAAAGTACAGGTGTTTATATACAATGGTGTATTTACAATGATGGTCTAGCCATTTTGAGGGAGTGAGGGATGGATGGAGATAGTGAATGGGCTACACACACAGACTTACACATAGAATGACTTTGATTAGTGAATGTGATAGGCCGCTGTGAACAAATGTGTTTTGAGGGAGCGCCTGAAACAATGCAAATTGCGGATAGTCCTAATTTCTTGGGGTAGAGCATTCCAGAGGATTGGCGCAGCGCGGGAGAAGTCTTGGAGTCGGGAGTGGGAGGTACGGATTAGTGCAGAGGTTAGTCGAAGGTCGTTTGCAGAGCGCAGCAGTCGGTTAGGCCGATAGATAGAAATGAGGGAGGAGATGTAGGGGGGTGCTGCACTGTGGAGAGCTTTGTGGGTGAGAACCAGTACTTTGAATTGGATCCTATAATGAATGGGCAGCCAGTGTAAGGACTGGCGAAGGACTCTATGAAGGACATCTGCCACGTTTTGCGTGCGTTTGATGAGTCAACGCGGATGGCAAGTGCAGATGATGCACTAGTCAGCCTGACTGTCCCCCTTATCTGCCTGCTTCAAAAAACACTGCAAGCACTAAGGGATGAGGTTTTGGAAGAGGTGGAGGATGAGGAGTCACAAATTCCATCACCTTCTGGACAGTCTGCGCAACGTGGTTCCTCACAAAGGGCTGGGCAGGGCTCACTTTGTGAGGAGGATGAGGAGGAGTCAATGGAGGAGGAAGACATCGCTCCAGAGGGAGGTACACAACGCTCTAGTCAGTATGTAGAGCGAGGGTGGGGTGATGCAGAGCAGGCAGAGATGACGCCTCTTGCAGGGGACAGTGTTTCTTAGCCAGTTGGGAGTCTGCAGCACATGGTTGATTTCATGCTGCAGTGCCTGAGAAACGACCGCCGCATCGCCCACATTCTCACCACGTCTGATAATTGGGTGTACACCCTCCTAGACCCTCGCTACCGGGACAACTTACAAAGCCTCATCACACCGTTGAACCGGGAGCGTAAAATGCGGGAGTACCAAGATACACTGGTGCAATCCATAATGTTCTCCATTCCAGCCGAGAGCACTGCTGCTGCTACTGCTTTACAAAGCAGCTCTGTGCGTCGAGGCAGTGGAGACAGCTCTGCAACAAGAGGGAGCACAAGCAGCGCCTCTGCACAGGGCAAGACCAGTATGTTCCAAATGTGGCGAAGTTTTGTGGCAGCGCCACCAATGTCTACACCATCCGAGACGGATCCAGTGAGCAGGAGGCAACGTTTCCGTAAGATGGTGACAGACTACATGTCTTGCCCTCTCAGTGTACTCCCAGATGGCTCTTCCCCATTCAAGTTTTGGGTCTCTAAGCTGGATACATGGCCAGAGCTTAGCCAGTATGCATTGGAGGTGCTGGCTTGCCCTGCTGCCAGTGTATTATCGGAGCGCGTCTTTACTGCTGCAGGTGGTGTACTAACAGACCGTTGCATGCGACTATCCTCCGATAATGTAGAACGGCTTACTTTTCTGAAAATGAACAAGGTATGGATCTCGCCTGAATTTGCCTGTCCGGTTTCCGATTAAATAACTGGTTGGCAACGTTATCCATGTCTCCTGTTATGTTCATCTTTCTACCACCTGAACTCTACTCCTGGGCTACAACACTGCCAGTTGCTGCTCAGAAGTGTCGTGTCCACAGACCAATACACAAGCTATAGTGTTAGTGGGGTTCAGTAACGCCTGCTGTTCCCCTGCTGTGTGTCTGGCAAAAATTAATGCTGCTAACTCCAAATTAAAGTTCAAACATCTCATACTAGGCCTCTGCCTACACCCTCCTTGACCCTGGGCTTCAACACCGCCAGTTGCTGCTCAGAAGTGTTGGATGCACAGATCAAAACAATCGCTGATGTGTTTGTGGTGTTCAGTAACGCCTGCTGTTCCCCTGCTGTGTGTCCGGCAAAAATTACTGCTACCTAGCTACCCATGTTGAAAAAAACATGACATGTTAAAGTGGCTAGTGCTACACATAGATATCAGGCTACACCCTTATTTCTAAGCTGTAAACAAGTGAAACGTCACCTTTAAAACCATTAAATGATTAGTCTTGGTAACAAATCTGTAACAAAATAATTGTGACATATTATTGCAGATATCCACATGTCTAACACAAATGCTAACACAAAAGCATACTTATGCTATAGGGTACTGATGGTGAACCTTGTCACTCCATAACTTTGACAAATCCAACTCACATCATGCCTCAAATGCTGCAATGTTGGAAGTGCATAATGTGGGTTGAAGTTTGACAACAGCTGCAGTGCGAAGGTTATCCTTCAGTGTTCTTGGCTTTTAAATAAAAGCATACAAGTAAATATAATAATCCATTGTTGATTAAGGGACGTGATGTACACCTGTAATATTGTGCAAACAATGGATGTAGGACTAGTCCTCTTCAACATTACTTATATTTGTGTCATTTGAAAAAATACATATTTTATTACAAATTTAACAACCCATGTTCACTAGGTGTGAAAGGCCCCTTTGTGTACTTCTATAGTGTTTGCAAGCAATGTATTGTATACGGAAGGAAGCGCGTCACACTAATAGATTTGAGTTATTTGAAATAGAATGGAGCAGCACCAATTAGAGAAAAATGTCAAGGATGAGGCAGGGACACACGCTCAGCAGACTACAACCAGCAGTGGTTGAAGAACTAACTGTAACGTGATCTGCACTCCAAAAATATAAACCTCAGACTACTGTGAACACTGCACAGAACTGTTCACTATCTTTGAAAGGCCCCTTTGTGTACTTCTATAGTGTTTGCAAGCAATGTATTGTATACGGATGGAAGCGCGTCACACTAATAGATTTGAGTTATTTGAAATAGAATGGAGCAGCACCAATTACAGACAAATGTCAAGGATGAGGCAGTGACACACGCTCAGCAGACTACAACCAGCAGTGGTTGAAGAACTAACTGGAGCGTGATCTGCAATCCAAAAATGAAAACCTCAGACTACAGTGAACACTGCACACAACTGTTCACTAGCTGTGAAAGGCCCCTTTGTGTACTTCTATAGTGTTTGCAACCAATGTATTGGATACGGATGGAAGCATGTCACACTAATAGATCACTGTTAATTTCAATTGAATGGAGCAGCACCAATTCCACCAAATAAAAAAAAAAAGAGTCAGTGAGTGACACGTGCAGATGACTACAAACAGCGTTGGATGCAGAGCAAACTGCAGCGTCACCTGCACTCACACACACACCTTGCACAGAGCTGTGAAAACAACACTGCAAGGAAAAATGATGATTTACACAGCGGTTTCTCAAATAGCCTGCCTACAGAACAATTCACAAAAACGCTATCTGTAACTGTCCCTCAGAGTCAGCAGAGCAGCGTTCTGTCCCTAACTGAATTCACAGCACAGTGGCGCTAAAATGGCGGCGGCGCCTTTTATAGTGCATTCTGACATCATTTCAGCAGCCAATCACAGCCATGCCATTAGTTAACATGACCGTAGCATTACAGGATGTGCCCACACTTCGTAGGATTCCTCATTGGCTGACTAAAATCACAGTGCCTCTCAAAGAATTATGGGAACTTCCGATTCCGGTATACGATATAGGAAAAATATCGGAACTAAGTATCGGAATTCCGATACAGCGAATATCAGCCGATACTCGATACTTGCGGTATCGGAATGCTCAACACTATTTGTGACTGATGCCAATGATTAAATTGTCAATGGATGTTCCTGCCTGTACATTGTGTTCTGTACTGTTTTTTTTTACATCATGTCAATACCCCGACATAGCTGGGCAACTCCTGCCTGTCCATCATGTTATATCTGTTATGTGTTGCTGGTTCGGAAACTGCCAGTCCTGGTCCTATGGATCCGAACATCCTGCATGTCCCATTGCATACTGTGCGATTACTGCCGCTTCTGATGCACAGCCAGAAATCTACTGCCTGTCCGTTGTGTTCTATAGCTATTCTGTACTGCTGCTGTTGGAGCTGCCTGTGCTGGACCTACACAGCCAAAGATTTCCTTGCCTGTAAGATCATATTCCATTCTGTGCAATTGCTGCCACTGCCTCCTTTAATAGACAGCTACATATCATCTTCATCACAATGTGTTCTGTACCTACTCTATTGTTCTGCTGCTAGGAAGCTATTTCTTTTTCATTTTCAAAATAACAAACCTTTTGTTTTTGACCACCGCTTTTCAAAAATACAGTTTCTTTTGTGAAAATTGCCTGTGTATAAACACCAGAGGGGCAGGCATTTTCTCTCTAAATGGAGATAATTTTTAGATTATTTTTACATTTTAAAAAGCATACAAAGTATGTGTGAAGTGATAATCAACATATTTTTGAGAAGCATCAGTTACTATCCGTTTAACACCTAGAGATGTATGTTGAGATCACTTGGACATTGCTAAGACTACAGTGGGTATAGAAAGTATTGAGACCCCTGTTATGTTTCAGTAGCTGAGGAGTGCAGGTAAAAAAGGAAATACACCAGAGCAGTTGGAATCTATGAGATTGCAGTACCCTGACTAACCACCACAACTAGAGGCAGCCGTGGAGCGTTCCTACGTTGGTCCTAGACGCCTCGTCACAGCCTGAGAAACTAACTACAACTAAAGATAGAAGGAGGAAAGCTATCTGCCCCGGAGCAGATCCCCAAAGAACATAGAAAGCCCCCAAACATGTAATGGCGGTTAGACAAGAGGAAATACTGACACAGACAGAAAATAGTATGAGCAAACGTTGGGGCCCAAACTACCTAAATAGAAAAGGATAGGAAGGGCACTTACTGCAATCCCAAAAAACCCTGAAAAGCACCAACTTACTAATTTCAAAAACACCTGAGATCACACGACCTCTACCACCTAAATTAGTTCTCTGGTGTAACAAAATCAAAACAGCAGCCACTGAAAAAACTGGAAAAAGCAAAAGTACAAACATCAGTGGCTGAACTAAACTGAGAGGGCAAAAGTCCCCGGAGGGGACCCTGAAGGCCCCCACAGAAGTGCAGGACAAAATGCAAAAATCAAGCACAAAAACAAAAAGAAGAAAATGTCTTATCTGTTAGCAGGAGATGCAGACACAACACAGCAGGCTACAAAGGAAACAGGGAATCAAGGATTGAGACCAGAACAATTGATCACCGGAAACCCTGATGGGAAGTCGAGTCCCTTATATAAGACCAGTCAGTAACACCTGATTCCAAATCCTCACAATCTTCACTGGACAGTCCAGTACGCTTGTAACCACCAAAGGGAGCCTCTGCTCAGAACTCATTTCAAGTCCATTCACAACAGTACCCCCCCTTGAGGAAGGGTCACCGAACCCTCACTTGAGCAACCAGGTCGGTCAGGATGAGTTCTATGATACGCACGGATGAGTCTCCTAGCATGGATGTCCGAAGCAAACACCCAAGAATTGTCTTCCTGACCATAACCTCTCCACTTAACCAAATACTGGAGTTTCCGTCTAGAAAAACGAGAATTCAAGATTTTCTCAACCTCAAACTCCATATTGCCCTCAACCAGAACAGGGTCAGGAGGCAAAGCAGTAGGAACCACTGGCTCAACAAACCTCTTCAACAAGGACTTGTGGAACACATTATGGATCTTAAATGTCCCTGGAAGAAGCAAACGAAAAGAAACAGGATTAAGAATCTCCAAGATCTTATAAGGTCCAATGAACCTAGGCTTAAATTTAGGAGATGCCACTCTCATAGGAATATTTTTTGAGGACAACCAGACCAAGTCCCCCACTTTAAACCGAGGATCATCAGTCCTATGCCGGTTAGCAAACCGCTGGGCCCTCTCCTGAGAGAGGGACAACCTCTGCACTACCTGGTCCCAAATCTGTTGCATACGCTCCACAACAGAGTCAACACCTGGACAGACAGAAGCTTCCGTCTGTCCTGAAGAAAATCGAGGGTGAAACCAGAATTACAGAAAAATGGAGACATCAAAGTGGCAGAGCTAGCCCTATTATTAAGAGCAAACTCAGCCAAAGGCAAAAAAGAGACCCAGTCATCCTGATCAGCAGACACAAAGCATCTTAGATAAGTCTCCAATGTCTGATTTGTTCTCTCAGTTTGACCATTGGTCTGAGGATGAAACGCCGAGGAGAAAGACAATTGAACACCAAGTTTAGAACAAAAGGTCCTCCAAAATCTGGAAACAAATTGGACTCCTCTGTCAGACACAATGTTCTCAGGAATGCTGTGTAAACGAACCACGTGCTGAAGGAACAAAGGTACCAATTCAGAGGAGGAAGGCAACTTAGGTAATGGCACAAGATGTATCATCTTGGAAAACCTATCACAAATCACCCAGATGACGGTCATTCTCTGAGAAACAGGAAGGTCGGAAATGAAATCCATAGAGATATGGGTCCATGGTCTCTTGGGCACAGGCAATGGCATCAACAAACCACTAGAGCGAGAGCAAGGCTTGGAGCGAGAGCAAGTCCCGCAGGACTGCACAAATTCCCTGACATCACGAGACAAGGTAGGCCACCAAAAGGACCGACTAACCAAGTCTCTGGTACCAAAAATTCCGGGATGACCGGCCAACGCGGAACAATGAATCTCAGACATCACACTCTTTTTCCAGTGGTCCGGGACAAACAATTTCCCAACAGGGCAGCGCTCGGGCCTATCCTCCTGACACCCCTCCAGAGCCAGTCTCAAATTGGGCGAGATGGCGGAAAGAACTACACCTTCTTTCAAAATAACAGAAGGATCAGATAACTCAGGAGAGTCCGCAAGGAAACTCCTTGAAAGGGCATCCGCCTTAACATTCTTAGTGCCAGGAAGAAAGGAAACCACAAAATTAAAACGTGTGAAAAACAAGGCCCACCTGGCCTGTCTAGGATTAAGTCGCTTGGCAGATTCCAGATAAACCAGATTCTTATGGTCAGTAAGGACCACCACCTGATGTTTGGCTCCCTCCAGCCAATGTTTCCACTCTTCAAAAGCCCACTTCATGGCCAATAACTCCCGATTACCCACATCATAATTACGTTCAGTAGGAGAAAATTTTCGAGAGAAAAAGGCACAAGGGTTACTTTTAGAGGTCTCTGGATCTCTTTGGGACAAAACGGCACCTGCCCCAATTTCAGAGGCATCAACCTCCACCTGAAATGGCAGAGAAACATCAGGCTGCCGTAGAACAGGAGCAGAAGTGAATCTCTGCTTAAGTTCCTGAAATGCAGAGACTGCCTCAGGAGGCCAATTCACCACATCAGAACCCTTTTTGGTCAAATCAGTTAATGGTTTAACAATAACCGAGAAATTACCAATAAATTTACGATAAAAATTGGCAAAACCCAAAAATCTTTGAAGAGCCTTTAATGAAGTAGGTTGGACCCAATCACAGATGGCCTGAACCTTGACCGGGTCCATTTCAATAACAGATGGGGACAAAATGAATCCCAAAAATGAGATCCTCTGTACGCCAAAAAGACACTTTGATCCCTTCACATACAGAGCATTCTCTCTCAAAATCTGGAATACAGTTCGAAAATGTTTCACATGAGAGTCCCAGTCATTGGAAAAAATCAAGATATCATCCAAATAAACAATCAGAAATTTATCCACAAAATCCCTGAAAATGTCATTCATGAAGGACTGGAAGACAGAAGGAGCATTAGGGAGCCCAAAGGGCATCACAAGGTACTCAAAATGCCCCTCAGGGGTGTTAAATGCCGTCTTCCATTCATCCCCGTGCTTAATGCGAATAAGGTTATATGCCCCCCTGAGGTCAAGCTTGGTAAACCAAGTAGCGTTTTTCACCCTGGAAAACAGGTCAGAAATCAAGGGTAACGGGTACTGATATTTCACAGTAATATTGTTCAAAAGCCGATAATCAATACACGGCCTTAATGAACCATCCTTTTTGGCCACAAAGAAGAAACCGGCACCTAAGGGTGAAGAGGATGGTCTAATATGACCTTTCTCCAATGACTCCTTGATATAAGACCGCATAGCGTCATGTTCAGGTACAGACAAGTTAAAAAGGCGACCTTTAGGGAATTTACTACCAGGCACTAATTCAATAGCGCAATCATAGCTCCTATGGGGAGGCAAGGATGCAGATTTACTTTCGCTAAACACATCAGAAAAATCAATCAAAAAGTCAGGAACATCCTGAGCCTGAGGGGAGGCAGAAAAAACAGGAGTGTTAGTATTAACACATTGGCAGCCCCAACTGGTTACAGACACAGATTTCCAATCCAAAACAGGATTATGAGACTGTAACCAAGGGAAACCCAGCACGATAATGTCATGCAGATTATACAGAACCAAAAATTTACAGCTCTCCTGATGATCAGGTTCAACCCTCATTATCACCTGAGTAGAGAACTGAGGTTTATTCTCAGCCAAAGGGGTAGAATCGATTCCCAGTAGGGGAATAGACTTCTGTAGGGGTATCAAGGGAAACCCACAACGTTTAGCAAAATCAAAATCCATCAGGTTAATAGCTGCTCCCGAGTCAACGAAAGCCTGAGCAGAAAATGAGGACAGAGAGCATATCAGAGTAACAGTTAATAAAAACTTAGTCTGAACACTACCCAAGACAACTGAGCGTGCAAAACGTCTTCCCCGCTTAGGGCAGACTGAAATAGCATGAGAGGCATCACCACAGTAGAAACATAACCCATTGCGCTTTCGAAACTCATGACGCTGTGTCCAGAAACCACTCTATCACACTGCATGGATTCAGAAGCAGGTTCACAAGGCAACACTATTCCACGAATACTTCTCCGCTCACGCAAACGTCTGTCAATTTGAATCGCTAATGACATAGAATCATTGAGACCAGAGGGGACAGGGAATCCCACCATAACATCCTTTACATTATCTGACAGACCCTTCCGAAAAAGGGCTGCCAAAGCGTCGTCATTCCATTTGGTCAGGACTGCCCACCTACGGAATCTCTGACAGTATAACTCAGCGTCATCAAGTCCCTGATTTAATGCCAACAAGGCTTTTTCAGCTTGATCAGTGACATTAGGCTCATCGTACAATAACCCCAAGGCCTGAAAAAATGCATCAACATCACTCAAAACAGGATCCCCAGGTGTCAGGGAAAAAGCCCAATCCTGAGGATCGCCGCGCAGGAGAGAGATGACAATTTGAACCTGTTGCGCTGCGTTCCCTGAGGACTTAGATTTTAAGGCAAAAAACAATTTACAATTATTTTTAAAATTCAGAAACTTGGCTCGATCCCCTAAAAACAAATCTGGCATGGGAATCCTAGGTTCCACAACAGGCAACCTAGCAAGATAGGTAGCAATACTCCGAACCTCAGTGGCAAGCTGATCCACACGGCCAGACAACTGTGCAAACTCCATTGAGAGAAAAAATCCTCCCCAGCACCCAGAGATACAGAGGGAAAAAAAAAAAATGCAACAAACAGAAAAATATCTCTGACAACTCTGACAACCTTTTTTCTTTCACAATATTTTTCCCTTCTGTGAGTACCATTCAATTTTTTGGGCTGGTGATACTGTTATGTTTCAGTAGCTGAGGAGTGCAGGTAAAAAAGGAAATACACCAGAGCAGTTGGAATCTATGAGATTGCAGTACCCTGACTAACCACCACAACTAGAGTCAGCCGTGGAGCGTTTCTACGTTGGTCCTAGACGCCTCGTCACAGCCTGAGAAACTAACTACAACTAAAGATAGAAAGAGGAAAGCTATCTGCCCCGGAGCAGATCCCAAAGAACATAGAAAGCCCCCAAACATGTAATGGCGGTTAGACAAGAGGAAATACTGACACAGACAGAAAATAGTATGAGCAAACGTTGGGGCCCAAACTACCTAAATAGAAAAGGATAGGAAGGGCACTTACTGCAATCCCAGAAAACCCTGAAAAGCACCAACTCTACTAATTTCAAAAACACCTGAGATCACACGACCTCTACCACCTAAATTAGTTCTCTGGTGTAACAAAATCAAAACAGCAGCCACTGAAAAAACTGGAAAAAGCAAAAGTACAAACATCAGTGGCTGAACTAAACTGAGAGGGCAAAAGCCCCGGAGGGGACCCTGAAGGCCCCCACAGAAGTGCAGGAGAAAATGCAAAAATCAAGCACAAAAACAAAAAGAAGAAAATGTCTTATCTGTTAGCAGGAGATGCAGACACAACACAGCAGGCTACAAAGGAAACAGGAATAAGGATTGAGACCAGAACAATTGATCACCGGCAACCCTGATGGGAAGGCGAGTCCCTTATATAAGACCAGTCAGTAACACCTGATTCCCACTCCTCACAATCTTCACTGGACAGTCCAGTACCGCTTGTAACCACCAGAGGGAGCCTCTGCTCAGAACTCATTTCAAGTCCATTCACAACAGACCCCTTTAAATTTTTCACTCTTTGTTTCATTCCAGCCATTTGGTAAATGCAAAAAGGTTCTTTTTTTTCTCATTAATGTACACTCTGCACCCCATCTTTACTGAAAAAAAAACAGAAATATAGAAATTTTTTCAAATTTATTAAAAAAGAAAAACTGAAATATCACTCATCCTCTGACATCATTTCCTTTTCTGCAGCGTTTATGGCACGCATATCCACAGCAAATCTGCAAACCTTTTTACATCTGCGGTTTTGCTGCGGATTTGACTGACTCAATGGAAGTCAATTGGTGCAGAAACGCTGCAGATCCGCAAAAAGAATTGACATGCTGCGGAAAATAAAACGCTGCAAATCAGTGCAGAATTTTCCGCAGCATGTGCACACCAATTCTGGATTCCCATTGATTAATATTGCTTGAGCAATCATTTGCGGATTTGGTGCAATTCAGCATGGAAAATCTGCTGTGGATCTGCAACAAATCTGCAACGTTTGCACGTAGCCTTAGGGAGCCAACCTCCACAGTAAGGAAGGGTGTACTAGGGTTTATCAGGGACATCTAGGGTAGTTTGGTAAATCTTACCACTATTAATCATTCTGGACAACCTTGCTTCTGCAAGTTGCCTTGGTTGTGGGTGTTTTATTTGCACATGTTTGCTGTGTTTGTTTTAAAAAGATTTAAAGAAAAATTATTTTTTAGTTATTAGTCTTCATGTGAGCTTCAGCAGAGGTCATCAGCTGATCAGCTCCGGTGATCTCCCTTACGACACCACTGTTGCGTGGGAAAGTTCGCAGGTGGCCGGGTTAGAGCGACCATATCTCCCAATGTGACTGTTCTACACGTGAGATCGCCGTGGGACTCTTGGATTACATGGACTACGGCGGACAGGTGAGTATATGTTGGTTTATTATTTGTGATGAGCGAGTATACTCGTTGCTTGGGTTTCCCCGAGCATGCTCGAGTATCCTCCGAGTATTTGGGTGTGCTCAGAGATTTAGTTTGTGTCGCCATAGCTGCATGATTTGCGGCTGCTAGACAGTCTGAATACATATGGGGATTGCCTGTTTGTTAGAGAATCCTGGGCTTCAGAATCCACTCCCCAATGGGAGGCAGCATTCTCCTTCTTTCTGTGAAGCCAGGGGGAGGAGGGTATTCCCAGATCAACTGGTTAGTCTGGGGTTCTGCAATTTTGCAGATCACAGTCCTTCCCCAGGGATTAGCAGAAGCATTGGTCTGCACACTGGGCTCTTCTCCTGTATTGTCCCTGTCTCTCAGAAGGGCTGTCTGCCCTCATGTCCACTGTTCTCCATCCCTCCTTCCTTCTTCCCCAGCTTTCTCCCCATCAGTCTCTTGCTCTGCTGCATCTCCTCCCCTATGATGCAGAGAGGATCTTTGTCTACTGGGAGTTGTAGTCCAGGATAGTGGATCAGGGTTTCTGTTAAGGCGACGGTTGCAACAACTTTATTAAATAATAGGGAGCATCTGAACCCTGGAGTCCGCGTGCAGCTAGAGATGCTGCGGCCGAACACCCCTCGGGTATGAGGGTGAAAACTGACAACAGAACTATAAGATCTTGCCTGTGTTACTTCACACTAGGGAAGATATTGGATTTGCACTATCTCCGTTAACGCCACGGAAGATGTGCTGCAGACTGGTGTAGACGTAGCCCTGTTAACTGCACAGAAGCTACTTGCCAGCCGCTAAGAAGGGCATGCGACTCACTCCAGGCGTACGTGCTGCCAGCCGGTGTGCGACCGGACTGAGCAACTCTCTTTGCAGCTGGCAGGCGATGCCCAGGTTACGCGCCCCGCAGTCTGCTCAGGGTGTATCGCTACCCTCTGTTGAAGCTAGACCGCGCCACATTGATTACCTGCCTAGCATCAACTAACCTGCCTGAAGGACCTGTGCTAATTAGCCGAGCTAACTCTGGCATCGGCAGGTCCCGGAGAGCAAAACTAGAGCGCACGTGGAGCCCAGATTTGAGAGGCGTCCACACATAAACACGACTTATTTAGAATGATCTGACTGCGCTGCCACGCAGGCGGTCAGGCTATTTAAAGGCTAAGCCCTGCCCCCAGCCATCTCGTTAATCGCATCACTGAGGAAGTCACCCGTGGCCAATCAGGCGGTGCCAGGTCACCGGATCAGCTGACACCAAAACACCAATCATGGTCCGCCACGTCACAGCATGCTCAGTGCAGGAAATCCTGGACTTAGGCTGTAACAACCCTGTCTCCTTCTGTAACCTATGCTTAAGGCTACTATTAACAAAGACCCTGGAGACAGCTTGTACTTCTCTTGTATTTGCTAAGCATTGGGACTGACAGTGAAGCTGAGCAGTTTCTGCCCCGGCTAGACCTGGATGGGAGACCACAGACTCCTTAGATCCAGCTGTAGCCCGATGTTTCATTGAGTTCTGCCGTTGTGAATATCTGTACAGAAACTGCTGGAATTACACTCATGGGTTACACTGCAGGTGTTACATAATTATATTGAGTGAGGCCCGACAAGTCTAGCTAGAATGTGTCTGGAAAGTATGCAAATTGCATATTTTCTGTCATATGACAACCTGATCCTGACACCGGAGCATCCTCACAGTGCACAAAAGATTCACAAGCCTACAGTCGCATAGAGTGACTTCAGACTTGTACCTAAGGCCGGACAAACTCTTTAATATATTCTTAGTGACTATGGTAAAACTATTGTTTAGGATAGTTTATACATCATACAATTCCCTATATCTGAAGATGAACTTTGTTCACCAACTTGTTTTACATTGTTGATCAAAACCTGAGCGCCAACTGCAGCATGTCATTGTTCAAAGCTAAATCAAGTTTCTAATAAATTCTCCTTTATCGAGACCACATTATTAATTCATTTGTGTATGTGTTCAGATGTTTCATGCTGTTTGAATAGCAATGAAGTATTGACATTGATGTTATAAAAGACTTTTGAGTTTTATAAACAAAAAAAAGTTAAAAAAAAAGTTAACTTCATTTACCCGCATCTATAAATGAGACATGCCATGCAGTTGTCCAGCATGGGGACCTTTCTTACAGGAGTTTTTTAGGATTAGAACAAACATGATGTTTTCTTTCACAGGAGCTGAGTTGCAAAGCCATATACTGCTCTGGCAAGAATTAAGAGACCACTGCACAGTTTTATAAAAACCAGTTTCTCTTCATGTCTGACAGCCATTCCATTCAGTGTCAGTTGAATTCCAACCAGAGTACACCTCATTCTACTTAATGTGCTTCTGATTAGGTGATCACCTGAACCAAATCTTATTTAACGAAGGAAAGTATAAAAAACACTGCTGTGGTGTTCACAATCCTCTTGCATTAGGACAAGCTGGATGGCAAAACAAATGCTAGTAATATCCCAAAAGAAATAGGAATGAAAAAATAACTTTTAACCATGCCAAAGGAGTTGAAAAGAAAAGTCTTGAGTGAGGAAAAGAAGGGCTCAATTCTGGCTTTACTAGCAGAGGGATACAGTGAGCGTCATGTTGCCTCCATCCTTAAAATTTCTAAGACGGCTGTCCATTACAACAAGGTCAAGCAGCAGACATTGGGTGATTGGGGACAACAAA
>JARQOD010000005.1:338716122-338745459 GCA_033576555.1 Oophaga sylvatica
TGTAGCCTGGTATTATCAGGCTGTTGAGGGCCAAAATCCATGGGCCTTGACAGTCTTTTAATACCAGGCCGCAGCAGTCTGCATTTTACTTGGCTGGTTAACACAAATAGGGGGACCCCTACGCCTTTTTTTTTCGAGGGGATCCCCTATTTTTGTTAACCAACCAAGCTAAGCAAACTGCTGTGGCCTGGTATTATCAGGCTGGCAAGGTCCATGTATGTTGGCTCCTTAACAGCCTTAAATACCATTCCTCAGCAGCAGGGGCGTACATATAAATCATGGGGCCCCATAGCAAAAGTCTGAATGTTCCCCACCCCCCCAAAAAAAAAACCCAGAGGCATTGTAAATGTAAAGTGCCAGCACAGTGAGGGAAGTTGAGTCGCACAGAGACAGGGGTTTTGGGGGTACTCGGCACCGATCACGTCGACTTCTATGGGGGATGTCACGAGTAGCACAGCTCGGTCCGTGACCTGGGCGATCACTGGAATGTGGGATATTTCCAGGGGATGATAGAATGTTCGTGTAGTTTGTCGTGACGCCACCTGTAGTACCTGGTCAGGGTGTCCAGCGCTGCTGTGCAGGTCCTCTGGAAGGGATGGTGTAGTGCAGGTAGGTGAAAAGTCTTCTACAGGTAACACGCTATCCTTCCAGGCAGATAGATGTGAGATAGAGCAATGGTGCAAAGTGATGTAGCAGAGTGGACTATGCGACGTAGTAAGAAAGCAGGAAACACTTCAAGTTAAACGTTGCATAATAAAATTTTTAATAATAACATTACAAAAGTGCAAATGGCTTATATTATGTGACATGTTTTGTTACTCTTGATACCCTTGATATGTGTTATACATGTGTGTTAATAAATACATATTCAACAAAAGTGCAAATAGCATTAGTGCCGAAGTTCGTGGAGACTTCTTAGGACTACAACCCCACCGGGGTAACTTCACAGTGTCCTTTACTTGTGCTTGTGGAGGACCCGCTCCAAACCTCCAACTGTGGTCTTGGGTGGGCTGCAAGACTTTCCTTGAGCAGACCTCACTTTCGGCCACACCAAACGGGTTTTTAGTTTCTGAGGTAGTTGAAAATAGTGCACAGTAAAGTTTTTTGTAAAACCAAAATGGAGCACCGAAGTGCCAACTATTTACAGAAAAATTTGTGAGCCACTACAGTTCATGACTTCAAAGTTGAACATTTTCATTACAGTGAAACACCATTACCCAACCTGGGTATATTAAGGCAACAATAAACTTGTTCTTCTGAACATTCACCCGTCCGGGTACATCAAACCATTACCCAACATGGGTATATTAAGGCAAAAATAAACTTGTTCTTCTGAACATTCACCGTCCGGGTACATCAAACCATTACCCAACCTGGGTATATTATGGCAACAATAAACTTCTTTTTATGAACATTCACCCGTCCGGGTACATCAATAATTTAACTATTTACATACAGAGACCCTGTCCGGGTTATTTAGACTTCTTTGGCTGGCTTCTTCCAGGTACCACCTGGTACTGTTGTGGAGCTTGCCAAACATCCGTGACAGGAGGGTCCACCCAGACCTGATGACGTCGTGTGGCGTGTACAGTGACGTCGTGACCCGCTATCTGGGTCTGTGTGGCCACCTCTTTCGTCTCCCTCCGGGTCTGGAACCCTATGTCCCGGACTGTACGAACCCCAGGGGGCCTAACAGGCCCCGGGTACGGGCCAGCTATCATTATCATGTCCATAGCTGGGGCTGCTGAGGAGACCACTGAGGGAGGCTGGGGAGATTTACGGCGTGGGGTGGGCACTTGTGCAGAGGCCTGGTTGGGGGAGGCTGAAGGCTCGTAGGGTCTGTCAGTTTCCTGACACTCTGGGGAGTAGGGGTCGCACCTGGTAACATTTAGGGCGTACCATCCATTGTAACCCCAGTGTCGGGTGTAAGTCACCAAGTCTCCTGGCAACAGGTCCCTCCCCGGGTGTCCTTCTGGGAGGTGAGCCTCCACGTCCCGCCGGGTTACAAAAACTTCTAAATAAAGTCCAGGCTCCTGGATGAAGCCCCAACCACCTTTTAACTTAAAGTTCCGTACTGCACCCTTACGCCGTGGCTCCCTCACCGTACTTTTATCCTTTCTCATACGTGCCTTCTCTGCCAGGTCCTTCTCCAGGTGACGTTGCCGAAGCTTTTGGGATTCTCGCTGCTCCCTTTGTCGCTCTGCTTCCCGCTCCCGACGTCTCCACTCTTCCTCCTGACGCCGGTTGTAATTCTCCTCCACCAGCTGCTCCATGTCTCCACCATCAAATGCCAGCTTACGATGTCCGGTTTGCGGCAGCTCTCCTGGCGCCCCCCAGTCCTGGCGGCGCTCACCTGTGGCGGAAGCAGCCGGCTCTGGAGCAGATGACGGTCGGGGCTCCGGTAAAGGCAGGTAGTGCTCTGATGCCTGCGCGGCCTCCTCCATGAGGATAGGTGTCGCTTCTTCTGCCTCAGCGACGGGGGCAGACAGCGGGATCTGGGGTGCTGGTGCGGCGTTTTCTGCAGGAACGGGTGCCTCCACTGTGATACTGGCAACCGGTTCAGATTGCAAGGGCTGGGATGCCCGCACGGCCTTCTGTACTGGAACGGGTGCCTCCACTGAGATACTGGCAACCCGTTCAGATTGCAAGGGCTGGGATGCCCGCACGGCCTTCTGTACTGGAACGGGTGCCTCCACTGAGATACTGGCAACCAGTTCAGATTGCAAGGGCTGGGATGCCCGCACGGCCTTCTGTACTGGAACGGGTGCCTCCACTGAGATACTGGCAACCGGTTCAGATTGCAAGGGCTGGGATGCCCGCACGGCCTTCTGTACTGGAACGGGTGCCTCACCTTCCGGTACAGATACTTCAGGGGGTAAGAGGGATTGGCGCCACTCCAATTGTAGTTTTAGGGCCCGCCAGCTCGCTTCCATCCTGGCGACCTCCTCCCGGTGCCGGGCCAGGTCTCTCAGGGTATCCTCCGCTTCTTCCAGTGTAGGAGGGTTTCCAGGCCGGGTGCCAAACGGTGGCTCCGTGGCGATCGGGTCGCTTCCGTGGGGGGAGAGCTCTGACTCCTCCATCCCTTCCCACTTCTGCTCACGTCCATTCGCCATCTCAGCAAAGTCACATGTGTCATTAGCATCAGGAGAGGCGACATCTTTTGTAGGGAGGCGGGACCTTCGCGTTCGTTTACGCCCACTGAGGAGGATGAGGAGGCGGAACTCCAGAGCTGTGGGGCACGATCTTACATTGCAGTAACATTTAGAGTGTGCAGACATCGTTTTCGCGCCACGGAGTGAGTGTACGCCCACGAGAGCACCCCTTATTCTTCACCTGTGCCTCGTGGCGCAGATATGACGGAAAAATGGCAAATACAGTCTATGATGATTTTTGCAATTCTCAAGCAAAAAAACAGTTCAATTAAGGCACACAGGACACATATATATGTCACAATGACATGTATATATATATATATATATATATATGTATTCTAAGTGTGTATATTTTGTTTTACAAGGAAAGAAAGTGTTTTTTTAGTTGCGATATTTTGTTCCCATAGACTTACATGGGACTTCCGGTATCGGAATCGGATATCGACGATATTTAGTGATATCGGCGATACCATTCCGATCCGATATTTTTAGATATCGAGCAGTATCGCTCAACACTATTCCCCATAAACTTGGTATTAATGATGACTAAGTGATTTTTAGAGAGAAATGTAATTTGGTCAAGTTTCTTCTAAGGCCAAATGCTTAATATGAACCTGTGCAATCTTGTTCTCCACTTCACATGTTGTCAAGCAAGAAAGATAGAACCATCTCCTCCCGAAGCCTTCCTGCTTTTCAAGGAATAGAAGGGTGGATAAAACATTTCTTCCAAATTCTAACAAGCACTAGGTTTAATATTTGTTCAGGTTACGCTCCAACACATTAATATTGCAACACCAAACACCAAAATGAAAAGTAATAAAATTATGGAAATCAAAGAATCGGTAGACATGTTAATGAAATGCAGACGATAAAAACTAGAAGCAAATTTTCAATACATCTCAATTTATTCAGTATTGAGTATGAGCATATAAATACATGCGCTTACACACATATGCATGCTATCAATGAGGCTGTTAATGGTTGCCTGAGGAATGTTCTGCCATGCTCAATGCACTTGACCACACAAATCATCAAGATCAGCTGCTGGCAGCTCCCTTTGCAAATTCCAACTAATGACATCTCAAATGTGCTAGGTGGGATGCAAGTATGCAGGCCATTGTAGTAAGATTAAGCCATACAGGCTGCTCTCAGTTGCACAAGCAATATGTGGCCTGGAGTTGTTAGGTGGCAAAGCGGTTCTTGGGACAATTTGGAGAAATGGCTGCACCACTGGTTCCAAAATCAATGCTGAGCTGTTAGTGTACCTGGAAAGAGTGGGTCTGGCTACGAAACATGATGCCACCACACACCATAATCCCGGAAATAGGAACAGCATGATGTTCCTTCGTGAAGTCTTTTTCATTGCACTGTTCTCCAGATCTTGATTAAAAGTTAGAATGAGGCAATGGATGGTAAAATACAGTAGAAGTTTATCCTTTTCAGCAATACTGAATACATCTAGGTATTTTGAAAATTTTGTTTCCATTTTTTTTTTAAATTTGCAAATCATTAACATGTCTGTCAATGCTGTGATTTCCATAACTTCATGACTTTTCCTTCATGGGTCTGCAGGCCATGGTAACTCGATTAGGCTGCTTACAGTAATTTCAATCTTGAGTGGATAATCTATGTTAATAAATTAACTACTTTATCGTTAAATTGTTCAGCTGTGACCATAGATAGATGTGGCCATTTTTATGCATTTCTCACAGACAGAGATTTTCTGAGTTCTGTCTTGATGGAACCTCAACAGACTCCATGATAAGTTATTGAAGTCAATTGGGCAAACTGGGCACAGCACTGTGGCTTTCGTGACAAACAGAAACCATAGCATAGAGGTGGACAGTCTTATGTTTCAGAAGAATAAGATACTGATATCTGTATTGTGATATAGCAGAGGCCCTAAGCAGTGGTCCTAGCTTCTGATGTACTAGCCATAGCAAGACAGTCAAGATTTGGCTTCTTTATTATTTGTAAAGGTGCATACTGGTTCTGAGTCATACAAAAATAATTGCAAAATTCAAAGTTTTTAAAACTGTTTAAGTGACTATGATTTCATAACCGTAAAATCAGAATTTTACCTTTAATTGGATTCTATATGAAGGAAAAAAGAGATTAGTTTCTGCCAAACTGCAACAAAGTTTTAAGGAAAGTATAGAAAATCAGTAAGCCACTGAGTTAAATCTTTAAAAAATATGCCAGATTTAATGTTCTGCCTTTCTACAAATATGAAGATTTGTGTTTATGCATTTTTACCTGTGACAGAGGAGAAGAAATAACCTTATGTCACCTGCTTTTTTACGAAAAATATGCAAGAATGTTGAAAAATAATACAATGTACTAAAGTAGATCATTTCCATAAAATATTTTTAGAAAAAGCATTAAAATGTTCTTGAGAGCCAGGAATAACGAAGGTCGCCTCTGGCTAGGCAGTAATAGGGTAAATGATTGATAAAGACCTGGCACCTTTACACAATATTCCTAAAGGTCTCCTAACGGTCTCCAATTAGGAAAGAAAATTCCAGTTACCGTATATACTCGTGTATAAGCCGAGATTTTCAGCACCTTTTTTTGTGCTGAAAATGCCCCCTCGGCTTATACACGAGTCATAGGGCAGAAACCAGCGGGGGAGGGGATGCAGCGGCAGGAGCCGGTGGCTGGGACATCATACTCACCCTCCCCGTGCCATCGCTGAACGTCCCTGCAATCCTGCGTTCTCCCCGGCTTCCTGCAGCTCTCCAGCGCTGAGCGGTGACGTAATACCGCTCATTAAGGTCATGTAATATGGATGGACGCCACTCCCATGGGCGTGGCCTCCATATTCATGGCCTTAATGAGCGGTATTACGTCACCGCTCAGCGCTGGAGAGCTGCAGGAAGCCGGGGAGAACGCAGGATTGCTGGCCGGGACGATTCAGCGATGGCACGGGGAGGGTGAGTATGATGGAGGAGGATGGGGGGAGCATGGAGGAGGACAAGGAGCACGGAGTAGGACGGGGGGGGAGGACGGAGAACACAGAGCAGAACGGGGGGAGGACGGAGAGCACGGAGCAGGACGGGGGGAGGACGGAGAGCACGGAGCAGGACGGGGGGAGGACGGAGAGCACGGAGCAGAACGGGGGGAGGATGGAGAGCACGGAGCAAGACGGGGTGGGCACAGAGGAGAACGGGGGAGTGCAGAGCTGGATGGGGGAGCACGGAGCAGGATGGGGGAGGATGGAAAGCAAGGAGCAGGACAGGATAATGGAGCAGAAGGAGGGGAGCACAGAGGAGAATGGGGGCGCACAGAGCTGGATGGGGGAGCACAGAGCAGGACGGCAACTTATACACCCGGCTTATACGCGAGTCAATACGTTTTCCAAGTTTTTTGTGGCAAAATTAGGGGGGTCGGCTTACACGGGTCGGCTTATACATGAGTATATACGGTATTTGAGAAGCAAAATAATTTTACAGCACAAGTTGGAATTGATGTAAACAGGGAAATTTCTGCTGTTCAAGGAAACCATTTAGATTCTAAATCTTGGTAAAATGGCAGCAAGGATTTGAAGGGTGTGTTGGTTCTTAATTATACAAATTCATATAGCATAAAATAACAGTATAGTAGTAATCATCATATGCACGTTAATATGCAATAAGGGAAAATCCTGTAAAATAAAAGTATACTTTTCCTTTATGTATTAAAAATAAAACAAATTAGTTTTTTTCCAATTTGTCGTATCCTGGTATTTTATGTTGAACCATAATTGCTTAACTACGGTATATGATACCCCTTTATGACTCTTTCAGAGTCTTGTATTATGAGTCGTAGTTGTTGGTGTATGTTGATCTAAGGCTTGCAATATAGCTAAGGATCTGATCACATAGCACCTTTTTCTGCAGTTTTTTTGCAAGGAAAGCACACCACAAAAAGCACAATTAAAGGGCTCAAAATAATGACTAGAGCAGAGCAATTTTTTCAAAATTCGGTTCCGATTACGATCGGCGGCAAATATTGTATTTGCAATATTCACCAAACAAGCTGAATGTCATTGGAGTTAATCGGAGTAGCAATGAACGAATATGTTCGGAATCGATCGTCAAACTTAAATTTGGCACAAATAGGTTACCAATATGGCACAAATATGGCAAATCAGATTCGCTCATCACTAATAATGATCATTTTCATTTCTATTCAAAAACAACTTCCTACTTCTATGTTCGGGCTTTTGATCTTCTAATAATCGCTCAGGCTCGCCAAGAGTTTAAAAGAAGTGACATGTACATGCTTCTAGCGTCTCTTGTAAGACGCTCAATACTTACAATGCAAATCAATGGGAAGGCTAACCATGTGGATATTTTTTTGCGCATGTTTTTAACATTTCATTCTCTATAAAATCCTAGCATTTTCTTTAGTGCTTAATTTAGTAAAAAAAAATAACCAAAAAACACCATAAAAGCTCTTCTTTTTTACCAAACCCCCCAAAAAAAGAAAAGTTTTCTCAAGCAACTTCTGTTTGAAAAAGAGACTATTCTAAATGGCAGAAGAAAAAAACCCACTAGAGTATTGTTGCTGAGTAATGGAAAGGAAAAATCCTCCTCGAAAACTCAAAAATCACAAAATCTTGGAGTTTCTACTCAGTGGCTATGGGCCTATGGAGTCATTTTGCAGAGTTTGCTTTTTGGAGTAAACTGTGCAGTACCACCAAGTTTTTGAGAAGTTTTGCATGGAGATTGTAAGAGTTTCCTTTCATTTAACTCTAAATTTCTGGTCCAAAAATTTCTGAAAATACTTCATGTTCACATAGTGACTTTTCTCTCGATTCTGCAAAAAAAACTCAGTGCCCTAATCATCAAAACTTTTATTCCAGTATTCTAGCATAAAAAGATTTGAAAAATTGCACAATTCTGGAGCAACTGGTAGCTGTGCTAAAATTATGAGACTTTTGGCATTCTAACACGATTTTCTCCCAGCTCTAACAAAGTGGGCAGAGCTGGGGTAGGACGGAAGAATGTCAAATTCCAGCAGGGACTGGAGTAGGATTTGCGTTGAGGTGCACATAGATGTGTACACTACTTGTCCTACACTCCTTATTCATGCAAATATGGCATTACAACAATAGAAGATATACAGGTTTAAATATGATTAATGACAGAATTAGGCAGATTATTATTGTTCATAAAACTGGTGATTTATTGTAAAATTGGGTGTGACTTAAATTTTTTATTAATTATGTAACTAAGTTCACGAACCATTTAAATCTAGGCAATAGTTATTACTGAATGACATAATAACCAAGCTATGAACAGAACAGGACAGGTGTTCCCTATGAAAAGAGATGAAAGCTGCTAATAAAGAGCTGTTGATCTAATATTATACTATATACAGTCTGCAGACCAACATCAAAGCCAAGGGCCGCACCTAGTTTTTTTTTTATCACTCCCTAGAAAATAATTGCTATGAAATCGTTGCCCTTGGGAATGCTTGAAGTAGCCTTTAAGTCACTAAAACCTTGCATCAGTCAAATAATTGATTTTCTTATTGTTTTTATTTACTACATGCTGGAATTTTGGAGATTTTTTTTTTAAATTGAGTGACTTTCATTTTTCATAGCATTATATATTGTTACACTTGGTCCCAGCGCTGGCTCTGCACTCCGTCCTGCTCACTCACCTGCCCCAACTGCTCCCCGGCGTCCTGTGTCCTCCTCCACTTCCTGGCACGCTGCTGGCAGGCTTCCAGATAGTCTGCTTAGGACGCGAGGCCGCGCCCACCGTCTCTCTTAAAGGGGCAGCGTGCATTTTTTGAAATAGCTAATTAACCAATGGCTGCGCACTCAGTACTATATCTGGTCACTCCACCATTAGGGAGTGCCGGAGCAACGTGTTCTATCATTGCTACATCCGGTTCTGTTCCTGATCTGTCTGCGCTGCGTCTGCAGTCTCTGTGCTTCGCTGATACTGTTTGTCTCCTCAGATCCTTGCTAACCCGTATCTGGCTAACCTGGACAATCTCGGCTATTACTGGCGCAAGTGTCATCCCGTTCCGCCATCAGCCATCCGTACCCGTGGACCGTGACAAGGTCACTGGAGCCAGCCTACTACCATCCGTTCTGGACCAGGACCTTACCCTTCTCCGTCAAGAACCCTCCACGGACTCTGTAAAAACCTGTTACCCTTTTGGTCCCTCTGGGACAGCTGCCACGTGTCCGGGGTCTAACTGGAGGTAGCACCTGTGTCCTCCGGGTATTCCATTCTGGTCCTGTTCGAGGGGCCTTACTACGGGTACCCGGGGCTCACTAGTTACGCCCACTTCGGAGCCCCCCGGACCGCGGTCTCGAGGTTCCACATTAAAAAATAAAAACGAATGTGAACTTCACCACCTCTGCCTCCGCTTCCATTCGTTACATATATTTTGAGAATCTGTGACAAATCTCT
This sequence comes from Oophaga sylvatica, assembly GCA_033576555.1. Taxonomy (NCBI): domain Eukaryota; kingdom Metazoa; phylum Chordata; class Amphibia; order Anura; family Dendrobatidae; genus Oophaga; species Oophaga sylvatica. Next base: position 338,725,688 of record JARQOD010000005.1, read on the forward strand.
TTCAAATCCACTGCAAAAAATCCCAAAAGATAAAACAATCTTTAGTACAAGTTCTACAAATAATAATAGTATACTACTTTTATTATAGGGAATTTGTGAGTAGGATCAAACCTCCTAAGCTGACTATACGGGCATGTACAGTAGGTCATAGGAAGCTGGATAAAATGATAGCTTGATATCTGTGATCTGATGTCTTATTCCAGAGATATTCACATTTTTTATATGTTAATGAGCTGTTCAGGGCTCTGAGACTGACACTGATCTGCATGAAAATCTGCTTCCAGAGCTTATTTTATATGTAGGAGGCATGTTATTAGTGTGGTGTGTAATGGTTACCTCCATTGTTGTGTCTTGTGTAATTAATGGACGCACTCTGATTCCCTGATCTCATTGCAGAGCTGTGTGTGATTATAACTGACACATCTGCAGGTTCCTCTGAGCTTCCATCTCTCAGGCAGACATGGTTGTAATATTGTTGCAAAACAGCAGAGCTCAGAGAGCTGCAAAAAATGTATTCATAAGAAGACAAAGTTCGGTTGTACTGTTCTGTGTTAGTTATATGACTAACAATGATAACTCCCCCCCTATATTAAAAAGGGGGACTGGTGTACTGAGACTGAGTCTGATACCATCAGGCAGTGTCTCTCATTAAGATATTCTAGCTTTTCCTTAGCTGCATTGCTTTGCCAAACTGGAAGAGGAGCAGCAGCAGAGGATAGGACTGATTGGCTGAGAAAGCTGGAGAAAAAGTTAGGAGGGGTCAGTACCAGGGAACATGAGTTCTGGCAACCCTTATTGGGAAAAGAGAGCAGTGGTCAAGAAGGAGAACATAGTGTGTGGACTAACAGTTCTGTAGCTACATGTGAAAGGACAGTGAGCCATGGAGCTGCACCACAACTACAGACAAGCCAGGTTATCCCACCTCCCCTTGCTTTGCAAAAAGGAGAACTCTGCCTTCCATACCTAAGAAATTGAATTCTGAAGCCCCAGGCTGGAACCCTGTGTGACTGCACTACTGCCACATCAAAGAGTGAGTAGCTTGCCGGGACTTAGGATTCCATTGGGGACAAGTTTATAAGAACTATCTATAAGGGAGTATTGCTAGAACTTGTGGTTCAACACACCTGAATTTATAATAGGACCCACTGTGAAGGAGATCTTGTTGCTATGGCACTATGTGCACCGACAAACGCTTCAAGCACGCCATGACCCTCCGCAACCGGGCCCCAATATTGAACTTTGTTATTTCCCATTGCTGCAGCCATTTATAGTTTAAGCAGCATTAGTTAGGAGTGTGCTTGATGCAATTTATAAGGAAAGGGAAGTATCATCCCTAATGTTCAGGGTAACTGAAAAGCTTTTTATTGTTGTGTACTTGTAAATTGTGTAATAATATTTGTTTTACTTACTATTTCCCTTACCATATTCACCATTTACCACTTCATAAATAAACCTGTTATTTGTTCCAACCTCATCTTTTGTGAGTGTGTAATAAGCATGGGCAGGGGTTTCCTGAGTCAACACATGGCAGAAGAGGAATACCCTCCTGCATCCCACTACAGCTGCCAGCAAGATTCGAGTCGAAGCACTGCACTATATTTAGGTGAGAACTATCGAAGACTCTGCCCATGGAGGCAGCTTAAAGGGGTGCTGCATAAGCTCTGGATTGAGATTCTCATGCAGATCAGTGCCTGGTCCATAGTCCTAAACAGCTTCATTTCAAACGCTGATGAGAGTGTCAGCATAATGTGATCGAATTCTCTCAGTACCGAAATAATAATAATAATCTTTATTTATATAGCGCCAACATATTTTACATTTTTACAGTTTAACAGTTTCAAAACACAACTCATAAGTAAACAACGTTAACAATACAATAATTAAAGCAAAATAAGATGACCCTGCTCGTGAGAGCTTACAATCTACAATGAGGTGGGGGAGATACAAAGTACAGGTGTGTGTATATACAATGGTGAATTTACAATGATGGTCCAGCCATCTTGAGGGAGTGAGGGATGGATGGAGATAGTGAATGGGCTACACACACACATAGAATGACTTTGATTAGTGAACGTGATAGGCCGCTCTGAACAAATGTGTTTTGAGGGAGCGCCTGAAGCCATGCAAATTGTGGATAGTCCTAATTTCTTGGGTAGAGTATTCCAGAGGATTGGCGCAGCGCGGGAGAAGTCTTGGAGTCGAGAGTTGGAGGTACGGATTAGTGCAGAGTTTAGATGAAAGTCGTTTGCAGAGCGAAGCAGTCGGTTAGGCCGATAGATAGAAATGAGGGAGGAAATGTAGGGGGGTGCTGCACTGTGGAGAGCTTTGTGGGTGAGAACAAGTACTTTGAATTGGATCCTAAAATGAATGGGCAGCCAGTGTAAGGATTGGCGAAGAGCGGACGCGTCCGAGTACCGATTAGCCAGATGGATGACCCTGGCTGCTGCATTAAGGATGGACTGGAGAGGGGATAGTCGAGTAATGGGGAGGCCAAGTAATAGAGCGTTGCAGTAGTCCAGGCGGGAGTGGATCAATGCTACAGTGAGGGTTTTTGTTGTTTCCATGGTGAGAAAATGGCGGATTCTAGAGATGTTCTTTAGGTGTAGGCGGCAAGAGCAGGCAAGAGATTGTATATGGGAGGTGAAGGAGAGATTGGTGTCAAACATAACACCCAGACAGTGAGCCTGCTGCCTGGGTGTTATTATGGTGCCGCCCACGGAGAGGGAAATGTCAAATTTTGGGAGGTTAGTAGACGGCGGGAGCAGAAGAAGTTCAGTTTTGGAGAGGTTGAGTTTCAGATAGAGAGCGGACATGATGTTGGAGACTGCGGACAGACAGTCACTGGCGTTCTGTAGTACAGTGGGGGTAAGGTCGTGGGATGACGTGTATAGTTGTGTGTCATCAGCATAAAGATGGTACTGAAAGCCAAATCTGCTGATGGTCTGTCCAATTGGGGCCGTGTAGAGAGAGAAGAGAAGGGGGCCAAGAACTGAGCCCTGGGGTACCCCGACAGCAAGAGGAAGAGGAGAAAAGATGAGTGAACCTGACCTGTAAAGTTTGTACCAGACTCCTAGTGTCCAGTGCTGAACTCCGAACACAAACTTTGCCAGGTTCGGCTGCCGAATAAAGTTTATTGAAAGGCTGCATCACATCCAATCAACAAGCTTTTAGGCTGTGGGCACTTTTGGAACTATCACAACCATGCCAAGTTTTGGCATGGCTGTGATTGGCCAGCGAATTGCCATTCTATTCTCATTCTGCGGGAACACAAGTGCGCGCAGGTAGAATCACTACTGATGGCATTCCCACGTGACAGAGGGGACTCAGTTTAAGAGCAAGGTAGAAGAGGAGAAGAAAGTTGCCAATGCATCCGGGGCACCGGCACCACTTTGGAAGGACGGGTTAGCCTGCCCGAAATGTGGAAAACCTTCCTCAGCATGCCACAACATCTGGCACCACCATTTTATAGGGTCCATATTAGCAGAAGGCAGTGTTTCAACATCATGCTGGAAGAATACGTGTCCCCATGTCTCCACGTATTAAATGATGGATCTACCCCATTTAACTTCTGGGTCTCCAAATTGGACATATGGATTGAGTTTGCACTTTACGCCTTGAAGGTGCTGACCTGCCCTATGGCAAGTGTACTGTCGGAATGTGTGTTTAGCACAGTAGGAGGTATGATCACAGAGAGCCGCATCTGCTTGTCCACAGCCAATATGGCAAGGTCACATTCATTAAAATCACCCAGGCATGGATCCCACAGGACTTGTAATTACCTTTTGCAGACTAGAGAAGTATACAAGTCCCATTCAGCCATTGTTCTACTCCACCGCAGACTATTCATTCTATTTGACATTCCCAATGTTTATGGGCCTTCCCAAATTAAAAAAAAAATAAAATAAAACCAAAAACTGTTGGCTACCTCCTCCTCCACCTGTAACACCTACACAGCCACATCCACCTCTACCTCCTTCTCAACCTCTTCTTCCAGTTGGACTTCCACCTCCTGGTTCAAGATTGTTATTTTTAATTTTTTTATTCTATGCTATTTTAAGTAATTTCCTTAAAAAAATAAAAAAAATAAAAAACCCAAAACATTATTGGCTATCTTCTCCCTCCTCCACCTTTTCTACTTGCACCACCATGTCCACCTCCAACTCCTCCTCCACTTGGACCTCCACCCCTGGTTCAAAATTGTTTTTTTTTATTTTATGTTAAGTAATTTCCCTATAAACATTTGTTTGCATTGCAATTGTCCTGCTCTTACCTTCATTTTGCTTCTTTTTGCAGTACCCTAGACCTTACTACCACAATTTTACAGCACAAAGGTTTGGGTCCCCATTGGCTTCTATGGGGTTCGGGTCAAGTTCTGGTACCTGAACAGAACTTTGGACTATAGTGTGATTGAACTTCGCTCATCTCTACTAAAGAGGTATTGTCAAAAAATAATTGGGGGACATTGGGTCAAATCGAGGCAGATGAACAATTTAGGCTAAATGGCCCCATTTCATCAATTGCAAATTTTGGTAAGTCACTTTCCTTTTTTTCTGTCATGATACTAGTAGCTGTTTTTAGCAACAAATTAATCAAAATGACACACTCAATTCATGAGTATGGCACAAAGTCAAAAATAAACTTTCTTCCCGCCTTGAATTGATTTTCCAACTTTTGGTACCAAAGGTCCCAAACTTTGTGCCAAAATGCTGGTATACTCAAAAAATACACAAGGATGGGGACTTGAATGAAGTTGTGCCAAATTTACTGACTTTTTAAAAAAGTCATAATTTATGAATCAGTCTAAAATATCTGGAATTGCTAGACTCCACCCACAAAGTGGCAAACAAAAAAAAGACAAGCACTTATTGCAACCTGTGAAAATTTTCACAAGTACCGTAAATAAAATCCTTAAACTACCAATATATGAATCCAAAAATAATTTTCCAATTGGGAAAATAACAAAAATCTGCATTGGTAATACTCAAATGAATCGTCATCAGACAGGAAATAAGAAAAAAATATACAAAAGCAGTTGGATAGTCTAGTTAGGGAACGGTAGGATTTTTTTAAATCAAGTATATTAGAAAAATAAAGTGGGGAAAAAATTATTTGATACACTGTCGATTTTGCAGGTTTTCCCACCTATAAAGAATGGCAAAGTCTGTAATTATTATCGTAGGTACACTCAGGGCCGGCTCCAGGTTTTCGTGAACCTGTGCGAAAGAGTCCCAGTGGACCCCCTTTAACCCATACCACAATTCATGATTCACAGATAAGCAATATAGGTATAGTACAATGCCATAGATTTTACTTCTTACATTACATGAATGATATCTATTGTGATTTTTATAATAGCTCAGAAACTGACAAATCATCTCAGCAGACAATGCGTGCTCTGGGGAGGTTCAAAAGTTTGCAGTCATACAGAGTGACTGCAGACTTTTCATTTTAGATTGGACAGTATAGTCCTCTATACAGTTTTATAAGCACCACATAGTCCTCTATATAGTATTATGGGCACCACATAGTCCTCCATACAGTATTATTGGGCATTACATAGTCCTACATACAGCATTATGGACACCACATAGTCATGCAACCAGTATTATGGTCACCATATAGTCCTCCATAAAGTATAATGGGCCCCATATATTACTCCATACAGTATAATGGACACAACATAGTGCTCCATACAGTATAATGGGCCCCATATAATGCTTCATACGGTATAATGGGCCCCAGATAATGCTCCATACAGTATAATGAGCCCCACATAGTGCTCCATGCTGTATAATGGGAACCACATAGTGCTCCATACAGTATAATGGGCACCATACTCTCCTCCATACAGTATAATGGGCCCCATGTATTGTTCAATACATTATTATGGACCCCATATATTGCTCCATACAATGTTATGGGGTCCATATATTGCTCTATACAGTATTATGGGGCCCATATATTGCTCAATACACTATAATGGGCCCCATATATTGCTCCTAACAGCATAATGAGTCCCATATATTGATCCATACAGTCTAATGGTCCTCATATATTGCTCTATATACCGTGCCTTGCAAAAGTATTCGGCCCCCTGGAACTTTTCATCCTTTTCCCAGATATCATGCTTCAAACATAAAGATACCAAAAGTAAATTTTTGGTGAAGAATCAACAACAAGTGGGACACAATTGTGAAGCTGAACAAAATGTATTGGTTATTTTAAATTTTTGTGGAATTAGAAAAACTGAAAAGTGGGGCATGCAATATTATTCTGCCCCTTTACTTTCAGTGCAGCAAACTCACTCCAGAAGTTCATTGTGGATCTCTGAATGATCCAATGTTGTCCTAAATGACTAATGATGATAAATATAATCCACCTGTGTGTAATCAAGTCTCCGTATAAATGCCCCTGCTCTGTGATAGTCTCAGGGTTCTGTTTGAAGCACAGAGAGCATCATGAGGACCAAGGAACAAAACAGGCAGGTCCTTGATACTGTTGTGGAGAAGTTTAAAGCCAGATTTGGATACAAAATGATTTCCAAAACTTAAAAACATCCCAAGGAGCACTGTGCAAGTGATCATATTGAAATGGAAAGAGTATCATACCACTGAAAATCTACCAAGACCCGGCCGTCCCTCTAAACTTTCATCTCAAACAAGGAAAAGACTGATCAGAGATGCAGTCAAGAGGCCCATAATCACTCTGGATGAACTGCAGAGATTTACAGCTGAGGTGGGACAGTCTGTCCATAGGACAACAATCAGTCGTACACTGCACAAATCTGGCCTTTATGGAAGAGTGGCAAGAAGAAAGCCATTTCTCAAAGATATCCATAAAAAGTGTTGCTTAAAGTTTGCAACAAGCCACCTGGGAGACAGACCAAACATGTGCAAGAAGGTGCTCTGGTCAGATGAAACCAAAATCGAACTTTTTGGCAGCAATGCCAAACTATATGTTTGGGGTAAAGGCAACACAGCTCATCACCCTGAACAGGGCCGGAGTCAGCACCCGGCACACCCGGGCAAGTGCCGGGGCCCTGGTGAGAGGGGGGCCCACTCAGCATGAGCAGACATACTGCTGGTTCAAGTGGTGCAAACAAAGCAATGAGGAGAATGACAGCCGGCGTCAGTAGTACCGCTAACAGGAGAAGCAGGGGGCCCGCTCTACTGCACGCAGGTGATATGAGGGTCAAATGGGCCCCCTTCCTCCCCTGTTAGCATACTTTATGCTGCTCTCCGGCCGGCTGTCTCTGCAGTGCTGTGGTGAGGTGACAGGCAGCAGACGCAGGAACAGGAAGAGAGGAGTGACGGAGGGGAGGGCCTCTCAGTGAGTCTCTGCTGCTGTGCACGTGGGGGACTGGGTCCTGGACTGGGTCCTGGGCTGACAATACCAGTAAGCTTCTCTTTATGATTAGTTGCCATCCTGAAGTTTGGAAAGTTTTTGCTTTCCCAGGTTTAATCCCCTAAACTCCTCCCTGACAATTTGCCCCTCTGCTTTTACATCTGCCATGTCTTCTAACCACAGTGAAGCCTCAGGTGTCTGCAGCTCCTGCTCCGTCAGACACCTGAGTGCAGAGTCAGTGTATATGCAGCTGGCGGGGTCTCCTCAAATCAGTATGATTCATATCTCCATAATGTCAGATATGCCAAGCACCCCTGATTCATCCGGGCAGATGTGTTCTCATATGTCAGCTCATCTCCAAGGGGATAGTGTCAGTAGTAGATATGCATGATTGGGGTTGTAGTAGCATCCAGAGACACTATGACCTTTCATGGTCTGACTGGGCACCCTGAGCTTTGTAGTAGTAACAGCTAACTGGAGGCAAGTTCATAAGCAGTATTGAGTGCTGTCTACATATCAGGTTATGCTGATACTTGTGGTCCTACAGCCCCTGTACTGGTAAAATTCATCCCTGTTTAATTTCTATTCTGTCCATAATTGATTGGATGGCGTAGTGTTAACCCAACATACGAAAGCCAGGATATGAAGAGGCTGAACAAGAAATGACATCACAATTCTTTTTTTTTTTTTTGGTAAATAATAGATCTTTATTTAGCCTACAAAAATGCATACAAAACCACACAAAAAAAACGCTTGAAACTCTGGATAAAAAACTCACAGATTTTTACCTTCATTTTCGTGTCTGTGCACACGTTGCGGATTCTACTGCGGATCCGAAGCAGATTCTCCTGCGTTGTACAGTGCCATTATAGTCTATGTAAAATAAAAACCGCTGTGCGCATGTGGAAAAATCACCAGCATAAACGCTGGGGGTTCATTTCCGGAGCATGTCAATTCTTTGTGCGGATCTGCACCGTTTCTGCACCCATTGACTTGCGTTGAGTCGGGCGCTATCACTCATGTAAGAAGTGAAATCTGACATTGTACTGTACCTATATTTCTCAGCTGTATCTGTGCATCATGAATCGTGGTATGTGTTAAACGGGGGGCCCACTGAGACTCTTTCGCCCGGGGCCCTCAAAAACCTGGAGCCGGCCCTGACCCTGAACACACCATCCCCACTGGCAAACATGGTAGTGGCAGCATCATGGTTTGGGCCTGCTTTTCTTCAGCAGGGACAGGGAAGATGGTTAAAATTGATGGGAAGATGGATGGAGCCAAATACAGGACCAATCTTGAAGAAAACCTGTTGGAGTCTGCAAAAGACCTGAGACTGGGACGGAGATTTGTCTTCCAACAAGACAATGATCCCAAACATAAAGCAAAATCTACATTGGAATGGTTCACAAATAAACGCATCCAGGTGTTAGAATGGGCAAGTCAAAGTTCAGACCTGAATCCAATCGAGGAGCTGTGGAAAGAGCTGAAAGCTGCTGTTCACAAACGATCTCCATCCAACCTCACTGACCTCGAGCTGTTTGCCGAGGAAGAATTGGCGAGAATTTCAGCCTCTCGATGTACAAAACTGATAGAGTCATACACCAAGTGACTTGCAGATGTAATCGCAGCAAAAGGTGGCACAACAAAGTATTAAGTTAAAGGGGCCGAATAATATTGCACGCCCCACTTTTCAGTTTTTGTATCTCCACAAAAATTTAAAATAACCAATAAATTTCATTCAACTTCACAATTGTGTCCCACTTGTTGATTCTTCACCAAAAATTTACATTTGGTATCTTTATGTTTGAAGCATGATATGTGGGAAAAGGTTGAAAAGTTCCAGGGGGCCGAATACTTTCGCAAGGCACTGTAGTATATAATGGCTCCATATAATGCTCCAGACAGTATAATGACCCCATATATTGTTCCAACCAGTATAATGGGCCCTAAATAATGCTTTATATGGTATAATGGGCCCCACATAGTTCTCCATACAGTATAATGGGCACCATACTGTCCTCCATACTGTACAATGGACCCCATATATTGCTCCATACATTATTATGTGCCCCATATATTGCTCCATACAGTATTATGGGCCTCATATATTGCTCCATATAATATTATGTGGCCCATATATTGCTCTATAGAGTATTATGGGACCCATATATTGCTCCATACAATATTATGGGACCCATATATTGGTCCATACACTATAATGGGCCCCATATATTGCTCCATACAGTATAATGGGCCCCATATATTGCTCCATACAGTATAATGGGCATCATATATTGTGCAATAAAGAATAATGGGCCCCATATAATGCTCCATACAGTGTAATGGCCCTATACAGAATATAATGGAACCATATATTGCTCCATAAAGTATAATGGTCCCTTATATTGCACCATACAGTACTGTATAATGGGCCCCATATATTGCTCCATACAGAAAAATGGGCCCCCCATATTGCTCAATACAGTATCATGGGCCTCATATTTTGCTCAATAAAGTATAATGGGCCCCATATAATGCTCAGTACAGTATAATGTGCCTCATATATTGCTCAATAAAGTATAATGGGCCCCATATAATGATCCATACAGTATAATAGCCCCATATATTGCTCCATACAGTATATAATGGAGCTATATTTTACTTCATACAGTATAATGGCCTCATATAATGCTCCACACATAAAAAAATCAAATATTCACTGCTCCTAATTCCCTGCTGCTCCGGCTCTTCAGCGTCTTCTAGCTTTCTGCAGTGCTCAACACAGAGGGTTTGCTGTTATGATTTGGTAACTGAGGAGGACAGGAGCAAAACACTGCAGCAAGGCAGCCGAACACCTGAGAGGTTGGAAACTAATGGGTTGCCGATCCCTAAACTAACCGCATAACTAGAAACAGCCATGGAGCGTACCTACGGTGGTCCTAGACGCCTCGGCACAGCTGGAGAGCTAGCTACACCTAAAGATAGAAACAGGAAAGCTAACTGCCCCGGAGTAGAGCCCCAAAGGCAGCCCCCAAACATATAATGGTGGTTAGATAAGACGAAACACAAACGCAGGCAGAAAATAGAGTGAGCAAACGCTGGGGCCAAACACTGCCTAAATAGGGCAAGACAGGACAGAATACTATCTGCAACCCAGCAGAACCCTAGCAAAACTTCCAACACTTCTGATTTCAAACATGCTGAGATCACCCACTAAATCAGATCTCAGTGTGAACGAGGCTAACCCGCAGCCACTCAAAAAGCAGGGAAAGAGCAATTGAACAAATAACAGTGGCTACTGAAAAACAGAGAGTAGCACAGGCCCCAGGAGGGGACCCGGCTAGCCTCCACAAAGGTGCAGACAAAAATGGAAATAGCGAACACAAGAGAAACAAGCAGAAAATATCTTATCTGAAGGTAGCAGACAAAGGCAAGACACCAGCAGACTTCCAAATGAACCAGGAAACAACAATTGATCACCGGCAAGGATAATGGGAAAGCAGCTCCCTTATATCAGCCCAGTCAGTGACTCCTGATTGCCAGTCATCGCTGGCAGGTGAGGAGGACCTGTCATTAGATACAGCTTCAGTACCGTCAGCAACCACCAGAGGGAGCCTCAGCTCAGAAATTGTCTCCAACACGTTCACAACAGTGTGCTACAGTGATATCATCGCGCCCTCTGCCCTTAGATGTCACAGAGTCAGAAGATGGTGAAAAGGCCGGAACAGTGGGGAACAAGGAGAGGTGAGTAGCTAAGTGGAGAGACTGATGCCAGCGCATTAGCCCGGGTGGTGACGCCAGCCCTGACTACTCTTCAACTGTGAGAGACAGAATCTTGAAAAAAAATAATCCAGAAAATTGCATCATAGTGGCTGTCCTTGGGCAACATTGAGTTTCAGCTGCCTCCAAAGAAGTTATATTGGGTTCAGGTCTGGAGACTGGCTAGGCCACTCCAGTACCTTGAAATGCTTCTTACGGTGCCACTCCTTAGTTGCCCTGTCTGTGTGTTGTCATGTTGGAAGACCCAGCCATGGCCCATTTTTAATTCTCTTACTGAGGAAAGTTGGTTGTTGGCCAAAATCTCGCGATACATGACCCCATTCTTCCTCACGTCAATATGGTGCAGTATTCCTGTCCCCTTGCAGAAAAGCATGCCCAAAGTATGATGTTTCCCCCACCATGCTTTACAGTTGGAACGGTATTCTTGAGGTTGTACTCATCCTTTTTCTTCCTCCAAAAATGGCAAGTGGAGTTGATTCCAAAAATCCATGTGTTTATTGGTGAACTTCAAACTGGCTTGGACACGTGCTGGCATGGGCAGGGGACCTTTGCACGCCCTGCAGGATTTTTATCCATGACGGTGTAGTGTGTTACTAACAGTAATGTTTGAGACTATGGTATGGTCCCAACTCTCTTCTGGCCATTGACCAAGTCCTCCCATATAGTTATGGGCTGATTCCTGACGTTTCTAAGAATAATTCTTAGACCATGAGGCGAGATGTTGCATGAAGCTTCAGACCGAGGAAGATTGACAGTCATCTTGTGCTTCTTCCATTTTTAATAATTGTGCCCACAGTTCTTGACTTCTCACCAAGCTGCTTGCCTATTGTCCTGTAGCCCATGCCAGCCTTGTGCTGGAGTACAGTTTTGTCCCTGGTGTCATTAGACAGCCCTTTGGACTTGGCCATGGTGGAGAGGTTGGAGTGTGATTGATTGAGCGTGTGGACAAGTGCTTTCTATATAGGTAACGGGTTCAAACATGTGCAATTAATACAGGTAATGAATGCAGAGTAGGAAGGCTTCTTAAATAAAAACTAACAGGTCTGCGAAAGCCAAAATTCTTGCTGATTGCTAGGTGAGCAAATACTTATTTCATGCAATGAAATACAGTTTAAATATTTAAAAGTCATACAATGTGATTTTCTGTTTTATTTTTAGATTCTGTCTCTCACAGTTGAAGTGTACATATGATAAAAATTAAAGACCTCTACATTCTTTGTAGGTGGGAAAACTTGCAAAATCATCATCAGTGCATCAAATACTTATTTTCCCCACTGTAGCTTAGAATTATGGGACCAAATAGATAGGTAGTTAGAACAAAAATGCTTTTCTATCGGACCCGCCTTTAAAAATTTATACATTTTATGTGGCTCAAACAAAAATCATCATAGGGTACTATGCGCAAAGCTCATTTTCCAAGAACCTCGTGAGGAGAATGAAGCTAAAAAATGGCTGATAGGATAGGTAGGACTTGTGTTTTAATGCACTCTTTTCTCTCCTACACAGTTGTGCCTTGTGGAAACACAGAACATATTTTATGCTGTCCTAATTTGTAGAACTGTCATAAACTAATGAACATAATTGATATATTGTACATTTTATCTAGCTCACTGTTCCCAACAAATAAAAACCCAGTCCAGATAACTCCAGATTTTTGACGCTACAGTTACGCCCTTAAGTAATAGATTTAGTCATCTGTTAAGATGCCAAGAACATGTAGTTCTCTCTACTAGTAAGTGGTAAAGCCTTTTAGTCATGGGTACGAGGTTAACCACAGGTAAAGGCGTGGATGTTTAGACTTGATGCCAACATTCTACTTTTCTTATTATGCTATTTTATGGGTCGCTTCCTATTACATAATCAAACAAGTTGCTTACGTCTGTTTATATCAGATTAATCCTTTTGTTACTTTGTGAATATGAAGAATTCATTGCAATGATACCATTTACAATAATGAACAATACAAAGATTCACTAGATTTTTTTAAACCGATTCTTCCAGAAACAGGAGCTTTGGGCATCCACAGTGATTGTCAATTCATTTTCCCTGCACATTATTAAAAGAGAGAGATTTGAGATATTTGAATTTAATGCCATGCTGATCTACAAGCTTAAGGGAAACTAATAATTGAGAATTGTGATTTTTTTAAATTCAAGAATGCAAATTTTCCCTTTTCAAAAACAACTTTGTAATTACCCTGCACTATTTTGTTATTGATTAACAAATAGAAGGGGCCCATTTAATCATATTAGAAGATCATAGTGGTCTTTAGGAATCTTTGAGTATCTATACTACCCACCCGAAGCATTTTGGTTATCATCAGTTTTGCAGTTAGTATCTTTTTGTTGCACATAATAGAATATGCTCATGCTTTTCATTTTTGCATGGTATTTTTCTCCATAGATTTTATCAAACTTTGTAATTATTGGATTCTGGTTATGATATGTAAGAATACAATGTGGTTTCTTTCTTAGCTTAGCATTGCGCTGCCCTAATGGTCCGAAATCAGAACTATTTTGGTTGAATGAGGAGAACCTACACAATTTTAGTCAGGTTCTTTTAATGTTATGGTTATTTAGTATATAATTTTTTGTTGTTACTTTACTGGTTAATCCATGTTTTACAGTATTTATCTAATTGATAGTTTATATAGCTTGTTTGCTTCATATTTTTTCCCTAGTCAAACTAGTATTATATAATTTGTTCCAGTGGTTAACTTGAGTTGCATACAAGGAACCCATACGACCTCAAAGCTGGGAGAACTCAATGAAAGCACATGCAGCCTTGTATACAGCCTGCGGACTTATCAGGGACAATTAAACTGTACGTGCGCAACTGAATACATCTGTCAATATTTCTGATCATTACTACCACAGGCTGCTATATACATATCTAGTTAAATTATGTTTCCATAGCTTGGGTCAAAATGTATAATGACACAGTGAAGGAGAGATGGCGTCACCAATGTACTAGCTGTAACAGCTGGAGGCATAATAATAAGGCATACTTGTTAAAGCAGCTTCTCATTGTTGTCATAGGGTGGAAAGTTACCAACATATGTCTTCTGATGGTGGACCTCTTAAATGATAAATCATTCAACAACAAAGTATAGTCCTTAGAGGGGATGACCAAGGCTAAGACATTGATGACCTATCCTTAGATCATTGGGGGTCTGACATCAGTACCCCATCAATCAACTGTTTGCAGCTCCCATGGTGGCCGAATGTGCACATTGTACAGAACTAGAACAGTAGAGCTCTGCTTACTCTGTAATGGAGATTTTGGGTACTTTATTGAAATGAATGGAAGTGATCTTCAGTATAGCTACCATACAGTATATGGAGCTGTGCTGTTCCAGCTCTGCACATTGTGCTCATCCGGCCTTCGTGGGAACTGTAAACACCCGACTGGTGAGAGTGCTGTGTGTCAGACCCTCATTAATTTCATATTTATGATCTATCATAAGGATTAGTGATGAGCGAGTATACTCGTTGCTCGGGTTTTCTTGAGCATGTTCGGGTGATCCCCGAGTATTTTGGCGTGCTCGGAGATTTAGTGTTTGTCGACGCAGCTGCATAATTTGCGGCTACCAGACAGTATGTATACATGTGGGGATTGCATGTTTGTTAGGAATTCCACACATGTATTCAGACTGTCTAGCAGCTGCAAATCATGCAGCTGCGTCGACAAACACTTAATCTCTGAGCACGCCAAAATACTCGGAGATCACTTGAGCATGCTCGAGAAAACCCGACCAACAAGTATACTCGCTCATCACTAATAAAGATATCTTAGCCCAAGATAACCCTTAATTGTCATTAAATCTGTTGACAATATAATGTGTAGCTTCAAACACCATTTGTTGGGTAAATGACTTTGAGTTATAGACTGGACCTCAAGATGAGCATATCCTTGAATGAACTCCATTAAATGTTGATACTAAGGGCCAAGAAAAATTAGATTAAGACTGCCCTGCAACCTGCGGCTATGCAGAATTAAAGGGTTTATGCCTATCTTTATTGATCAGTCTTTATTACCATCGCCATAGATGAGTATTGCTTAATAATGCTTGTAAAAATAAGCACATTTGCAAAAATTTGGGCCACTCTTGACATATTAACACTTTTCATTGCCTAGCAGATTCACAACCGATGCTATCTAGCAGTGGTGGCCAAACATGCGCAGTGCTTCACAGGGTATTTCTACTGATCATGTAACTAATCACTGCTTTGAAGCTGGCAAGAATCGCTGGAACACACTGTTAGCTCCAAAACCCCAACCAGCGTCAGTGGAGATGTAAGTCAGGGTCAGGTCAACTAAGTAATGAGTTGTAAATAAAGGGAATGGAAATATATCAAGAATGGTTGAAATTTGCAATAAGCAGTAAATAAATGTACACCCAGAAGAAAAGCGATGAGGTCTCTTGGCACGTCCGGGTGTACAGCTTGGCTGGGTGGCACATTCTCAGTAGAACGCTAAAGCGAGTACCCATACCAGAAAATCTTATTGCGCAGAAATAGGGAAAATAGTGATCTATGCAGGCGCTTGACATCACTAACACATTCATGTCATAGAGAGGGAGGCACTAAAGATGGAAATAACCTCAGGAGCAGAGATTCGGTAAGTGCTCTGGGCGTGACAAGTGCTTAATGTTTCATTTGCATATTAGATAAATAGTGAATTTCTGCAGATTCAGCCAACAAATAACAGATATAAAGGTACTAATGAGTTTATCTTTCACTGACCTACATGCTCATATAACATATAAATAGTTTAGGGGGTTGATCTTGATGACAGATTCACTTTAACAATACAATGAATATCACAGCTCAGACTTTCAGATGCAGATATAACTTTCATTTTATTAGTGAGAACAACTGGTCTTGAAGGGAAAGCCATGTCTCATTGTACCTGGTCTCGTAACTCTGAGGAAACTCATGACCATACTTACTTTATTCTGGACCTAACACCGAGTTCAAATATAGGGCAATTAAAAATAACCACAGTATGAGAAGGGATCTCAATGTTACCATCAGGCAAAACAAAGCATGGCTGTATAAGATCATGTATGACAATGAAGAGATCTTTTAGTTATTCCTAAATAACTGAAAAATATATTTCTGTGTCCAGTAAATCTCATTACTGGATCCTAATCCAGTACATTTTTTACTGTATGGAGTCCACATTGTCCATGGTGCATATTAATGACTAATGGGAATTTTATTAATAGCCCTATAGATTTTAAAATTAATTAATGATTTTATGGGCATGTGCAGATGTGCCACATGCATTTTTGCAGTAGATTAGTTTCAGAAAAATTCTTCCATTCTTCAACACACCCACAATCAAGCATGCTTTTTTCTTTTTCTCCTGATCTCCTTAATGTTGCCGAAGTGTTTCAAAAACAGTGTAAGGGCTCATACTCACTGGCACCGAAAACGGATGATATTCAGGCGAAAAAAAATCGGCTTCAAATCTGACCAATGTTATTCAATAGGTGAGTTCTCATTTGCGATTTTTTTCTCATCAGAAATTGGTGTGAGAAAAAAATCACAGCAAGCTGAGATTTGATGCGATTTTGGGATGATAATCGCTAATGCAAGTCAATGGGTGCGATTAAAAAACGCACAGCACTCGCACCATGCAAGTGCTGTCCGATTTATACGCACCAGTCTCCTTTGAAAAGCCGGTAATTCATCCCCGGCTACTGTAAAATCACACTGACAGCTCACAAAACACTAGATACATACACATAGAATACATATATATATATATACAGTCAGGGCCAGAAATATTTGGACAGTGACACAATTTTCGCGAGTTGGGCTCTGCATGCCACCACATTGGATTTGAAATGAAACCTCTACAACAGAATTCAAGTGCAGATTGTAACGTTTAATTTGAAGGGTTGAACAAAAATATGTGTTAGAAAATGTAGGAATTGTACACATTTCTTTACAAACACTCCACATTTTAGGAGGTCAAAAGTAATTGGACAAATAAACATAACCCAAACAAAATATTTTTATTTTCAATATTTTGTGGCGAATCCTTTGGAGGCAATCACTGCCTTAAGTCTGGAACCATGGACATCACCAAACGCTGGGTTTCCTCCTTCTTAATGCTTTGCCAGGCCTTTACAGCCGCAGCCTTCAGGTCTTGCTTGTTTGTGGGTCTTTCCCTCTTAAGTCTGGATTTGAGCAAGTGAAATGCATGCTCAATTGGGTTAAGATCTGGTGATTGACTTGGCCATTGAAGAATGTTCCACTTTTTTGCACTCATGAACTCCTGTGTAGCTTTGGCTGTATGCTTGGGGTCATTATCCATCTGTACTATGAAGCGCCGTCCAATCAAGTTTGCATCATTTGGCTGAATCTGGGCTGAAAGTATATCCCGGTACACTTCAGAATTCATCCGGCTACTCTTGTCTGCTGTTATGTCATCAATAAACACAAGTGACCCAGTGCCATTGAAAGCCATGCATGCCCATGCCATCACGTTGCCTCCACCATGTTTTACAGAGGATGTGGTGTGCCTTGGATCATGTGCCGTTCCCTTTCTTCTCCAAACTTTTGGCTTGGTACAGGTTGATCTTTGTTTCATCTGTCCATAGAATACTTTTCCAGAACTGAACTGGCTTCTGGAGGTGTTTTTCAGCAAATTTAACTCTGGCCTGTCTATTTTTGGAATTGATGAATGGTTTGCATCTAGATGTGAACCCTTTGTATTTACTTTCATGGAGTCTTCTCTTTACTGTTGACTTAGAGACAGATACACCTACTTCACTGAGAGTGTTCTGGACTTCAGTTGATGTTGTGAACGGGTTCTTCTTCACCAAAGACAGTATGCGGCGATCATCTACCACTGTTATCTTCCGTGGGCTCCCAGGTCTTTTTGGATTGATGAGTTCACCAGTGCTTTCTTTCTTTCTCAGGATGTACCAAATTGTAGATTTTGCCACTTCTAATGTTGTAGCAATTTCTTGGATGGGTTTTTTTCTGTTCTTGCAGCTTAAGGATGGCTTGTTTCACCTGCATGGAGAGCTCCTGTGACCACATGTTTCCTTCACAGCGAAACCTTCCAAATGCAAACACCACACCTCAAATCAACTCCGGCCCTTTCATCTGCTTAATTGAGAATGACATAACAAAGGGATTGCCCACACCTGTCCATGAAATAGCCTTGGAGTCATTTGTCCAATTACTTTTGGTCCCTTTAAAAACAGGGTGGCACATGTTAAGGAGCTGAAACTCCTAAACCCTTCATCCAATTTTAATGTGGATACCCTCAAATGAAAGCTGAAAGTCTGGACTTCAACTGCATCTGAATTGTTTTGTTTAAAATTCATTGTGGTAATGTCTAGAACCAAAATTAGATAAATGTTGTCTCTGTCCAAATATATATGGACCTAACTGTATATACATGTCATTGTGACACATACATATATATATATATATATATATATATATTTATAGTTCATACACTTCTACATACTGTAATAGCCGCTAATTCAATTACCGGCTTTTGTGAAATCACAGAAGCCGACATGAAATGATACATTGTTTCCACACAGTTAACCATATCATTTCATGTATTTTGATATATGGTTTTAACTTACAATTACATAAGTGTATGTGTGCAAAATTTCAGACATGTAGGGGTTAATTAAAGGTGTCAATTCGTTGAAAAAAAATGCGTGGGCTACCAGACAGACAAAGCCAGCGAGTGGGGGCAGATAATAATAGCCTAGGGAGGGTACATTTTTTTTGTGCCCCCCTGGCTACTAACATCTGCCCCCAGACACCCCAGAAAGGGCAAATCTATAATTAGATTCGCCCTTTCTGGCACTTTGCCCGTCTATTCCCATTGCCCTGTAGCGGTGGCGAATGGGTTAATAAGGGGTTAAAGCCACCTTGCTATTGAAAGGTCACTTTAAGCCAGGTTAATAATTGAGAGCTGTCAATTAGACAACTATCAATTATTAATCCTATTGAAGGAAATAAAAAAATCACAAACACTTTAAGAATTTAATTTAAATTTTTTAAAAAAAAAAAAAACTAAAATTTTTAAAATTTGCCCCTTTTTTTTGGGGGGTCTGGGGAAGATTTTTGTAGCCGGGGGGCACAAAAAAAATGAAACCCCCCTTAGGCTAATTTTTTTTGCCCCCACTCCTTGCTTTGAAATGGCTGGTGGGAAAATACAGCGGGAGCCCATGCATTTTTTTTTTAACGAATTTTCACCTTTAAATTTTCCCCTACAGGGCTGAAATTTTTTCACAACATACACTTATGTAATTGTAAATTAAAACCCTATATCAAAATACATGAAATGACATGGTTAACTGGGGTCCCAAAAAAATGTATCATTTCATGGTTTGGGTTTTGTGTTTCACAAAAACCCGGGAATTGAATTAGCGGGTATTACAGTATGTAGAAAAAAAATAACTAAAAAATAAAAAATATAAAAAGTATGGTTTTCAATGGATGTATAAAAATTTTAAATATATTTTAAACCTATGTGGTATATTATTGTTTCTATTCTTTTTTTAAAACTGTCAGTGCCCATTTTTCGTATAGCCGGGTGAATTAAACGGCAAAATACTATGAGAAGTGTAAAGACCAAAAATATTTTATAAATATATATAATAT
>JARQOD010000005.1:338745559-338779491 GCA_033576555.1 Oophaga sylvatica
AGGGTATTAACTTGTCATGAAAAGTTCTGCCATGCAAAGCATTTTGGCATCTAAATTATCAAGAGCAACTGCTGTCAGATTCTTTTGGAATTGCCAACCAATGATGTCAGAGATGTGCTCTATTAGAAAAGTTTGGAGATGCTGCAGACCATGATAGCATGGCTAAGCCATTTAGATTTCCACAGAAACGTGAACAACTTACGGCCTTAATTTATCCATTCCAGCCTCTGGTCTCCATTTGGAAATCATGTGAACAATGACCTACCACTAGTCATACTCCCAAGATTATGGTATGGGATGGCATAATGTTTTGCAACCGGATCCTTTCATTCTAGGTACACTAACACCTCATCGTTACATTGATTTTATCATGAAACTAATGGTACTAGATGTGGTTTCCCACAAGATGTTTTTCAACACGAGAACACCAGGCCGCATGTTGCTCGTGCTACTGTGGGTAACCTTTAGGAAACAACAAAGTAAAGTGACCTATAGTATAAACATGTAAATATGGGCATAATTTTGGATAGAGTTTCTAGCAAATGAGACAGATTTATTCAACATTAAGATTGTGTTTTACTATTGAAGTCCCAAGGAAATTTCATCGTGCTGATCACAGATACAAGGAATTCCCTTAGCTGATTACGGACCAACACAGATCTTGTTCTATGCCCTGTCAACAGCAGGCTTTGGATACACTATGCTCTTTATGAAAGGAGATTCACTTTGTGATTCACCTACACAGAACTAATTGCATAGAAATTAGTCACATACAAAGAAAATATATGTTAACTAGTGGAGTGGGCCACTTTATCATTATATTAACAAATGTGTTGGGGACATATTTAGGCATTTAGTAAAATATAAGTTTTACAATTTATCTTTCAGCACTTGATAGTGCTGCCTTATTCACAGAGGAAAGCTGTTTTTCAATTGGAGGAGGCTGACAGACTCATCTGGTTGATCTGGTATCTTGCACCTCCATTAGCAGGCAGTATATTGACAGGAGAGCTTTCCAGTTTATGGAAGCCTGCACTAACAAGATAAAGGATAAAAACCTGAAAATATTTATAATATGCCACGTGGTATTCGGTAATGGTAGCCGACCAGCAATGCAGATCCTCTGGGATAATGTTAGGGCAGCAAAGATGGTTAAGCTCTCCGCAGGTAGAGCTGTGTCCCAGGGCAGTTAGGATGTTAAAAGTAATGATAGTGGCTGCAGTGGTGAGTGTGGTGCAGAGCCGGTGAGATGTGAATGACTCAGAGTACACAGCAGGGTGCAGTTTCCAATGCTTTACTCACAGTTCACTTGTGAGCAGTTGCCCACTTAGTGCCGTGTCCTCCAGGTGAGGGGTCCAGCAAACTCCCAGGTAGAAGGGGATGCACCTTTCCAGGCCTCCCTTCTGTGTGTTTCCCTCCTGGCCATCTCACTGCACTGGTTTCCGCCCTTCTGCCCAGCACCTACACAAGCAGTGTCCCAAGCCAGCAACCGCGGACCTTGTCGAGCGGCGTCCTCTGAGTCTCCTTGCTCCTTGTATATACAGATACCTCAGCCTCTGGTTTGCCTCTGGTTTGCTAGCTGAGTCTTGTAGTCCTCCACTAGTCTTAGGGGCCGTTCCCCTACTGCGACGTGGTCCCTACACTTCTGGATACGAGCCCCACGGGTGGCCTTTGCACTTCCCGTGTCTCTAGGACCCCTTCTGTCCTCCTGGGAGCTTCCTTCTGTCTCTCCCTCTCAATTCCCTCTACTCGTCTGGGGACAAGCTCCTCACAGCTTGATCTCTCCAGCTAGACTGTTCTACTCCTCTCTGCTCACTCACTTTCGCTTTCTAAGCTCCTCCCCTTTTCCTACCTCCTCCACCCACTGCCCAACACCCTTTCCTACCCAGCCTGAGATGAGGCCATCCTCCCTAAGGGTATGCCCAGGTGCTCTGACTGAACTAGTGTGTGTTGGGTGCGAGTGATAAAGTCCTGGGTAGTGCTCTCTCCTTACCTGAGAGTGGCATACCACACCTCTGGATAAGGTGCAGTACCTCTGTGGTGACTGGACCCTCAAGGGTGCCACAATTATGTCTTACAACCAATGAAAACCCAAAAGTCTTTATCTCAGTAAATTAAAATAAATAACAAAAATCACCTGCAAAGTCCTCCTAAGTGTTTAACAAGGTCCCTTATTCTGTTTCAGTAGGCTCCACAACCATGGAGAAGACTGCTGACTTGAATGATGTCCAGAAGGCAGTCATTAACACACTCCACAAGGAGGGTAAGCCACAAAAAGTCATTGCTAAAGAAGCTGGCTGTTCAGAGTGCTGTATCCAAGTATATTAACCCCTTAACCTCCAAGGGTGGTTTGTTCGTTAATGACCGCGCCAATTTTTACAATTCTGACCACTGTCTCTTTATGAGGCTATAACTCTGGAACGCTTCAATGGATCTTCACGATTCTGAGATTGTTTTCTCGTGACATATTGTACTTCCTGATAGTGGTAAAATTTCTTCGATAAAATTTGCGGTTATTTATGAAAAAATAGAAATATGGCGAAAATGTAGAAAATTTTGCAATTTTCAAACTTTGAATTTTTATTCCCTTAAAACAGAGAAATATGTCACACAAAATAGTTACTAAATAACATTTCCCACATGTCTACTTTACATCAGCACAATTTTGAAACCAAATTTTTTTTTGCTGCGAAGTTATAAGGGTTAAAAGTTGACCAGCGATTTCTCCTTTTTACAACAAATTGTACAAAACCATTTTTTTAGGGACCACCTCACATTTGAAGTCACTTTGAGGAATCTATATGGCAGAAAATACCCAAAAGTGACACCATTATAAAAACTGCACCCCTCAAGGTACTCAAAGCCACATTCAAGAAGTTTATTAACCCTTCAGGTGCTTCACAGGAGCTGAAGCAACTTGGAAGGAAAAAATGAACATTTAACTTTTTAGTCACAAAAATGATCTTTTACAAACATTTTTTTTATTTTAACAAAAGTAAAAGCAGAAAATGGACAGAAAAAGTTGTGCAATTTCTCCTGAGGACGCCGATACCCCATATATGGGGGAAAACCACTGTCTGGGCGCACGGCAGGGCTTGGAAGGGAAGGAGCGCCGTTTGACTTTTTCAAACCAAAATTGACGGGAATTGAGATTGGATGCCATGTCGCGTTTTGAGAGCCCCTAATGTGCCTAAACAGTGGAAACCCCCCACATGTGACACCATTTTGGAAACTAGACCCCTAAGGAACTTATCTAGATCTGTTGTGAGCACTTTGAACCCCCAAGTGTTTCACTAAAGTTTATAATGCCTGGGTGTGAAAAAAAAAAATTTCCACAAAAATGATTTTTTAGTCCCCAATTTTTGATTTTTCCCAAGGAAATTGAACCCCAAAGGTTGTTGTCCAATTTGCCCTGAGTACGCTGATACCCCATATGTGGGGGAGAAATACTGTTTGGATGCACCGCAGGGCTCGGAAAGGAAGTAATGACGTTTTGGAATGCAGACTTTGATGGGTGTCATGTTCAGTTTGCAGAGTCCGTGATGTGCCTAAACAGTGGAAACCCCCCACAAGTGACCCCATCTTGGAAACTAAACCCCCTAAGGAATTTATCTAGATCTGTGGTGAGCACTTTGAACCCCCAAGTGCTTCACACAAATTTATAATGCCTGGGCATGAAAATAAAAAATCCTATTTTATTCCCACAAAAGTAATATTTAAGTCACCAATTTTTTATTTTCCCAAGGGTAACATGAGAAATTGTACCATAAAAGTTGTTTTCCAATTTGTCCTGAGTACGCTGATACCCCATATGTGGGGGGGAACCACTGTTTGGGCGCACGGCAGAGCTCGGAAGGGAAGGAGCGCCATTTGACTTTTTCAAACCAAAATTGGCTGGAATCGAGATTGGACGCCATGTCGCATTTCAATAGCCCTGATGTGCCTAAACAGTGGGAATCCCCCACAAGTGACCCCATTTTAAAAACTAGACCCCCTAAGGAACTTATCTAGATCTGTGATGAGCACTTTGAACCCCCAAGTGCTTCACACAAGTTTATAACGTAGAGCCGTAAAATTAAAAAATCATATTTTTTCCACAAAAATGATCTTTTCTCCCCAATTTTTATTTTCACAAGGGTAACAAGACCTCAAAAGTTATTGTGCAATTTGTCCTGAGTACGCTGATACCCAATATGTGGGGGTAAACCACTGTTTGGGTGCATGGCAGAGCTTGGAAGGGAAGGAGCGCAGTTTGACTTTTTCAACGCAGAATTGGCTGTATGCCATGTCGCGTTTGGAGAGCCCCTGACGTGCCAAAACAGTGGAAACCCCCCACAAGTAACCCCATTTTGGAAACTAGACCCCCTAAGGAACTTATCAAGATGTGTGCTTCACAGAAGTTTATAACGCCCGGATGTGAAAATTAAAAAATCATATTTTTTCCACAAACATGATTTTTAGTCCCAGATTTTTATGTTCCCAAGGGTAAGGGGAGAAATTGGACCCTAAAAGTTGTTGTCCAATTTGTCCTGAGTTCGCTGATACCCTATATGTGGGAGAAAACTACTGTATGGGCACACGTCGGGGCTCGGAAATGAAGTAGTGACGTTTTGCATTGCAGTCTTTGATGGAATGGTCTGCGGGTGTCATGTCGCGTTTGGAGAGCCCCTGATGTGCCTAAACGGTGGAATCTCCCACAAGTGACCCCATTTTGGAAACTAGACCCCCAAAGTAACCTATTTAGATGTGTGGTGAGAACTTTGAACCCCCAAGTGCTTCACAAAAGTTTATAACGTAGAGCCATAAAAATAATAAATCATATTTTTTTCTACAAAAACGATATTTTCACCCCAATTTTTTATTTTCCCAAGAGTAACAGAAGAAATTGGACCCCAAGAGTTATTGTGCAATTTGTCCTGAGTATGCTGATACCCCATATGTAGGGGTAAACTACAGTTTGGGCGCATGGCAGAGCTCAGAAGGGAAGGAGCACCGTTTGACTTTTTCAACGCCGAATTGGCTGGACTTGAGATCAGACGCCATGTCACATTTGGAGAGCCCCTGATATGCCTAAACAGTGGAAACCCCACAATTCTAACTCCAACACTAACCCCAACACACCCCTAACACTAATCCCAACCCTAATCATAACCCTAACCACAAACCTAACCCTAACACACCCGTAACCCTAGTCCCAACCCTAACCCTAACTTTAGCCCCAACCTTAACCCTAAATTTAGCCTCAACCCTAACCCTAATGGGAAAATGAAAATAAATACATTTTTGTAATTTTATTATTTTTCCCTAACTAAGGGGGTGATAAAGGGGGGTTTCATTTACTATTTATAGCGGGTTTTTATGATTGGCAGCTGTCACGCTAAAAGACGCATTTTATTGCAAAAAGTAGTTTTTGCATCATCACATTTTGAGAGCTATAATTTTTCTATATTTTGGTCCACAGAGTCATATGAGGTCTTATTTTTTGCGGGACGAGCTGACGTTTTTATTGGTACCATTTTTTGGCACATGACATTTTTTGATCGCTTTTTATTACAATTTTTGGGAGGCAGAATGAACAAAAAACAGCAATTCATGAGTTTCTTTTGGGGAGGGGCGTTTATAGCGTTCTGCGTGTGGTAAAATTGATAATGCAGTTTTATTCTTCGGGTCAGTACGATTACAGTGATACCTCATTTGTATCTTTTATGTTTTGGCGCTTTTATACAATTAAAACGATTACCGTATATACTCATGTATAAGCCGACCCGTGTATAAGCCGACCCCCCTAATTTTGCCACAAAAAACTGGGAAAACTTATTGACTCACATATAAGCCTAGGGTGAAAAATGATTATGCCCCCATATGATGCTCCACAGATTATGCCCCCATATGCTGCACAAATTATGCCCAATATGCTCCACAGATTATGCCCCCATATGCTCCAGATTATGCCCAATATGCTTGAGATTATGCCCCCATATGCTCCAGATTATGCCCCCATATATTCCACAGATTATGCCCCCGTATGATCCACAGATTATGCCCCCATATGCTCCAGATTATGCCCCCATATGCTCCAGATTATGCCCCCATATGTTCCACAGCTTATGCCCCATATGCTCCATATTATGCCCCCATACGTTCCACAGCTTATGCCCCCATATGCTCCATATTATGCCCCCATATGTTCCACATCTTATGCCCCCATATGCTCCATTTAATGCCCCATATGCTCCAGATTATGCCCCCATATGCTCCAGATTATGCCCCCATATGCTCCATATTATGCCCCCATATGTTCCACAGTTTATGCCCCCATATGCTCCAGATTATGCCCCATATGCTGCTGCTGCAAAAAAAAAATGACATACTCACATCTCGTCGCTGGGGGCCAGGTGACGATGTCCTGAGCAGTCGGTGACACTGGCGCGCTATGGGGGACAGGTGCCGGTGTCACCGCTCGCTCAGGACCCCGGCACCTGAGATATTTACCTGTCCTTTCTGCACCGCTGCATGCTGCGTCCTCGTCAGACTCCTCTGGCTGTGAATGATCTGGCAGGGGGCGCGGCACTCACTAACGACGTCATCACGCCCTCTGCCTGATCATTCACAGCCAGAGGAGTCAGACGAGGACGCAGCGGTGGAGAGGACAGGTAAATATCGCTATACTCACCCCTCCACCGGCGAGATCTCTGCAGCCTCTCCTCTTCTCCCGGCGCTCTCTGCAGCGTTTCCTTCCTACAGCGGTCACATGGTACCGCTCATTAAAGTCATAAATATGTGCATATTCATGACTTTAATGAGCGGTACCATGTGACCGCTGCAGGAAGGAGCAGGAGATCGTGGGAGAAGCAGGGGGGCTGCAGAGACCGCGCCGGCGGAGAGGTGAGTATAATCCGACACCCCCGCTCCCCCTCCCCCGCCGACCCCTGTATATGACCCGCGTATAAGCCGAGAGGGTGACTTTCAGCCCTAAAAAATGGGCTGAAAATCTCGGCTTATACACGAGTATATACGGTGTATATAAAAAATAATTATTTTTGCATCGCTTTATTCTGCAAGCTATAACTTTTTTATTGTTTTGCTGATGATGCTGTATGGCAGTTCGTTTTTTGCGGGACAAGATGACGTTTTCAGCGGTACCATGTTTGTTTATATGCGTCTTTTTGATCGCGTGTTATTCCACTTTTTGTTCGGCAGTATGATGATAAATCATTGTTTTTTAGACTTGCTTTTTTTTTAAGGAGTTCACTAAAGGGGTTAACTAATGGGACAGTTTTATAGTACAGGTCGTTACGGAAGCGGCGATACTAAATATGTGCACTTTTATTGTTGTTGTTTGTTTTTTTTACATTAAATAAATTAATTTAATGGGGATTTTTTTTTTTCATTATTTAGGAATTTCTTTTACAAATGTTTATTTTTATTTTTTGTACATTTTTATTTTGTCCCAGGGTGGGACATCACTGTGTAGGGTCAGATCGCTGGTGTGACAGTGTGCACAGCACTCTGTCACACCAGCGATCGCTCTGGCACTGCTGCAGGCTTCTCAGTGCCTGCTCTCAGCAGGCACTGAGGAAGCCGCCTCCCTGCAGGACCCAGCGGCCATCTTGGATCCGGGGTCCTGCAGTGAGGAGAGTCCCTCGGAACAGCGCGTCACATCGCGCTGTTCTGAGGGTCTCAGGGGAGCACGCAGGGAGCTCCCTCCCTGCGCGATTCTTCCCTGTGCCCCCGGTACACCGCGATCATGTTTGATAGCGGTGTGCCAGGGGTTAATGTGCCGGGAGCGGTCCGTGACCCTCCTGGCACATATGGCCGGGTGTCAGCTGTGATGATAAGCTGACACCCAGCCGCGATCAGCTGCGCTGCCCCCGGGAGCTCAGCTGATCACCTTGGACGTACTATTCCGTCCCTGGGAATTAAGTACCAGGTCACATGGACGGAATAGTACATCCAATGGGATTAAAGGGTTAATGGAAAGTTGAGTGGAAGGAAAAAGTGTGGTAGAAAAAGGTGCACAAGCAGCCGGGATAACCACAGCCTGAAAGGATTGTTAAGAAAAGGCCATTCAAAGATTTGGAGGAGATTCAGACGAAGTAGACCGCAGCTGGAATCATTGCTTAAAAAGCCATCACACACATACGTATCCAGGTCATGGCTACAAGTGTCGCAATCCTTGTGTCAAGCCACTCATGACCAATCGACAACACCAGAAGCGTCTTACCTGGGCCAAGGAGAAAAAGAACTGGACTGTTGCTCAGTGATCCAAGGTGTTGTTTTCAGATGAATCTGGAGGAAGAGTGTAGAGGCACACAATCCAAGCTGCTTGAGGTCTAGTGTGAACTTTCCACAATCAATGATGGTTTGGGGAGCCATGTCACCTGCTGGTGTAGATCCACTGTGTTTTATCAAGACCACAGACAGCATGGCTGTCTACCAGGAAATTTTAGAGCACTTCATGCTTTCCTCTGCTGACAAGCTTGTTTTAGAGATGGAAATTTCATTCTCCAGCAGGACTTGGCACCTGTCCACACTGCCAGAAGTACCAATACCTGGTTTAAAAACAACAGTATCACTGTGCTTGATTGGCCAGAAAACTCACCTGACCTTAACCCCATAGAGAATCCATGGGGTATTTTCAAGAGGGAGATGAGAGATGCCAGAACCGACAATGCAGATGAGCTGAAGGCTGCTATAAAAACATATACACAGCTAGGACTTGTACCCTTAAAATATTTGAAACTAAATAACAAAAAGGTCAAATTGAACTTTTAATCAATATAGATTAAAAAGAGGTTCAACCTCATAAACCAACAAAGTGCTCATGTGCTCAAAACATACAGACATTGTAACATTTCCAGGGGATATAGCTCTAGGATCGCTGTCTGGGTAGACAGAATGGCACGAAAACAGTTCATTCAGACAGCAGTTCTGGTGTAAAACTGGCCGCAACCAGCTTTATTAAAGTCCACAGCAAACAGATAAAAATAAAGCATAAACAGAAAACCTAGGCTTGTCTAGCCACTAATTACACATAGATCGATTTCCCTATTTATCCGGGTCCAGACTCTACCAGTCTGTGCCCAAAACAACACATATGATATATGTTACCAGTATGGAGTTTCACAGATACTCCTCCTTGTGTCTGAAGGCCCCTTCAGCGTCCAGACTTGAGAGAGATCCACTCCTATTCAGCCGCTATTCGCAGGGAAATCTCACTGAGACTACTCCTGTGTCCGGGGTACTTCCTGCACCCAGACTGAGATATCTCAAACTCCTGGAGATGCTTCTTGTGCCGGGACACCTTCCTGTGTCCAGACTGAGCGTGCTCCCACTCCTGGAGACTGCTTCTTGTGCCTGGACCCCTTCCTGTGTCCAGACTAAGCCAGCTCCCTGATTGTGTTTGCAGACACCTACTTCTGGTCTCCTAATTAACAGCTGAATGGCTTCAGGCCTGAGCTGCCAGTGTGGGCTGAATGTGAGGTGTAGTGACCTTTCTCTACCACTAGGTTTACTAAGCCACACATTTCCCTTATACCTAGGTGAAATGTTCACCTCATTCAACACATATTCCTTCACTGTCTCACAACATACAAAATAAACCAAAATAAAAATAATGATGGATGGACACCACCTTTGGTGTGCAACTAATTCGTTTTCACACAATCCCAACCATTACAGGGAAAAAAATATTGCACATCAAACCAAAAACTGCTGATCTTACATCACAAGTTTAAGCAAGAGCCAATTCCACCATGTTAACAGTTAGTGAATATTTGCATTGTTGCACTTTTATCCTTAGATCATTAAGTTAGACAGTATTGCACTTATACTGGAACGCTCTCACCTGATACTTGAGTTGGGATTATTGGATTCCCATTTCCTTCCTCCTCTATCAACCGGTGGACGTCCTAAGTGTGGCCTCCCTCCCAACATGTTTTGCGCCACCCGCTAGGGCCGTGGGGTACCCGGGCTAGGTCGGAGGACTCTTAAAGGGATGGTCACGGCTGCAGTGACCCGGTCCGAGGCCCTTGGACGCGCAAATAAAAAGGATGAGAGAATATTTGAAGGGGATTGCTCGTGACCCCACCTTTGATATTTGGCTATAGATGGCCGACGCTGCTTAGAGGGACTGCTGGGGCCCATGGTAATGCAGCCGAAATGGTTCTGCTCCCCACAGGTGGAGCGGGGCCCCAGAGCTACCCGAACAGTCTATGAGGGGTTGTGAACGTTGGGATGCAGGATTGATTGGAGGATGCATGGATCATAGTTTCTTTATCTTTAATTGTAGGTACAGTCCGGAGCGCTGGTACAGGTGGTATTGGAGATCCGGACAGCCTGGAAGCAGTTCAGAATCCCCCTAGCCAGGTGGGATCGGAAGCCTCCCTACTGCACTGTTCTTTAGGCTCTTGATGCCTTAGGTCTCTTCAAGTCCCTCTCTCTTAGTCTGTCCTTTAAGTGGAACACCACCCATATGGTAGGCTGCTTGAACCTTTCTACTGATGTCACTCCCCCTGGTGACTCTAGGCTCTAGTTTGCTGCTGTGCCTTCGGGCATCAGATTTGACCAGGAGACCTGCAATCTCCTGTTCTCCGGATTCAGTTGCTGGGCATGCAGTTCCCACACAACCACTGACTCCGGTGTCCGGTCTGTTGCGCTCAGTGCTGGGGTGAGCTCAGCCACAGGTCCTGTACCCAGATTCTCCTCACTTGCTTCCTCTCCCATTACTGTCTCACACTCACTAACCCTGCCTCTAGACCAGAACTTATAGGGAAGTACCCCTGCAACTAGGTTTAGAGCACCCCCTTCTGGCCTGGAGTCAGAAAAGGTGTTGTATGTCAATGTTACCTGTTAAAGGGATCCCTTCTTGATTCCAGGCATGACATCACCCCCTGTGAGGGAGACTTTGCCACTGTGGCATCCTGACTCCTGGGGTGCCACATTCCCCCCTAGTACAATTCAGTACTCCCGGACTGAGGAAAGCATTGAAAACAAAACATAACTATTTAGAAGATTTTAGCAAGATAAAAAATTACAAAAACCTGAAAAATGGTAAACAACTGACAGCTAAGTTCCTGAGGGCAACACTGGTCCATTTGCTGTACCCTCCAGACTTTTGAGTTTCCTCGGTGGGAACTGCCCCAACCCACCTTTGCTTCATTCCCAGGCGTGGCTACTGGACTCTAGACCTGACTTTATTTGGCTCTTCGGCCACTCCGACAGTTTATATTTACGTCAGGCCGGGAAATTATACACAATACAGGTCCTGACCACACACAGTCCTGTGGCACAATTGTCCTTTAGCAGGTTATTATGCATGTATTAAAAGTTCATACTATAGTCTCTGTTGGTTCTGTTGCTTAGGTTGCAAACTTATACATTTCAATTTATTTACAGTACTAATACAGTGGCATTTTAATCCCTATACCGGGCTGGGACCTGACCTCTAGTACTACAGGTGGATCTACGCACTACAGGTATTGATAGTGACCTGACCAGATTCACTATGCTTGCTACCACTGGTGTAGTGCACTCTCTATTGGCTACGCTACGGGTGACTCTACATAGCACAGGTATACCTGATTTTCTACAACCACTGATGCTCACTATTGGCATGACAGATTCGCCGCTGGCAGGGGTTAAATTTTCTTGCTCTTCTGCTGGTATGGCATCTGCTGCTTGAGCCCACTGGTCTTCAGGCTGGTCTTGAGTTGTATCTACTTCTGGCACTATTGGCTGGGGAAAGATCAAGACGGGCACAACTATGGCCTGACTCAGTCTTGTCCAATCTGGAGGGAACTCTCCAAGTACTGTGCTGATCCTTTTCTACACCTCTTCCATGGGCTGAGGAATGTCTGGGTCTTCAGTCTCTTCCTTTAGTTGCTCAGAGCATGGCTTTAGATGATCTCTTGACACTGCCGCTGAGGTTTCTCCTCCATCCTTACTAATGAGGCACACCTTGGTGTTATCAAAGTCCGAAGGCATTACGGTATATGGTTTAGCCTCCCACTGGTCATATAGTTTGTGCACTCGTCTCTTTCTTTTGAGTACCTGTTCTCCAGGTGACAAGGGAACTGAAGGGGCATGCTGATTGTAGTTTTTTTCTGCTTCTGTCTTGCCTGGTACAAACTTTTCTCCATGCATTCTTGGACTTTGCGATATTGTTGCTGCCGCTTTGTATCCTAGTCTGCATCTGGAGATGTCATCTCATGTGTTAACACTCCCATGTCCAAAGCAATGGGCAACTTGCGCTGTTTTGCTCTCATCAGGTAGGCCGAAGTGCGTTTGGTGGAGTTTACAGGGATATGATTGTAGAGATCTACCAGATCTGGCAACTTTTCTGGCCACTGGTTTTGCTCTTCCAGGGGCAATGTCTTCAGCAGGTCAATTACCACCTGGTTCATCTTCTCACACATACCATTTGTCTGTGGCTGGTAAGGCATCGTCCTGATTTTCTTGCAGCCGTACAGGTTACAGAACTCCTGGAACACTTCTGCTTCAAAGGCTGGGCTTTGGTCGGTAAGCACTCGTTCAGTGTAGCCGTGTGGTCGACAAAAGTGTTCTTGAAACGCTTTGGCTGCAGTCTTCGCTGTTTGGTCTTTGACAGGCACGACTACCAGAAATTGGGAGTAGTTGTCTACTATGGTGAGGGTGTAGACATAGCCTGACCTGCTTGGGACCAGCTTCATGTGGTCTAAGGCTACCAGCTCAAGCGGTTGTTTGGTGACTATGGGCTGTAGGGGAGCCCTCTGGCTATCTCGGTCTTTCAGTCTCAGGTTGCATGGAACACATTCTCGACACCACATCTCGATTGCTTTCCTCATGCCAACCGAGTAGAATCGCTCACGTAGCAGGATTTCCAACTTCTTCCACCCAAAATGTCCTGCTCCATAGTGGTACGCTTCCAAGACCATTGGCGCATCCCGCCTCGGGACTACTACCTGCCAGACCAGGTCATGTGTTTAGGAGTTGACATTTCTCCGACACAGTTTCCCTTCATAGATGAATAACTTGCCCCTTACCTTCCACAACTGTTGAGTCTCTTGTGGAGTATCTGGACTAGGGTGCGAATCAGCTTCCGTCAGCAATTCTTTTGCTAGGCAGACTGCTGGATCACTATTCTGCCTCTCTGCCCACTCATGGTGGGGCAACAGATTCAACGTGGCTTTCTGCTTGGCATAGCGCATGTCACTCACACAGTGGGAGCACTGGGCCACTCCGGAGTGAAGGATGGCTGGTAACTCTGTTTCTTCTAGCTCTTCCTGGTCTTCTTCCCCATCTGGTAAATTGGGCATCCTGGACAGTGCATCAGCATTAGCTGTTGTGAATGTGCTAGAAATGAATTCTGAGCAGAAGCTCCCTCTGTTGGTTACAAACAGTACTGAACTATCCAATGAAGATTGTGAAGATTGGCGATCAGGTGTTACTGACTGGTCTTATATAAGGGAGGTTCCCTCCCATCAGGGTTGCCGGTGATCAATTGTTCTGGTCTCATCTTTGATTCCTGTTCACTTTGTAGCTTGCTGTTTCGTGCCTGCATCTTCTGATAACAGATAAGACATTTTCTTCTTTTAGTTTTTTTGTGCTTGCTTTTTGCATTTTGTCCTGCACTTCTGTGGGGGTCTGCCGGGTCCCCTCCGGGGGCTTGTGCTCCTCTCAGTTTAGTTCAGCCACTGTTGTTTGTTCATTTGCCTTTTCCAGTTTTTTCAGTGGCTGCTGTTTAGTTTTGTTACACCAGAGAACTAATTTAGGTGGTAGAGGTCGTGTGATCTCAGGTGTTTTTGTAATTAGTAGAGTTGGTACTTTTCAGGGTTTTTTGGATTGCAGTAAGTGACCTTCCTATCCTTTTCTATTTAGGAAGTTTGGGCCCCAACGTTTGCTCATACTATTTTCTGTCTGTGTCTGTATTTTCCTCTTGTCTAACCGCCATTACATGTTTGGGGGCTTTCTATGTTCTTTGGGGATCTGCTCCGGGGCAGATAGTTTTCCTCTTTCTGTCTTTAGGTGTAGTTAGCTTCTCAGGCTGTGACGAGGCGTCTAGGACCAACGTAGGTATGCTCCACGGCTGCCTTTAGTTGTGGTGGTTAGTCAGGGTACTGCAATCCCATAGATTCCAACCTCTCTGGTGTATTTCCTTTTTTGCCTGCTCTCCTCAGCTACCAAATCATAACAGTATCACCGGCCTAAAAACTGATATTTGTATGGTACTCACAGAAGGGAAAAATAGTGTTAAAGAAAGAAGATTGTCAGAGTTGTCAGAGATTTTTTTTTTTTCCCTCTGTTTCTCTGAATGCTGAGGAGGATTTTTTTTACTCTCAATGGAGTTTGCACAGTTGTCTGGCCGTGTGGATCAGTTTGCCACTGAAGTTCGGAGTATTGCTACCTATCTTGCAGGGTTGCCTGTTGTGGAACCTAGGATTCCCATGCCAGATTTGTTTTTAGGGGATCGAGCTAAATTTCTGAATTTCAAAAATAACTGTAAGTTGTTTTTTGCCTTGAAATCTAAGTCCTCAGGGAACGCAGCACAGCAGGTTCAAATTGTCATCTCTCTCCTGCGTGGCGATCCTCAGGATTGGGCTTTTTCCCTGACACCTGGGGATCCTGTTTTGAGTAATGTTGATGCATTTTTTCAGGCTCTGGGGTTATTGTACGATGAACCTAATGTCACTGATCAAGCTGAAAAAGCCTTGTTGGCATTAAATGAGGGGCTTGAGGACGCTGAGTTGTACTGTCAGAGATTCCGAAGGTGGGCAGTCCTGACCAAATGGAATGATGATGCTTTGGCAGCCCTTTTTGGAGGGGTCTGTCAGAGAATGTAAAGGATGTTATGGTGGAATTCCCTGTCCCCTCTGGTCTCAATGATTCTATGTCATTAGCGATTCAAATTGACAGACGTTTGCGTGAGCGTAAAGGTATGCGTGGAACAGTGTTGCCTTGTGAACCAGCTTCTGAACCCATGCAGTGTGATAGAGTGGCTTCTGGGGCACAGCGTCATGAGTTTCGTAAACGCAATGGGTTATGTTTCTACTGTGGTGATGCCTCTCATGCTATTTCAGTCTGCCCTAAGCGGGGAAGACGTTTTGCACGTTCAGTTGTCTTGGGTAGTGTTCAGACTAAATTTTTGTTGACTGTTACCCTGATTTGCTCCCTGTCCACATTTTCTGCTCAGGATTTTGTTGATTCGGGAGCAGCTATTAACCTGATGGATTTTGATTTTGCTAAACGTTGTGGGTTTCCTTGATACCCCTACGGAAATCTATTCCCCTACTGGGGATCGATTCTACCCCTTTGGCTGAGAATAAACCTCAGTTCTCTACTCAGGTGATAATGAGGGTTGAACCTGATCATCAGGAGAGTTGCACATTTTTGGTGCTGTATAATCTGCATGACATTATCGTACTGGGTTTCCCTTGGTTACAGTCTCATAATCCTGTTTTGGATTGGAAATCTGTGTCTGTAACCAGTTGGGGCTGCCAATGTGTTAATACCAACACTCCTTTTTTTTCTGCCTCCCCCAGGCTCAGGATGTTCCTGACTTTTTGACTGATTTTTCTGATGTGTTTAGCGAAAGTAAATCTGCATCCTTGCCCCCCCATAGGAGCTATGACTGCGCTATTGAATTAGTGCCTGGTAGTAAATTCCCTAAAGGTCGCCTTTTTAACTTGTCTGTACCTGAACATGACGCTATGCGGTCTTATATCAAGGAGTCATTGGAGAAGGGTCATATCAGACCATCCTCTTCACCCTTGGGTGCCGGTTTTTCTTTGTGGCCAAAAAGGATGGTTCATTAAGGCCGTGTATTGATTATCATCTCTTGAACAATATCACTGTGAAATATCAATATCCGTTACCCTTGATTTCTGACCTGTTTTCCAGGGTGAAAAGTGCTACTTGGTTTACCAAGCTTGACCTCAGGGGGGCATATAACCTTATTCGCATTAAGCACGGGGATGAATGGAAGACGGCATTTAATAGCCCAGAGGGGCATTTTGAGTACCTAGTGATGCCCTTTGGGCTCACTAATGCTCATTCTGTCTTCCAGTCCTTCATGAATGACATTTTCAGGGATTTTGTGGATAAATTTCTGATTGTTTATTTGGATGATATCTTGATTTTTTCCAATGACTGGGACTCTCATGTGAAACATGTTGGGACTGTGTTCCAGATTTTGAGAGAGAATGCTCTGTATGTGAAGGGATCAAAGTGTCTTTTTGGCGTACAGAGGATCTCATTTCTGGGATTCATTTTGTCCCCATCTGTTATTGAAATGGACCCGGTCAAGGTTCAGGCCATCTGTGATTGGGTCCAACCTACTTCATTAAAGGCTCTTCAAAGATTCTTGGGTTTTGCCAATTTTTATCGTAAATTTATTGGTAATTTCTCGGTTATTGTTAAACCATTGAATTGACTGATTTGACCAAAAAGGGTTCTGATGTGGTGAATTGGCCTCCTGAGGCAGTCTCTGCGTTTCAGGAACTTAAGCAGAGATTCACTTCTGCTCCTGTTCTACGGCAGCCTGATGTTTCTCTGCCATTTCAGTGGAGGTTGATGCCTCTGAAATTGGGGCAGGTACCGTTTTGTCCCAAAGAGATCCAGAAACCTCTAAAAGTAACCCTTGTGCCTTTTTCTCTCGAAAATTTTCTCCAACTGAACGTAATTATGACGTGGGTAATCGGGAGTTATTGGCCATGAAGTGGGCTTTTGAAGAGTGGAGACATTGGCTGGAGGGAGCCAAACATCAGGTGGTGGTCCTCACGGACCATAAGAATCTGGTTTATCTGGAATCAGCCAAGCGACTTAATCCTAGACAGGCCAGGTGGGCCTTGTTTTTCACACGTTTTAATTTTGTGGTTTCCTTTCTTCCTGGCACTAAGAATGTTAAGGCGGATGCCCTCTCGAGGAGTTTCCTTGAGGACGCTCCTGAGTTATCTGATCCTGCTGTTATTTTGAAAGAGGGTGTAGTTCTTTCCACCATCTCGCCCAATTTGAGACTGGCTCTGGAAGGGTGTCAGGAGGATAAACCCGAGCGCTGCCCTATTGGGAAATTGTTTGTCCCAGACCGGTGGAAAAAGAGTGTGATGTCTGAGATTCATTGTTCCACGTTGGCTGGTCATCCCGGAATTTTTGGTACCAGAGACTTGGTTAGTCGGTCCTTTTGGTGGCCTACTTTGTCTCGTGACGTCAGGGAATTTGTGCAGTCCTGCGGGACTTGCTCTCGCTTCAAGCCTTGCTCTCGCTCTAGTGGTTTGTTGATGCCATTGCCTGTGCCCAAAAGACCATGGACCCATATCTCTATGGATTTCATTTCCGACCTCCCTGTTTCTCAGAGAATGACCGTTATCTGGGTGATTTGTGATAGGTTTTCCAAAATGATACATCTTGTGCCATTACCTAAGTTGCCTTCCTCCTCTGAATTGGTGCCTTTGTTCCTTCAGCACGTGGTTCGGTTACACGGCATCCCTGAGAACATTGTGTCTGACAGAGGAGTCCAGTTTGTTTCCAGATTTTGGAGGACTTTTTGTTCTAAACTTGGTGTTCAATTGTCTTTCTCCTCGGCTTTTCATCCTCAGACCAATGGACAAACTGAGAGAACAAACCAGACATTGGAGACTTATCTGAGATGCTTTGTGTCTGCTGATCAGGATGACTGGGTCTCTTTTTTGCCTTTGGCTGAGTTTGCTCTTAATAATAGGGCTAGTTCTGCCACTTTGATGTCTCCATTTTTCTGTAATTTTGGGTTTCACCCTCGATTTTCTTCAGGACAGACGGAGGCTTCTGTCTGTCCAGGTGTTGACTCTGTTGTGGAGCATATGCAGCAGATTTGGGACCAGGTAGTGGAGAGGTTGTCCCTCTCTCAGGAGAGGGCCCAGCGGTTTGCCAACCGGCATAGGACTGATGGTCCTCGGTTTGAAGTGGGGGACTTGATCTGGTTGTCCTCAAGAAATATCCCTATGAAAGTTGCATCTCCTAAGTTTAAGCCTAGGTTCATTGGACCTTATAAGATCATGGAAATTCTTAATCCTGTTTCCTTTCGTTTACTTCTTCCAGGGACATTTAAGATCCATAACGTGTTCCACAAGTCCTTATTGAAGAGGTTTGTTGAGCCAGTGGTTCCTATGGCTGTGCCTCCTGACCCTGTTTTGGTTGAGGTCAATCTGGAGTATGTGGTTGAGAAAATATTGAATTCTCGTTTTTTTAGTCGGAAACTCCAGTATTTGGTTAAATGGAGAGGTTATGGTCAGGAGGACAATTCTTGGGTGTTTGCTTCGGACATCCATGCTAGGAGACTCATCCGTGCGTATCACAGAGCTCATCCTGACCGACCTGGTTGCTCAAATGAGGGTTCGGTGACCCCTCCTCAAGGGGGGGGGTACTGTTGTGAATGGCTAGAAATGAATTCTGAGCAGAAGCTCCCTTTGGTGGTTACAAACAGTACTGAACTATCCAATGAAGATTGTGAAGATTGGCGATCAGGTGTTACTGACTGGTCTTATATAAGGGAGGTTCCCTCCCATCAGGGTTGCCGGTGATCAATTGTTCTGGTCTCATCTTTGATTCCTGTTCACCTTGTAGCTTGCTGTTTCGTGCCTGCATTTTCTGCTAACAGATAAGACATTTTCTTCTTTTAGTTTTTTGTGCTTGCTTTTTGCATTTTGTCCTGCACTTCTGTGGGGGTCTGCCGGGTCCCCTCCGGGGGCTTGTGCTCCTCTCAGTTTAGTTCAGCCACTGTTGTTTGTTCATTTGACTTTTCCAGTTTTTTCAGTGGCTGCTGTTTAGTTTTGTTACACCAGAGAACTAATTTAGGTGGTAGAGGTCGTGTGATCTCAGGTGTTTTTGTAATTAGTAGAGTTGGTACTTTTCAGGGTTTTTTGGATTGCAGTAAGTGACCTTCCTATCCTTTTCTATTTAGGAAGTTTGGGCCCCAACGTTTGCTCATACTATTTTCTGTCTGTGTCTGTATTTTCCTCTTGTCTAACCGCCATTACATGTTTGGGGGCTTTCTATGTTCTTTGGGGATCTGCTCCGGGGCAGATAGTTTTCCTCTTTCTGTCTTTAGGTGTAGTTAGCTTCTCAGGCTGTGATGAGGCGTCTAGGACCAACGTAGGTACGCTCCACGGCTGCCTTTAGTTGTGGTGGTTAGTCAGGGTACTGCAATCCCATAGATTCCAACCTCTCTGGTGTATTTCCTTTTTTGCCTGCTCTCCTCAGCTACCAAATCATAAAATTAGCGTTCTTATGCCCCGCTCTGCCTTGATGGTAAACTCGTAGTTGGACAGCCGGGCCATCCATCACTGTTTCAGCGCACCTAGCTTTGTGGTCTCCAAATGAGTCAGTGGATAATTGTCCGTGAAGATGGTAAACTTCGCTGAAGCCAGGTAGTTTTTGAATCGCTTGGTCACAGCCCAGAGTATGGCGAGAAACTCCAGTTTAAAGGAGCTGTAGTTGTCAGGGTTCCTTTCAGTGGGACGAAGCTTCCTGCTGGCGTAGGAGATCACTCTTTCTCTGCCTTTCTGCACTTGTGACAGCACTGCTTCTAATCCCACATTGCTGGCATCAGTATAAAGTATGAATGGTTGGTCATAGTCTGGATAGGCCAGGACTTCATCTCCCATAAGAGCCAACTTCAACCGGGTGAAGGATCTTTCTATTCTGTCATTCCAGTCAAACGAAGGACTCTTCTTCCTGGCCTTCGTGGGTTGGCCCACGAGAAGGTTTTGCAGGGGTGCGGATATTTCAGTAAAGCGTTTGATGAACCTTCGGAAGTAGCCTACCAACCTCAGGAACTGCAGTACTTCATGAATGTTGTTGGGTCTTGGCCAGTCCCTGATAACAGTGACTTTGTCGGGGTCTGGTGCCACGCGTTCCGCGCTCACTACGTGGCCCAGGTACTGCACCTTGAGCTTCAGAAGGTGGCATTAGGACGGCTTTACTTTCAAGCCAAAGTTGGACATGGCTTCGAACACTTTGGCCAGGTGCTTCAAGTCATCTTCATAGGTCTTGGAGAAAACAATGACGTCATCTAGGTACAACAGAACTGTCTCAAAGTTCTTGCGCCCCAGGCAACACTCCATCCATCTCTGGAACGTCCCTGGTGCGTTGCAAAGGCTAAATGACATGCAGTTGAACTCGCTTAAACCCATGGGTGTCGTGAAGGCAGTCTTCTCTTTATCCGCCTCTGCCATGGAAACCTGCCAGTACCCACTGGTGAGATCTAGAGTGGAGAAATAGTGGATTTCAGTGCAGCTAATGATTCCTCAATTCTTAGTAATAGGTAGGCGTCCTTATGTGTGATGCGGTTAATCTGCCTGTAGTCAACACACATCCTCATTGTACCATCTTCTTTCTAACGAGGACTAACGGAGCTGCCCAGGGGCTACAACTGTCTCTGACCACCCCAGCCTCCTTCATCTCCCGTATCATATCCTTGGTACATTGGTAGTGAGCTGGGGGTACAGGCCAGTACCTCACTTTAATGGGCAGATGATCTCCGGTGGGGATATGATGTTGGACCACCTTTACCTGCCCAAAGTCTGAAGGGTGCTTGCTGAATACCCGCTCATACTTTTGAACCACCGAGTAAACCCCATTTTTATGGTGTAAAGGGGTGGAGTCAGTGCCTACGTGAAGCTTCTGACACCAATTCTCTAGCTGTTATGCAGAACCATTTCCTCCTCCTGGTTGGAAGGGACCAAGGGTTCTGCTGCCTGTTTTGCGTTGTTATTGACAATGAACAGCTTAGCAATGGTGGCATACCGGGGTAGCTTGACCTCCTGCTCCCCACAATTTAAGATGCGTACAGATACCCTCCCCTTGCGGACATCGACTACCCCTCTGGCTGTCAGGACAGTGGGCCTACTATCAGAGTACTCTGACACTGCCAACGTCTCCACCAGACAGCTCTACCTGTTGTCTTTGCATCAGGGCCTTGAT
The DNA here is from genome assembly GCA_033576555.1 of Oophaga sylvatica. Lineage (NCBI taxonomy): Eukaryota > Metazoa > Chordata > Amphibia > Anura > Dendrobatidae > Oophaga > Oophaga sylvatica. The sequence goes on from JARQOD010000005.1 coordinate 338,766,491, forward strand.
CTCCTTTTGCAGGGCCCGCTGCTCACTGGAACCAGCAGTTTCGGCTACCTGTTGCAATAAAACAATAAACATTATGTGTATATTACCGATCAGAGCTAGCGATTTGATGTTAGATTAGCCAGTAATTCATTGGATGCTCAGTAAGTTTGTTTTTAACTATACGTTTGTTTTTTTGATTTGATGTGATTGTATCTGTTATTGTGTCTGTATCCGATTGGTGTTCTCACTAATTGAGGGGTGGTATTTGATGTATATAATGGTGGTTAGGAACACTCTGTAATGTGCTGGAAAAAGGTCTTCGGACCGAAATGTCGCCACAGGAGGCAGAATAAATGTAAGATTTGTTTTTCACCACTGACTGAGGCGCTGTCTTTTGATTTATTGTTATGGAACCTGCTCCAGGATGGACTCCCTGGTTTTGACGTGCGCCTTCTTTTTGTCTTATATAGACTTTAATCTTTAGAGGGTGCCGTTCAACTTTTTGTATTTTGACATTAGTGACTTTTGAGACCTGTTTTACCTGCACCCTAAGTTTGTAAATATGGATACATCTACTGGTACGAGTGTTGGTGAACCAGTATCTGCCTGTTTTTATTATACTGATGAGGATGCCATGAGAATCATCTCGGATGCTGAAGCTGATAATTCCTACTTAAGCAAACTGTCTATAGAGATGCTTAAAATGAGATGGGAAAATGAGAGGAAGAAATTAATTTGATTGGAATTGCATGCTGGTACACTTGTGGAGTATTTTAAGGCCAAAAGGATTCCTCGTGGACTGAGGCCGAATCTGCGTCCTACACTCCTGCCGAATAATACCCAATTCTGTGCAAAATTTGAGGCTATTGGGAATAAATATGCCTTTGACATTATCTTGTTGAATATAGAGTTTCTAAAGAAAGAAATGGAAGCTCTGAAACTAAAACAGGGTGAGACAAAGAATTTAATCACCTCTGTTGCCTCTGAAGAGGAGTTGAGTGCTATTGATTCCAGAATTGAGGAAAATCTCCGTAAATATAGGACTGGACTTGAGGATACCAAGAGGTCGAAGTGGTTCAGAGATTTGGATGATTACAATAATGGCAGAGTATATGGCTGGCGGTTTAAAAACTCCATGGCTTTCAATAACAAGCCTTTACCAGGTCCTAGTCATTCTAGAGGCAATTCCAGGAGGTCAAGGAGACCTCAGAAACGTATGGTGGCACAATCTACATTTGGCTTTACAGGTGGTGAGTCAGATTCCACGGATGATGGTGGGAGGACGAATCCCAGTACCTCCAGTTTTTTAGCCAAGAGTCAAGGGGATATACCTCGAGGAAGCGGAAAGGTCACAGAGGTGGCAGAAAACATAGAAGGAGGAAACCAGGGCCTGCTAACGAGGTCCAAGTTGAAGAAGAAATGAAGGTTATGCCATCTCTAGTGGTAAATATTTCCTCTTTATCTCTTTCGGATGTTCAAATTCGGGTATTGTCTTTTTGTCCCTCTAGTAATGTCAACTGGTTTAACCTTGATAATGATTTGTTTTCTTTATTTAGACGATTACGGCTAACATTATTTTTTTCAGGTAAAGAAAAATCTGTGACTGTAAATGTACAGGATAATCTCTCTCTCTCAATGCACTTGGTCTTTATGACAAAAGTGATTTTGTTCCTCCGGAACATGATCCAGTCATTGAAACTTTTTCTAAATTTGTGAAGGCTGATATAGCCAAATTGAAGAAGAGAATTTCAGGTTGGGTAATTCCAATATGAGTGCTTCAGAGAGGAGAGAGATTAAACTGTTAAGATTGAATAAATCCATCACCATCAAGCAAGCCGATAAAGGCGGGGTGGTGGTGGTGATGGATTCTTCATACTATCGTGAGGAAATTATGTCTCAATTATCTGATGTTAATGTGTATGAGAGGCTCTTGGTTAATCCCACTCAGAGGTTTAAACTAGAGCTGGAGGGACTAATTGATGAAGCCCTCTACAATGGTCTGATCGATTCTAAATTGGCTAAATATCTTAAAGTGGAGCACCCTATTGTTCCCATTCTGTACACTCTCCCGAAGATCCATAAGAATTTGCATAGACCACCTGGACGTCCTATCGTCTCAGGGAGGGGCTCTTTATGTAACAAAGTAGCAATCTTTTTGGATCGTTTATTACGAAATTTTGCGATTTCTGCTCCTTCCTATGTGAGAGATACCAGTGACTTTATTAAATCATTGGAAGGTGTACGGGTTGATGACTCTACATAGCTGGTCTCCTTTGATGTGACATCTTTATACACCTCCATTGAACATGACAGGGGGTTGTCAGCTGTCGGTGTGACGCTTGCCAGCTCCGACATGGCCCCAGACTGTGCACGGTTCGCCCTGGCGCTGTTGGAGTTCATCCTGAGGAGGAATTTTTTCCTTTTTGGTGATGAATATTACCTGCAGCGCCACGGGACAGCCATGGGGTCCAATGTGGCACCCACCTATGCTAACATCTATATGGCTGTCCTGGAGGGTGAGCATGTGTACTGTTCTCGGTTCTGGTGCCACGTCAGGGGCTGGCGACGTTACATCGATGACATTTTCTTGATATTTGATGGTGATAGGACAGAGCTGGAATTGTTCCACCAGCATTTGAATGGTATTTTCCCTGAACTTGGGTTCACTATGGATTGCTCACAGGAGAGAATGCAATTCTTGGATACTTCTGTCTATAAGGAAGAAGGGATTCTACATACGGATTTGTTTGTTAAGACAACAGATAGAAACAATCTGTTGCATTTTTCCAGTGAGCATCCGAGAAAAATGGTGGAGTCCTTACCATGGAGTCAGCTTTTGAGGGTGAGGAGGGTTGTTTCCTGTGATGCTTTGATTGATGATAGACTGGAGGAGATGTGTCAGAAATTCCTTCTAAGGGGTTACCCTAAAACCGATCTTGTTAAATTTAAAACGTTGGCTTTGGAGAAATGCAGAGATGATCTTTTGGTGCCCAAAGTGACTACTCAATCTAGAAAAAGGATACCTTTTGTGACAACATTAAATGGTTTGAGTAAAAGGGTTTTGGGGATTATACTGAAGCATTGGTCGCTACTTGGGAGGGGACATGCTGATGTTGAGGAGTTTCAATTATCACTACTTTTTTCCTACAGGAGGAGCAAAATTTTGAAGGATGAATTAGTTATGTCTGATATAGGCAGCTCTAAAAAAGATCTACAAACCACTTTGAGCCGTCCAAGTCTTGGTAATTTTCCTTGCCTTGGATGTGCATGTTGCAATAACATGATCAAAGGGGCCTTTTTCTATCATCCTCAAACGGGGAAGAGTATGAGATCCGGAAGCGATATACCTGTACTAGTAGTTTTGTGGTCTATGTCCTGAGTTGCCCATGTGTCTCTTCTATGTGGGGGAGACCACTATGGAGGTAAAAGCGAGAATAAGTAAACATAAAAGTACGATCAGAACTGGACTGACGGAGCTTCCGGTACTGAGACATTTTCGTGATATGGGTCACTCTGTTAATCAACTGAGATATAGGGTTATTGATGATGTGCCCTTGTTGAGACGGGGTGGCGATCGTATCACACTCTTGAAAAGGAAAGAATTGAAGTGGATCTTTGAGCTGGACACCCTTAAGCCAATGGGTATGAACGTTGAATATAATCAGAGTTGTTTTTTATAAACGATTGTGGGTTTTTGGATGATTATTGTGGTACCTTATCAGTATATTGTTTTTAACTTATTTTTGTATACTCACCTTGGTTTTTATCTGAGCTATATTGGTTGTATGAAGAAAATGGGACTTCGATGGTGGGGGTTATAAAAATATATATAACAATGTTTGGTATATATAATTCTGTCCATTTTTGGGATTTATCTGTATACGTTTATGTGGTAAATAATTTTTCACTAAGGTGATCCATATATGTATGGGTTGATCTATCCTAATAAGGGTGCCTGGGTGTATTCGTTTTCATTGTTTGTGGATTTTTTTATATATATATATATATATATATATATTATTTCCTCCACAATGTATGTTCTGTGTTTGTATTTATATGCTTGTAGGGTTATACACAGTATGATGGGTTCTATATGGACAAATTTCTTTGGTAGAGTATTTGTTGCTCTTTGGGTATATATTTATGAGGGGTTCCTGTTGTAGTAGAGACTTTTTATAGAGTTGTTAAAAGTTATATTATTGTGAGCACCTAAAATATTTTTTTTGGTCTCTTACATCCATTTGAAATTTTATCCATATAGGATCTCTTTGATATTATTATTATTATTATTATTATTATTATATTATTGTGTACTGTACCTTTAAGATATTTCCTATGATGTTATGGGTGGATTGAATTTTTGTACTGTACCTTTTTCTTATGATGTTTTTGGTAGATTGAATTATGATTATATCATCTAGATATACTCCTGATACATGGGGCTATGTTAGTATAGCTTGCTATTTCAATACATATGTGAGAGTATTCTATGTAGAATGAATATGTTTTGTAACTATCGGGCATATTTAATACTGTGATTATGTCTCTGTTTAACTCTTTATGTCACAACCTCTTGGGACATCATTGGAATAGGTTGCTTTGACATATTGAATGGAGAGAAATACAGGCAACTGACATCGGATGTTATGACATGCGCAGTGATGTGGGCTAATATGATGCGATACCTGGATCTGCACAGCCACTGTGGGACAGAACAACGCGAGAGCAAGCACTGCTGGACGTCTTGTCATGCGCAGTAGTGTGGAACGACGTGATAAGTGAACACTGTGTGCTGCTGGATCCTGCGCAACGCTATGGAGGACTGAGACATGCGCAGTACTGTGTATCAGTGGAGCTGTGAAACATGAGTCACAGCACTTGGCTGTGATTGGACTAGGGATAGTATGACCACATCTGTGGGAGTGGCTGTAACCATGACAAGTGGGAATGCTCTGTACTCATTGGTGGGAGGATCTTTGTTTACATTCTTCAATCTAGAAGTTCTCTGTGTATTTCTGATCTACATTATGTGTATATTACCGATCAGAGCTAGCGATTTAATGTTAGATTAGCCAGTAATTCATTGGATGCTCAGTAAGTTTGTTTTTAACTATACGTTTGTTTTTTTGATTTGATGTGATTGTATCTGTTATTGTGTCTGTATCCGATTGGTGTTCTCACTAATTGGGGGGTGGTATTTGATGTATATAATGGTGGTTAGGAACACTCTGTACTGTGCTTGAAAAAGGTCTTCTGACCGAAATGTCGCCACAGGAGGCAGAATAAATGTAAGATTTGTTTTTCACCACTGACTGAGGTGCTGTCTTTTGATTTATTGTTATGGAACCTGCTCCGGGATGGACTCCCCGGTTTTGACGTGCGCCTTCTTTTTGTCTTATATAGACTTTAATCTTTAGAGGGTGCGGTTAAACTTTTTGTATTTTGACATTACTGTCAGCTCATTATCTGGGCTGAGGGTAATATCAGAGTCAGCCCAGTACTGCTTATGAAGAATATATGGCATAGTCGTCACCTGAGAGCCAGTGTCCAGTAAAGCGTTCATCGGGATGCCATCAATCACAACTGGGAGGACCGGCCGTCCTCCGAATTACTTGTCTCACCAGCTTTGTGGGCCTAGTCATCTTATTCCTGGAGTTTGGCCCCCTGCCCCAGGGGTTTGCTCGCTTAAATTGCAGAATTTTGCGATGTGCCCCGCCTTGCTGCAGCGGTGGCAAACGGGTCGTCCGTCCTCGTTGTAGCTCCCTCTGGTCGGTTGAATCCTCTTCTGTCGTCGCCACAGGACGTCATATGGATTGAACACCAACCGGATCTTCTCCTTTGGGGACTCTTGCATGGATTGCACGGTTTTGGCTAGTGCAGCCACACGTTTGGTCAGCTCCTGGACCTGAAGACATAGTTCTGCAGGTGGATCATTATCCAGAGTCTGCGCGTCGGCCTCAACGGGAGCTTAAGGGAAGGATTCCGCCTCCTGGTAGTACGTAATTGCTGGGCGCCTAGGGGGCGCTATGCGGCTGTCATTTGGTTAGTGCAGCACCCGGACGACTCTGTCTTTAAAGTGTGCAAAGTTCAGGTTAGGGTTTTGTAGAGCCATGATGCGCAACTGTGTCCTGTGAGTGAAAATATAAAATAACACTTTAGTTTTATTGCATAAATTCACATAAGTAACACCATATAAATGCTAAGCACAGGGACGTATTAAAAACTGAGCCCTCTTTGGCCCTTTCTCTGGGTGACTACCCGTCTTTGAGGTCTCGATGGTCAAGGAATCTTAGTGATCTCCTCATTCAGAGTCACTACGTTCCTACTCCCAGAAATGTTTTTGGAACTCGTGGTCCCACACCGGGCTGTTTTCCGTGTGGCCATTGCCTCGCTTGCACCAATGTCCTGCGTTGCTCCTCTTTCTCTTCCTCTGATGGGGTTAAGACCTTTGACATACGCCGGCGTATATCCTGCGGCAGCCACTAATGTGGTATATTATGCCACGTGTGACTGCCCCAGGGTATACGTCGGCCTCACTACGAGGGAATTGAGGATACGAGTGAGGGGGCACGTTAGGGACATTGGTGCGGCGAGGTCCATCTCTGATTCATCAGACCTTAAAACAATTCCTCATCACTTTCAGCAGCACCACAATTGTGATGCTGCTTCTTTTAGAGTCCGGGGAATTGACATTCTCCACCTCAGTATTAGAGGTGGCGATAATAAGAAAATATTGGCTCAGATGGAGGCACGATGGATTGTCTTACTTGACACCATGGTGCCAAATGGCCTTAACGAATCTTTGAATTTTGATTCTTTTTTGTAGGATGTTCTTCCTTCTTTTTTCTTTACCCGTCATTGTTTTGATGTCCTTTCGTTTTTTATTCTAATTCTATTTTTTATTCTTATATGTCTCACAGTTTGTTTATTGTCGATACTGAAGTGCGTGACTGCGATCCCACATCAGCTCTCCCCATGATGATGACATCATGAATGAAAAGCACGACTGCACTTTATGTAGATTCCAAATCTGACATCATCCCGACTTAATGTGGATTAGAATGCAATTTAGTGTTACCTGTTTTGTACCGTATGCACTGCTGCACTTTACTAATTATTATATTATTTTGTTATTTGAATAATTTATTGTATAGTGTCCACATTCTCGGCTTTTTGGACCACATTCCGTCCATTTGTTTGCATGCTTTCTGCTACATCATAACGTCAGACATATGGCATTAGGCTGTGCGCATGCCCCGCTGTACTTCCCTGGTGTTTGCCGCTGTGGCGCGTCTTTTTGCCTCTGACGCGCGCTCGGAGTTTCTCTCTGTGCGCGCGCCTGGAGTCATGACGCGCTGGCCGCTGTGGGCCCTCGGATCTCTACGGCGCATGCGCCAATACAGTCATGGGCAAAAGTTTTGAGAATGACACAAATATTAATTTTTACAAAGTCTACTGCTTCACTTTTTCTAATGGCAATTTGCATATACTCCAGAATGTTATAAAGAGTGATCAGCTTAACAGCAATTACTTGCAAAGTCAATATTTGGCTAGAAAATGAACTTTATCCCCAAAAACACATTTCAACATCATTGCAGTCCTGCCTTAAAATGACCAGCTAACCTCTTTTCAGTGATTGCTCCATTAACACAGGTGTAGGTGTTGATGAGGACATGGCTGGAGATCAATCTGTCATGATTAAGTAAGAATGACACCACTGGACACTTTAAAAGGAGGCTGGTGCTTGGCATCATTGTTTCTCTTCTGTTAACCATGGTTATCGCTAAAGAAACACGTGCAGTCATCATTGCAATGCACAAAAATGGCCGTACAGGGAAGAGTATCGCAGCTAGAAAGATTGCACCTCAGTCAACAATCTATCGCATCATCAAGAACTTCAAGGAGAGAGGTTCTATTGTTGCCAAAAAGGCTTCAGGGCGCCCAAGAAAGACCAGCAAGCGCCAGGACCGTCTCTTAAAAGTGTTTCAGCTGCGGGATCGGGCTACCAGCAGTGCAGAGCTTGCTCAGGAATGGCAGCAGGCAGGTGTGAGTGCATCTGCACGCACTGTGAGGCGGAGACTCTTGGAGCAAGGCCTGGTCTCAAGGAGGGCAGCAAAGAAGCCACTGCTCTCCAGAAAAAACATCATTGACAGACTGATATTCTGCAAAAGGTACAGGCAGTGGACTGCTGAGGACTGGGGTAAACTTATTTTCTCTGATGAATCCCCTTTTTGATTGTTTGGGACATCAGGAAAACGCCTCATTCGGAGAAGGCAAGGTGAGAGCTACCACCTGTCTTGTCTCATGCCAACTGTTAAGCATCCTGAAACCATTCATGTGTGGGGTTGCTTCTCAGCCAAGGGAATCGGCTCTCTCACAGTCTTGCCTAAAAACACAGCCATGAATAAAGAATGGTACCAGAATGTCCTCCAAGAGCAACTTCTCCCAACCCTCCAAGAGCAGTTTGGCGATCAACAATGCCTTTTCCAGCATGATGGAGCACCTTGCCATAAAGCAAAGGTGATAACTAAATGGCTCAGGGAACAAAACATAGAGATTTTGGGTCCATGGCCTGGAAACTCCCCAGATCTTAATCCCATTGAGAACTTGTGGTCAATCATCAAGAGACGGGTGGACAAACAAAAACCTAAAAATTCTGACAAAATGAAAGCATTGATTGTGCAAGAATGGACTGCTATCAGTCAGGATTTGGTCCAGAAGTTGATTGAGAGCATGCCAGGGAGAATTGCAGAGGTCCTGAAGAAGAAGGGTCAACACTGCAAATATTGACTTGCTGCATTAACTCATTCTAACTGTCAATATAAGCTTTTGTTACTCATATGTTTGCAATTATTATATTTCTGTCTGTGATAAAAACATTTGTCAAACACACATAAAAACCAGAGGGCAGCAGATCATGTGAAAATATAATATTTGTGTCATTCTCAAAACTTTTTTATATATCAAAAAACTGACCGGCACATCCAAACTTAGATTCAGTGTGAACAGGTGCTAAACCTAGAGTCACCAACTCATATACATACAAGAAGAAAAGGTAGCACACTGTAGCGCTATAGCTTGCAAACACGAAATATGAAAAATATGAAAAATGAATTACATCATTACCTTAGAAATATGAAAAATTGAGAAGTCTTAGCGCATAAGATGGCCAAATTATGTGAGCCTGATAGCCACGTCAAGGCTCTTCTCGTATATCAGGTCCCTAACTAATGCCTATCCTCGCTTTAGAAAAGTCTGTCTGCATGGGAACCTATGAATCCTCTTTTCAGACTAAAATCTACATCTCTGTGGAGGGGTGATGAACCTGCTGTAATTAAAAGGCCTGTGACCACCAGGTGGAGTGCTCAGGCAGAAGGTAAATGAATACATATCAAAAAACTGACCGGCACATCCAAACTTAGATTCAGTGTGAACAGGTGCTAAACCTAGAGTCACCAACTCATATACATACAAGAAGAAAAGGTAGCACACTGTAGCGCTATAGCTTGCAAACACGAAATATGAAAAATATGAAAAATGAATTACATCATTACCTTAGAAATATGAAAAATTGAGAAGTCTTAGCGCATAAGATGGCCAAATTATGTGAGCCTGATAGCCACGTCAAGGCTCTTCTCGTATATCAGGTCCCTAACTAATGCCTATCCTCGCTTTAGAAAAGTCTGTCTGCATGGGAACCTATGAATCCTCTTTTCAGACTAAAATCTACATCTCTGTGGAGGGGTGATGAACCTGCTGTAATTAAAAGGCCTGTGACCACCAGGTGGAGTGCTCAGGCAGAAGGTAAATGAATACATATCAAAAAACTGACCGGCACATCCAAACTTAGATTCAGTGTGAACAGGTGCTAAACCTAGAGTCACCAACTCATATACATACAAGAAGAAAAGGTAGCACACTGTAGCGCTATAGCTTGCAAACACGAAATATGAAAAATATGAAAAATGAATTACATCATTACCTTAGAAATATGAAAAATTGAGAAGTCTTAGCGCATAAGATGGCCAAATTATGTGAGCCTGATAGCCACGTCAAGGCTCTTCTCGTATATCAGGTCCCTAACTAATGCCTATCCTCGCTTTAGAAAAGTCTGTCTGCATGGGAACCTATGAATCCTCTTTTCAGACTAAAATCTACATCTCTGTGGAGGGGTGATGAACCTGCTGTAATTAAAAGGCCTGTGACCACCAGGTGGAGTGCTCAGGCAGAAGGTAAATGAATACATATCAAAAAACTGACCGGCACATCCAAACTTAGATTCAGTGTGAACAGGTGCTAAACCTAGAGTCACCAACTCATATACATACAAGAAGAAAAGGTAGCACACTGTAGCGCTATAGCTTGCAAAACGAAATATGAAAAATATGAAAAATGAATTACATCATTACCTTAGAAATATGAAAAATTGAGAAGTCTTAGCGCATAAGATGGCCAAATTATGTGAGCCTGATAGCCACGACAAGGCTCTTCTCGTATATCAGGTCCCTAACTAATGCCTATCCTCGCTTTAGAAAAGTCTGTCTGCATGGGAACCTATGAATCCTCTTTTCAGACTAAAATCTACATCTCTGTGGAGGGGTGATGAACCTGCTGTAATTAAAAGGCCTGTGACCACCAGGTGGAGTGCTCAGGCAGAAGGTAAATGAATACATATCAAAAAACTGACCGGCACATCCAAACTTAGATTCAGTGTGAACAGGTGCTAAACCTAGAGTCACCAACTCATATACATACAAGAAGAAAAGGTAGCACACTGTAGCGCTATAGCTTGCAAACACGAAATATGAAAAATATGAAAAATGAATTACATCATTACCTTAGAAATATGAAAAATTGAGAAGTCTTAGCGCATAAGATGGCCAAATTATGTGAGCCTGATAGCCACGTCAAGGCTCTTCTCGTATATCAGGTCCCTAACTAATGCCTATCCTCGCTTTAGAAAAGTCTGTCTGCATGGGAACCTATGAATCCTCTTTTCAGACTAAAATCTACATCTCTGTGGAGGGGTGATGAACCTGCTGTAATTAAAAGGCCTGTGACCACCAGGTGGAGTGCTCAGGCAGAAGGTAAATGAATACATATCAAAAAACTGACCGGCACATCCAAACTTAGATTCAGTGTGAACAGGTGCTAAACCTAGAGTCACCAACTCATATACATACAAGAAGAAAAGGTAGCACACTGTAGCGCTATAGCTTGCAAACACGAAATATGAAAAATATGAAAAATGAATTACATCATTACCTTAGAAATATGAAAAATTGAGAAGTCTTAGCGCATAAGATGGCCAAATTATGTGAGCCTGATAGCCACGTCAAGGCTCTTCTCGTATATCAGGTCCCTAACTAATGCCTATCCTCGCTTTAGAAAAGTCTGTCTGCATGGGAACCTATGAATCCTCTTTTCAGACTAAAATCTACATCTCTGTGGAGGGGTGATGAACCTGCTGTAATTAAAAGGCCTGTGACCACCAGGTGGAGTGCTCAGGCAGAAGGTAAATGAATACATATCAAAAAACTGACCGGCACATCCAAACTTAGATTCAGTGTGAACAGGTGCTAAACCTAGAGTCACCAACTCATATACATACAAGAAGAAAAGGTAGCACACTGTAGCGCTATAGCTTGCAAACACGAAATATGAAAAATATGAAAAATGAATTACATCATTACCTTAGAAATATGAAAAATTGAGAAGTCTTAGCGCATAAGATGGCCAAATTATGTGAGCCTGATAGCCACGTCAAGGCTCTTCTCGTATATCAGGTCCCTAACTAATGCCTATCCTCGCTTTAGAAAAGTCTGTCTGCATGGGAACCTATGAATCCTCTTTTCAGACTAAAATCTACATCTCTGTGGAGGGGTGATGAACCTGCTGTAATTAAAAGGCCTGTGACCACCAGGTGGAGTGCTCAGGCAGAAGGTAAATGAATACATATCAAAAAACTGACCGGCACATCCAAACTTAGATTCAGTGTGAACAGGTGCTAAACCTAGAGTCACCAACTCATATACATACAAGAAGAAAAGGTAGCACACTGTAGCGTGGCTATCAGGCTCACATAATTTGGCCATCTTATGCGCTAAGACTTCTCAATTTTTCATATTTCTAAGGTAATGATGTAATTCATTTTTCATATTTTTCATATTTCGTGTTTGCAAGCTATAGCGCTACAGTGTGCTACCTTTTCTTCTTGTATGTATATGAGTTGGTGACTCTAGGTTTAGCACCTGTTCACACTGAATCTAAGTTTGGATGTGCCGGTCAGTTTTTTTGATATGTATTCATTTACCTTCTGCCTGAGCATATTTCGTGTTTGCAAGCTATAGCGCTACAGTGTGCTACCTTTTCTTCTTGTATTCTCAAAACTTTTGGCCATGACTGTACAAGCTGGCCTCTATTGGTCCGATGTGACCATGTAATACACTGCTGCATGGGCGTACCCAGGATCAAAACTAGGGGGGGTAAAGCCAATGTCGCATCTTATACAGGTTACATCATATACACTGTACATTATCCTGCATATTAGGTATGGAGCATTAGAACTGTTGTATATTGTATAATACAGCAGTGTATGTGACACTACGCTGTATATACCATATATTATACATGGCAGTCGCGCTCATGTCAGGAGCGGTACCAGGAAGTCCGAGGATTGCAGTGCGATCCTCGCATGAGTTATAAGGCCGTCTGTCTGTGCCCTTGTTATAATAATACTGAAATATTAATCTATTATTAAAGTATTAAGGAGCTCACAAGTAAAAAATGCCCACCTCCCCTGTTCCCCACCCACACCCCAACAGCCCATTGTCTCACATGCACCCCTCAGTGCTCTGTTGCCCCTCCCCACTTCAGCCCCCACAATACCCCCATCCTCTCACAGTAAACCCCCAGTGCCTTAGCCCCACAATACCCCCATCCTCTTACATTCAACCCCAGTGACCTGTCTACCCTCCCTCACAATACCCCATCCTCTCACATCAACCCCTGTGCGTCAGCCC